>JBAMHW010000017.1:26167681-26211040 GCA_037177495.1 Rhadinocentrus ornatus | reverse complement strand
ATATATTGTGTATATATGTATATACATTTGACCAATAATTTCATTAATGATTACATCACAATGATGCCATTCTTATACCACAGCACTGTAAAAAAAAATGTCTCTGTGTTGTAAACCATAACTCTCCTCGTGCCCCAAACAAAAAGTCAAATCTTAGAAATAGTAGTTGACCATGTGCGCTGTTCCGACTTAGCAATTTTTTACATGATGTGACCATGGCAACATTTCCAGCTAAATATGCTGCACAGTCCCAGCCTCTGCAGTAACCGCTCACGATGGCTATCCCAATAAACACCAAGTTAAAGGAAAAAGTTGATTAGATTGGTGCTGTTTTTCTCACTGTATTTAATATTCTTTCTTATTTCAGTGCCATGTTGATTTTCTGCTCCTTTCATTCAGACACATTCCTATCTAAATGTAGAGAGATTGGTCACTTTGGACCAGTCCATCTTGGTCCCTAGAGGTCATTTTGCTCATTACCGCCCACCCTGTGAAACTGCTGTAGAGGAGCTGTGACAAACCTGATAAAGGACCTGCAGTGATGACACCAGGATAGCCCGCCTCAGGGTCTGGAGATAGAAATTTTTTTATTTATGGAACGTTCTCAGTGAACTGGGTGAGTCAGATAAAAATGTATAATTAATCAGGACACCTTGGTAATACTGAAAAATCGTTAAATAATGAGCAGATTATGCAGATCTGTGTTTGACTAAATTTCCAAACTGACTGTATGAACAAAATTAATATAATTGATATGTTGCCCCAGAATACATACATACATACATGATCAATACATGATCACAAAGATGACTTTGCAATCTCAGTGATGTATTATGAGTGGGGTTGTTATTAAAGCGTTGCTCACTTACAGGACAGAAGCTGCTGCCTTTGCTTAGGAAATTAACTAATGTAATGGAACTAAAGTGTAAAAGGCCCTGAGGTGTTTTCACCTTTAAGAACACAACCAGCCTCTCAATCTGCACCCTCAGACCAGTGCACAGCCAATACTCAGGCAGCTCCTGCGCTTGTCCTGACGATCTGTCTCCACCCAGGCAATCTGCTGGCACCATGGAGGATGCCACAGCGCATTAGCAGCAGTGTGACGGCATGTGGTGGCTCAGTGTGTGCAAGCCCTCCTCAGCAAGCCCCCACAGGACCACTGATACCCAGAGTCGCTAACAGCTTTTGACTTGCAATTAGCCAGCCAAGTTTATCAGCAGCTATAGCTCCAGGAGCCAAAGTGGTGCTGCAGCTTGGGCATGTTTTCATGTGTGTCTGTGTGTGTGTGCGTGTGTGTGTGGAGTCGACATGTTGTCAAGCCCCGCTGTGATCAATCAAAGGTGTTGTGTTGAGTTGCTTCTTTCTCTTTTGTAGCTCAGATTGTATAGATGAGATTACATGTCGGCAAGCTGCACTACAACACACAGAAGGCTGATTCTGTTGTTGCCCACGCAATTTTGCATTAACTGAACCAGAGGGGAAGATTGTCATCTTTAGAAGTCCCCCTCTCTTCCCTGCTCCCACCCCAGCCTGTCTGCATGTGGGAATTTTATTACCCAGACCTCCTCCCAGTGATGATGAATCTTCAGCCCTGAGAAGACTGGCCAGCCCGACCTCCATTTGCAGGAGATTAGATCCTCTGATTACAATGCCAGCTACCACCCAACACCAGATAAATCTTCAATGGGAGCCCAAAAGCAAAGCCCTCCGGATCGGTTGAAGTTAATAATTTAGTGTTGGATGGCGACGAGTATTTATGATAATTCAAATGTAGCCGGAGATTTCAGCCTCGATGGAAAAGCTTTAAAAAATGGTTTTGAGTTAAATTTAGAAAAGTCCTCTCAGTACAGTGTCATGGACGTATCACAGATGACATCAAATTACATGGAAGTGTCCTGAAAAGGTGAAATGTGTGAATATATTTATTTATGAGCCGAAGGTATTCTAAGCAAAGTTCATGTGAAATGCCAGCTGAATGACATGTTTGCCTTAAAGCTTTTCTTGACATATTACATGTAATTGTTAATTGATCATTATAATGCGAGCGTGAGAGAGGTGGTGGGGTCAGCGACGTGGTTTGAACGACTAATTTGTGCATCGTAGGGCTACATAGAGGCACTAATTTTACTGCATAAAGGATGCAAATGAGATTAGAGCGGCGCCTGCAGCCAATAAGCATTTAGTTTACAACTGTTGTTCTCAGCTTCGTGCCGTCAACAGCTGATTTCACCGATTCCTTACTTTTTCTTCTCAAGCTTGTTGAAATCAGCTGATGTTGCGTTGGGTGAAATGAAAACCTGCAAACTGTGAAGTCTCAGCTGACACTCGACCAGGAAACGCGGCTCTGTGGCGTGCTGCACACAGACCTGCAGGCTCTTTTAATTAAACACCATTTTCTCCTGCATCCTCAGCTGGATCGAAGTCAGTGACCGCATATGTGGTTTGGCACAGGTGTTTGTTTTTTTTATATATTTTTCAATACAACTAAGGAAAGTTGACCAAGATGCTCGCAGCAATGAAAATAAAATTATGTGACCTTTAAGATCTTTCCTATATAAGAGCTGATAATCCACAGCTGTGAAGCTGATGGAGCAGAAACTGGAGGAAGATTTCTTAAAAACAGGAGTGTGCAAATCCCAAATATATTTAATGACTTTACTTATGAAAGAACATTTCAGACTAAGTTAACTTATTGGTGAAAATGTGCCCTGAGATTTCACATCATCTTCCTGCCTACAAGAGAAAGTTTAAACCCTGAACTGCTCTGCTATGAACTGTGGGTTCTTACCTTCATACCGTGCCGTATATCACTTTCTGACACTGACATGACCATTACCATATAGATGGTCTCTGACTCCTGACTGTGATCTTTCCTAGGTGTCCATGAATTGCGACTACGTGTTTGTCAATGGGAAAGAGACGCGGGGCTCCATGAACGCCAGGGTCATCTTCAGCTACGAGCACCTGAGCGCACCGCTGGAGCTCACCGTCTGGGTGCCCAAACTTCCTCTGCAGGTGGAACTCTCTGACAGCAATCTCAGCTTCATAAAAGGATGGAGGGTTCCCATTCTGCCCGACCGAAGGTAAGTCAGGGGAAATTATAGTTTTATGTACCGTGAGTTTTATTGATGTAATATTTTCTGAACTTTCATGGGTAATGCAAACATTTAACAAAGCCTAGAAGTTTAGATATGAAAATATAGTGTTTACTGTGCAAAATACTCCATCAAAACATAACATCACAGCTAAACTTCTTCTTCTGCTATTATATGTGTGTACATATCCCTCTTCTTTGTTTTTGGTTTAATAATCGTTTTATTTTTGTCCTGGTGTAAATACCCGCTTTATTATTTGTGTGACAATTTTACTTTTCTCATTTTTGGTGTTTATATAATGTCTCACATCTTGTCTTCTTTTGGGGTTTTAAGGGTTAAAATTATTTTATTCTGACCAGTCAGAAGTTTGCACCGTTCTGGTTTGCACATGCACCAGATTAGACAAATAATTAACACCAACGTCAAAATTAAGACCAAAAGTTTTGACAATCAAAGTTTTCCCTAAATTTCTTCGTCATCAAAGCTGCAGAAGCTCTTTACTCTTCGTCCTTTCTCATCTCAACCTCATGGCAAAAGGAGCAACATTAAAAGCACAGAATGTATTTTGGATATTTTATTTTTGCACATTACAACAAGACTCATTATCCAAAGTAAGTGGAGCTTTGCTGTTTTCCACATTAGTCTTCCAGCCTCCTCTCTGTTATCCAGGATTTTATGGGTACTTGCTTGTTTTGGTCCAATTAGACGCTGTGACTCAGGTACGAAGCAGAAACGTAGTAAATGACACAATGCATTTTGAGCTACAAGGTCGTCATGTATGTGTCATACTCATCTATTTCACACAACAAAGCACAGACACGGACTTAATTTGACCCTGAGCAAAGAAGACAGAAAGCTTTTTTAGGATGATCAAAAAGGGTGTAATAAAGGAAGTAAAATAGTTATTTGCCAGCCAAGTTTATGAGTAAAGTTTTTGTCCCTTCTGAGAAGCTCCTTTTCTGCTGCAGTTTTGTTTCTGATTGTAAATGTTAAACTGCAACGGGAACCTTTGTTTATTCTGTACATATCCTCGCAGCTGCATAAAACCAAGGCCTGTTGTCCGTCCGTTGGGTCAATATTATCAAAGCATTTTCAATCCAACTGGACAGAATAAATAAATAAATGAGCTGAAGCCCTAAAGCCTTTAAAATGTAACACCTAAAGATGAGGTGTAATGGCACCAGTGGAGGCAGGACCTCAATAAAGAATGTGTTCTCAGGTTAAGGAACCTCGGCTCATTATAATGTTCCAGTATTTTTGTCTTGTGTGTGTGTGTGTTGGGGGTGGGGGGGTCAGTAACAAACAATCCCACAGCAACTATTTAATAGGGACATTAACACTCACACGGGTGGCTGCTATCGTTGTTGCCGGAGTACATCACTGCAGACCGACTCCATTTCTACCCAACCTGAATACAAATGGTGTGTTTACACAGTAGTTTGAAGAATAGAGGAATTTCAAATAAGCCTGAGTGCTTGGGAAACATCTTGCATAGTCTCATTTTTCAAAGATCCCCAATGGGCTTTAATAGGCTACAGACAGTACATTATTCTGACGTTCAAAATGTGTCTTAAATGCCCACTTCAGCAGCATTCATTCATTACTTGTAAAAGACCCACCCTATTAATGCAGAATCCTGTGGATAAAGAATAATCTTGTCCATGTTTGCATCAGATTTGTGAAATGTGCGACCTCATTATTTTAAAGGTCTGCAGTTTGTCCACAAGTCCCATTTTCTTCCTTTTCTTATACTGGGTGGATTAAATTTCTCTGGTTTGGAGTTGTGTAGCTCCACAGTTCTTCCAGCCAATTTACTATGCATATAACTTTCTTTCTGCCTTCATGAAAACAATAATCAGAGACCCCTTGTGAGCCATTTTCTGTTGCTATGATTGTCAAGCAGCGAGGCCAGAGGAATTCATTTCACCGCAGGTGAAGCATTCCTCTCTCGCTCGCTCTCATTTGGATTAACTGTGAGTGTGTAATATTCTTCACTTTTCCACGTAGTCCTGCGTCACATCAGGAACCCGCACACAAAGGCAGAGCCCATCATTCATGCCACATACAGACTGTGCACCAGAATAGCCTTCCCACAGGAGTCGCTGAGTTTCCGGTGCTGATGTCGGACACACATTTCATTTTCAGTCCCTTAATGCAGCAGACAGCCACAAACTTGGCACCATATTTAAACATGAACCATGGTGTTTTTTACACTAAAACACCATCACCGGTTTAATTTAAGATGAGACCAAGTGAGCCGGAGGTCTGAGCTGAGCTTGTGTTGCATAAACATCAGTAGCTTCAGACATGTTGTTTTACAGGAAGCAGATTAATTCATGATAAACTCATGTTTGCATTTCTTGAATGACTGATTAAGATACATTTGCTTTGTTTTATAAACAGACCACATTTTATTTCATGGAGAATGAGCTAGTGCACGAATCACGATGGATTAAGGCTGGAAAGATGTAGAAACAGAAACGTGCTTCAAACATATGACATATAGGCACATTGAGGTTAATGTGGATTGGGCAGAATAATGGAAACACTATGTTTGTGTTCTTAGCAGCGATTATGTCAGGAAGGAGGGGGTCCTATAGGTTTTTGGACAGCAAATTATTCACCAATTAGAATCAGTTCCTGCTCTTTCATAGATGGAGATGGAGGGAAGAGATTCCTTAACCACAGCAGAGATGTTTGATTATGTTCAAATCTGATGACAGAAGCTGCGTTTCCATTACCCCAAGCATTACACAAAACCTAAATGTCGCAGTAAAAACTGGTAATGGAAACACCTAAATCTCCTAAAAGTATATCGCAAAAGCGTAATGGAAACACTTTTTCCGCATTTACACGTCACCGGACGCTAAACATCGTTCAATGTAAATGGAAATTTTATTAATGTCGCTGTAATTTTGCGAAACGGTAATAAAAAAGCAGCTTGTGTTGGTCGAACTAAATGGTCTACGTCTTTGTCAACTATGGTCCGCCTACTAAATCAAAATGAAAACGTGGATGATAGACGTTTATATAATGTCTAGTTTGTGCACAGAATGTAAATGGGAAAAAATGATTTCAAGCAGCTTGATTTGATTTAGTGTTTTTATTTGAGAAAAGTTACAGGACCCAGAAATGAACTCCACTCCATGTGTGTTGAGCTAATATCATCATCATGATAAATACATGCAGAAGGAAATATTTCTTGTCTTTGTTCCACATGTGCATTAAGAACATAAAACTATTTGATGTGTTAGATGATGTTTTTGTTTCCACCTGTAGCCATGGATACAAGGCAGTTGAACTGAAGGTGTATGGTTGGATAACAATTTCCTCCATCAATGGGCTCTCGCTGCTCTTGATTAGGTTATAACCTTTCAATGTGATTTATCACACTACCACAAGGACAGAGTATTATCTTAATGCACAAGTCAGGAAATATTTAATTCTGTATGTATTTATCATGATGATCAATTGAGTTTAACACAGTTTTGGATGAACACAGCGAACACGGAGCAGCGATAATTTCAAGTTCATGTGACTTCTCTTAAGAAGCTCTAGGAGCTTGTTGCTCAGTTTTTCCATTTCCTGTCTTTACACAAATCGATTCATTATCCAATTTTTCATTTTGGTTCATGACACAAAAACATGGAAAGCATTATTTTCTGTTTTTTTCTGTTAGTTTTAAACAAACTGCATGACAGTCATTGGACCGACTCTTCTGTGGTTTGACACTATATGACAGTAGCAACCTTTCTGTGTAATGCAGCTACATTGCAGCTACAGCTACTGGATGTGGTGATTTGGTCGATGCTGAGATGGTTTTGCTCTCCAGTCAGTTTCGTAGCTGTACTTCTGAGAAGTCTCATTATAATGTATTTTAATATTTTGGAGTCACTGTGACAGCTTTCTACTTTCTGCAGTTACAGTTCCCAGACTTACTCGTCCCTGGTCTTTGACATACTGTCATGACTTTGACCAAGTTCGAAACATTAACAGATCTCTGGTTTTTGTTACTGAGGCCTCAGTTGCTCCAGTTTTTCCTCTATGAAAGTCGGAAAGGAAACAGGTTTTGGCATTTTCTGATGCACAGATTGGTAAAATATTGTTTCTCAGAGAACAGCATGTTTGCAGTGCACATCAATTAGATTTATACATCACTGGGGTTAAATGTTATTTATCTATCACCAGTTCTCATGTTGGCATATATCCTCTGTCATAAGGGGGAAAACAAACATTTTTGGATGTTGACAAGAATATTGCAAATAAGTTCTTAGAGATCGGCTTGGCCTGGACGTCTAAACTGCATCACTGAGCTGCCAGTATTAGGTCAAGTCTCTCGGTCGACTTAAAAGCAGAACTTATTCTCAACCCTGAAGTTTTCTGATCATGGTTTTGGAGCAGCTGGTCTAGGGTTGCTTCTTATCTAAGAATACCTGAAATGTTCCTTTAACAAAGTACTAGAGCTGTCAAATGATTAAAAACTTGAATCAGATTCATCCCAGTTTATTAATTAGTTCATCCTGATTAATCACCATTCATGACTATGCCTGAATAAAATATTATTATAAATATCTAGTGTTAGCTGACCCTCCCCTGGATAAACATCCCATTTAATGCAGCATTTAATATACTATGTTATTTTAATAATAAGTTTAATATTTCATACAATCTAGGCAAAAAAAAAAAAAAAATCTTATTCGTGCCCCCCTTTTTCTGGTCAGTGCCCCTGCCAGGCCCCCAATCAAAACTTTACTAAATCCACCCCTGCATAGGTGAAGCATAAATCCCTTAAAAACCTGTCAACTACTTGTAATTGAAGAGTCCTGCCAAGAACAATACTTCTGGGTAAATATGTACCGGTGTGAACCATGAACTGCTAGTTTCCTCCTCAGCTGAACGATAAACGAACGCAACAAAAGAGACAGTACTTGCGATAGAAAAGCCGATCAGCTGATCACAGACAGCTGTCGGGATTCGTGGAACAACGGCAGAGGGAGAGGAGGAGCCACGCTGCGCTGTGCAGACACAGGGACGACCAGAGAGCCACTAGACCAGCTACGTATGGCCAAAACCCGGGAAAAGTAAAAAAAAAAGCAGGAAAACTCTCTCAAAGCGAAAAGTGTGGGTACATCTTCCATGGGGGCGACGCTCATGTGTTGTTTCATTTTCTTTTTATTCTTAAATCAATCCACAGAGTCACCCGGCTCATCTTGCCTTCAGACACCTCTGTGCCCCGCCGTCATAACAGAGAAATGACGGACATATGGGGCTTGCCATGCGTTAATTACATTCATATTTTTAACGCAATTACTTGCCGCCAATAACGCATTCTTTTTGACAGCCTAAAAAAACACATAAGTACATTTTATCCTATGTGCCTGTGTTCTAGCTGTAGGGACATTGTATAGTTCAGTAGACATACTACTAAGTTAGCATATGTGGATGTGTCATGTAATCAGGTTTTTGCGTCTGTTTCTGTTTCATTACATTATACCTGATGAGCTGACTTGAATTAAAACCAAAGTTTAGCATTTTGAACTGTCTTCAACTTGAGTGTGAAGACTTTGAAACATCTTTTGACTTGTAGAACAAAAGCAGAACATGTGCCACGATCACAAGACCAGGGCCAACAGCGGCTCACGACACTGGCATCCCCAGGGAGGGAGAGACAGTCACAGGATTTTCAGGAATTCATGTCTGATTAATGCCGACACTAACAATAGCCCTGGCACGAGGAAGCAGCCGGCGTTTGTCTTGACCTTGGCCTTGTTAATTTACAGTCCTCATGATGTGCTGTGACAATGAATTATATGACGTTGACAGAAGGCCTAACAAAGCTCTGTAAATAACCCCTCGGACATAAGATGGAAAAGAAGATCTCTCATGCAACGTAATAGCTCGTTAGTCAGCCCAAACACACTCCAAAAGCACCTAATCATGATGATTATCTGTATTGTAAGACTGAATTATTGTCTTTCTTCTAACTCCTCTCAGTGCTCCCATCGCTTACTCTTATCGCTTTTCTTCCTCATCTCACCATCACTCTGACTCCTTTACACTCCCTCTCTTTCCTCCTTAACTCTCTATTCCTTTATGTTGTTTTCTTTCCATCCTATATCCCTTCACTTGTGCAAAGTGACACACACTGAACCTCCACACACATCAGGGCCTCTTGGCCTGCAGTGGACCTTTACTACAGTGCAAGCAGAATTGCTCACTGGCCGTGTTATCCAGTAACATGCTCTAAAAAAGGAAAGAAAGTGTAATCGGGCAAGCAGCCCATGTGCACTGAAGCTCAAGCTTCTACACTTGTATCGGAGATGCTAATATGAACGGACAATTTTCTTCTGGGGGAGAGAAAATATCAACCTTATTTTCAGGTTCTGACTCTGGAAAGTAAACTTGCAGTGACCTGAGCCAAGTTGTGAAACTCCTTGAGAAAGACTGAGTGAGTCTGATTGTCTCACTGAGTTTTTCTTGTCTTTAAATGGTCGAGTAACCGAGTGTGCAGTTTCATTGTCTGCTGCAGAGTTACCTTGCTTTCTTTCCAAGAACATGGGCAACCCTGCATCCTGGAGGTGCAGCACGTAGATACCCACAGTACCGACATTCAGCGAGGTAACTCGATAGATTTAGATTCCAAAGTTTACAATTCACTCGTGTATCAGTTTACCACTTTAAGTGTTTAAAATATCACATGGTTGCTTTTTATTTAATTTTCTCTTTGGGAATTTAGCCTGTGCCTCCTTTTAGCTCTGCCCCCTGTGGTTTGCAGTGTTGTGCAAGTTCATGCTTCTCATGAATGAGTTCAAAGTTCAGTTCATTTCGGAGAATGAAAGACTCAACTTGAGAAACGTGTAACTAACCTGTTGCTAGGAAGTCATACCCCTGAAGGCAGCAGGCAGTGTGATCTGGGTTGTTTGGGGCTCTTGGCAGGGGTTTTGCCCTTTTTTAATGGCGAGGACATGCAGATAATCTTTAAAATTGGATGGATGCTTCTACTTCACGTTTCTTCTCGATCAGACTGACGTTCTAAGTTGCTTTTTAAGTGCAGGCAGGCATAACTTTCATAGAAATGTTACATTTTTACTCTCTAAACCTTCTGCAGACAGTACGTGATATTCCCATAAGCAATCATAAGCACACGATGCATGTGATGCGTATGCTAATCTTCCACTGCAGAGCAGGACTGCATCAGTGTTGTCGAGGAGCGTTGCAGGTTGGTTATGCTAGAAGCAATCCATGGTGGGCAATGTAGTGTGCAGTCGGTGTAGTACCAGTGAAAATTAAAGCAGTAACTGACTGTTACTCTAATAATCTGAAGTTATTTATTTACAAATGTGCTGCGTTAAGTTTGTGTTCACAGAAAAATGAACAAATTCCCAACACTGAAGTCTTGATTATTGTTTTTAGGCTCAAAACTCAAAGTCCAAATACATTCTCTTAACAAAGTTCTTCCTGTTCCACAGAAAACATAAACCTCACAGGCCCAACTGTGCTTCTCATGTTTAGTAAATCTTGTTCAAAATTAAATTAAATTCCCTTCAAATCTACATGGACCTTTTGCTAAATTTTCATTTCATGGCACATTTTCTGCTGGTTTTGTGATTGGACCTTTATGACTAATGGGAATTCCTTCCATGCCTCTGCTCCATATTTGTTGTTGACTTCCTTTGAATGAAAATGTATAGCAGGATGTAGGTATAATCCTGATAGATTTCTCTGCCATGGGTACTTTTAACAGGCCTGTCGGGTTTTTAAAGAGTGATGCTACAGATGTTAAACATTTTCATTTAAAAGTGGAAAATGCTGGACAGCTGTGACAGAAATCACTGGAATGAAACTGAAACATATCTGTCTGCCAAGGGTTGCTTCATCTCTGTTCATGTTATATGCTGCTGTTTGTTTAGGTGTTGCACATGTCCTTGGCAGAGATCACATTTAATATATATTATTTTATACTCCGGCACAAATCCTCAATGAGCAGCAAATGTTCTAAGCAGAAAAGAAAAACGTGCAACATAATGTCGATTAGAACAGAAAAAACACTTGCTTTAGATGAATAAATCACTGGGACTCTTCATATATATTTCTATTATATCTAAAAACTTTAAAGCATTTCTTAGTCTTTTTTTTTTTTTTAACTGACTCTCGGCAGACTTTTTTTTAGTAAATAATCTATAATTTCCCCAAAAATTGGAGAAACCTACAGTGATGCGTATAAAATTATCCCCAAATCTTTATATTATTAAACATAAATTCATTGTCTTTGTAGTCACGTTATGTGAATGTCCTTTGCTATTTCCCTGTTTTATAATGAAAGTGGTTATGATGTGAACTACTAGGGCCAGTTTCAGAGACTAGTCCCAGACTAAAATGCCTCTTACAGCCGACTTAACTCTATTTGCTGGGGAGCATGGACTACCTGGACTATTTAAACGAAGACCAGTTCTTTTCGAGAATGCTTTGGTATAGACAAAGAATTTGCCGAGGCTTTCTTCTTTGTAAGAGAAAACCCTTCGACCTGCTTCTCTCCACGTTCTGGTTTTTGGTATCTGGAACTTGAAACTGGTGATTTGTGTTGTACTAGTGAAGCAACTGTGTGTAGAGTAGTTCATACAGTCTACAGTGTGAACTCAAGTTTCCTGATGCTGCTGGCCGAGCCATTTAAAGTACAATTCTATGATTGTGGGCGCTTCCCAGGACCGATTGGCTGCATGGATGTCATGTTCCCATCAAATGTTCCATGTGGAATACAGGAACAGTAAGAACTGGTTTTTCAACACTATGTCCCATTGTGAAAATGCAACTCACACTTCTCAGCTTTTTTTAAACTCTTCATTGTGTGCTCCGTTTGAGAAGAGTACATAGCGGACTTCTTCTTGGTGACAGTGGATATGGCCAGTCAGTTTATTCACTCCATACTTGGATGTCTCAACGCCTGAACAGCAAAGATATAACATCCACACAAGAGGAATGGTTGAGCGTATGTTTGTTTATAGAAAAATTAATTTCAGTGTTGACGCAGAACATGTTTCATGACCTTCCATTACAGGATCAGGACAGTGATGCTGTAATGGAAGGTCATGCTCCTGCTGATGTGCCTGTAGATGAGGCAGGCCATGACCAACAAGGACTTTCAGAGACGATTTCACAATGCAGCACCTCAGTTAAATAAGCAGCATTCAAGAATGGAGTGGGTTGTTTTTGATTGCTTTCTATGTGATCAGATTTGTCAAGTACAAAATAAAGATTAACAGAAAAGTGAGTTTAAAAAAAGGCTCATATTAAATGTAATTTGTTGTCATTGAAACAAAACTCCTTATTATTAAAATACCCGCTTTATTTTTCCTCCATGCATCATGATGGTTTGTCACAGCCGTCTCTTCAGCGCTTCTGTTCCAGTTTCACAACCAGAATTCTCATTTTCATTCTCATGGATGGTCTTTTGGGGTTTAAAAGAAAGGGGGAGGCAGGATTATCTGTATCAATGATACTGCTGAAATAGAGGGTCTACATTCACTTTGATTTGTTCCCTGTCCAGATTTTTTAATTTCCTCAGGCAAATGATGAAAAGAATTCTGTTTTGTTTTGTTTGTTTTTTTAAACATACAAGTTGGATAACAGCTAATAATAAAGTGACAACAGTTAAATCATTAAAACTTGAAAAAGTAACAGCATAACACATGCTTAGTTTTAGCATTACACCCATTCCAAGCACAAGAGGTGGCTAAGACGGGTTTTAATAAGATTCATTCATTTTCTCCATCAAATGGTTGAGTCAGAACATTAAAGAGTTAAAACAAGTTCTAACCCTTTTTTTTAAACCTAATTATGTATTTTTGCTACCTGATGAAGGTACCACAGGTCTCCTTCATGCCCACCACATTCAAACCTAAACATGACTTTATACAACCCCATTTCTATAATATCCCATCACCTTTTAGGGATTCACAGGAATCCCACCCATTCCAACAATGAGATATACTATTTTACTAAAGGTATTGGGACATCCCAGAAACTACTACTGTTGTCTCTGAATATTGCCAAGAAAAAGATTTAAATAATTAAAAAAATCTGGAGAAAACTTTCACATTTTGTGTTTTCTTTTTTATATTGTGTCATTGTGTCCAAATAAACTTATATGTTATGTTGGCCCCCTTTGCAGCTTTAACAGCTTCAACTCTTGTGGGGATATTTTTCACAAGGTTTAGGACTGTGTCTCCAAATGGGCATTAGTGTAGTCAGGCACCGATGTGTTGAGCAGACCTGGCTGTCAGTCTCTATGCTAATTAATCTCAAAATGGTTTATCAGGGTTAGGTTTATGGTCCTTACTTGGAACACCTTAATATAATAATTTAGAAGGGTGTCCCAAACTGTTTGCCCATGTAGTTGATGCGGACATGTTTGCCAACGAATCCTTTCAGTTTTTGTGTGTCAACATTAGAACTTGCCAATGATAAATTAAAGGGAAATTGGTGAGGTGCTGAAGGGATTGATGAGGTAGACAGAGAGGCAGCATGTTCAGATGAATTAATAATCAAACCCAGAAGGTGGAAGTCTATAGTGCAGTGCCTATTGTTGTCGAGGGAGTCTAAAGCATGGATGAGACCTCAAGACAGAAGTGCTTAGCCTAATAATTATTCCTTGAATTAGGAGTAGGAAATCCTGCACCTAATCAATGCCTAGTAGTCTGGTGCTGCTCCTGAATCTACAGTCATTCAGCTGGTAAAGTCTAAGGAAAGCTTAAGCAGAGAAGTGACTTTTAAGAAGGAACTGGCAGATTGTCAAGCCTGCTGAGGGTTGGGTTGCTCGTACATCTTGATGTAGAGCAGATTGTGCTCGGTAGGGGATGCACCTGGCATGCTTAACCTTACTGCCCAGGGCTCCTGTGGAATGAGAAGGCCATCCAATACTCCACTTAGCAGTGATTATCATTCCTTCTTTCCCAGCTTAGAGAACCTTTTACTCATCACCACTGCATCAGAACAATGTACTGAATGTGTTTGGAGTTTTTCCTCAGTATTATGATGTCAAATTATAATTATAAAAAACAGAAGGCAGACATTAAGATGAAGCATCATGACACAGAGCTGAGTGTAACTTAGCAGCAGATGCTCGATTTAAAGGAATTATGACTGCCAATGTTTTTCTTTTGTCTCTTAATGCCCTTCAGCTGCTCTCATCTTCTGTGATGGCAAGTTACAGACACATTAAGTCAAATTAGAAATATTAAGTCTAGACCGAGATTCTTTCAACTCTGTTTTTACAGATGGATGAGTGTTTAACAAATTTCCACTTTTCATTTTAATTCTCTTTCTTTTTTTTTTATTTCTGTCTATCCAAGGAGCACCAGAGACAGCGACACAGACGATGACGAGGATGAGCGACGGGTGAGTCGAGGCTGCACCCTGCAGTACCAGCGGTCTCTGGTCAAGGTCCTGACCCAGTTCCATACCACATCAACGGAGGGAACTGACCAGGTCATCACCATGCTGGGACCAGACTGGCAGGTGGATGTAACAGACCTGGTCCAGGACTCCCTCAAGGTGGCCGACCCCAGGATTGCAGAGCTGGTCGACAGGACAATCCTGGTGGGCCTGGAGCTAGGATCAACTGCACTCAAGGTAAACTCCGTTTGTATAAATCAGAAGGGAAATATGAAAGGTCTTGTAGAAAATGAATGACGCATCAGAAAGGGTGTTTCTTCCAAAGAAACCCACACAAAATAAAGGCTGCCTAAAGGAAATGAGAACTGCTTCGAAAATCCTTCTTTTAGCTTTGTTAACATGAACACATGAATGAACACGGCTGAATAAGCAGTCAGTGTCATACCATAGTCAAGTTTTTTCATCTCAGAACAACAGACTGGAACCAGAGACTTGTCTTAGCACTCGATCAGGAAAAGTAGTAATATATTATTAGCTTTTTGCTAACGTCGCCAAGCCAAAGAATCCAGAGTGTTTGATCAAAGTTGAGGTTGAGGAGCTGCAGCAGTGATTGCGGGGCTGATTAGCATATTAACAAATCTGTGCACAGTAAATGAGGCAAAGATGTAGGGCTCCATCTGAGCATCGTTAGGCATGAAGGGGAATTGAAATGAGTTGACAACAAAAGAAAAGAAAAGATCCTTCAAATATGCATTTCTGAAAAACAAAGATGTCTTCTGATCGTGTGCTTTTAAAGACTGCTAAAGACATGATTAAAGGAAAATGCTCCTTTATATTTTAGTATTGGTCACTATCTTTATTACTCATGGTACTATCACAACCAAAAGATATAGAACAACAAATACAAGCAGTTAAAGAGGTTGTAAAAACAGTTTGGGGACTTTATCCAAAGCAAAAAGGCCTGAAATGTGTGTGAAAACCTTCATTACTAAGGAAGACAGATCAAAGTTAAACCCAACGGACAGTAGATAAGCTGTGATGAATGGTTGCAACACAGTTTGGGAAGTAAATATAGTTTTCTCTAGTTTCCTTAGACCCTCATTTGATTGCTTGTTTTTCTTGTCCTGTGTTCCTTAATCACAGCAACTAACTTGGTGTAATAACTTGAGTTGGTCTGCTCAGTATTTTCACAGTTATTAAGTTTTTGTTTTTTTACCAATAATTTTCTTTTTCTTTTTAACGTATTGTCCACATTTATTATGAAACAAAAACCTGTTCTCTGTTAGTATATGCTGCTGCTGATGTCCTCTCCTCTGTAGTGAAAGAAACGTCTGACATATAGTGCATGTAAATGCGTCAGCCGAGACAGGTTCAGAGACCCTTATGAAGAAGCAGCACAAGTTATTACGCCTGGGCTGTAATTTACTGACGCTTCACTGCCCATTTACGGGGACAGAGCGAGAGGGAGCGCTTGTAAGAGTTTTGATCACTATGAAAGATCACAGTTTTAGCCTGTCAGGAAAAGAATTGATGCCTGATGAATGCATCAGATGTTAGAAAAATAGGGAGGAAAGATAAACGTCTTCAATTCGTCGTTTTAGATGAGTGATGGATGGCTTATCATCAGTAATTACACATCAATTTACCAACAGATGCAGCTTGCCACAATAATTTAGATGTAATAAATAAACTAAATAGGGTGATCATTAAAATTCTTTAATGCTTCATAAATATTTTTAAAGTTTTAGCTGGAATCAATGCATGCTAGAGCTGATCTGGTCAAAACAAATGTAAATGAGTTGCAGTTATCTAAGTATTAAGATTATTTAATTTATAAGATAAATTTAAGATAAGATCATTTAATTTATATTATTTAGACATATTATAGTATGCTCATCCTATCTCATATTTGTTGCTCTCTAGATGTATTTTAAAGTTATCAAAGTATTTAATACTTAGTTTAAATTAGTTTAATCTATATAAAGTGAAGAAGTCTATATCTGGACTACATCCAGACCCCAGCTGGTTGAACAGTAAGAACATCAAGATTTTGTAGTGGGTCCATCACAGGGCACTCTAGCATCAGCTTGGCCTAATCCACACCCGGTTAACCTCTCACTAAAAGACACTATTGTTGCTAATGTTATATCTGCTATATTGTTATGGCAATATAGGAAACTAGCAAAGCAAGTTGTCCAAAGAGAAAAAAATTATTTTACCAAATAATCTTCGAAGCAGTATTTGTTATTGGTAATCTTGAAAGTACTGCACGTAAGTAAGTCAATATTAGGAACAGTCAGCTACAGCAGGTTGTCTGTCTGGGACAGGGACATTAAAAATTGTGAAGAGTTGCATGTTTATGCAAACTGGTTTTAGTCAGTGGAAACTGTGGAGTCAACTCTTAAGTCCCAGCTGTCATGAGGTTTTTAAATAGCATTTAGATAGCTAACTTTAGCTCATTCTTACTCAGATAGCCTTATTAACCATTTGGCCTGGACTCGTCAGTGTCAGGAATCACTGAATCACTATAAAACTACATTTTATCATTAGTTGTCAGAGTGTTCTGTAAGTAGAGTGAAACTGAGTATTTTCTCATCATTATCCCATATGTATAAAACAACAGTATCACAGCAATCCATCTGAGTTGATGTATTTTACTCAAACCCCTGATGTGAAACGTAAGGCAAATTCCCCAGGGAAAGGTTAATAGAAGTTTTGTACTACATAATAAAAAGGTGAAGAAATGTATCCACACAAAAGAAAACATTAAGTACTTGGTAGTATCACACAAAAAGTTGGCTCACAGCCATTTGTGATACCCCACAGTTAAAGTGGCCAATAAAACTAACAGCGGTTTTAGCAGATTTACAGGTGAAGATGGTTTGACATAAATCAGAGCTCCCTGCAGGGCATGAATTCATTATGGTTCAGCTAAATCATCAGTGGCCAACAAGACAAAAATAAAAACTTATCTTCTCTGAAACTTCCCCTCCTGCACCTGCAGCTTCATCCCTGCAGGTGTCAATAAATATCTGAAAAGCTTAAAGCAGCTTCAAAGATCCCAGCTGAAAAAGTCCAAAGCTAAATCAAAAATGATATCTCTGCAGACCGTAGGATTGACTGACAGCTAGCAAAAATTTATATTACAAAGCAGTTATTGTACAGCGACATTTTCTGAAAATGAACATATCTGCAACAATGATCCTCTTACAGAATAGTTCAGTCTTTCTGAGGATTTGAATAAGTTTCTGACTCTTGTGAAACTTACCCAAATTGTTCACCAGCTTATAAATATGAATAAAAGACGGAGACGGCATTGTTCCACTTGTGCAGTATTTCTGACGTTCATTTGAGGTCTTTCTTTTTGTAAGACCCGTCCATGATTGCAGTATTGAATGAAAACTTTTTAGTCTTATATATGGCAGCTGTAGAGAAAATAAAGAATACTGATTAAATAACTGAGCTGTTGCAGTTAAATTTAACATCCAGAAGGTGTAATTAGGTGGTGTACTATCTCTTATCCTAGATTGGCAGGTAGGACGAGGGCTGCAAGACTCTGTTGTTACCACCCACAGACATTGCGTCATCTACAGAGAGCAGACAGAAGATTCCGATCAGCCAATCATGTGACACCAACTCAACACATCTGGTCATGTTTTCTTGGCCCACTTTAGGGCCCCTTAGTACCACCATGGTCTGGTTTAACCAACACAGCCTATATGAGTGTTGTTGCTGACCATGTCCATCCCTTCATGACCACAGTGTAGCATCTTCTGATGCTACTTCCAGCAGGATAATGCACCATGTCACAAAGCTCAGATCATCCCCGGCTGCTTTCTAGAACATGACCGTGAGTTCACTGGACTCCAACGGCCTCCACAGTCACCAGATCTCAGTCCAATATAGCACAATTATCATCTTTCTATGGATAATCATTACTGATCTCCACATTCTGATCATTGTTTTACTTCCAATCGTAATTTTCTGGTGAAATTGTGTCGAGTTCTGCCGGTCTGTGCTCCAACACACCTGACTCAAATTAAATGGATCCAACAGCATATGAACCTCTGCACATTCGTTTGACTCAGGTGTGTTGAAGCAGGCAAACTTTGAAAACCTGCAGGACTTAAGACATAAGACTAAAGGCCTGATTTATGGGAATAAATAATCAATGAGGAATAAAGAAAGTTCCCCCTTCAAGACTTGACTTAATACGAGTTCCTTTTTATGCCTCACAGCATCATCAAGTGATCCACGTGAAATTACTTCTTGTGTTTAAATATCAAAACATGTAAGTATTAGCAGGCAGCTCTTAAAAACATGCTGCTAAAACATATACATGTACGTAAAGACACCCACATTCAATTTGTTTTGGTCATGCCTCTCCTTTTTATTACTGTAAACTCTGATCAGTCCAATAAGTTTGAAAATGCCCCAAGAAAGTCATTTTATCCTTCTGAGTGTGGGGGACGGTGAACAGACCGGTCTGCTGCAGAGCTCTACAGCCGTCAGGGGAGCCCTTTGCCACGCAGAAGGTGTGCACAAGTTTATTTAGCAGCTGCCGCTTGTACTTGCTTCGCTGTGTGGGCATCTGTGTAATTGCCTGAATGTTTACAGGATGGTGAAAGTTTTCATTTGCACTGTGTTTCAAGAGGTATTACATTTGTATTTCATCAGTACATCCTCTTAGTAGTGAAGCACTTTGGGTTTTGTGGAAACAAGCATTACGAGGCCCGTTGCATCTCTGTGCTCGTCAGCACTAATTATCCTGATGGAAAGCATATGAAAAACGCCCGTCATTTCTCAAGGATGAAGGCTTGAATTTGTAGTCATAGTATGCTCAGACTAAATTGACCTGTCATCTAAGTCCACAAAAATTGATCAAAACTAACTTCAGCTGACTTTCTGAATATTAAACTGTATTTTGTCAGGGCTTCTGTTGTATTGCATTCTGTCAGAGGCTGTCTATCACATGTCATATGTGCTGCTTATGAAATCCATTTAAGCAAAACAAAAAGTTATACAACAACCAGGGTCACAGAAATCATGATGAACTACAGCATGATGTGTTGCATAAGAATAATTATAGCATAATTACTGCTCCAGTTTTAGTGTAGGCCTCAGTCTGTATGACTTTTACACCAAAAACAAAAAAAAATGTCACTTTGTAACTCCACATTCAGAAGTTAGGCTCAGAATTTGGTGGAAACATCATGAAATGTGGGTCCTTCTTGACTTGGATCAACGGTTCAGGTTCGGTGACTTTCCGACTAAACTCTGCGTTTCTGACTGGTTTGATGCCACAGTGACATTTATTGTGAACATTTCTGAGTTTTTCCACGCAGCGTTCCGGAAAGCTGCATGATGTTGCTTTATGCAACACATTACACGCCAGCAAGCGGATCTCAACACAACAGTCGTTTTGAAGGACTGTTGCTGATTCAGCAGAGAAATAGCAAGAAAACACTCTTGTCATTATTTCCTCCATATTCTTTACTTTTTCTCAGGCATTTTCATTCTGTTGCTCTGTCAGGTGAAGGTGTGTTAGTGTGTGGGTAGGGGGTAGAACACTGGCTTGGACAGGCATGGTAAACAAGAAAATAGGGTTGTGGACAGGTGCTGAAATAAGGACAAACCAGGGGTTATTGCTTTATTATGGACAGCATTAAGAGGATCCGGATGGCTTCGTAAAGAGAGTAGGACAATACCAAATAAGCAACCACACCTAAAAAAAAACAAGCCCAAAAACCTGTGACTGATATTTTCAAGCGACTTTTCAGAAAAACAAGGCCTAAGTTGCTTTTAAGAAGCAGACTTGGCAACACTACTGGTCTATACATTATTGGCATTTTTACTGCGGAACAAAAGGCAAGTAGGCTGGCACATTGATGAAGTCATTAAAGTTGCGTTTAGCAAACCTTTGACCTTCTTGTCCACGTTTCCAGGACACGTGGCTTTTCCTTTTGTTTGTGCCGTCAATACAGAACCAAGACTCTCCGTGATGGCCATGTTAAATTTCTTTAATAGTCTCTTTTTCAGTTTGCTTTAATTTTCTTATCTTAACGTTTCATTTGCACCTTTAATAAATGCTTTTGTGTTTTGTGTTGTGTTACTGAAAGCGCTTTGAGTTGTCTAGTACATGAAATGTGCAATACAGTTAAACCTTCCTTGTCTTGGATGTATGTGCTCCGTGAAAATCTGTAAATATTCTTAAAATTTTATTGCTGCCTACACAAGTTATTTATGGAGTGGACTCTAAGGACCCATTTATGCTTTACGCAAGTAAATAGGTACGTCTGTTTTGAACGTAACTGCCCTCAATCTTTCATGCATCGCTTTCGTTGTCATGGTTTATGGGCAATTGCTCCACCACATGGCAGGGCAGTGTTCTCTGAGTTCAGCCATAACACAGGCTTCTTCGTCTTTGTTACTGTTGTGGGTCGCACATCAGCTGTACTGCTCAACACTGACCCCCACGGTTTCTGGGGGTACTACTCTGTTTGGCCTCCGAAAATGGACCCAATTACGCATGTAAATGACAGAGAAGATGGACGCAATGCTTCGTGCTCATCTTTAGAATAGATCATAAATCAGCCTTAATACAACCCTAATCCATGCAGAATCATGTCTGTACAGTACTGGTGAACAATCCTGACTGGTTTGCAGCCTTTTCACTTTTGTGTATTTATCCATGTAAGAAAGAGTGTGAACTCTTCATTTTTATTTCTATGCGTGCACACTTTAAATGATCCCTGGTCTACTTCCTTTGATAGTACAGTTCGTTTGGAGTAGTGCTTATTGCAGTCTGGTCTGGAGCAAAGAAGTGAACTCTGGTCTGCTTGAAAACCAGGGGTCTTGGAATTCTGGTGTGGTTTACCAGTTAACCAAAGAGAGGAAGTGATGTAGTGCAACATGCCGGATAACTGGCTGCCTTGCCCGCTGATCAGACTTGACAGATTCTTGTGAAAACCACATTAGATTTAAACAGCAAAGTAAAGACTGAAACCTCAAGACTGCATAAACTTGGCCTTTTTCTCAATAAGCCAGATTTTATTTTTATTTTCCTCCTGGTGTGGCAGTTTGATCCTTTCTAGTAAAGTGCGGAGTAAAAACAAGCCAAATCAATGAAAGGTGCAAAGGTTTTCAGAGTACCTAACAATCCTGGGATGAACTGGGCCCTAAAAGACTCATTTCATACCCAGTCATGTCCCTGACCTCTTCATGATTAACACAATCAGATAAAATGAGCCAGTATATGTATGTTTTTATCATGCAACTTTTCTAGTCTGTTATTGTCCCCCACTACAACTTTAAGGAAATGTTATTGTCATCAAATTAGAAATTGATTTTTTTTTGGGTCTGAATGATCTTCAAATAACTGGATTCTGTTTTTATTCCATTTACAAAGCGTCCAAACTCTTTCTGAATCAGATATAGAAAATCTATTTTCATAGCTTTTACAACAACTTGTTTGACTGAAGTGCCACAAATAAAAATGATTTATTTACACATTTTAACTCTCTCACTGCTTTCTTATTGGCGGTACAGATATATTTCCAGTTAGATGAAGCTTGATTCATACCCTTTAAAAAGTTAAGATCAAACCACATCTTCACACTTGGGGAATCCCAAGTGGCAGCAATAGAAAAACATTTTGATTCTCAGAAATTGTAGTGTTTTCAGTTTTCTGGGTTCATTTAATGTCAAATTCTGTTTGATAAGATTTCCCACCAGTCTCCCATTCTGGAGCATGCAGTGCAAATCTGGCACCTCAGTTAGTGAGAAGGGAATGCTCCTACTGCTGATCAACAGTAGATGTACTTTTGCAGTAAATCTCGTAAGTCCAATTTTGTGCCGGCAACTTTCTACTTGTGTAGTAAAACATAATGAAAGCTTTACTGAAGGTTGAAAATGTCTTGAAGATCCTTTCATTATCACTGTTGATGAAACAGATTGTCAAAGAAGCGGGTTATAATGACCTCTTCTGAGTCTGTTTAGATTTGTACTTTGAACTGATGCGTGTATGTTTTGATCGATGTGTGAAGATGTCATTGCCTTGAGGGTGTTTTCCCCATGTGGTGTCTGCCACATTCGAAAGATAGACCCCATGAAGACCATAGCTCACCACCGATATTATGCTGTACCTTAAGCCCAAAGTATGATTTATTGGAATAAGAATAGAGGAAACGCAGAGGTGCATGAGGACAGTATAATGTAGTGAGATGCAAGTGTGTGTTCAGCCGTGTTTAAGCGAGCGACTCAGCTGGTCAGCGTCAGTCTGCCGCTTGGACTCATGATTGATCTCCTGTTTGCATTAAGCACCGGTCAAACAGCACCGCTGCTTCGGTTGAAAGCTGGAGTCATGACACCATGCACAGCTTTACACAAGCTCCTGGTTTAGGATCATGGAAAGCGTGCCTGCTTTGCTTCGTCTCCCCTGCCTGCAGCTGAGAACTGAACCGGAACTACAGCTGAACTCGCTCCAGACAGACATGCTAGGGAAACATTACCATTCATTACTGTGCTTGAGAGAATGTACTTGGCTGTCTGGACAAACTCTAGAGCACATGCCCCTGATTATGCCAGTATTTAACCCTCTAAGTGCCAAGCACCAGGACATATCTCAAGATCGAGAGCTTAAACCTGTTCCCACTGCTAGATTGCAGACATGTGAAAATCCAATGGAACAGAACTGGTAGATGAGGGGAGAGGAGAGTTGGGAAGGATGAGGATGAGTCAGGAGACAAACCCTTTCTATCGAATCCCCAAGTTGATTTCAGTTTGTAGATTTCTGGTCCAGAAGTTTAATGATTGGTAAATATAATGAAAAATACTTACTTTCAATTTTTGCCTTGAGATAAGAAACAAATCTTGGAGATACGAGCAGCCGGGCAGCCGCCAACGCCAAAAAAAGACCCACAATAACAACGTGTGCTCCGTTTCTCCCGCCTCAGCTTCCCGTGTCTCCTATTCCTCCTAACTCCTCCGCCTGTTTACTCCTCCCTCAACTTCCTTGCGCAACATCTGTTAGCTCAAGTCATCTGATCTTCAAGGTAAATAATACACTTTATAGTAAAACCAGTTTATTTTTTAACGTTCTCTTTTATTACTGTATGATTTTATACAATATTTGTCATTTATAAATACAGGTACTCTACATTTTTCAGATGTACGATATGCGACAGGTTTTTACACCTTGTCCTGACTTAACTAACAGGGAGGCCAAGAAGTGGACACCACACATGACTTTTCCCAGATAAAATTAATTCGTTTTAGGGATAATTCACTAAGCAAAATTCCAATTTTTCCGTGTGGATGTGAGATGTGTATGAAAACCTGAAAACATAAATCAGCTTTAACTAAACCAAAGCCAGTAAACAGGAGAAAAGTGTACAGTAGGTGAGCAATCACAGGAACCCAGAGTTAGCCATCACTTCCAATGAACCACTTTCCAGATTCTAACAGCCAATCAAACAGGAAATAGGTGACGATGCCTCGAGGGCAGTCACAACATCATAAAGAGAATTAATTGTACTGTTTCAAGACTCTTTTACTTCCACTTGAATCAGGTGGAACAGTGGTCCTAGCAAAGTGGAATAGTCCTTGAAAATGGGAAGAATCTGGCATGAAACCTGGTGGGTTCATCTGTTGAAGTATTATGTTTCGTAAATACGTTGTGTTAATTTTAATAGCCAATAATCTGCTTCCCTGATCACACTTACAGTGCATCTATATGGCTGTTGTGGTATTAACTGTGATCTAAAATATGGACTGTAGATGTCTTTTATTATTATTATTATTATTATTAAAAAAGTTTTCTTCTGACACTTCTTTTGTCCACCTGTCCAATTTCCTCAAATGTTTTAAGGACATTCAAGATATTCAAAGTTGTCAGCCAACAGCTTTTTGGGAATCACCTTTTTGATTCAGAAATCCTATTTTTCTGGGTTCTTTTTAAAAAAAAATAATACCTTTTCCAACAAATGAAATGGGAACAAATGAGGCCAACAAAAACCTACAGATGCCATTTAAAATTTTATTTTTTCTTGAGTTGTCTCATATATCGACAGGTTCATCCCTTGAGCTAGATGTTTTATTTTATGCCACAGACATGTCAGGCATTACTCTGGAAATGTTCAGGTACAAAGACTGGTCTGAAAAAGAGTTAAAATACAGTTACGATGTGCAGTTTCTCAGCCTCGGGGCACTGCAGGACAACAGCTCCAGATGTGTGTATCAACATGAGTCAGAAACGCATGAAAAGTAGTTAAAATAGCAGAAAATGTTCAAAGAAAAACTTTTTCAGAACTATTGATCGGGACAATTTTAAAAGGATTACGAGAAAGTCTGACTGCTGGATAGCAATATGAAGGAAAGATGTGTGAATCAAGACCTGTGTATAGTCCAGTGTATTTGTATTAAATGCATAAAAGTGGTTTATGTAATTCTAGAAATCTGTGTGGGTGATGCTGAGAACAAATAGAGATGGTAGGAGGTTCAAACACTGACACCAAACTTGGTCTTCAGCACCTTTTTTAACCTTGTTTAAATGAAAGCTGAGGAATAAATGACTATATAGTTTACAGTATATTTCAATAGGGTAACTTTACATAGGTTAGTTTCTGTGATTACATTCTCTTAGTTATAAAATCGATGCACAATGTGGAATTTTTTTAAAAACGTGCTTTGACATTTTGACATAGTTACCAATATTGATTTCTAACAGCGTTAGATTTTCCATTTAGTCGCTTTAATTGGCCCTTGAAAATATCAGCCATAGTCGAATGAAACGAGAAACAGCAGAAAATCGATTGCAAGCAGTTTCCTCTTGCACTTATACGCCATCTGATCTCGCTTAGATTTATAATTAGACGTTTTCACACAGAATCTGGCTTCTGCTAGCTCAGGACTCGAGTCAGGATTAATGAATCGACTCAGGAGCTTCGACTGTTTTGACTTTCTTCTTTAACTGAATTGTTCCCTGGAAACAGAGTTGTAGCATCAAGCTCAACTTGTAACACGAGCTCCTGCAGAGAGTGATCCATCATCCAACCGAGTTTTCTTCAGAAAACTTTAAGAATAATTTTATTTATCCATTTGGTATCATGCCTTGGGGTTTTGCACTCACACAAACCAGTGTGTACATGTGTGTATGATTGCATGTGCACATGCTTGTGCGGTGCTCAGTGTACCATACCTCTTCTTTCTGGCACGTTAATCTATCACAGCAAACAATATGCATATGTAGGTGGAACAGACTGAAGAAATGTGTTTTTTATTTATTTTTTCTGTTTTTAGCCTCCGGGTATTTGTCAGCATAAAAAGAAAATCTACTAATATATTTGGGAACTTTGTGGGATGTGCAGGAGGCACATTCATTCCCAGGTACTCTAATGCTTTCACACAACAGTATGGTTTCCAACCATTAACATCTGCAGGTGAAGAGGACTCTGGTACAGAATATAATACAACAGGAAATCTACAACAATGTCCTGACACCTAAAATCTGAGCACTGTAGGAGGTGTACTTCATTTTTCCTGTGATTGTTGCTTTATAAGACCCCATTGGTAATCTGAATGAACCACAAAATACTTATTTACAAAATTTGCTACTTTTTATTAATGTTCATCACCCTTTGTTAATTTAAAAGCATTTTATATGAAATGATCACTTAGATCAGAGGTCCCCAATCCTGGTCCTCAAGTCCCACTGTCCTGCAGGTCTTAAGCTGGATTTACACTCAAGCGGCGTCTGCTTGCGGTCGGTTACGGCGTAGCTGACATTGGTGAGTTTGCTTTTCCGCTCGAGCGTAGCGGGTGCGCGTTGTCTTCATGTTGTGTTGCAGTTTCTCCTCCTAATCTGAAGGTGGCAACAAGGGTGGTATCGGTCGGTAAACTCACCAG
Organism: Rhadinocentrus ornatus; assembly: GCA_037177495.1. Lineage (NCBI taxonomy): Eukaryota > Metazoa > Chordata > Actinopteri > Atheriniformes > Melanotaeniidae > Rhadinocentrus > Rhadinocentrus ornatus. The sequence goes on along the minus strand of JBAMHW010000017.1, from coordinate 26,184,650 downwards.
ATCGCCAGGAGTTATTTTGATGGTTCACTTCGGTTCCGTTTGGTGTTTTCTGTTTTAAAACAACAATGGAGTCCAGTATGGTTCCGTGTCTTTAGTAGCTTGTGGAAGAAAACAAAGAAATAATTCAATCAGCCTCTCATCCACTGGTTATTGTTTTTTAAAACGGTGGTTACCAAACAAATTCAGCGATAAGAGATCTGGCAACACGTGATCCCAAACTGACCAATCACAAGGGAGAACCAATGCGTAACCGTCCGCGCAGCGGGATGCACGTTATGTCTGGAAGAGGTGTGCGTCGTGCCTCTGCGGAGCTACGCCGAGCCCACGGCGGTTACGTGAAGACGTCTAACAGACTAAATGAAACAGTTTGTTGTTGAAGCTGATAACAGCAGTCTGACATTTTGCACTTAAATTCAACTGGTTAACCCCTAAAACTCACATAGGTATGCCGCCCCCGAGCACTATTGCTTATATCATCAACAGTGTCTCAGGAACAATCGAGTGTAACTCTGTGGGGTAAATTGTGATGGATAGTTTACCCTTTAGGTGACTACGGAAGTTTTCCAGGCATTTATGTCATCCAGGAGGTTTACAATCCAGCCACAAAATGTGTTTATTCAGAGACTCTATCTGGTAAATCCACAATGAGCCATGATCATGTGATGATTCAGTCATGGTACATGTTCAAAGTGGCCTGTGCATTGATATCCAGTATCTAGGTAACGATACTTAAAGCACAACTCAACTGTAACGTGACAGCATTTCAGAAGCAAAAGTTACGATGTGCAGTTTCTCATCCTCAGGACGCTGCAGAACAACAGCTCCAGTACTGTATATCAAAACAAGTTGGAAACGCATATTTTCTTCTGATTGTGACATAGTGTTACTTTAAAGATACAGTTTAAATCATGATAATTCAACTGAAACAAAGTCATAATGACATCCACATTTATAGTAACTGTGTTCATATTAACTACTCATTAAAACAAATTGTGATTGAGAAGAAATTCACAGTCCTCCATCCTGAGCTGCCAAGGCAACAGTAGAAAGAAAAAGTTCCATCAGAACCAGAACCAGGAAGGATGGATGATAGGGTGTCAATCAGAAACAAAACTCCAGCCAGTGATACCTGCTGAGAAAGAAACAACCACCAGAGGGCAAAGTTTGAGAGTGACTTGTGACTTCTGTGAAGAATTTCTTTAACAGGCTTTTTAGTCTTGTTACATGTGACAGTCTAGTTTTCACATCCTTTGTGCTTAGTGTGGGAATTATGGCCACACTTATGTTGAACAGAAAATAAAGCAGGAGACTGTGTTGTGTTGTGGCATAGTAGGTGTCCTCGTCTCCATGGTTTTCACTCAGCTCCACCACTTACTGTTACATCTTCAGAACGAAATGCTGAACTCAAGGCTTAAATCATTGAACTGCACATTCTATCTCTATTTATATTATACAGCCTGCGGTCGGAAACGGTGCAGTCCAGCACAGACCCAGATTCTCTTTCTGAAACTAGACATTCAACAGGCATTATGCAAATGTGTTTCATGGGGTTTTTGTCAAGTAAAGAAAAGACTGGACCACCAACCGGGCAGTTCGGGAGGACTGAAATGAAACAACTGCATGTGGCTTCAGAGTAGAAAAACAGAGGATTTGATGACATAATAATTTTTTTTTAAAAGGAAAAGAAAAGTTTTATGGGCTATTGCACTCAAAACAACAGAATAGATAAACTATCTAAATCAAATGAACAAAGCCTGACACCTGCTCATGCTTCTGTTTCCACAGATGACTTGGCACAGGCCTTTGCACGATACATTTCATTGCCTTAAATTATGCAGGAAATTGTTGCTTTAATTATGTGGAAATGAAATCTGACCCAAGGTTAGCAAGTAAAAGAAAAGCAATGTGGAAAGCATCTTTATTTACAGCTTGATTTCAATCATTGCTTATGCCTGTCCATTTAAGGCTTTCACATCAGTTAGCAAAGCATGCAGTTTGCAGGATTATTATCATTATTATTGGAAGCATGTGTGTGTAAATGACTTTTGGTTGATGAGATGGAAAGCTTTCCAGACACCAGGCCCTTCACTGCTGCAGCTTTACAAGCTTTTTGAGTCCAGCTCTTCCTATCAAAAACTTCAGATGAATGCAGAATTGATTTCCCCGTCATAGTCTAAGAACAAGGCCACTGCTCCACTGAATGGCTCTTCAATGTGTACCTGTCCCTCCTGACCTCTAGTTGCAGTAGCAAAGTGAAATGATATTTCATAAGTGGTCAAAGTACTGGGTATACTCAACGATGCAGGACCATCTGTAAATGGTTTTTAGCATCTTGTGTGATGACACTAAGATGGGCACAAGTGCTTTCTGCTAACCTTCACATTGAGACGTGCCTGTACAGCTCCACATTTTACCTTGATGTCTGCTAGACATCGGACTCCATCTCAAGTGGGGCTTTTCTGCTTGTTTTTTTCACGTTGATAGACAGAGCCATTGACACATGGATTCAAGATGCACTGGGACAAATAGCACTAAGCACTTTAATCTGAGATTGGCTTGTCATGGGCTTTATGAGCCTCAAAAACACAATAAAGCTGTTGTCTGTTCCGGACTTAAACAATGACACCTCTGTCGTGTGGAGATGCAATAAAAACACATTTTCTTCTCTGCAGGTAGAGTCTCCACTGGCAGTGGACGCAGTGCTGGGAGAGGCGCCGTTCTCTGTCACAGATGACAAGGTTTCCATCACGGAGCTGCGTGTTCATGCTGTTTCAGGCCTGACCCTGTCGCTGCAGCCCAGCCCCGGCAACAGTCACACCATGGTGGCCAAGGCAACCGGCCTCCAGACACTCACTGCTCTCAAACAGGTATGAGCTGTCAGCCTGTGCACAGAAAGAGAAAAAAGAAAAAAACTACTTCTTATTAACCCTCCTGGACACTTTTGTGGGCAAGTCTTTCCTCTATCTGGCCATCATGTGCATATGATGCAGTTTTTTTAAGAAAGTCTTTTTAAATTCAACTTTCCTTTTTCTGTTTTGAAATAGTATAAAGCTAATAGAAAAGAGATACTATATCAGTGAAAAGAAAGTTTTAAAAATGTCCACTTTTTTAAAAAAAAACTGCTATAAAAACTTTATAGACTCTTTTTTTTTTCAGTTTTTTTCTGCATACCCCCAGTCCCTTCTCAAAACTACCAAACATTATAAAAAGTACTACACTCTTAAGTCTTCAAGGACAAAAATGTCCTCCTGCTATAAAAACGCTTTTATGGGTTAAATCGTCAGTGTTGATCAAAACTATGAAATTTCTAATAATTATTGAGATTTTAACCACTTAGATACCAGTTTGACGACATGATTAAATCATACTAATTCCTTTTAAATGAAGATTCAAACAAAAAATTACATATTTTCCATGTAATCTTGGGTGGGTTTGTTGTTGGTTTTTTTGTGGTTTTTTTATCAGTATTGAAAATGTCAAGAATTAGCCAAAATATTGACTTTAATTTATTATTAGTTTTTTAAGAGAATTATGTAAAAAAAATATTTCAATCTGTAAAATTTTTAATGGCAGACTTTTAGACATGGACGACTCAAATGGGTAATAAACGGATGTCTGAGGGTTAAGGAGTAAAGGTCTTTGCAATCCAACACCAAGTGTGTGTTATAGCTTTCCAGATACATAACTGCCTTCTATTTGCTCCTTTAAAGGGTCTTTTTAGTCTGCAGAGCACACATCTTATCAGGTTGCCTCACAAATCTTTCTACATATTAATGAAAGCTCTGTGTGCACTGACAGCAGAATTAGCAGCAGTCCATAGCAGGTAAATAACAAGCATTAGCAGCTAATGTTATTTTCAAAGCACAGTGGCCCCTAACACCCGTTAGTCAAGCTATAAGCAGCTTTATTTGCAAGGAAATATAAACATAATGTGAGCTTATTCGATTTAGAGGAATGTCGCTCATGCTGGAACTTATTTAAATTATGTCTTCTCTGTTCTACTGGTCTGAAAAAGGCATCTCAATAATCAAAACTTCAAATTAAACTGCATGTCTGTGTTTGCTGTGGGAATTGGAAGTCAAAATGTTTTCCAAAAAGCAGGTTGATGATAGCAAATTTGTAAGTAAATTGAATTTGAATGGATTCATAAAATGTACATCACTGCCCAGAAGTTTTTGAGCTACCCTTTATTTCATTATAAAATGCCAGGAAAATCTTTATTAGCTATTATTAGAATGGGCATGGCTGAAGGGGGTTTGATTGTGTGTAAGGGGCCACTGAGGGATTTATATAGGAAAATCTGGCTCCTCTCAATGCATAGGAGCAGTGACTCTAATCCGAGTCTCACCCGGAAGTGTCTCACCCTATTTCTAAAGGAGAGCCACCCAGTGGAGGAAACTCATTTTAGCCACTTGTATTGCTGATCTCGTTCTTTCAGTCACTAACTTCTGACCATAGGTCAGGGTAGGAACGTAGATCTCAGCTCCTCCTTCATCATGACAGACTAATGCTCAACTTGCATCACTGTGGACTTTGCTTTGATCCTTCTTTCTTCCCCTACTTATAAACATGACCCCAAGATACTTGAACTTCTCCACTTTGGGAGGATCTCTTTCCTGACCCAGAGAGGGCAGAGAGAACACTCCACTCTTTTCCGTCGTCTTGGATGTGGAGATACTGATCCTCGTCCCAGACACTCCACACTCAGCTGCGAAACACTCCAGTGAGAGATGAAGATCATGGCCTGATGAAGCCAACAGGACCACATCATCTGCAAAAAGCAGAGACTCAGTCCTGAGTCCGTCAAACTGGATCCCCTTAACATAAAAGTTAATCCCCTCCATAAAAGTTATGAACAGAATCAGACATCTTTTTTGTCATTTTGCAAGCACAACGAAATTTTGAAGAGTCTCTCGGCTTAAGCACACATAAATAAGAAAATAGAAATATTACAGGCACACAAAAATAAAGATATAAAATATATTAAAGATATAAGAACACCAGAATTCACAGCAGACAGTAGTATTTACAGGATGAATAAAGTGCATCCTAGTGCAATATTGGAGATCTGTGTGTGTGTGTGTGTGTGTGTGTGTGTGTGTGTGTGTGTGTGTGTGTGGGTGGGTGGGTGTGTGTGTGTGTGTGCGTGAGTGTGTGTGTGTGTGTCTGAGAAGGTGTGAATCATTAATGTGTGTGGCTCTGGAGGGCTGGGTGCATGTGTGCGAGTACTGTATGAAAGTGGGGTGTAAGTGCTGAACTACAGGGGGCCTATTGGTTTACAACTCTGAGGAAGAAGCTGTCTCTGAGTATTTTTGTGGTGGTTTTAATGTTCTTGTACCGCTCCCCTGATGGAAACAGGCCCTCTTCTGGATTCGGGCAGTGTAAATGGAGTCCAGATCTGGTCCGGTCTCCTCTCAGGTGGATGTGCCTGGAACGCCTCACAATCTCCTGAGCTGTCACAGAGACACAGGATGCTTTTAATGGTGGCTCTGTAAAAGTTATGAGCAGCTGTTGGGCCTTCTTCACCAGGTGTGACGTGTTCACAGTCCAGAGAGGTCAGAGGAAATGTGGATGCCCAGGAACTTAATGCTGTCCACATGCTCCACTGCCTCTTCGTGTATGCTGAGAGGAGTGTGCTCAGTCTTTCTGGACCTCCTGTTATCTACTATGACCTCCTTTGTCTTGTTGATGTTAATAACTAGATTGCTCTTGGAACACCATTTTGTGAGACTCTGGACCTCTTCTCTGTAGTGGGTCTCATCATTGTTGGATGTGAGACCCACGACGGTGGTATTGTCTGCAAACTTCACAACCATGTTGGTGGGGTGGATGGCAGAGCAGTCCTGTGTGAAGAGGGTGAAGAGGGCAGGGCTGAGCCCACAACCCTGTGGCCTCCCAGTGTTGCGGATCATGGTAAAGATGTCGACTTCCCTATCCTTACCACCTGGGGCCTGTTGGTGCAGAAGTCACTGATCTGTGTGCAGAGTAATGCTCACAGACCCAGGTTGTGGAGCTTCAGGGCCAGGAGAACGGTGTTAAAGGGACAAACAGCATCCTTACATAGGTGTGGGGATGCTGCAGGCCATTTAGGGCCATGTGAAGTGCTATTGAAACATCATCCTCTGTAGCATCCTTTTTCCTGAAGGCAAACTACAGGCTATCCAGGCCAGCAGAGATGATGTCCTTGATCTGCTCGAAACATTTCATGATGACTTGGGTGAGATCGACTGGGCGGTACTCATTGAGGCAGGTAATGGTTGTCTTTTGGGTACAGGCACAATGATGGAGGTCTCCAGGCAGACAGAAACTGTGGAAAGCTGCAAGGACAGGTTAAAGATGTCCGGAAAAACTTCTGCCAGTTGACTGCACACAATTTTAGTGTCCGACCTGACACCTTATCTGGACCTGCAGCGTTGTTAGTGTTGGTCCTCCTCAGGATGGAGGTCACTTGGTGTAGCTGTAGGGTACGAGGTTGATTTGCATCTCTGGCTGTGAAGGTGAACAGTACTTCTACTGCCTGAAGAGTTGAAACGTGCGACGAAGCTGTTCCAGGTGTCAGGCAGAGTGGGGTCGTGGCTGACCTGCTGGTCTCTGCGCTTGCACTCTGTGATGGTCTTGATGACATGTGTTGTCAGCTGAATGCTCTTTTTCAGTTCTTTGCGGGCCCTGCTATAAACCAGTTTGTCTCCTGCTCTGTAGGCTGCATCCTGGGCTTTTAGCAGGGACTGAACTGTGTCCACGCATGGCGTGTGCTTGGGGAAAACCGTGATTGTCTTTGTGGGTAGGACAGCATCAGTGCAGAAGTGAACAAAGGACAGCGCTGACAATGTGTTTTCCTCCAGATCAGCATCCTATTTAAACACTCCCCAGTCTGTGTGTTGAAAGCAGTCCTGTAATGCTGAGTAAGCCTCCTGGGTCCAAACCTAAATGGTTCTGGTGGTGGGTTTGGTCCTGCAGATTAGAGGTCTGTAGGCAGAGATCAGCTCCACGGAAATATGATCTGACACCCCGAGGTGAGAAGCTGCTGCAGCTTTGTATGATCCTGGAATGTTAAAGTACACCTGCTCCAGTATATTAAACTTTCCTGTCGGAAAGTTTATGAATTTGCGGAATTTTGGGAAGACAGATTTTAATTCCGAGTGGCTAAAGTCCCCAGCCACGATCGTAGATTAGCTCTAGATTAGCGTTCATCTGCCCGGTGATCAGGCTACACAGCATCTATAGTAAAAAAGTGCTGTATAAGTGTTGCATGAGAAACACATTGCAAAGCTCTTTATTAAAATCCTGCTTCAGCAGTTCCTGATTCCCTAGCTCATTGTTTTCAATAGGTTTTTGCCAGGAATATGCAAATAAGCTTCACCCTCAATTCATCCTCTCAAGTCCTCCTCATCATCATCATAGTAGCTCATGGTGAGCAAAATTAAACCGCAATGAAATAATGCTCAGGCCCTTTTTACAACAGCGAGAGTTACAAACAGGAGGTTCTTCCAGATAAATGGCTGGAATAGTTAAGTCAAACCCAGTTGTTTTGGGGTCAAACTGGGGAAGATTGATCTCTCTGAGGGAAATGAACCACTGTAGATTACTTTCTCTCAGGCAGCCAGAGACAGGAGCCCAGGCAGTATGCTGCTAAAAATGAGGAGTACAAGAGGTTGTTGCCTTCTATTTGTAAAAAACTGTGATTCTAGCGGAGTGAGAGCAGCAGCCCATATTATTTTATTACCATTTAGTTATTATAAACATTGGGGAGTGGAGTCGTGATGGCCAGTGAAGCTCAGCCAGACAAGGACAAACTGCCCTGGCATCTTCAGATGCTGAAAATAAAACACTGGATTAAGCCAGGTTCGAAGTTCTTTTTGCATTTTGCTGACACATTGAGTTAAAGCTTTTTACAGAAGGGATTTTGAATATATGAATTTCACCCACAATTAAGAAAATACTGTCAATAACCAGAAAAAAACAATTTTCGCCATGTTTTTGTGATGAAATGTCCTTTAAATCAGTTCTATATGCATGAGATATCCAAAAAGCTACTGTAAAAACTATAAATACAGACAGGAGCATAACTGGGAAGTTTGGTGTCTGGTAATATTGCATAAGTCAAGATTTTGACCTAGAGTCATTGAAGTTTTGGTTAGTAACATTCAACACATTTTGTTACAACAAACATATAATAATATTATATACATATTTTTAACATATGAAAGCTGATAAATGGACAACAGCATATGTAGGAGCTTCATCTAAACACAAACTCATTAACACGTTCATACATATACTACTCACAAAAGGACTTTAGACATGTGGATTGTAAAATGTAACATAGTTTTTTATAAAACACTATTTGGAGACATTGGATCCAGTGAGATTCAGAACCCCCCATTCCTAATTTATAGACCAAGAAAACGTGCACAATAATGTCAGAGATGACATCCTGAGGAGGGAAGGCGAGGGGAGGGAGGGCGTCTGCAGCTACCTTGTATTGATCTCCTTCAAACAGTTGTAACTTCAGAAGAAAACTGCTATAAAACCATGATTGTATGAATTAAGTTCACTCTGAGTTGTGTCGTGCTCAATTGGGCCAAATTAATCCGCTGATCAGGTCTTTCAAAAAGACAACATGGGCTACTATGCTGCGGTGGGCACATGACCAACATTAACCAATGACCTTATCCTAAACAAAGACCGTCCAATTAGAGTTCACGCCTCCCATGTTTTGTTGGAAATTTCAAGTTTGGATAAAAGCATGCCGTTCAGCAAAGTGAGAGATTTGAAATGGCATCACACAAGACAGGCTACAGACGACCTCTGCGGCGCTATGCTTCATGTGAAAAAGCAAACTTTAGGTGAATTTCGAACAAATTTGGGTGCAAAGTGTCGTGAAATAAACATCTAAAATTAAAAGTGATAAAAAAGCCTGTCGCTTCTCACCTTAAAGAAACATGTAAATACATTTAGTTGCACGTTCAATCTGGATCATTAGTGGAAATTATGATCAGCTGCTAAATTTAGAAATCTATTAGCCACGTTGGCTTGTGATCAAAAAAGATCATTTCAATCTTTCTGAGGTCAGAAATCATCACATCATCAGAATTAATTTCTTTTACCATGATACACTTCCACAAATATGAGATATGGAAAAAAGACTTTGATAGATACAAGTTCCTTGAATTAAAAAGGGCCTTTAAAACTGTTTTTATCCCATTAAATGAAAGTATGTAATATAATCATTGAATCAAATTAAATCTCAGAGGTTTTTCCTTCAATGAATGAATGACCTAATTTCTTCTCTCTTTTTCTACATAATTGATAATTATGGCCACACTTCAACAAAAAATATTGAAAAGCCTCAAGCACCACAGGAATAGATAAACTATTATACCATTTAGATAAAGAAAGTAATAATAACCAATAACTATAAGCAATAAGTCCAGCAGTTTTTAAGGGACACAGCTCCTGATGTCACATAAAGCTTTAGTCAGTGGAATTTCTCATTTCTTTCTTCAGAGTAAATAGAGTAATAAAATTTAAGTGCAAATTCCTTGATCCTCTCATATCAACAAGTAGGCACTAGTTTCACTTTTGAGTAATAATATTATTCCCAGGCTAAATCTTTTAAGCTGCAGCCTTTATTGTTAGGCTGGATGCCAAATGAAGGCAGCTGCAGTCAGCTAATAAGTATCCGTGTTGCTGTTTTATTACCCCGACATGGAGGAACATTTCTGTTATACCCAAATACATTTCCCAAAATGGATTTCACTGCGCGAGAAGACTGTGTGGGAAAAAAGATGTGCTTTTCTTTTTTATTGTGTCTTCACACAGAGAAGCAAAGAATTAGCTGGCAGCCCTGCTTCACCCTGGGAGAAACATGTGCATGTCTTCGTCTCAGTGCTTCTCCTGCTCTGCCCTTTCTCTGGCCTGCCAGTTGCTAAAAATGCATCGACAGCCACATCAGGCATGAGTGAGAGAGAAGAGAGCATTAAATTCCAATTTTTCTTGCTTTCCGCTTCTTGGCCACCTTGAAATTTAATTATTGTAATGTATTGTCCTAAGTGCTCTCCAAGGCCGGGCCATAAAAGGCAGCCAATTCCTCCTCCGGCAAAGCTCTCAGAGGTCCACTGCAGCTATTTCAAGCCATTTGATTCTGTTTCACAGCAAAACTTTCTAAATGTCCTCCACTACTCCAGAAATGAATGAAACACATAAACTGTTTTACAATCAAAGCCTCCTTGACTGTTTTCCAATTGAACAGCTTCAGTTTCTGAAGATTCCTTGTAAACCAGTTCACCAGAAAGAACCACCTCTCAACAACGTGGGTTTACTGGTTTAATGCAAGCTATGGCTTAAGTTAAGGAGGATTGGAAAGGTCTCTGATTCATCTCGGGGGGTGGTCTGGGCACTTGAGGTGGGGAATTCTTTTTGAGGATGTCAGACAGGGTAAAGAATGAGGGTTGAAGAGGAAGATGGAGCAATGGATAGAGAAGGGAAAAATGAATGGGTAAGGGAGAGGAAGGAAGGATGTAGTTGGGGGACAGAAGGGTAAGGGAGGGAAATAGAATTGAAAGATGGAGGAATAAGGGAGGGATAAAATGGATGAAGGAGGGAAGGGTGGATGGGTGAGGCGGATGGAGGTAGGTAGGGAGGATGGATGGGTTGGAGAGATGAAGCAAGGAAAGAGGAGTAGGACAGACGGGTGAGGGGGAGGATGGGATGATAGAAGGATGGAGGAATGAGGGAGCAGGTGGATGACAGATATATGAATATGTAAGAGGGAGGAGGGATGAAGGAAGAGGAAGGGATGTTGGAAGGATGAAGGACTGAGGGAGGGGGAGGATGGTGAGGCAGGGAAGGGAAGGATTGATGGTTGAGGGGATGAAGGAAGGATTAAAGGATGAACAGGTAAGAGAGAGAGACGATGGATGAAGGGAGAGGACAGACAGACAGAGGATGGAAGGTTGGAGGAATGAGGGAAGGGAAGGATGGATGGATGGATGGATGGACAGGGATAGAGAGGGTGGAGTTGAATAAACCAGATGAACATATTTGAGTGGGGGAAGCAGGAAGAAGCTCAACTGGTGATCAGAGGTGGAGATGAAAGTAGAGGTGGATGCAGAGTCAGGTGGCGGTAAAGGTTTTTGTGAAGGTGGAGGCAGAGCTAGGTGGAAATAATGGTTTAGGTAAAGTTCAAGGCAGGGCCAGGTGGAGGTAAAGGTGTAGGGGAAGGCAGGGGCAAAGCGGGGTGGAGGTAAAGGTGTAGGTGAAGGCAGAGCCAGGTGAAGATAAAGGTTTAGGTGAAGGTAGAGGCAGAGCCGGGTGGAGATAAAGGTTTAGGTGAAGGTAGAGGCAGAACCAGGTGGAGATAAAGGTTTAGGTGAAGGTAGAGGCAGAACCAGGTGGAGATAAAGGTTTAGGTGAAGGTAGAGGCAGAACCAGGTGGAGATAAAGGTTTAGGTAAAGTTAAAGACAGGGCCAGGTGGAGGTAAAGGTGTAGGGGAAGGCAGAGGCAAAGCCAGGTGAGATAAAGGTTTAGGTGAAGGTAGAGGCAGAGCCAGGTGGAGGTAAAGTTTTAGGTGAAGGCAGAGGCAGAGCCAGGTGAAGATAAAGGTTTAGGTGAAGGTAGAGGCAAAGCCGGGTGGAGGTGAAGGTGTAGGTAAAACCAGAGGCAGAGCCAGGTGGAGGTAAAGGTTTAGGTGAAGGTAGAGGCAGAGCCGGGTGGAGGTGAAGGTGCAGGTGAAACCAGAGGCAGAGCCAGGTGGAGATAAAGGTTTAGGTGAAGGTAGAGGCAGAGCCGGGTGGAGATAAAGGTTTAGGTGAAGGTAGAGGCAGAACCAGGTGAAGATAAAGGTTTAGGTAAAGTTAAAGACAGGGCCAGGTGGAGGTAAAGGTGTAGGTGAAGGTAGAGGCAAAGCCGGGTGGAGGTGAAGGTGCAGGTGAAACCAGAGGCAGAGCCAGGTGGAGGTAAAGGTTTAGGTGAAGGTAGAGGCAGAGCCGGGTGGAGGTAAAGGTGCAGGTGAAGGTAGAGGCAGAGCCGGGTGGAGGTGAAGGTGCAGGTGAAGGTAGAGGCAGAGCCGGGTGGAGGTGAAGGTTTAGGTGAAGGTAGAGGCAGAGTCAGGTGGAGGTTAAGTTTTAGGTGAAGGCAGAGGCAAAGCCGGGTGGAGGTGAAGGTGTAGGTGAAACCAGAGGCAGAGCCAGGTGGAGGTAAAGTTTTAGGTGAAACCAGAGGCAGAGCCAGGTGGAGGTAAAGGTTTAGGTGAAGGTAGAGGCAGAGCCAGGTGGAGATAAAGGTTTAGGTGAAGGCAGAGCCAGGTGGAGGTAAAGTTTTAGGTGAAGGCAGAGGCAAAGCCAGGTGGAGATAAAGGTTTAGGTGAAGGTAGAGGCAGAGCCGGGTGGAGGTGAAGGTGGAGGTTTGTTCCAGGTGATCTCCTTACTGTTGCAGCTTAAATGAGCAGCTTGGCAGGATTTTTCTGAACCTTCGTCATGATGGTGCAACTACTCGTGCATATTTTATTTCAGACGCTGTTTATGTTCAGGTTCCAAATCGGAGAACGTAGCAAAATCAAAGACAGGAAACTTAATCACATTTGCTCCCTTATGGAAATGTATGCATTACATTCATCGAGGCCTGTCTTCCTGCTGTCATGCTGAGATGACTGAAGGTTTGCCTTCTGGTGGAATATTGGCACATTTTTCAAGTCTTCCACTAAAACCAAACCAAATGGATTTTTTTCATGCGAGGAAGGTGGATGTGCATCTGCTCTTAACGGCTGAAAACTGTTGGGCAGTTGTAGAAACAAAATTCCCCGACTGTCATCTGTCCTCTTGGTTGGTAGCTGATGTTTAAGCAAGCTGTGAACAGGAGAGACTGTCAAACGCTGCCTTGATTACATGGATACTGATGTTGTGGTTCAGTCTGCAGCAGATGAATGTTGTCAGGTAAACACCACGTAGAGTTTGAGGCATTTTATCCAATCGTTTCACTGGGGAGTACAGACGGTGAGGAGTGACAGAAAATACAAAATGAGACCATCGTGCAGAGCAAATACAAAGAGACAGACTCATCATTCGAAGCGCATGCTGTTGCTGCTGCTGGGAGCCTTATCTGCTGTGGAACGGACCTGTGTTGTAGCTTTCAGGACAGCACCGCACCACTCCTCCACCACCTCTTCCTTCACCGTTCTTGAAAGTGGTTTTGCTCATGTACATATCAGAGGCAGGTCGTCTCCGTGCGTGTCAAGGCTCGCACTGAAAATGGGGTCCCACAGATGCTTTACAAATGCTCTGGAGATTTACGGGTTGGAGCAAGTCCAGGACTTCAAAGGCAGGCACAGTTGGGAACATATTCAAATTATGGGCAATGCCATAAAAGAATATGATATGCAACACTGAAATGTTATGACTGATACAAGGTAAAGTTAGTTTTTAAAGCCTCAAGTCTTTCAGGAAGTCCGATACAAGCCTTCTGGTTTGCTTTCCCAGCGAAAGAAACAGAACCATCATTACAAGTTTCCACTGAGCCGTTTTACATGGCTGGAAACTGGAATTTGTAGAGGGTGAAAAGCGAATTAATTAAAGCCTGTTTTTAATTTACCAGTATCCTGTATCATGAGGGGGGCATGGCTGCTGTATCAGCTGCAAGTTAATGGAGCAAACAAAATACAGTCTGGTTTAAGATTATAAATGTTTCTTCAGCTGTGCTGCCTCTTAATGACAGAAGAAAAGACTGTGTGTGGGCTTGATGGTGGTCAGTGGACAGTACATTGTGAAGCCATAGGAGGGAGGATCTTAAAAATTTAAAAGGCTTTTTTTTCATAACAGCACAAACTTCCCATGCATACTGCAGTGCTCCATAAAAATGTCGAGCCACGTTTAATTTCTATATATTTTAATTCCAAGCAGCCAGACTGTGTTCATCCTTTGAAGTGGTCTTTAGCAATAGTCTCTCTGAAGGTCTTTGGAAGGGTTTTCTTTGGCCATTGGATAGTTTTTCACTCTGTCTCAGTCCATTCTGAGTATCTGACCTTCTTCTGAGGACTTTTATTGTTGTTTGTTAAGCCACTTAAAACTGAATTAACCAGTGGTGTGTGCACAACAGAAAACGTCATGTATAAAAATGGTTTAAAGGTTGAATAAAAATAATTTTCTCTCTACTCGATAGGCTGGGTTTTACAGGGTTGAATGTTTTTCCACCCTGTAAAGCCCAGCATATCGAGCAGAGAGAAAATCATTTTTATTCAACCTTTAAACCATTTTTATACATGGATTGTTAAACTGTTAGAGGCAAACGTTTAAAAAAGGCAATGATTGGTTTCCCCTTCATCTACGGACCCATTTTAAGATTTGTTTATTTGTTTTTGAGTCTCTAAAGTGCTCTTAGATCAACTGACCAGATGCTTTTAACTATCCCAAAAACCTTTTCTAAATCCAGAGGAGGCAGAACTTTTTCAGTTTTGGTCAGTTGTTGTATTTTAAGTGTTTTAGCAATTAAAATGGTTCAGATCGTGTTCCTACCAAACATCGGCTTTCAACCTCCACAGAACTGTACAACCTATGTTTTTGCATCATCAACTAGATTTTCATTCATGTTTCCTATGTTTAGGCCAATCACAGCACTTATTTCTATATAAAGAATTTAGGCATGGCTCAACCATTTTAATTCATCTTAACTCTTAGCGCAGTCAGTTACATCAATTATACTGTTTTCTGAACTTCACTATGAACACGTTACAGTAGACTTAACAAGGAAACTTAGAAGGTGCATCTTCTGGAGGAGCTTTACCTCTTTATTAAACAGATTTCTAAAGGTCAAATTATTCTGTGGTTTGAAGTTGAAGCTTAACATTTAATATGTACTTTTCTCTGTTTGTGTCTATCAGGAGGCCAGTCTGTCTGTCTGGGTGATTTTCAGCGACAACACAGCTGCCACTTTGACCTACTTTGACCCCAAAGACTACAATCTCAATGCCTCAGCGCTGGATGATAAAGTTGTGTCGATTTCCCAGGAGCCTCAGCAGCGTTGGCCACTAGTGGTGGCAGAAGGGGAGGGATCTGGCGAAATGCTGCGTGTAGAGATGACCATCTGCGAGGCCTGCCAGAAGACCAAGCGCAAAAGTGTCATTGCATCTGCTGCAGTTTCTGTCAAGGTCCGCTTCGGCCCAGAAGAAGACTCCGAGGAAGAGACGACCACAGAAGGAGAGATTGAGCTTGTACCCGTCACCAAGCGGCCAATGATTGATCAGAACAATGGTGGGAGAATATATGAGACATCTAATGAGCAGCCTGCCAGCGTTCCCATTGATTACACCAACTTCCCCACAATCAGCAACCAAGAGCAACCCACTGAGATCAGCGATGATGATTTAGTGCCTTCACCGCGCAGCATGACAGACCTCGAGATTGGCATGTATGCTCTGCTGGGAGTCTTCTGCTTGGCCATCTTAGTCTTTCTCATCAACTGCATTGTCTTTGTGCTTAAATATCGCCATAAGCGCATCCCACCTGAGGGGCAGGCCAACATGGATCATTCCCATCATTGGGTGTTCCTAGGAAACGGCCAGCCACTCAGAGCCCAGTGTGACCTGTCGCCGCAGCAGGTAGAAAGTCCCAGCAATCCTTTGGAGGGCGTACAGACTTGCTGCCATGGAGACCACCACAGCAGTGGCAGTTCCCAGAATAGCGTTCACAGCCAGGTACATGGACGAGGTGATGGCAGCTCTGGAGGCTCTACGAAGGAGAATGGAGAAGAGGCAAGTTCACCCACCTCCAAGCGTAAGAGAGTCAAGTTCACGACGTTTACCACCCTTCCCACAGAGGAGCTACCCTACAACTCCATCCCAATCGCAGATGAGGAGGACATTCAGTGGGTTTGCCAGGATATGGGCTTTCAAGACCCAGAAGAACTTCACAACTACATGCGTAGAATAAAAGAAATAGCCTGAGAAAAGAGGTGCATCGTGAAGCACCGCTCAGCTTTCTAAAACAAACATTCCTTTCTATTTTTCTCTTTTTCACCTAAGTGAAAGATAACTTCTCACGGACTAAAAAGGCCAATTGTTGTTTTGGTTAGGATTTGTTCCATTTAGTTTGCACAGTGCTGTAATCTCATACACGCTCACACTGAAGAGAAAGCAAGGAAGCCAAAGGCTTGACTGGAGGATCAAAATCACCAGAGACTTTGGTAAATCTTGGCTATAGCAAACGTTTCACTTGGGAAGCTGAGCCGTGGGCGCATGAGGGCTGCTTTGGCACTCTTATGTTCAGGTTCTGATTAGAGAAATCCTGATATGGACAGGTGTGTAGAAGTTAGGGGCTGTGTTTCAGTGGCTCAGCAGGACTCTGCAGTACTGTACCTATTCCAAACAGAGAGGCCTTTGATGAACAAATAACTGTCAAAGACTCTTATGAAATGTATTAAAAATCCTTTAGTTTTTGTCAAAGTAGGAAAAAAACATTCTTTTAATGGCAAAACCTTCTTCATTGTTGTTCTCTGTGCAGCACATCCATAATTTGTACTCATGTTCATTCCCTACGTTTTCAATATTTCATAGGTTGTTGAAAGTAGTTCCCAGCTATTAGTCCTAATGTTCCTGAAGAATCCAATGCCTTGTAACATCGGTCACAGTTAGCTGCTTATATCAGTGCAGACGCCCTGTTTTCTCACCACTGTGGGGCTGGAGACAGTGTAGTAAAGAGCTTTTTATGGAAATTTCTTTAGCGGCTCTCCAGCATGAGGTCTAAAACAAGGATAACTCAGAGTTTCTACATGAAAAGAGGATCTTGAGGCACAATCAGCCACCTTTCTCCAAATTTTTAAATGTTTATATGGTAATTTCTTAAATATCCATACACATTACTAAACTAAATATGTTGTCATGCATTACACGCATGCCATGTTTGGTCTATATGCAGACATTCCTCTGTGTATATAATGTGTTGAGCTAGAGCCAATCCAGTGCAATCCCTCAATTAGTTT
>JBAMHW010000017.1:26030108-26049009 GCA_037177495.1 Rhadinocentrus ornatus | reverse complement strand
GATAGATAGATAGATAGATAGATAGATAGATAGATAGATAGATAGATAGATAGATAGATAGATAGATAGATAGAGTTTAATTTATTTATTGTATATTTTATCTTTTTTTTTATTTAAATAATGAGAATGATATGACCCCTGTAAATAATATGAGAGAAACGAACAAGGTGCCTTTTACAGCAGTGAGCACAATCCACCAAAAAACACTTTATCCTTCTTATTTATGAAGATTCTGGCTTTTTTCAAGCCTTACATCTAGAGGATGGCTGCAGGATGACCCAGTTGATATATCAAACAAGTTTGCTTTTTGTTCCGTGTGGAAGTTGCACTGATCTGCCCCTAATGTTCAGGCAGGATCTTTTATGGAAAGTGACAATATTAAAAAAGTTTTATGATTGATTAATTGTGGCGTAAAGCGATAAATTGTGAAAATAAGTACTCATGACATGACATCCCTATTGTGGAATGAGCAGCACAGATAAACATGTGGGTAGTACTCCCAAAAATGTGCTAAACCCCTTGTAATACCGTCATGTTGGTATTTATTCTTGTTCTGAGATAATAGTGCTACCATGTAGTTGTCAGTCACAGATGTATGATTGACAGCAGATTGGCCCTTGACAGACAGACTTATCAAGGATAAGATTTTGGGACCGGTAGTGATTCCATATCTCCAGAATCTGGGACCTAACTCCATCCTCCAGTTCACAACACTCTCCTCCACAGAGGCAGAATCATCAGAACATACCCCCAGAAGTTGTAAGTGGAAAGGGATGATCTGTTGTGAGTTCAGATCTCACAACACATTTAACACAACTCCTGGCATTCCATAGTAAAATGACTCCAGAGTGGCGACCACCATGAGAAGGAGCTACTAAGCTATTGTGGCTGTGAATGGATCTCCATCACTACTGATGTCCGTGATAGTGTGAAATGTAAAGAAAGTATAATATGTGTTGTTTTTTCCTTATTATTTATTTATTTACATCGCAGGTGTTTTAAAGTGCCACCGAGAGAAGGCTTGTTCGCAGGCGACGAAAAAAACTAACGGGCTCAATACGTTGCATTCAAAGACTCCCGGGAATGATGACTTTTAAGTTGGGGAAAAAATAAATACACAACAAAATTGTGTGTACATTGGAACAACTCGTGGTCATAAGACAAAACACCAAAAGATTGTCCCCAACTTCTAAACAAAAGTTAAGCTAAATATAAGAAGCAATCATCAGCTCCAAAAAAAAAAAAAAATAATCCTGTACTCCACGTTTCCTACCGTAACTTAATGCGACAGCAGCCTTCAACAGTTTGTAAACAGGCTGCTGCTGAACGCTTTCTGGCCACGTAAATTGCTTACGCTAGCCTTTTATTAATGTACGGACTCCCATTTCCGGGCGCACATTGTATGGAAATAACGAGAATGCGGCGCTGCGGCGGTTTTACTACGCAGTGCGGGGACGCGGAGTAGATGTCGACAGGGAGGACCCAGATATAATATTGACGTTATCCCAGACTTAACGTAAAATGTATTTAACTCTAAAGCTGTAGCTAACCTTAGAGAAAAGAATGGGAAGAAGTTTAGGTGTTGTTTCGTATGCTGAAAACCTGGTTGCCTCCACCGAGCAAAGACTTTTGATATTCAAGAGGGACTATCTTTGTTAAACCAAACTAGCTAGCAGCACAGGCTAGCTGTTCAGAGAGGCTACCTTGCTAGCCAAGCTGCAGCCTTGCTGCGGCCCGCTTCGCACCTCCTAGCTAGCATCCGTCGTATGCACAGGGGGACAACATGGTGAGGAATGTTTACTTTATTTTGCTATCTGTTTTAAAACTAACTATAACCCCAAATGTGTCACGTTTGTAATGCTATTTCTATATCTTAACTGTCACAGTCAGGTAGCTAGCACGTAGAGCTAAAGGGTTGACAGCTTGGTGTCACCTGGGTGCGTGTGAAAGAAGCCAAACACTGATTAATTAGGTACTCTTACATTAAATTCTCATACGGTTTAAAGTTCCCTTATGTGGTAATGAATATCATCAACAGATAAAACGTCGATTACAACTGCATTGTTCTACTTAAAAATTAAGCTGTTTATGTCGTCCTCTTAAAATCTCAGTTCTTTCTGAACGATGCAGCTTGTATTGGTTACCATTTTTATTAAAGCAAGACGGTCATATTAGTCTCACAAGTAAAACTCGGCCCTACTTGTTTCGCTGGTCGTACAGAATATCTAACTATAGATGTGTAGATAAAACATGCACAAGCAGGAAGCTGATTTTTTTTCTCGCTCTGTCTTTTTAGAAGCCAGATTAATGATTAGGTGATCACACAATCTGCACATTAAGGGAATATTTGCATTAATTCTTATATTTGGCTTTGGGTTTACAGTGATCTATTAAAGTGAACGACTTTTTATGCTACAGTTTTAGTTAAAGACTATCCCTGATAATTGAAAGCATTAATATGAGCTAATATGAGCTATGAGTTCCACATCATTTTAATTATTGGTAAATTTTTCCATCACAAGAGAAGCAGCAGAAACCAGTGTCTGCAAGGTTCCTAAAGAAGCATCTGTGAGCCTGATGCTGCTGCTGTTTTCTTTTGTCTGCTTGTGTTCTAGCATGATACCATACTGACCCGGAGAAGCCAAGCTTGGCACAATTATTACATAAATGACATTAGTCAAGCTGACTGCTTATCATCTTGTGCAATCATTAGAACTGACTGCTCGTCCGTGTAAATATGGCCGACAGAAACCAGCTTCATTAGTAATCCTCATTACCCTACAAAAAAGTGTGGCTACTTTTTAAAAAGCTGTTCAATTTTTAAAATGAAATATATAAACTCAATAACCTGGTTGCAGTTTGTCATACCTTAAGCAAAATGTTGCAGAAAAAGATTTTATGCAACCTAAAGATGAAAAAATAACAACTTGTAAAGGATCCCGCAATAAACTTAGTCATGTGACATCTGCCCCGGCTAATTTTTATTTACAAAGCCTATGACAACTTTATTACTATTAGGGATGTATGACTACTTCTTTATTATGCTTATACCCCTGATATTGTGGATATTTCCATCAAGACATTTAGTCCCAATGACACTGACTAACAAGATGAAAAGGATACCAGCCATGCTGTGCTGCAACTGGTAACTAAGACACCATCTCGTGATGGGATCTCACCACCCGTGATGGCTGTCAACATTCAAGTTCCCAAATTATTTGTACTCCATAGTCATTTCTGTATTATTTAATGATTATAGAAGTTTTTGTACTCCTGAGCTGGTCCACACCCCTGTGTACACATATTTAATCTTTATCTCAAGTACGCACGAGTAAAGTCACATGTCTGCATTTTTGTTGCTTAGATACCGCATTGATGTAATCTGCCTGTAATCATCAGTATTGGAGTGATGGCAGGAAGGAGTGACATGCTTTTTAACTTTGGATGTTGCCTTTTCAAAGCCTCTTTTTTAAAGATTGTTTTTGTTTGTATGTTTGGTTTTTATTCAGGGTCCAGTTTGGAGAGTTTTAACATTTTAAGTGCTCTATATTAAATAAATTAGAAAAGTATTAATGTGAGCATGTTTGTCTGTTTTTATTCAGGTGTACCTTTTAAATCCTGTAGAAAACCTAAGAAGCTACATCAACAACCGTCCACCTCTGGTCATTTTTATGATCAGTGTCAGTGCGGTGGCCATCGCCTTCCTGACCATCGGCTATTTCTTTAAGATTAAAGAGATAAAGTCTCCAGAGTTGACAGAGGTAAGAAAAACTACACACCTATTAAACAAGATTTAAAACTGGGTTTGTAAGTATTTCATTGTTTCCCCTTGGCTTACAGCTTTTTTGGGGGGAAGTATACAATATAGAGACAAAATAGGAGAATAATGCATCCCCCCCTTGTGCTGAAATACAGATATTTGACTAAAAATAGTCTTTTGTTTTCATTTATCAGTCTGAGTTTCATACATAAAAGTTTCATATAGTCTTAGTAAACAAGGGATGCAAATTCCAGTCATTTTTAAAGCAGCTCTGTTGAGCCATGTCTTTACAAAGAACTCTGTAGCTATGACAAGTAGCCTACCCATTACATCATTAGTGAGAATATGACACCTAATGACAAAATAATTTGAACGTCAGCTGACAGCTACAATCAAGCCGTGAAGTATACTCACTAGGGCTGCAGCGATTAGTCGACGTTGTCTATTGGCAAAAATAAAAAACCTACAGAGTGAGACATCGTCTTTTTCCTCTATCTCTGCTGAGAGTTGCGCATGCGTAAAGAAAGAAAACTACAGAGTGAGACATTGGCTGTGTCCAAATGTCCACCCTACTCCCTAACCCCTCCTTCACTACACAGGGCTGCACTATATAGCACACTACATACATAGTGACTCATTCTCTTGGCGATTCGGACACAAAGCTACCTATTTTTTCCTCGCCGCAGACCATGTGACTACCAGCCGTCACCACGGCAACCACAACGCACATCAAGATGTCATTCCAAATCCAATCCAAATTTGTTTTTAAATATTTTTATTTTTATTCTTTATGTTGCATTTATTCTTTGTTGTTTATCTATTCAATAAAAAATATATTTTCGCCTCCTTGTGCCATGTTCAGCTTCTGCTCGCAATGCATTGTGGTCTATATTGACCCGTCTAGTGACCATCTATGCTCACTACTTTTCAAGATGCATTGTGGGTCATTTTGAGTGCCCTACTTTTTTCTCTCTGGACATTCGGACACCCCTACAAAATGACGTGATTCTATATAGGGCACTATGTAGGGAGAAGGGGGGACATTCGGACACAGCCATCGTGTTCTTTTACTATCTCTGCTGAGAGTTGTGCATGCGTAAAGAAAGAAAACTACAGAGTCAGACATCGTCTTCTTTTTCTATCTCTGCTTAGTCGCACATGTGCAATAAAGTCTGCCAGGGGAAAAATATGGCGGCCAACCAGGGAACAAAACTCCGGCACAGGACGTCAAAAGTCTGAGATAATTTCACGTTAAACTTACAAAATAAATTAAATACTTGCGAGATTTGTTAAGCGGACCTTACGTACCACGGAAGTACGTCCGCAATGCTCGAGCATTTAAAGAGGAGGTACGTTGGACTAACATAATCTCACGCAAGATTTCAAAGTTCTCCACAGTCAGGACATGGAAGAGGAAACACTGGAAACTGGTCATTGATAATAATCCGTCTGGCCTTTAACTTTACGGCCTGATTACATCACAAGAACACATTTCCCCTAAACATAACATAAACACCTGGCTTAGTTCAGTCAGATTTTATTTAAACATTTTCCAGCCAGGTTATTCTGTCCATTTGATCCAACTGGTTCTGATGTAAACCTGAGGTTAAAGACTCTAAATGGGTCGCATAAAAAAAACAAAGCAAAGCCAGCTACGTGTGATTTGTTTTGTTTGGGTTTCATGTAAATAAATCTTTGCATCTGAAAGTAAACAGATAGAACATGCAAATCAAAAAGACTGGAGATGAAAAACCTGAGTGGCCTCTGAGTGGAAACTTAGTGCTTGTTGTTGAAGCTGCAGATGTTTGACACTGTTATCATGTCTCGCTCTTCCTCCTCTTCCTCCTCTTCCTCAGGACTGGAACACTTTTCTACTGCGTTTCAATGAGCTGGACTTCTGTGTGTCGGAGAATGAGACAATAAAGCACGGCCTGAACGAGTCCACCACGCCAGAGAGCATGGTCGTGACCAGTGGTCAGGCTCGTTCCAGCACCCAGGCCCCCCTCCTGCTGGAGGACTCTGGTTCCATTAACATCTCGGTGCCCATCACCCTCACACTGGACCCTCAGCGCCCATTTGGAGGGTATTCTCGCAATATCACCCACCTATACGCCACAGTGCTGGGGCAGCAAGTCGGCCTTTCTGGTAGGCCCTCTCTCATCAGATTATTTGCCTCGCAGCGTAAGGAAGTTATTATCTTAAACCAGTTTGGGCTGTAAAGATTAACCAGTACTTGTGAGAAGGCATGCATGTCCACAATTAAGCTGTGAAGAGTGAATATATGTTACTGATCTGGAATGTATGTGTGCTGCAGAGCTTTTAGTGGGTTTTAACTTACATCTTTGTGTGGTGACATTTCTCAGACACAGTGAGGCAACAGTGGCAGCATTGTGTAACATTAACCTGCTCCTGTACAGTTTCCTATAGGGCTCATACCTAAAAGGTTTTAGAGGGTGGAGCCAAGTGAAAAGTTAATTCCACAAGTACATAGTTTGCATGCCTGTGTCTGAAGTTACAATACATGCACTCAAAGAACATGTCTGTTATTTTCCTCCTTCACATGTTTTCTCTGTTCAGAAAGCTCCACGGAGAAAAACATGTAGAAAGATGGACTAATTTCTGCAACTTTAAGCCTCGGGTTAATTTTTTCTGACTACTTTGAGCATGAATATATATTCAGCCAGTAGTCTTCAAGATTATACAGATTTAGTAGAGTTTGACAGTATTTTCCCCCGTGCATCCATCCAACAAAAACATTTCCATATTTTCAACATGTGTTACCTATAGATGAGGAAGGTGCTGAATTTATTCAATTCAATTCTTTTATTGTCCCCCGAGGGAAATTGTTTTTGCAGGCAGAACCCAGACAAACAGGACATGCATCACAATAATCAAAACAAAATCAGAACCAATGGCATATGTGGAAAAACAATAGATTCACACAATCCATTAACAATTAATAAAATAAAATGGATAAAAACATTCACAGCTATAAACATAAAGAGAGACATACTAGGTCACCTTAGTGGCTATTACCATTTAGGAGGTGAACAGCAGTAGGGACAACCGACATCTTAAGTCTCTCTGTCCTCCCTAAAGGGGCCCTAAAGCAATGGCCCGAAGGTAGCAAGACAAACTCCCTTTGGAGAGGGTGGTTCAGGCCTTCCTCACAACATTATTGTTAAAGATGGCCAAAAGGCCTCCTACTGGGACCCAGAAACTTTGCTAACAGCTTCACCAAACTACCCGAATGGTTCTTATTAGCCAGATTTAAGCTCTCGAATCAAGCAAAAATACAAAAAGACAAAACTTTTAGTTTCAGACATTCTTTGTACTCCAAAACATATAAGTGGTTAAGGTGGGATAGCAAGTTGCTTGTGTTGCCAACTTTGATGACAACGTTATCTTGACATAAATTTCAGTAAATAGTTGTTTGGTCTACATCCAACCTGGTAAAACCAAAAGTATCTCCAGACAACCAATGCAGCTCCTTTTTTCTGTCACGTTAAACTTCATCGTCTGCTTTTCCGCGCTCAACACCTCCAACGACACAGCTGCTCTGTTGCATGTTTAGTGGTGCAGCTTTGAAAAAGGTTCCCCTCTCGAACAGTTTCTTGCTGAGCCATGTTCCAGTGTTAGGCTATGTTTAGACTATTTAACTCTTAAAGGCCAGACCCATGAAAAAATGGTAAGAAAAGTAAACATTTTTGCATGATTTATTTAATCTTTATTTATCTTTATATATTTTAACAAAATACAAGCACAAGGCTTTCTCCAACACATCCCAAAGATTCTCAATGGGGTTCGGGTCTGAACTCGGTGGTGGGCAATCCATGTCTCCTGTTCCCTGAACCACTCTTTCACAATCTAAGCCCCATGAATCCTGGTACTGTCATCTTGGAATATGGCCGTGCCATCAAGTAGATGGAGTAACCTGCTCATTCAGTATATTCAGGTAGTTGTAGCTGACCTCACTCTCTGGACACATAATGTTGCTGAAACTAGACCTGACCCACTCCAACAACCCCAGATAATAGACTGTCCCCACAGGCTTATACAGTAGCACTCAGCATGATGGCTGCATCACTTCATCTGCCTCTCTTCTTACCCTGATGCGCCCATCACTCTGGAACAGGGTCAATCTGGACTCATCAGACCACATGACCTTCTTCCATTGGTCCAGAGTCCAGTCTTTATGCTCCCTAGAAACCTGAACCCTTTTCTCCAGTGGAAATGTTCTTACTTTCACTATTAAACATGGTCCTGAGTTCTACTGCTGATTTTCTTCCATTTGATTTCACCAAACATTTAAGTGATCAAGCATCATAAAATGTTTTTTTCTGACCACATTTCTTCCTCACTATCTTTTCAGTTTTTAACAATGAGTTGGACAGTTCTTAGCCCAGTTTTAATAGTTTCTGCATCTTCTTAGATTTTTCTCTGCTTGAAGCATGGTAGTGATCTGACCCTTCATAAAAAGTCTAACATCTTTTCCACGACTACGGGATGTCTTTCCACATGGTTGTTTAAGAAATGAAAAGCTGCTCATTGCATCAGTTGGAGTTAAATAACTTGTAGCTGAACGATCATCACCCTGCAGGAATTATCCTATAGAAGGTTCTAATGTATTGACTTAGTTAAATCCAGGTTGCAACTTGTTTATGGCCAGGCAGTATACATACAAAAGAAAGTTAAAACAGCAGCTGTTGTTAAACATAACTGGCTCCATGGTGCACCTTTTTCATCCAAGTGCGCCCCACTTTTCCTAGCATCTTATTTAATAGAGTTTAAGGACTGCTTTTTGATAATTACCCAAAGACATTAATGGTTATTTAAATTATTGTTAACCATAATGGAGTTTGGAGCACGAATGTTTGAGCCGCATAGCGCTGAATTTCTTCATCTTCTTAGACAAGAAAAAAAATCCACAGCTGAATTTCTGGTGGAGACTTTGATCTCCGTCACTTCAGATGACGTCACACAGACGGGGGACTGCAAAGGTCAAAATTCATTCAGCTCTCATCCAGATTTTCTTTATTTGGCTCAGGGACCATGAAAGCTCTTGAATTAGTGGGGATAATAGATAACCACATATGAGCAAATTCCACCATGTTCTGTACTGAAGGTCTAATGTGCAGCCATCGCAATTTCAAACTA
Source organism: Rhadinocentrus ornatus (assembly GCA_037177495.1). Taxonomy (NCBI): domain Eukaryota; kingdom Metazoa; phylum Chordata; class Actinopteri; order Atheriniformes; family Melanotaeniidae; genus Rhadinocentrus; species Rhadinocentrus ornatus. The sequence goes on along the minus strand of JBAMHW010000017.1, from coordinate 26,040,092 downwards.
ACACCCACCATAGTAGACACCTCTGGATCAGAGCCAATCAGAGGAGAAGACCCACCCCTTCTTCAGACTTTAAGTTGCTTTTTATCCCAGTGTTATTTTTCCTAAGCTTAGGTCAAAAGGGAATGAATACTCAATATGCAGACAGACACTCAGGAAGATAAAAGTCCATCATTCAGACATGAGATATGTTAGGTATACCGTTGTGACCAAGAAAAAAATTTAGGCACACACAACAAATCTTTGGTCGCTTGTGCAACCAAAATGGAGTCCTGATGTTTCTATGAGATGTCATCAGAGGGCCTCAAGTTGCTGCAGTTTATCTTTTTAAAAGGAAAACAAAGTTCAGCAGACCAAAGAATGACCCCCCTCTTTCAGAGTGCTTATGTAGCTGTAAGTAACAGATCATACGGTGTTACATCACGCATGATGCAGTCAGAAAGAAATATTGTTCTTTCCTTTGTTTATTTGAGCAGCAGCGAGGAGTGGAAAAGTTTCTGCTCTTGTTTGAGTAGCCGTGTAAAAGTCATGTTGCATCATGGAAGGAGACACTTCTCTGAGAGACAACACCATGTAGTCAGACTGTGGACAACCTCTCTCAAAACTGCATCACAAGCAGATGCAGAAAATAACACGCATATGTAAATTTTGTATTTGGACTGGTCATTGTGTATGCATTCAGCATCTGTTTGGGTCGATCTACAGGTGAACGTGTGAACTGGAAACAGGTGAGTGTCATGTTAGGGAATTAAAGGAGCATCCTCAAAAGTTTCAGTTGTTAACAAGCAAAGACGGGATGCGGTTCTGCAACTTTGTGATTACCTGTGTGTGCAAATAGTCTTAGAGTTTAAGAACATTTCTCCATGTATAATTGAAAGGATAACAAGGATTTCATCATCTACTGTTCATGGCATCAAAAGAAAATGTTTGCTTGTAAGCAGCAAGCAAAAAAAAACCTCTGAATAGCCCAGACCTAGTTCAGTTGGGGGGTGCAGTATTCTTCTGGACCTAGATTGCATTGACTCTGCAGTAATCAAATCAGACCTTTTTAGATAGCAGTAATTGTAGAGACAATAACTGGCAGCATTTACAACAAATGTTAAGTTTTATGTCCTTATTGATCATTAGACTGTGTGTGAGGCAGAAATACTTTCTGTACTTTGAATACTTTTGGTGAGTGAGCGAATCTCCATCTAGATCCACCCTTCTGTCCTCGGTCATAGCTGCGTCTGGCTGATAATCTTCTAATCCCGTCTGAAGTTAAATAAATATTGCACAAGTCCTCAAAGTCAGTCTGTCGTTTGTTATCTAGGAAGTGGTTTGTTGGCACGTCGGATGTTGTTGCCTAATCTCGCAGTTTCTGCTCTGAGTTTATGCATACAATTTTAAAAATGTCACTTATTTTTGGCAAGGGAAGCCTCTGAGCTAAAACCTTGTTCAGCCCGACTGTGTGTGTGGTTTAGAGGTGTGTGTGTTGTGTTCATGGCTGGGTTTGAGGTGTTAATTTACCTTTGAACATGTATGTGAAGTGAAAGAAATGTGGAAAAAACTGACAAGATAAAGTCTAAAGATTGTTTCCGTGAGGTTCTCATTGTTTGTGGCCTTGTTTTTGTGTGTAGGCCGGGAAGCCCATGAAGAAATCAACATCACCTTCATCCTGCCCGTATCCTGGAACTCGGATGACTGCGTGCTGCATGGCCACTGCGAGCAGGTGGTGTTCAGCACTTGCATGACGATCACAGCGGTCAGCAATATCTTCCCAGTCACAGTGTGAGTTGGACCGCTTCCCCGAGCCATGGGAGCACTTGGTGCTGATCATGTTTTAGGTTCTTGGTTGCTAGTGCATGTGATCTGGTCTTTTAGAAAACCAGTTTGTGTAAGACTGGCAGGAAACCACGACGTTCCACTTTGCCAAAGCAAACTATTAAAAGCTGAATATATTTGAGATTTTGTTAGAATTTTGTCCTCACTCAAAGCTTAATGTCGTGTTTCAGACTTTTTCTTATTAGACAGCAGTTATCAGTGATTGAGGATAACCCTCACGAATTTATCAGCTGTTATCACCGTAAAGTGCAGCTTGACACTTTGGTAGTGTTAGACTTCAGCCTTGATGCACTTAGAGGGTGAAGTGGTCTCCTCAGTAGTTACAGCTATTCCCCTGTGTGGGACAGCATAGCATTCCTTACTGGGGCCAGCAGCAAGGTAGCAGCTCAAATCTACTAATTTTAACAATCCCCTGACCCACTCCAGCATGATTTACAAGTCATTCATGCAGGGGCAGCGTTAGGTTTCACGCCTGCAAATGATCTTTGGGGCTTTTTCATTCCAAGGTGCAAGAATACGATTTTGTTTTAACGGGTGAAATCTGTGAAAAGGAGTGAATCTCGGCAGAAATGGCATCACATAGTTCGCTGTATTGTTGTAGAAAGATGCCTCAGGAGCCTCCTATGTTTGATTAGTTTCTAAAACTGTGTAGTCAGAGCAGTGCTGCTGCAGTGGAGACTGGGGGATGTCAGTCTGTGCGACATATTTAGCTTCACCTGAAGTGAGATGTTATTTAGTTTTTATGAATTATGAACAAAACTTTGTGGGATCCGACAGTAGATTGGATGAGGAAGTTTAGTTATGTAGGGCCCTGCTTTAGCGCCATCTGATGACCTGCATGAGAACAGCATAGTGAGAAAATATTATCTTGTATGTGTGCTTTTCATGCATTCAGTCTTTTCTTTTAAAGATCAAATGTAAACAGAAAGGATTTCATGGAAAACATTTTAAAAGTACCAGTTGGTGCTTTGTTTTGCAGGCAGCCACCACACTGCGTGCCGGAGACGTACACCAACGCCACGTCCTGGTACAAGGTGTTCACCACCGTCCGGGACTCGGACACCAAGTACAGCCAGGACTACAACCCCTTCTGGTGTTACAAAGGAGCAATCGGAAAGGTGTACCACGCTCTCAACCCAAAGCTCACCGTCATCGTCCCTGATGTGAGTCACTGCCGTGACAAACTTTCCTCACTAACCGTTTCATGTCCCAGTTTCTGCTTTAGTGTCTGATGGAGTCGTTCCGACACTTCCAACTTACTGATGGAGAAGCAGCTTAAGCTCTAAAAGCACCATCCTTCTGTCTTTCTATTCCTCCATCCTTCTGTCTTTCTATTCCTCCATCCTTCTGTCTTTCTATTCCTCCATCCTNNNNAATTTTCTCAAATGTCAGCTTCTGGAAATAGATCAAATATCTATCCATCCTGGTCAGTTAGTTAGCTAGTTAGCTAGATCCTGTATCTGCTTATTTATTCCAAGCCAGGTTGTGGAGGCTGAGGTCTGTCCGAGCAGCCACTAGGCGAGAGGCAGGGTTCACCCTGGACAGCTCACCAGTCCAATCCTTACATTTGTTTTCCCATTTTTTGCTACGTCTTCTAATTCCATTTCTTACCAGTCTTTGACTTCTATGACTTCCATTTCTACTTCTACTACTTTGTCATTTTCTACTAATTCCACTACTACTTTTTCTGCTGGTTCTTCTTCTCTTTCCTCGTCTTCCTCCTCCTCCTTGCTGTTTGTCTGGCATTCGAAATGACGACATAAACGAGATTTCAAGCTGAAGCTTTAGTAACGCTCTTCTACATCTTAGTTTTAAAATCAGAGTTTTGCTAAGGATGTTTAAACAGCTGTAGAACGATGTTACTTCTACTTAATCTGAACAGTGCCTGATTTCTATTCTCTGCATCCACATGGTTGTTTCTGTTCTGTGATGTGAAAACACAAAGTGTGTGTGGAGAGGTGAGACGGCTCATGTTTACACAGTAACTCTGATCAAACACAGCCCGTTCTGAGACGGCTGTATGCTGATGGTGGTGGATTGTTCCAGGAAAACAATGATCCCATTGAGCCTCAGCTGGGCACTGAATGTTCCAGTGAGCCTGAAAACAATAAACGCTGTGCTCACAGATACCTGATCTCAGCTCACAGCAACAGAGGCCATTTAAAGATGATGCCTGAGAGCAGATTCATCTGTACCTTTTCATTTTTTACTTCTTTCCTCCCGTGAATTCACTCACAGCTAGTAGAGCAGCTTGGTGTGAGCCAACAAATGAACTTTAAATATTAAAATATTCTTGCCTTAACGAGGATGTTTAACCAGCATTTAGAGTTTAACAGTTTTGTCTCATTTCAAAGTAGGATTTACACGTTCAGAATTATTCGCTGTAAGGGCCGGTTCTAAAAATTTAATCTGGATAAAAGCTATCCAGATTTGGGAATCACATTTTTCAGGATGGCGGATCACGTAATCCAGCTTACTTTACCCCGGTCGTTCAAATGAAAATGGGATTAGATCACCCTGATCCAGAATCCCCTTTTGTTAGGATCACCAAATCCGGATTTCCAGCACGTAGATCAGTGTACGCTGCTGGCCATGTGGAGAACAGCTGGAAGAAGATGCACGCTTTGCGAGTGGAAGCACAGGGAGCATGGAGCATAATACATTGTGACCCGGCGGACTGTCCCTCTCTGTGACATGTTAATGATGCACCTGAGCCCCGTGTGCAGGTTCCAGCCCAACCGCCGTCGGAATGAGGGATGGAGAGGATGCAATCATTAGAAATTTCTTGTTTGACAAGTTCTTTTCTGATTATGCAGTGATGAATAACAGGAAAATGTCATCTTCTTTTTGTGTTTGTTACTGGATTTGTTTGGGGGTTTATTTCGCGGGGACATGATGTCATGTTTTTATTTTTACTTTTTTTTTTTTTTTACCATTTTATGTTACTATGCTGAAAGGATTAATAGGAGCCTATCCCTATGTTAACCTCTTTATCACCGTAACAAGTCAAGTGCAAAATACAAATATTAGCATATGCATCGGATAAAACGTTCTATTATTGATCAGCTGTTAGGTTTTACTGCAGTTTCTTCCTGAAATCCGCCTTGTAATCCTGCCCTCTGTTGGGATCAGGATAATCCTGTTTTTGTTTTTTTATCCGGATTCTTCTCAAAAGTTTTGAACAACCCAGACTGAGGATTTTACCCGGATAACAACTAGGATTGGATTACGTGATCCAGATGGATTTCAGAATCCGGATTTCCATACATGATCTGATTTTCAAGATTTGATCCTATCCGATCGGATTACGTTTGAACAACCGGCCCTAAAAGTTGTGTAGAAATAAAGTGATGCATCCGGCAGGGCTGGTAGAGCAGACCATGTCCTGGAAAGCAGCGCAGAAAGAATCTAAACAGCTGGCAGACATCTGTGATGCAGCGCGTTTCATATCAAGTCTTTGACATGAAACTCTCTCTTCTCCAGGATGACCGCTCCCTCATAAACCTCCACCTGATGCACACGAGCTACTTCCTGTTTGTCATGGTCATCACTATGTTCTGCTATGCAGTCATAAAGGGGCGACCAGGCAAAGTGCGACAAACCAACCCCGACTTCTGTCCTGAGAAGGTACAACAGACACCAGCAGTGCTATATGACCTCAACAGGTAGTTCCAGCCAAGCGTCGGTTGACCAGTGATCGGTCAGAGAAGCCATCTAATCACTGCTGATTTTCCAAAATCTTCACGCCTTCCTGTGGCGTTTGCAGGGGCTCTTTGTTTGCTTTTGTGCTTTTCTTTAGTTGCATGCCATGTAAAACCTCAGGGGAAGGGGCTGGAAATAAGATTTTCTTATTGAACTGTGAGAATTCAGAAGGGTTTTATCTCATTTACTGGCCTCAAACCTACACGATCTGATCACATGACCAGATCACAGCAAAGTGAAAATACTTGAATGTGAAGCAACAATTCTGCTGAAACAACTGAAAGAGATCCACAAAAATATCTGAAAATGCACAGACATCTTCTCTGTCCTCTCACAGTTAAAGTCTTTATGGGCATAATTCCTTCAGCTGCAACCTTTTCCTCCTTTATGATTCAGTTTTGTTCCAGCTGTCAAATCTGATCAGAATCACTTTTAACACGTTTCTTTTTTGTGTTTTCCACTAAAATCCTTTCTTATGTTGCAGGTGGCATTGTCAGAGGGCTAAAAAGACATCCGAGAACTCTGCTAAAGGTTACCTGTAACATGGACAAACTCAAACAGAAGAAATAAAAAAAATTTAACATCCCAGTTGCCTAGTTGACCCTGGAAGTACAATAAGGGACACAAAAGCTCTGTGAATGCATTACTCTCGCAATGTTGGGTTTCTCCAACCAAAGATATACAAGTGCCTGTATCTGTGGTGTACATATTTGTAGGAACCTTTCTGTTTTTGTTGATTCTTATTGTTTGTTTATGTTTTAACCTGAGTCCCCAGGTGCCATGCCAGAACATGCAGTATGTAAAAGCAGGACAACCACACACACATTTCCCCAGCAGTCGTTTCAGGTCATTTCAGGGAACTGAACAGACTTCTGATCAGTGGTTTCCGGTCCCACGATGACGGAGCATGTTGAAGAGACAGAAGTAGTTGTAGATGCTCGGCTCACGTTCATGAAATTCTCTGTTGTTGCACTTTCAGCAGAAGTCTGATCAGAATATCCACATTTTACACGGTTCAGTCAAGTCTCAGTTTCTCCAGACCAAGCCCTGAATTTTAAATCCCCTGGAAGTGATCGCCGGACTGTCCCTGTGAACTGGACGTGGTCTCAGTCTGTGACCTGTTTTATGGCAGTTAGAAAAGCTGTGGTTTGTGTCAAAATCAGTTCCTGAGTGAGACACGTATGTGTCATGCTAACGTCTTCATCACCCGCCTGCCTGTCATGTCTTCTGTTTGCCGCCAGCAGTTTCAAGCAACGTCTCGTCTGTTGCACCTGGATGAACGGAACGTCTTGCCTTACCTGCGGTGGACTTGTTTTAATAAGAGGAGGGGAGATCGTGGTCTGGCTTTCCCACCCCTACCTCCACAGCCAACCATCTACATGTGTCCTTCCAGTGTCATGAGCCTGTGGTTTAAAAGCAGATCTTTTTTCCAAAGATCCAGTGTCGGTGTAGGGACATCTAGTGGCAGTAATGCCAAGTTGCAATCAACTACAAACAAAAGAGACAAAGAAATCAGTTCCTATTTTCCCTGTTTTCCATCTCTGCCAATAGATTTCCCTAAAAGGTTGGATGCTGAAAATTAAATGTAATTGTTAAATTGCTCTTTAGATTTTATTTTAAATGTTTGCACAGTTAGTGCACCTTCAGATTTCTTGCACACTTTTTTTTTCCACATCAGCTGTCTGATACTGAATGAACTGGTAGGCCTCGATTTAAAAATAATTATATCTGAATGATTAAACACAAAGTAAGTATTTAGTACCACAGCTAGTTGTGAAAAACTCTCCATGTGAATGAGCGTGTGCGAGTTGGTGGCTGTAGACCTCTGTTGTCTGAAATCTGCCTCCATCTGCAGCCGTCGTGTCGGCCTGAATCTCCCCGATTTCTTTTGACAATCGTCTCTTCTGAGTAAGAAAGAGTTGTGTGATCAGATTAGGGTTAGTTTCCAAACTTTCCTCCAGTTTTAACGGAGCAGAATCGGAGAGCAGAGCGCGAATGTCCTCTTACGTCATATGATTTCCTGTTTCCAATAGCAATTGCTGGTAACTTTTACTTACCTCTGTACTATAATTTTGTTACATATTTAATGTACTTGTTGAATGTACTTTTTTATAAGAAGCATAATCTAAATCTCAGATGCAGGAATTCCAAGTGATTTTAAAATGTAGATTTATTTTTGTTCTGTTTGAAAGGCTTTACTTGAATTGTGTTTGAGTGATATTCTCATTAAGGTTTTATCTTCCTTTGTGGCAGAGTTGAATCTGTCATTTTATTGTATCAAATACTACATCTGTTGGGATTGTTTGTGTGTAAGATGGTGAATGAGGAAAAGATTTTTCATTTTGGTTCTTATGGTTGTGGTTTTTGTCTTTTTCCCCACTGAAGTCTTCCTAACTCTGATGTGCTTCGCATTCGAGCATGAATCTGTTGCTTTTACTGTCATCGCAAGCGCTCGTGCTCCCACAGTTTGGCTTCTGGCAGCTCTGGATGGGAAGCGGATGGAGGAGTGACAGGAAGGGTGGATGCTGGTTAAGGGAATCTGAAGATGTGAATGTAGCATGCCATGTTTTGATTTTTTCCCTTTTTTGCCAAACTGTCAGGTTCACCTGCTTCTTCTCCCTCCTGTTTTCATCTGTGGGTAGAATTGCGTCTCTTTAACTGCAGATTGCCTTAACATTGTCTCTGTTTCACATATTGTAAAACACAAACACTGGCTTAACGGTAACAAATCTAAAGATGAGACTTGTTTTTATAACTTACCCAAATGACCGCACCTGTCCAGTCTGTATTTAGAGGAATGGTTTCCTAAAGGAGCAGCTGCCTGCAGTTGTAGTTTTACTCCAAAATATCAAAGGGTTGGAGTACAAGCAGAAGAGCCGTGTTCTAAGTTGCACCATGTCACTGATATTTTACTTTACATTAAGCAAACACCTCCAATAGAGGCTGCCATTACTCTTGTTATCCTGTCATGTTAGCGCTTGCAGGCAAGTATTAAGCCAACTCTGTGCCTTCTGCACTGTTCAGCTGCATCCAACTTGTACATACAGTAGATAGGACCATAGGTTTTTGTGTGGCTAAGGCATCATTCAAACCCATTTCCTCTTCGGTGGAACTGCTGTAAATGAATTCAAGTTGAAATAAACAGTCTCTAAAAGTTAAGACTCTCTGCCCATCTCTGTCCTTACATCCGGTAGGACGTTTATCACCGTCCCTGCAGGAAGATGCATCATTTGTCCACAAAAACTATCAGTTTGCTGATTTGAAATATTTAAATGTTCAGTCTGCAGAACAAACTTGACCCATTTTTACTAAAATAAAGATTATCCCATTGATTTTTCTTTAAAATTTTGAGTTTTTAATGTATACTACATGGCATGAAGTTTGCTGAAACTTTAACCATTTTATTAAATTAAAAATTGTGTGACTGAAAGAGGAGCGTAAATGTTTGAAGCAGAAGCATTTCTGCAATGATTTAGTCATGGCAAAGAATAAAGGTTTAGGTTTGCAGGATCTTGCACAACAGATCTGTAGAGAAGTTTGTGTTACTGGATTGTCCAGGAAGACGAAGCTAAGTAAATTTAGTAAACCCCTAGTAAGTTTATGGGGAGGTCACTGGTTCAAACAATGCACCTGAATAGTCTTTTTTAATACATGTTAAGCAATGTGTGTTAAAATATACATAAGATAAAATCCAGAGAGTATTACCCTTCTCCAGGCTACTGGGCACCGAGGACCTGGGTGGCACTGGACAGGAACAACCTGCTAAAGCAAAAAAAAGTTAGTACATGCAAAAAGAATTAAATAAATTAATAATCACAAATAAACACAAAATAAAAACCATACGAGTCCATTATAAACAGGCTGCATCTGTAGGACCACAGGTCGCCATGGCGATGGAGTCTAGCTGAGAAAATGTCAGCTGGAACTGGAATGCAGGGGACTGGCCAGCAGACCACCACACTGCAGAAAACCCCGAGAACAAATTTCACAGCTATCCACAGGTAAGAGGTGTTACTTGCATCACAGATGAACGATCAGCAGAACGAGCCACACCAACATACAGCAGAAGGGATAAAACACGCATGCTGAGGAGCGGATACCTGTCCAGGTAGAAGGCTGCCTGCTCCACCCACCAGTTGCTACCAGCAGGTAACACCTGTTGTGTGCAACATAGGAAAGAAGTGAAAACCTGTCCCAACACATTGGGATATTTATCCTGCTAACATCAAGGAAATGCTGTAAAATTTGAGACATTTGTGCATAATCCACTATTACCATTAACACCACATCTTAGATATTAAAGCTGTTTGCAGAAATGAATGAAGAGGATTTTCAGGATAAAGGTAGATGATATTCTGTCATTGTAAAACACAACATTCATGTGCTTAGATACACCTTACGGTGCCCCTGGACACATCATCAGTGATGTAACCTGGGATCACAGGGGGTTTCGGGTCTTTC
>JBAMHW010000017.1:26007625-26020816 GCA_037177495.1 Rhadinocentrus ornatus | reverse complement strand
GTGGATGAGAACACGAGCGCAGAGTTGGCCGGCTAAAGGTATCACTGGGACATCTCACGGTATGCCAGGCATATGGGCCTGGGACGTCCATTGAGGAGGACAGCACCAGACTGGGCCAACAGTGTCTAAGCAGAAAAACTATCAATAGTTCAATTATTTTAAACAATTTTTTTATGTTTATGTAGGTGTATGTACAAGTTCCCCAGAGGGAGTATCTGACACATAAAAATTCTGAAAGCATTACATCGATTTTGTTGATGATTTTATCCAAGATTCTAATAAACAACAAACACTCATCCCTTAACTATATATTAAATGGAACATAAATACATTTTTGTGTTTTTAATAATAAAAAATGCAATATTTCAAACAATTAAACTACTATTCAAAGGGATAAAATCCTCAAAATGATTAAATTTTGGTAGTTGGATGAAGTTGAAGGCAAGAAAAAATATTAAGGTATTTACAGCAGTTTGTTGTGCAAGGACATTTTTGTCCTCAAAAGGTCAACAGATGGTGTAAAATGCATCAACATAGTGTGAAAGACATGGCAGAAAAACACTGTATTTTAAAAACTTGACCAAAAAGAAGAGTTATTTTAAACGTTATACAAGTAATGGTAACAAAGCCAACATGATCTCCTAAACACTAAACAAAAATGGCTGAGGAGAGCATGAGGATGAATGTAACAATGATAAATACAGAATAAATGTTGTGAGACTCCATGTGAGACTGGGCTGACAGATTGAAGATCAGTCTCCCTGCTGGTTTATACAAACATTAAACCACATCCTCTCCATCGTTCTTGCTAATAAACCTTTAGGCAGAAACATCTGTCCGAGCATCATCTCAGTGATACTGCAATCACACGAAGAGTTGTCAGTGAGGAAGGGAAATTGATTCCACATCCAAAACAGGCCCACACAGGAATGGGGCTAACAAGAGAAGAATAAATGACCAAAGTATGAATCATCTTGTTTTCTGTTGCCAACCAAAACCACTGTCCAATGAGGGTAGCAAAATAAATAAATAAATCATATTTTAAAAAAAGTTAGATTTACTTTTGAGAACAGGAGATTAAATAAATTGCTAAATTGAATTAATGTAAATAAGATGTGTATGTTAAAAAAAGGCATTGCGTAACTTACTGCCATTAAATCCTGCGTTAAAGTCTTGTTTGAGGGCACAGTGACATTTATTATGTACATTTCTGAACCGTCTCGGTCCAGCAGCGTCCCGAGGTTGAGAAACCACCCTATACAGTTTTTTCTTCCAGGACGCTGCTCGATGCTGCAGCTGAGTTTCGTTTCACGCACCACGTTACACGCTAGCAACACACCGGCTGTTTTGAACGCACGCCGTGGCTGATTCAGCAAAAAAACACAAGACAATGTCACGATTATAGATTTTCTTGGTACGATTATTGTTAAAGAAACGATTATCACAATTATTCTACATTTATTTATTTATTTCTCAACACTGTAAATATGTAAAACCACATGAATACTCCTTATATGTCTAACTTTATTTCTATCTTTTTATGCGAACATAACAAAATAATACAGAAACAAAGTAAAGTACCCAAGAAGTCTCATTCAAACTTAAGGACCTACGCTACAGAGCGGTATTTGAGGTGAAACACTTTCCCCTTCAGAATCTCCTCAGCTGGACAACACAGTGGTGGAAGAACAAGGCGGTCCTGAACCAGATCAGTCTGAGCCGATAGCGCTGGCCAGTCAGCAGGCTGCGGCAGATGCAGGAAGTACCGCTGCAAGTTTCTGCTGCTACGATGTGAGCTGCAGGTAAAGAATAAAGTCCGGTGTTACGTTTACACCCATCCAAAGCACAAATCTGTCCAATTGCAGGTATATTTTCTGTTAAAGCTCTTTAAAAGTTCACATCCGTACATATGCATTGGTGGGCGTGGTTTGTAGGTCTGCGAGGCGAGGACCCGCCTTTCTTGCATCTGAGGGAGGGGTTTCTGAGTTTTTTAAAAATTTTATCATGACATAGGAGCACCAAGTCGACCTCTATGTCACGAAAAAACAAAACCTGGTTTTACCCTGTAGTTTTGAGTCATTTTTTCCCCCCAAAACTCCTGTTTTTAACCAAAATTTTAAATTACAAATGATAAAAACAGTATAGATGGTTTTATCACAATAAGGTAATAATCTGTTGTTTACAGCTCAAAAGAACACCTTTTAGGGTTATGTAATCGTGACATCCCTGTGGACATTCTTAGAGGAGGAGAGGAAAAGAAAGTGAGAAAGAGACAGAGCAAAAGATAAGATAAGAGTCAAGATGAGGCTTTTACTGAGAAAATCTGCTAAACGTCTGTAGTTTAAAATGATGATGGCAGCAGAGGCGTGGAGCATAATGTAGTAAACTGCTATTTAAAGCAAGAAGTTAGAGGTGAGGTATCAAACTTTTAGTTCAGTTTATTAATAATAGTCTGAATTACTGAGCGGTTTATAATGTACTTTTATTTTAACTGGTTGACCAGTAATTCACAGTAAATGTCCAGTGTACCTGATGGCCAGACCGTAACAGAATCAGTAATGTCAGTACCAGGCTCACCTCTTTTGGCTGTTCATGTTGATCTGAACTGTCCTCCAGTGGAAAAATAGACCAAAATACAAAGCAACTTTTACAGCCTCTGTATGGACTTTGATTAAAAGAGAAACATCTGACCTTTTTCTCTCTGGCAACAAAACCTGCTGTAATTATTCTCCATGCTATTGTGCAGAAAAAAAAAAAATTATATATATATTTAATATTTTTAAGCAATAATTTGCAGTCTTGTAAAACTTGAAGGATATCTGAAACCAGGGAACAATATGTCAGATTTGCAGCCATAACACAAGCCTATAAGAATAAAAATAAGAAGGCAGAGTTAATAGACGTTATCAGCTTGGCTGGTGTGTTTCCAGCATTCAGGATTGGTAACATTTACTGCTCGCTGGGAGGCTGATCTGAGCATTCTTGGACTCCTGCATATGAATCTCACCGTGGGGTGAAGTAATTTCTCTCTCCTGGCACTCAATCAAGCGCCACTGTGGTAAAATTCTGTTCGAATTTGTTTGGCTTCCAAACAATTTGAAGTTTGGGATGCAATTGTTGCACAAAGAAGGGCCACTCTCCTTCCTGTTTGTGATTTAAAAGAACCAACGCTGCCCCAAATTGCTTCTTCGTGGTCCTGTGGGATGTGATCCAGTATCTGCACGTCTCCTCGGGGGATGAGTGGAGGAGGGTGGCAGCGTTCTCCCTTATGAACCAAATCACACAGGGACAGCTGAATCCTTCCTAAGAACCTGCTGGCTAATCAGCATAACAGCAACATTTTCTAATTGATTGTGACTCAATCTTGATTTTAATTGAAACGGAAAAGTGCATCACCCACCGAGTGGCCAAGCCCCCCTACAAAGAGGGGTAATGAAAACCGTTTGGACATCACGATCTCTGCCACATTTATTAATAAATGTTTGCAGTGCGTGTTGAAAACCTCCGTGACCCACATGACGAAGTCGGCTCGTGTTTTTGCGAGATTAGCCTCGGAGCTACATGTGCTGGAAGGACTGGTGTCTCCTCGCATGAACTGGGCCACAGCGTTTACTTGTGGTTGTCAGCTGGAGAAAACAAAAGAAAGTGATCTGTCTTTGAAACTAAAGGAATTCTGCAGCTGGATTTCATATCCACATTTAACATGTTTGATTCATTTTACATTAATTACAGGATTTATTTTTCACGTAGATTCACACTCTTGACTTGACTTGACAAACCATGTTAAAATTAAAATATTTTTGACCTTTTTGAAATGTATTGTTATAGAATAAGTTAGTATTGACAAATGTAGCCTGTTGCTGTTTGGCTGTATTTCATGTTTTTAGATGTTTCCTGTTGTAAAAAAGGATAAAATTGGCCAGAGAAGGTCTCATGATTGCTTGTCCCAATGAATTCTAAGTATTTAAGTATCCAATTATAAAAGTTGAAATAATCAAGTGATATCCTGAATCCAGGCTGAGACATAATTACTGTGCATTCACCATGTCCTTTAAACAAACCGGTAATTAGTAAGACGGAAAAGTTTAAACTGATAAAAATACAAGATCCCTTCACAAACCATTGTCTCGTATTTAACCTCAGCTGTTGGGATGATTAATAGGGGGCTATCTGCACCATTTATCATGCAGCCATAAGATTTCCTTTAACCCTTTTGCATCACTTTATGGTAAAAACTTTGCTCAAAACCCTGTTGTACACAATGTTAAGCTTGTGTTCTGGCCCCTGGTGGTACAGTTTAGTAAAAAATGGTATAATACATGGTAAATATACAGAAATGATTGTTAATCAATTTAGTTTTGTAACATTTTGTTAAAGAGCCAAATAAAGTCTTCAGATTAAAAAATGAGAATTTCTCCCCAATTTTTTCCTGGTTTGAGCTTAAAGTTCAAGAGGACTAAAAATTCTTTCCAAGAAAGTTGTGCGATTGTGTCAAATGCGATTGGATAAAGCTTAGGTATTTGCTTAGTGTTCCAACTTTAGTTGGAAATGCTTGTTAAAAGTTAAAAGTCTTGAAAGTTCAGCAGTTTTCTGGAGATCTGCCATGTTGGGCTTTGTAGTTGATTAAAGGAATTAAAGCAGTGATTCCCAACGCTGGTCCTCAAGGACCAGGGTTTTCTTTCCTGCAGGTCTTAAATGTCTCCCTGGTGCAACACACCTGATTCAAATTAAATGGATCTCTGACAAGCTCTGCACAACTCTGCTAATGACCAGGGTTGGGAATCCCTGAATAAAAGAACTAATTCTAAAACAATCTAGCAGCATGAGTGGTGAGGCCAAAAACCAAGGTAATATTCCTTCTAAGTCTGGAGAAATTTCGGTAACACATTTACAATAATGGTACAAATCATATACTTAAGTAATGCGTAACTCACGATGAACTAATGCATTAATTAATGAAAGCTCCATCATGAATTCCTGTTGCTCATCGTAAACTAATGATGACCTCAATGTTGATTCATGTGATTACTTCACATCTAATAGATAATCAATTGATAAACAGTAATTCACTGTTTATTAATATATTCATTATGTCAACAAATTTGCCAGTTTAGACCAAAATATATCATATAATCCCTGCTATTGATTTTTTTGTTTTGGTTTTTTTTATGCAGGATGCACTGAAAGATGTTCACGTGGGTGAACGTGGACATGTAAAAGCGCTTTGAGGGACTATCAGGTTAGTTATTTAGACATGGGTGTCACCATGTGACTACTTTTAGAAGCATATGTCAGTGAAATACACATACGTTCAGCAAATATGGAAATGTGTATCCTGCATTTTTCAGTTTTTTGAGTAGACCTGTGGTGTTTTTCAGATCAGAAAAAAAGTTTAGCTTCTGATTGCAAATGTTTGGAGCAGCTATGTATAAAAACATTTCCATATATATGTCAGTGTCATATCTTTAATAAATGGACTGCATTGATGCAGTGATTTTAGAGCCCTAATAGTCACTCAAAGTGCTTTTACACATTCACAACCCGTTGAGTGCATCCTGCAAAAATAAATAAATAAGAAAAATTTAAAAATTAATAGCAGGGAATTATATGATATATTTTGGTCTAAACTGGCAAATTTGTTGACATAACAATAAATATATGAATTCACAGTAAATTACTGTTTCTCAATTGATTTTCTATTAGATGTGAAGTGAACACATGAATCAACATTGAGGTCATGATTAGTTCATGATGAGCAACAGGAATTCATGATAGAGTTTTCATTAATGAATGTGTTAGTTCCTCATGAGTTACGCATTACTTAAGTATATGATTTGTACCGTTATTGTAAAATGTTACTGGAATTTCTCAGTGGCCCAGTGAGAGCATATTCAGGAAAACTTTTTGTCTTGAAAAGAAATGAAAACACATTAGTTAGATGTCAGAGAGGAATTATCTAAAACTTCCTCACCACCGTCACAGTTTAGATTTACTTCTTTTCTCCTCCATTTTCTGGGTAAAATAGGTGCTAAATTAGGGACCAAGTTAAGAATAGACATCATAATTATTCACGAGTCCACAGCAGAGACATGGACCGGCACATCTTAGCATACTGCAGAGAACTAACAAACCATAATCAGTGCCACTCAAGACGAGAGACAAATCTCAAAAGTTTCTGCTATTTAGCAAACACTTTAGCAGTAATGTGTAAACGCTTCTTCTATCTGAGCGAGGGGATAATCTCCTTAAACTCTGTGTACCCCTTTAAGGACAAAAGAAAAGGAAGCGCTGAGCCATCTGTTGCTTCTGCCATTGCCAGACCTTCATATAACAGCAGGCTGCATCCATTCGCCTGAAAATCTCCCTCGAGCCTCATAATGCTCAGTTCAATGTAGAGAGTGATTTCAGCGCTGCCATGCCCAGCACAGTAGAATCCTGTTAAGAGTCTATCTGCCAGCTGTCATGCAGTAGTAACGACTGGCTGTGGTGTCCCATGTTTTCCTGTGACTAACCCAACACTAACAGAGTGAGCCAGATTCTAGCCTGGTCAAATTACGGCTTATTATCACTGCTTCTGCCTCTAAACAGGAGCAACTGAGTGTCTTAAGTTGGCAGCCTCATCAGATACAAACTCTGCCTCTGCCCTCCCTTCATCCCTCTAAGCACTTTATGTAATGACAACGCCAGCTATTAAACAGATCCATTTGACATCCAGGGGTGTCATCGGCAGGGGGAAAAGTTGTTTGGCTTTAGGTTGTCACACTTTGCTTGTGCAAAGATGCATGCAAGTACATTTAAATGTTGGGCTTTGAAATGCTTTTTTTACATGTTTTCATGCAGCAGATGGGTCCCAGAGGAGCGCTTCATCCTCCTTACCGAGCTGCAAAAAGACCCACTCGATTCACCAAAATTAAGTCCCCAAGCCTCATCTCGTCTCTGCCCACGCAAAGTGATGAATCAAAAACAGAACTGCACTTAGTGGGCACTCTGTCCACCGAGAGCTCAGCACACTAGTGTTCACTCTTTAATATCCTTTGGCCCAAAGCATGAGTGTGCCGTGTTGCGTTTAATGAGGCACATTAGGGATCTCCGAGTAGGCAAGTTCAAAGCTTTCAAATTCCTACTTCTGACTGCCAGTTGCAATTAAGGGCAAAGTTTCTGAGTGCTCTTGAAGATCATATTAACACGGAGTTTCAGCAGAAAACTATCACTGCACAGATGTCAAGAAACCAGGGGGGCAGATTTACCAAAGCAGGCAAATTAGTGAGCTGCTCTCCAGTGTCACGTTGATGTGTGAATGCAGATAGAAGCGGCTCATTCCAGTGTTGATCACTGTAGGTTTAGTGCAGTGAAGAATATGAAGCATGACCCAGTCTTCAGTTTAACTACATTAAAAATTTTAAATTGTTCAGCATCACAGAGTAAGGCGATTGTTGTCATTAAAGTCTAATGTGCAGTGATGAGACTAAGGGAGACATTTTGAACTTGTCTAATAACCAGCAATCATATTATCTGTGATTGGTTGATAAAATGAGAGCATGTCCATATTAACCCTTACAAGCCTGCTAGATCACTGGTGAGCGCTATCACATTGTCAGCAACAGTAGCGGTAGTCCGGGGACAGTCTGTGGGGCGAATTTTGATGGATAGTTTACCCTTTTAGTGATCTACAGAAGTTTTCCAGGTGTTTATATCCCGTCCAGGAGGTATACAATCCAGCCACAAAATGTAGTTTTTTATTTATAGACTATATCAGTGAGAACAGCATTATTTATCACATTTCCATCATGAAAAGATCACTATTACTAATATGTTGCTAAGAGACCTTTTTTTTAAACCTAAAAATGATGATGAAGCCACTTCCTGTCAAACTTTCCTCTAATCAGAGGGCTTAGATTTACGGTAATGTCCAGTCAGAATCAGCCAAAGATCAACCAGTGAGCAGAAAGTTAGATTTGCACATCATTTTACATCATTTTAGCCTCATAATCTGACAACCGAGGCTGTCCTGAAAAAAATAATGGTCTGGATGTTGCCTGGGATTAAAAGGGTTCAGCTCCTACTTGCAGATTTACACACAAAAACAAACAGATTAGAATTATGCCTAAAATTGAAAAAAAAATGGCTTGCAGTTGAAGAGTTAAACTTTCATTAGAGACTACTGCAGCCGTTAAAGCCATGATCAAAGTTAAAATGTACCAGTGAGCCGCGGGCCAAACACAGCCACTTTAAGGGTGAAACACAAATAAATGTAAGTCATAGTTACATAGCTTAATTATAGCTCATGCCTGCAAAAGCATTCTTTTCCATCACAGCAAATAACACGCTACAAACATCAATATGGCAAACTAACAATAAAGGCATAGTTAGAAAGACAACAAACAAAAATAGCTGTAAACTGTATCTAAAAATAAGATTTAAAAAAAAAATATATATATAGTGCAAAATGTCTTCAACAACAAACAATGTTCAACAAGGCAAAGTGCTAACACTAGTGGGACACTGAAGCTGATGTTAGGTTGAACCTGGCTCACTGACAAGGAGAGTGTGTCATTGATGTGCAAGCAGGGGTAAAAGTAGTTTTAAATTCTTGCCGGTACTATTGCCAAAACTTTTATCTCTCACTTCGTGCATTTTGAATTTTTCCGGGGCTCTTGCAGCTGCTTCTTTTGCCTGACATGAAGCCTCCTCACCCGGACTCCCAGCTTGCGCATAATCTTCATCACTGGGTGTTTTCTGATTTTCTGTGGTAACCCAGCTTCATGGTCCCAGTCTTTTCCTTTGAACTAAGAAGTTATTTTTCTCTTCATTTTTACTTTGACAAAAAAGATCTGTAGTGTTTCTCCCTGTTTTTATTTAAAATGTCTGCAGATAATAACTGATAGATATTTAAATTATGTTGAAAGTGTTTCAGTCAACTACAAAAACATGTGGAACTTCGTTGGTGTAATTTATAATGATTTTTTAAAACAAAACTTTATTTAAACCACAAATGAATACATAAAATACAGATACAACAAACGAACAAGATTGAGGACAATAATTAGGACTCATATTTCACAATATGATTAAATTAAATTCAGAAACAAACAAGGATATAAGAGGATACAACTGAAAGTGACAATAAATGGATAAAGCACATATTATGAAGAGGAGTTAATCAGTGCTATTAAAAATATTTTCAAAAAAATAATAGTGCCGGATATTTTTCTCATCATTTCTAATGAGTTTAAGAGATTTGAAAAGTAAAAAGGGAACAGCGGTTGTTGTTTTAGTATCTTTGTTTATGAATGACGTATTTTGCATGTAAAATGAAAACGTTAACCACATGTTCAAGAGGTTTGTTAATGGGGTTGTGGAAAACGTCGCAGTGCAGTAAATCAAACGCACCAATCCCCAATCGCTGTGTTTCGCAATCGCTGCTTGCGCAGTGAAATCGCCGGCCGTTAAGCACTTTTGTTCCGTGCCCTTAAAACTGAAAAAACAAACAAACCAAGAAACACAACTGCTTACTCCTCTACTGATTTTAATCGGCGCATTCAGAAACAAACGTAAAGACATAACGTGATTCATGTTTCGAAGGCTGGGCTCTCTCCGAGGGGGTGGGGGTGCGCAAGAGCCTTGAGGAAGAGAGGGAGGTGTGCCGTCAAATCTATGTTTTAGTATGGACTAAAACAGCACTGCCAGTTCAGAAACTATTCAGAATGAAGGAATTTTTAAACACACAAAGTAGTTTTTTAAAACTGCATGCTGCTAATGGATCTATTGTCTGACCCAGAGTGCAGTCGTGACTGGTTCTGGCCTTTGTAGCAAACACTCTCCCATCTTCCCGGTACTGCGTACCGCCAGTGAATCTTTTAGTGGGACGCAGTACCGGACCGTACCGGCTTCTTTCACCCCTGGGTGTGAGTCAATCTTTCAGGTGTGACATACTTAAATAGTTTTGATATCTAATTAATGGGCCAGATATCACAGGCTGGTGAGCCAAATTTGGCCCGCGGGCCCTACGTTGGGCTCCCCTGTTTTAGAGTATCCATATGCCAGTGATTCCAGACAAAGCAGCAGTAAGAGGAGGGTTGCAAGTAAGACTGAACTCTCAAAATTATATACAAATATCTCCACCAAGGCACAGGAGTCAGTTGGTCATAGTAAAAAAAGAAAACGCTTTTCTTTTCAATCAATAATTTGTTGAGAACCAACCAAAGGTAGATGAATGGCTCTACTTAATGAATACTTGATGAATGGACAACATTTGGTTTAGGATGTGTGTGCCCATCTTTTTTCTTTTTTCCCTCTTCCTGTAGTTCTGCTACCGGAGTTTTCTGGGATAATTCCTGCTTATGTGACTAAAGAGTGCCTTCTGCGGCGGGACAAACTCTTTTCCTTTCTGATGTAAATTGGCGGCCTGGTCTTTGGAAAATTTTTACTTTTGTTTCAAGCCTTGACTTCGGTAACATTCTTATTTCTAACAGAACCCAGAGATTGAGTTAACAGCAGGTCTGTTTTCAGCTTTTAGCTCAGCTATAACGTGTTTTTAGTTTTTTCCTGAGCCATGCAGTTGTTACAAGCAGGGTTCCCCTTCTGTCCTCTGAGTTCATCATGTTATTCCCAGAGAAGACGATGAACTCCTCTCGTCATCCTGCCTCTGCTGGATCGATAACAGGTCTCTGCCCTGCTTCTTTGGACTCCTGGAAGCCACATCTTAGTAATTCAGTCTCCTCTCCCGTAGGAGGGAAAACAGTACAGCTCTGCTGTACGTAGACCTCAGCCTGGCCTCAGAGAGTAGTGAATGCCTGAAAATGCTCACCTGGATTAATACCAGCCAGGCAGAAGGATTTCCTTGTGTAGGTGTATTGTGTTATTGCTTCATTGTCTGCTAAAGTGGATTTGATTTCCTTGGGGGGTGGGGAATGTCTGTCTGGCCAGATGGTCTTAATACAACTATAGACTTAAAGATTATGTAGCCCGTATATGCAATCTCTTTTGACACTGAAATGTAAATAGAAATTACATTTTTATATAATGTAATATGGAAAAAGAAGTGAAGAGAAAATAATACCACAAAAATTTTAAGTAAAAACAACTGATATGATCCAAATATTACCCGCGTTACTGTCTCTTTAAACCACAATGTTCATTTATTTACTGTTGAAGAATTTTTGCAATATCTCTTGCTTGCTTCAAGGAATCGTTTGCAGTAAGAAGCAAGTGCTGAAATGGTGAAGGAATAAAATGTGCACATTAGATTTTAGATCATTTGATTATAATTAACAAGTTTTTAGACCTCTTTAGCGCCTTTTTTTTTTTTTTTTTTAAGCGACTAGCGACAAATTTAGTGACTCTTTTGTTGTTATTGGAGACTTTGAGGCTGGCGTGCAAACACTAAAAGTTTACTTTTCGTAATGAGTCGTGGATGCTACTGCAGGCCCCTACCCCTCCCAGAAGTGCAGTACGATTTCTTCATGTCGTATATTTTGGCATGTCACCCCCACTTTTTGTATTGCACTCCCATTTAGCCCACAGTATATAATATATCCTCTGATTTTATACGTTAACTGCTTCATTTCTTTTACTGCGGGGGGTCTTTGATACTTTGGTTGTTGTGTGATACATCTTCTTGTTGCTGTCCTGTAAAAGCTGTAGGAAATTCGCTGTTGTGTTTCTGTACAGGCAGGGTTTGAAATTAACACTCGCCAGGTGCCAAATGCGAGTCAATTTTTTGATTGGCGAGTAAATCTCAGAGGGCTATCTGCCAAATGCCGTGTAAATGTTTGTACCAAACTAGTCATGTTTTTCAGTCTTCCTTTTGGTGGATTTCTTCTTCATGTTCCTCTGCTGTCTGCATGTATAAACGACGCGCACATACACAAACATACACTCACACGTGACACAAGAACGTGCTCGCACTATTTTAGTTCTGTTTACCGTTTAGCTCCGGCTAACTAAGTAGGGTAAATATGTGGAGATTTTAGCAGGAGCCGGCCAGCTTTCCAGAAGAAAGTTCGGTGAACTGGAGGATAAATCAGCAGGGCTTACAGCCCCAACCAGGAAGTTCAGAGAAAAGTGATGGTTTGGATATAGCGGCGCCTTCTGGCTGCTTCACGGTCCGGTTCCGCTCGCTTCTCACACACCGACTCTAGTTAGCCTGTTAGCTTAGCTGTTTTCAACATAAAGGGTGACGACAGCTGCATATCTGCCATGACGTGACTCCGTGAGACGACAAACAGCTGTCAGCCGATCAACTGATAAAAAGAATAATATTGCTTATTTTAATTATATTGATCAGTTATTAAGTTCATTATTATTACAAATAAGCTTTTATTGTTATTGATACGCAATTTATATTCAAAATTACAGATTTATTATGAATCAGATCAATAATCTTTTAATTTATTTATTATCAATTTTTGTTAAGTTTATTTTTTAATCAATAAAAAGCAGAAATCAGGGAGTCTGATCCCACTAAGGCTGTAATGCTGCGGCACAAGGACTGTAAGGAGCAGGAGGCCAGACTTCCCGGACTGTGTAAAAGCACCAAGAGTAGAGAGGGAGGAGTCTGGTTTTACTTAATAAATTCAG
This sequence comes from Rhadinocentrus ornatus, assembly GCA_037177495.1. Taxonomy (NCBI): domain Eukaryota; kingdom Metazoa; phylum Chordata; class Actinopteri; order Atheriniformes; family Melanotaeniidae; genus Rhadinocentrus; species Rhadinocentrus ornatus. Next base: position 26,008,237 of record JBAMHW010000017.1, on the reverse strand, counting down.
ACATTAGCACTTTATAAAATAAAACCATTTTTCTTCTTGCTTTTGTTTAATGTTGCTGTGACTTCCACTTTCAGTTTGGATGCAACACAACACAGTATTAGAGAAATAATGTGCCTAGAGGTATGTGTGCGTTAAATAATTTAATATTTTGGCCAGTAAAAAGTATGTTTGGCCGGTGGATTTTTTCATCTACCTTAACGTTCAACTTAAGAAGTGAGTTCTTTGTGTGGAACAGAGTGAACTAATAGCTATCGGAAGACATGCTTTCATCAGGGTTGTCGAGGCTTTTTCAGATGCTGTGGCTACTGTTGCAAAACCTGTTTGAGAAAGTGAGACGCGAGAATGCTCCACACGTTAGAATGATGCACGATTCCAATGTTAGATAGCGGCAATTCTTACACAATGTCCCTTTAATATATCAGGACATGATGTACGGACTACCTTGGATGAGCAACAACACTTTCATTATACTTGTAGAAAAAGCTTAATGAGAAATATCATGGCGATAAAAAAAAGCAAGGACCACAGTTTCCCTTTGCCCGGATGTGGGTCACCAGGGCCCCCCTCTGGAGCCAGGCCTGGAGGTGGGGCACGGAGGCGAGCGCTTGGTGG
>JBAMHW010000017.1:25968093-25988822 GCA_037177495.1 Rhadinocentrus ornatus | reverse complement strand
GAACCCGAAGGGGAGTTTTTTCCTTAAAGGATATTCTTTCGGTTTTCCAGAGTGGTTGGTTTGTTTTGGGGGAACCCCCCCCCCCCCACCACCACCACCACCACACACACACACACACACACAAAAAAAAAAAATCAATCAAACAAACAAACAAACAAAAAAGACTAAACAAGCATCATTTTAACTTGTCTTTACCACCGAGCACTGGCATTCAAGTGAAATGCAGTTCAAACCCCATCATTCATATGTTAATGTAACAAACCAACGCAAGTAGTCGTATGACAGCTGTCTCATCTTTGGGACAGAAACTCTGGGAGCTAGCACCCAGAACCAGAAATCAGATCTTACTTTTGCTGTTTTGTGGTGAAAAGTTTGATTCCAGCTCTAAAAACTCTGACTTCTCCTATGACTCTGCCTTTGTTTGAAATAAATCATGAAGGTCCTGCTGGTTTCCATGGAGATGGAGGTTTTATATTGAAGTATTCACTCTTCCTATCATAGACTATCTTGGACTTCACATCTTTCTGGATCCTCATGGTGTCTCTAAGGTGAATGTGGGAGCTATCCCTGGATCCTCCTAACTCTGACCATTGATAGAGGTGTCCATCATCAACCGATGACTTCCGGAGACATTTACCTGCATAACACCTCCATTAAAACACCTGGAAAACCGCTCAGGTTCACTTTTTACCTTCTACAGCAGCACAGTTCCTCATCAGATATAACTTTACTCATTCCTAGATGACCTGGGCTGCTGTCTTCTCGTTTTCTATGGAAGTAATGTAGTATTTTGGAGGATATTACCATTTACATTTTCTACTGTGTTCGAGGTGAATTTACTCTGATACAATAACATATATCCTGATTCTAAAACTTCTGTAGTTTTCTTACATGTCTCAGTTTTCTGTAGAGACCAAGATTATACACACAGCCCTTGTAGTTGTAAAGGTATATAAATATATTTTGGGTTTGTCATTTCAGACAGGAGGTGGAAAAATAGGCCCTCATCAAGAAGAAGTTAAATCTTTTGCTTCTATGTGAAACTCAACAAACAGTGGCATTAAAAAATCATGTGTGCATCTATTGATGCTGTTGTCTATGTATAGACCGTACAGGTGGGGGAGATTTAGAGTTCAGGAGGTGATTAGATTTCATGGATCCTGCTTGTTTAAGGTGATGCGGCTTAACGTGTTTTGTTGGAAAGAAAACATTTACTGTTTCTTTAGCAATATTCTCATCCACCTGTCATGCTCTCTGATACATATATTTTCTATTTTGCTGAGACAGAAATCTATTTTTTTGGCTGCTTTCGCCTCTTTTTAATTCTTTTCTTTACTCCAATATGCACCTATACACATGCATAGGCTATATATTTATTTTTCGCTGTGGGTTTTCGTGTAGTGGTTCGTAATTGGCCGGTTTAGCAGCCCACTGAGCTTTTCCCTTGAGGGAAGCAGTCAGGAAGTAACAGCCTCTGCTCATTGCCTTGATATTAAATCTCTTGAAGTCCTTTAGCCGCCAACAAGAAAAAAAATCCACTTAAATCACACGTATGTAGAGCGAGAACACACACACATATTCACTGCTGCTGATTGAGTAATTTATTTCATCTCAATCACCTGCAGAAGTCCACTCATAGAAGCACCTGTGTTATGCTAATGTATGGTGCAGTTATTTGCTGTGAGTGAGAAATTAATTTGCTTTATTTGTTTTGTTAACAATGAAAGAAAAAAGGGGGAAAAATTTCAAATAATTTCGACTATCAAGAGTTAAATATTCTAAAAACCAGGCTAGTCGTACCTAGCCTATAGTGGTGTGAAATTTTATCTTTGTTGGCTGGAAGGTACCTGTGTCATGAGTCATGGTCAAACAGAGACGAAGAGAAGGACTCTAACGCAGGACCATGAGGCAGGCGGACTCAGGAACCAGGATTTATTTAAGGACATGAAGGGTCCATTTATACTACCTTTACATACATACAGTAAATGTATACGTCCATTTCATATGCTATCCAATGTCGCTGCCTACATACTCCCTACTCCACTTGAGTTCTTAGACAAAACATCCACTAGAGGGCAGCGGAGAGTTCAGAGTTTCCTTCTGTGTTCAGTTTTGTCAGCTTCAGACAAAAGCAAACATGGCGACTGTTCTTTAGGAGTTCAGGTCCAGGTGAGATAACATCATACATGTGCTTGTAGTTCTGTACACAGTCACACAGCTTCTCTTCAAAAGATTTAAGCATGTTTTTTGCCTCCTACGTTCCTTTCCCTAGTTGCATGTGAGCTATACTTAGTGATGGGCCTCTGACACCCGAGGTTTCGGCACATACGCGGTAGTTCGTAAAGGAAACATAACGAACCTCTGTCCTGAAGCATGCTTAAAAAATCGTTAGCAGTCACACAACCCCTGCCCTGTTTTTTTCCAAGCACGTCCCCTTTGAAAATATAAAGGACAGGAAGGAATTGAGGAAGCTCTGCCCAAAACGTCCGGGATGTAACAAGTGAAACTTGATGATCAGAGTGCTGCCCATTTTTGTTTCATAAATTAATATCCTGTAATTTCACCAACTGACGCATTAACAGTTAACTAACAGTTAGCTAACTGCCAGCATTCCTTCCTGGCCGTTGCTGCGGCAACAGTGATGCTTTTGGTCTAGATGATGTGTTTGAATTCTTCATATTTGTAAAGAATAATTGTCAGGTCCTCCATGGTAAAATAGCAGCTCTGCAGGGTTTCGCCAAGTCTGTGATTTGTCAGCCGCTGCAAACTCCGCCCCTCTTATGCGAGCTTGCAGTAATCAAAATGGGAAAACCCTGGGTCCTAAAATTGCTTTTTTTTCTTCTAGAAGGTAACCGTAAAGGTAAAGCCCGAGCTTTGCATCAAGTTCAGAAAACATTTCCACACAAACTAATGCTGTGACTTCAGCTCACACATGGGAAAACAATTTAAATGAGACAATTTCATATAGGCAAAAAAATCAATATATGTGATCAATGACTTCTGCATTCTTATACCGTGGAAAAACTTTCTTATGTACGATGCTCTAAGACAGGGAAGCTGTTTATCAAAACAGTACACAGTCATTTGCAAATCATGTAGACCCATTAGATCACTAAAACAGTGTAAAGACAACCTATCTGCCTAACACCCATGTTTTTATACAGCAGGGTGAGTGTATGGTTGTGTGCTCCTGTGTTAGCCCAGAGAAGCCGCATGTCACACCGTGACGGCTTGTCCTGCTTCACACCTCGCTGGGACACACTCCAGCCTTCATCAACCCAGAACAAGATAAAGTGGGAGTAGAGTTAGTTATAGATGGATAGGCTCATATTGAATTTGATGCCAGCATCACATTTCGAAAAAGTTAGGACAGGAGGTGCTGAGTCGCCTCCTCTTTAAGCAACACCTTGTAAGCCTCTGGTAACCGAGGAAACCAAATTTTGTAGCTCTGAAAATGAAACATTTTCAGCCACTTAGTGGTTTTGGTTCTTCTTCATAGTTTTTGCTTCACAGTGTAGAATATGTTTTAACGGAGTAACAACAGTCATCTGGTAATATGTGCTGGTCCCTTTTTGAAGTGTTGTTTTGCTAAAATAAGCAAAGCCTTGTCTTGCCATACCATGTAGTATAATGATCCTCACCTACAGTATGTAGCACCTTTTCTTCTTTTTATTTTTTTTATCTTGTATAGGTTCAACAAAGCATGTTACAACATGTCACAAAACTCAACAACTGCTGATTATACATCTACACCGAGGATGTAAAACATATGGCTCGGGGGCCAATACCGGCCGAAAAGAGGGTCCAGTCTACACCGAGGATGTAAAACATACGGCTCGGGGGCCAATGCCAGCCGAAAAGAGGGTCCAGTCTACACCGAGGGTGTAAAACATACGGCTCGGGGGCCAATGCCAGCCGAAAAGAGGGTACAATCTGACCTGTGGGATGAATTTGGTAAATGTGAAACTGAAGTAGAAAACATGAACTGAAAATGTTTAATAAAAAAGTTTCATTTATTCATGTGAAGTTTCATTTTTTATGTTTAAATATAAGAATTTACAAGACGATGTGACGTCTGATGTCCAACACGCTCCATTCATGTGAAGCATCTATGGGCAGAGAGTATTGTTCAGAAACAAATACTTTGAGTTCTATCCAAAACATTTACTAGAATTTGCACTACTGCTCAGGTTTATCCTTTTTTCAACTATATTTTTCCTATAATTTTTTAAATCTTGTATTGTATATTTTATATAGTTACATATTTTGATTGTTTGTCATTCTTATATATTGTGATATTTTGTGAGATATTGTAAGAATGAGCCAGTCTTTTGAATAGCTCTTTGAAAGGAATGGCTCCTTAAGATCCGGCTCCCTTCAAAGAGCCATAAATTCCTTCTCTAGTAAAAATGTGGAATTTTTTTATTTATAGCTTATCATGCTTTTATTATACTGGTCCAGCACACTTGTTGTGTGAAGTAAAAAGTGTTTGTCACCCCTGATCTACACTTTCACCCCTTCAATTCTGGCCATATTTTCAGAAAAGGATAAACTGACCCAAAGGAGGCCCAATTTTTGTTTTTTGGGTGGGGGGGCAGTGCATGTTAGCCTTTAACTCAGACTTTTGGATGCAGCGATTAACTGTGTTTTGAGCTTTGTGCTATATAAATAAATTTGCCTTGCGTTGCCTTTAAATACTGGCTCTAAAAATGGAGCATTTTGTTCTTAACTCTTGAAAATGTGGCTGCATGTGTGGAGTACAGCAGGAGTAAGTTGTGCTGCAGCACAGCAGCAGCTTTGGTGCCAATCCTGGCGCAGTCAGTGGATCCACTGTTATCCTGTGCATGTTGTCAGAGATTATATCTGGTGGAGGATGTTGCCTGATCAGTGCAGATTCAATAAGGTGTGGCACTGACAGCTTCATCTCCACTGTGTAGACTCAGTGAATAGCAGCTCTGTTTGTCTGCTCCCACAAACGTACAAAATGGATCAAGAGGATAAAAGCAATTAGAGAATGATTTCTCTCTCTCTCTTCCTGGCTTTCTATCTATTTGCTGTTTTGTTCACAGTGTAAGAAAAGTCTCGTCCTCGAATCCACCCCCATCATCTGAATTCTCACTTTCTAGAAGATGAATTGTGTTATTAATTGGAATTGAAATGCTGAACATCCTAATGAGCCCCTGCATACATATTCTTCCTCATGCTCATTTGTCATGAGCCAAAGCACTTTTTACATCAAGCTCAACAGGTCATTTTCAATTAATCCTGGGGCTCACTATAATTGCTTCCTACCTCCAGACTTTTGGAACAAGTAAATCCATTATTTATTTGATTTTCTTCTTCATTGTCCATTTGCTGCCTTTCTGTTGGCTGCTTCTTGCCAATAAAAAGACTCCCATGGCTTCATTTATTACCGGAGAGGTGAAAAAGTATTAGTAATCATGAGTCATGTCTTCATCCTTTCACCCCTTCAGCTGCCATGTTGCGGTCTCCAGCCAACAGACAGCCTTATGCTCAGCAGGAACGCTCTGAAAAAAAATGAAATTCTGGGTTCATTTTCTTTTTATTTTTAAATAATGGTGTAATCAAGAAAGCAAGAACAATGATGCATGTTCAGGTTGCCTGAATACGTGCAAAATGTTCATTTTGTTAATATTAATCTTTACAAATTCCTTTGCAGCTATCCCCAAAAATATAAAACAAACAAACAAACAAACAAAACAACAACACATACATTCACATTAAAATAAACATGAGTGGAAACCACGATATTTTTTTTCTATTAGCGGTAACGCACAAGAAAGAAAATAGAATTCAGTGGGCGTATCTCTGTTAAAATCTGGTCTAGTCCTGCTTAAGCACTCAGCAGGCATTTTCCTGCCGGCTTGTACAACACAGTATCTGACCACACACTCCTGCTGGCTAACATAATGTAATCCGTCTGTCTCCTCCTCTCTGCACACTCAAATCTCACAAGTCCCCTTTTATTTAATCAGAAAACACAAAATCAACAAACTCCTTTTTAAAAATTATTTTCTGAATTCTTAACTGACACAGCATTAACACACCTTCTCCCTCCTGAACCGATGGTTAAAAATCACACTGAATAGTTGTCCTCAAACTCCAGTCCAGTGCGGGGTTGGTATAGCAACAGGCGTATGAGGTGTTTAAAATAAATTCTCTTCTTCGTCATCTTCTTTGATGCCAGACAAGGTTTCTTTAAAAAAGAAAAGAAAAAAACTCCCATTATTCTCATGTTGCGCTGCCTGCAGCAAAAGATAACATACATGAAGTGTAAAACATCTGGACACAGGTATTATATTTTTCTGAGTGTTGACGCATTGGCAGACCCCCCCTCATCCCTCCACCAGCTGTGCGCCACTCATATCTCTAATGGCTTGATGTGTGACTGGGAAAGCGGCGCTTCAATTATCTCAAACAGAAACGAATTGAGGAAAATAAGCTTTGTAATAAGTTATTTTCAGCAGTGATCTGCAGTACATTTAGGATTGGAATAGTAATTTCTAAGGGCTGTACTCAGGCTCGGACTTAATGCTGTTTGCTTCTCACTGTATCTCCTAATTGTCACTTAGGAATTCAGACTTTATTTTTGTGTTTCCAATCATTTTGTTTGCAGTGCTGCTTTGTTTGCTTAATAAACTCATGAATAATTATGCTGAATGTTTAGAAGCTATAACTCTGTTTACTGCCATATTTTAGTAAAGGAATATGTTTACAGTATATTTGCTAAATCACACAAGCAGCCCACAGTTGAGGGTTTGAGGGATTATCTGAGATTTTTCTTGTGAGTGATGATGAGCAGGGAGGAGGAGATTAAAAGTCATCTGAGGAAGAACAAGAAGGTCAAACATTTTCTTACCTCACAGAGTTCACTGTTGAATTTGGTATCCAGAGAAGTTCATGGTCCACTAGGTGACTGCAAGGTGTCCAGGTCCTGTAGCTGAAGAACAAGCCCAGATCATCATCCCTCCACCACTGTGCCGACAGCTAGTATGAGGTGTTTGTGCCGACATGCTGTCTTTGGTTAAAAACAGTTTCTACATTTACTACATTTTATGATAAAATCTTTAAAACTCAAAACACTTGTACACAATCTGATACTTATTATCTGCTCCCTGGTGGTTATTTTTTGCACTACAATAATGCTAATATGCTAATTATCTTTGTTTATTGTTTTACTTTTTCAAAGCATTTTGTTTAAGAGCCAGATAGCATGGAGGGAACATGAAGAGAAGATAACTTTACTATAATATTTGGGGAGATTTTACATTAGACGGTGAGTGCTGTTCAGCTAAGTGCACCAACAAATTGTTGATTGACTGAATGTTCAGAGCTGGCTGTGAGCAAACACTGCGTTGCCTAGCAACTTAGTGTTGTGAATAGAAAATCTGTGGGGATTGACTGCAGTGGAGTTTAAATTATAATGCACCTTGTTTTGCTAAGGTTAATAAAATTCTTCTTAAAGTGTTTCCACAATTTAACATCTCTGTGTGTTATTTTGAGTCGGTGTGTTTTGTACGCACTCAAAGAGACAGAAGGGAACGTCATAACCTCCCTAATTTACCACTCATCATAATTAGCTCCGTTTTTCACTTTAACACAGGAAGCTCTATGATTATTATTTTCTTTGTCTTTTTTCAGTCATTATACTTTAATAGGGCACAGTTTTCCAAAACTTGTTCCAAATTTGATAAATGAAAACCAGTTTCTGCTAAAATGTTAAAAAAGGACAGGAAGACTGACATTTTGGGACAACATAAGGAAGATGGTAGCATGAAGGCAAGGACTGATTTCTGAGAGGAGGCATCACCCTAATGCATTTTACCTTGGTGTACCTTTCTTCTTAGTCTCTACTTGCATTCAGAAAGAGTTTTTAATCTGCTTGAGAGGTGGTTTAAACCTTTTTATGATGAAATCAGCTCATTCTGCTGGTTTCTGTGGTAGATTTTGTATCTGTGCACGATCCGTGGGGCTTAGTTAACATTCGGGTTTCAGGGAGGACTTAGCAACAGCAAAACAGAACTGGACTGTGGCGGATCATTTTATTTGGAAACTGAAAGAGTTAAGGATTATTGAGCGTCTCTACAATCAAAAGATTTGACATGAAAAGCTAAATCTTCCAAACCAGTCTACGTTGTAGATGTGAAAGGTGTTACGATCATATTTAATCTGTCTGTCATCTAAACGCTTGTTGATGTAAACATGCCGACTGGAATTTCCGATGAAATTGATTTCAGTCTGATGAAATATTTGTCCATGTAAATGCAGTTGTGGTTTTGATCTTGTCTGAGCAGGTAAGAACCAACCACAGCTTGGAGTTGTCTCCTTGGTCAAAAAGCTTAACCTTTAAAGGTCCCACATTGTACATTTTTTCCAATGACAGATTCAGACTCACCTGTTTGAGCACATATTCGCTAAAGAGTGGAGCAAGCAAGTGAGAGAGGAGACAGAATTTTCTAATTCTTGAGCCTCATACACAGGCTATGAGGACACATAAGACTGCTAGAAAACCTTTTGAAAGTGAATTTTGCACAATATGTGACCTTTAAACCAGTAACATCTGGCTTTTTGGTGTTTTGGTAAAGTTTTTAGTCCGCCTTCGGCCCTAAGTGAAATGACTTAGTGGGGATTTATCGGCCCCAGCTCCAAGGCAGGCCTGCCGTTCAATGAAAATATACAAGCTAGCCTAATAATCCTAGAAAGTGGTGCTTATCAGAAACTGTGGTCCAGCACACACTGCAGTGTACCATGTAATGCAATCCCTTCACGTTGTCGTAGCAACGGGCTTGTCCCCTGGTAGATTGTGATAGCTACTAGCTACTTGACTGTTTTTGAATATGCTAGCCTTAAGAAGGCTGAGGGTAAATCTGCTAGTACCAGCAAAGAGAAAGAATTAATCCTCTCATTTTGTCAGCGTAGAGAAAAAAGACCCAGTGCAGAAGACGCTTTTAGCCACCATGTCCACCATGTAATGTGTTGGTGGAAAGACCCGCCTGGATATGGTTTGACAGAAGGATGGAAGATGAGTCCTGTCATTTCCTTTGATGTCTTGTTTGCATTGATCTGCGTCTGCAACTTCCAGGCGTTCAAACATCATCACGAGCTGCAATAAGAACCTTACAAGCAGCTGCTTTTGTCCTGGCTATCAGATGATTATCTACTGACACCACTTTTCCACCACCTTAGACTTGTTTTGGTTCTAGATATCCATGCTTTGCAGTCAGTAAGCCATTGATTAACTTTTGCAATGCTCCTTCCAGCCATATGATTTAAGTTTATTAAGCAGATGGATTCAGTGTTGGGTGGGTGGGTGGCTGGAAGTAGGGGGGGGGGTCATTTGTGTGATGAGACGATATTTGGTCAGGCAGTTTATGAGCGGTGAGACCATACAAGGCCATACTGATCACATGAACAAAATCCCCTGTTTCAGATCGCACCATCTTTGGAGAAGTGAAGTCTAATCATCTGCTGTGAAAAGAGAGGGTCAAGGCCAATCAAACGTTCAGAGGGAAGGACTTGTCTATGCTTTAATTTGTCCTGGCTGTCACACTAGCAGTATGGCTTCTTTAACTGGAAAGAGCGACAGATGAAAAGAGACAGTTTCTCATTTTATAAAATTGGCCTTGAGACAAAAACACAGCCGCTGTATTTTTCATGATGTTTGGAAGGTTTTGAAGAAGTTAGAAGAAAAACACTTAGGATGTTTAGCCTCGCTATTCACTGGGCTCATTTCTTTGATGAGTCAGAAGTCAATGACGCAGATGATGCTTTTGGTTCAGGCTGGCAGGGTCAGAGAGTAAATAAAACTATGATTTTATGGATAAATAGAAATGCAAGTTATTTCTCAGTGGGTGTTTTATGTCATTAATTGATGTTGGAAAGGAAAACATTCAATAAGCCTAAGAAACATTTCTGATAACCGCACGTACTGAACTCAGTAAAGTTCGTTTTCATTTTGCATGAGCCAACACTAAGGGCGAGTTTCATTGTAAAAACTGCTGTAATGTTCCTATAATTTCAGTAAAGTCATGACTAATTTCATCCTTGAGACATTTACTTCTGTGCTGAAAATGCGTCATCCCACCTGACTCGCTCGAGAGTCCTCGATGAATCAAAGATTTCCAAAGATTTGTCCAATTATCTGAGGCCAAAGTCAGGCGGGGAAGAGGCCAATCAAATAATCAGTTTGAAGAACACTTGTGCACTTTTAATTTGGCAAGAGGATCACACCTGAGGGTAATTACTTTTTCAACATGAGGGCACGTCTGTGGGCAATTTCACGTTTGGCCACAGCGGCCTTGAGGGACAGAGTCGTCGCATTTTAAGCTTCTTTTCCAAGCTTTGACCTGTGATGGAGGGCTATGGCCTCTCTGCTAGTGCAGAAGATGTTGTGGTGTTTGGTTGCATCAATTTGCCAGAAAATGTAATATTTTATTTGCAGCCTGTCATTTTACAACAGGTGTTATAAGTCTGAACCTCAGTCTTGTAGCCTAGGGGTTGCCGGTTGACCCTCGGCCAAATCGAGGTGTCCTTGGGCAAGACACGAGCTCCTGATAGGTCGTGGTTGAACGCCTTGCATGCCAGCTTCCGCCATCGGTGTGTGAATGTGATGTGTACTGTGAAGCGCTTTGGAAAAAAACGCTAAATAAGTACAGACTTTTCTCAGCCGAACCAAGTCAGGTGACATAATTCTTGAGCTCTGTGTTTTTTTTTAAGGGTTTTGCTTGAAAATTGCATCTCGATAATGGAATATCTGCAACCACAGGGTCTGTTTGGAGTCAAAGACAAGGGGACACAGATGATTAGGCCTGTCGCAATAACAAAATTTAGTATAAAGCCTTTCTGTGTGGAGTTTGCATGTTCTCCCCGTGTATGCGTGGGTTCTCTCCGGGTTCTCCGGCTTTCTCCCACCGTCCAAAGACATGCATGTTAGGTTAACTGGTGACTCTAAATTCTCCCTGGGAATGAGTGTGTGTTGTTTGTCCATATCTATGTTGGCCCTGTGATGGACTGGTCTGGACCAGTGGATTGGACCATGGACTGGACTTCTCACCTGAAACAATGCAGCTTACCCCGCGACCCGTAATGGAATAAGCGGTACAGATTATGACATGACTAAATAGAGTGGACTCTCAGTCTCATTAACAATGAATGAAAACCAAACACTACCAAAAACAATTAGTGTGATGGAGAATAAAGTCTTTGTTCTGTAAACAAAAATGCCCTTCAAAGAACATATGAAAAATATTAAACATGGGGCTCAGACAGGAAAAATGGCAGAACTGCCAGTTAATACCATTGTATATAAAAAAATCTACTGCGCATGGTTTGTGAAGCTGAAATATCTCCGCTCATCACTGCGTGTCAGACTGATCTATGAACCGCTGCTGCCTCGCGAAGCTTTTCCACATCTGCCGGGACACCGGCCCACAAGTAATGCGGCCCTCTGGGAATCCTCCCGAACCTCTCGATTAGCCGGCGTTGTTCTTGAAGTGTATTTTGTCATATACGGTAGTTTATAGACTGACTCTATCTGTGTACTGACGTTGTAGGCTACATGTGTGTGTTCTGCCTACATGTGTGGGTAAGCTACGTGTGTGTTCTGCTACATGTGTGTTCTGTCTACATGTGTGGGTAGGCTACGTGTGTGTTCAGCAACATGTGTGTGTTCTGCTACATGTGTGTGTTCTGTCTACATGTGTGTGTAGGCTACATGTGTGTGTTCTGCTACGTGTGTGTTCTGTCTACATGTGGGGAGCAGCGAAACAACAAATGATAAAGTGCTCGCAGCTATTTTTCTCTCTTCGACTTATTTACGTGATTCAGCGCGAGAATCGGAGGTTTAGCGCGAGAGCGTGAGAAGCCACTCAAAAGCGCGAGTCTCACGTGAGAGTTGGCAGCCCTGTAAAACAAATGCGGCGTAGCGGCTCGCACAGGTGCTTCACCACGGTCTCGTGCTGCAACATGCTGCTGTCAAGTATGGCTTGATCGGCGAGATCACTCCGCAAGAAACCAGAGCGTTCAGTCGAGACACTCCATAGTGAAACCTGTTGTCATGCACTGTCTATGGTAAGATAGAAAAAAAAAAAAAGAAGAAAATGATCGCGGACGGCAAACTTATTGCGCTCATTTTTTCTTAACGTGCAATTAATTGACTTATTGCTTATCACGACAGGCCTACAGGTGAAATTTGTTAGGATGTGTAAATATCATTATATGTGTTTCTGATGAGGGATAAATGAAGTAGATTCAGGCTTGTCTAAAAAACAAAAAAATAAAAAAATGGCTTTAGGAAAAATATTTCTTTGAATGATGCAGCTGTAGCTCCAAACCTGTCAGATTATATTATCTCAGCTCTCGTCCTGGTTGGCGTGCAGAGCAGATGTCTGACGGCAGAGTAGCTACCGCTGCTGCGCTCATGGAGGCAGCAAAGCCGGTTCAGTTAAGAAACGGTCTGAAAGGATTTAATTCTCTGCATTTTCACGGCGTGGCGCTAACAATATAGCCGTGGCACTGCTAAGGTTTGGATCAGGCTTTTCTTCTAGTTTGTTTCAGATATTACGAGCAGATAAATTATCATCCTTGCTTAGTTTTAACTGTTTTGTTCTGGTTGTGTTGTAGTTCTAGTTTTGGAAGCAAACCCTACTCAGACCTTGTTGGAAGCTTTGGTGGCTCATCAGGGGCCTCATTTATCAAACTGTGCAAAGCAAACTACAGGCGCCGTCTGCGACGCAGAAAGGAAGTGCTGCGGACTTCTACTTTCAGATTTATTAAAACATGCGCCCTACACCTGTTTCCGTTCATAAATCAGAATCAAATCTAAAGCGGGCGTACGTGAGGGAACGCCTTCCCACGCCCCCATGGTGGCTATAAATGGTCAGGTGGACGTCTATGTTACATATTCTTCACATCCTTTCCATGATGGCTCAGAAGGGAAAAAGTGGAATTTTTCGGGGTGTGAGACAGAGATCCTGATGGAGCACGTTGGAAAACGTAGAAATGTGTAACTGGTGGGCACGGTGTGGGCATTGCTGGTGTCAGAAAGGCAGAATAGTGGCAGCAGGTGGAGATGCTGTCATCACAGTGTCAGAACACAAGACCAGCCAGAGACATCAGAACTCGGGAGAACATCCGTCTGTCATGCCAGAGACTGAAGTACGAATCCCGCAGGGGAAATCGCTTTGGAGAAAAGTGTCTGCTAAATGACAGAACTGATGCCAGTAACTTAGTAATTTGTTTTAATTTATTAAATTAAATATAAACAGATACATCTGAGATTGGTAGCAGTTTACTAAGTATTAAATATTTTTTTCTTTCTAGTTGCTGGGTGCTCGGGTGGGCGGTGCAGAGGGCCACAATCACCACTATTAACCAGGTGGACAAGGAGTTGTGGGAATAAAGACCGTCTGGACAGAAATTAGGGCAACAATTAAAAAAAGCATTTTGTCAGAATAAATCAATAAAAGGAAATCCATCTTGTGTGTTTCATCAGCGTTGCATCACTTCCAGACCTCCACCCTCCAGTCTGCGTCACGCTCTGCTGGAATGAAGAACCGAAGCTTTTTGACTTTTTATTTCTGCTTTTTGACTTTCAACAAGAGATTTTAGCACATCCTTCACTCTGCATGATGTGATTGTTATCTCCATGCAAATAAAAATGTGTATTATAAAAGAATAAGACACTATTAGACAAAACATCTACTTACAAGTAAATGTCACAAATTCTGTCAAAAAATCATTTTTTGGCATAAAATACAGGTTTACAACCCTGCAAGTTCCCAACAAAGCATCACTGGTCGTCTTGGCTCAGAAAGCTTTGGATTCTTTGGCTTCTGGAGCTTGGTTGCTGACAGATCTGTTCTGGTACTGTATTCAGTTACGGCTGTTTCTCCAGATGGAAAAACAACTGAGCCAATCAGAGCAGAGCACATAGAAAGAGAACAGAGCACTGATATTGGCCGACTCTGGCCTTAAAAATGTGCAAAGACTATTTCCCACAATAGTGGCTGACATGAGTGTGTGACAAGTGCAACTGTACAAACACAGATAAGAAGACACAGAAAATGGCTAGCTGTCAAGCTACCTATTGAGGTAGATTATTTCTACCAGTTGCGTCTTTTAAAGCAGGAACTCCTTCCACATCACCATGACGTGTCAAACAATGAACGTGTCGCTGCTTCTGTGTTTTAACGTCTTTGGGGGTGGGTTCGCTGAGGGTTAGGGACACTCAAACCAGACTCAATCACATTTCTCTACAGCCAGATGTCACCAGGACGAAGAGCTGCAAAATTAACGTGTAATTATCTTTGCAGTTGACATAGCTAAGTGGAAAATGTCACTTAAATGCATATTTATAAACTTCATCCTTTCATTGTTAACGATGAGCTCATTTTTATCATCAAACTCAAAGCACTTTGTATTCAATACGGGCGCCTTGGATTAATGGCTGATAACGGTTCTGACATTTAATAATTATGGCTGAGATACAGTATCACTACAGGTGATGGTACACAGTTACACGAGATGAATAAATGATATGTGGCTCAGGAACAAAACCACTGCAGCTGAACTTTGTAAACAGTAGCTGATGATGTTTCAGGTTCTCTTTGTCATTATTTCATGGCGTGATGAGGAAGAAGGCAAAATGATCCATATACAAACGGAGAACTACCAGGCCTGAGTGTGCACACATGCAACTGATGAACAGAAAAGACTCTGGTCACAGGTGGAATCACCCGTCATTTGTAAGACAGCTCATGTATCACCTGTCTCAAGAGTGTAATCCAGCTCTAGTTTGTCCATTCATTAATTTTCTATACCCGCTTATTCCAATGCAGGGTCACAGGGAGCTGGAGCAGCAGCCACTAGGCAAGAGGTAGGGTACACCTGGACAGGTTGCCGGTCCCTCGCAGGGCCAACACAGAGAAAAAAAACTCACATTTACTCCTAAGGAGGATTTAGAGACACTAACTAACCTAACATGCATGTCTTTGCACTGTGGAAGAAAGCCGACGTACCTGGAGAGAGCCCACACATACACAGGGAGAACATGCAAACTCCACCACCACACCACCGTGCACCTAGCTCTAGTTAGTGGACACAGGGACAGTCCACAGTCCCCGTCTGTGCTGCATCTCTCTGTCTGCAGTTATTTTTATATATTACTGGAGAACACCACAAATAGCAATAAAATGAAGATGGCTAGAGGAAAAGATCCTGACTGAATGTATCTAAGATCAGCTTTTTATTAAATTTACATCTAAAAAAAATCTATATTGTATGTTTCTGTTCCTCTTGTGCATTGCTTATAGAATCACGACAAATGTCCTTATTATCTCCTCGTGTTCTCACCTCTGTTCTGTTAACTTTGTAGGCGCTGTGAAAAGCAACCTATCGTGGACGTAGCTGGTGCGGCCGCCTGTAGGTTTGAGCAGAACATAATCAACAAAGAAAGACCTCTGCTTAGGTTCATTTAGAAATGTATTCAGTCTTCATCATCCTGATTTTTGCAGACCCACTGCACAAAAAGCCTTCTACACAATCAAAACTGGACTAGAAGAGATTATAGAAGATTTTATAATGATTTTAATCTCACAGCCTGCATGCACTTAGGCTCAATGTGCTTCTGACACTGCATCCACACTGCAGTATGAATCATATCCAAAATGTCCAATGTCCACATGGCGTTACTTGAGTGGCATGCAATCTCCGGGGGCGTCTGATCTGAACTCTGGTGAGGGGTAAATGTGTCTGGATGTTGGTATGGATGGTCAAAATGTATGAAGTGGAGGTGTGTCTGGTTGTCTGGTTGTCTACTGATGTGTCTGAGGCTCCCTACCTTAGAGGTTGGTGGGGGGTGGAGCCTGGAGCCTGGAGCCTGCGGCCTTTCTCTGCTTCCTTCTGCCTGGACCAAGCAGCAACCTCCAGAGGTAAAATGCGAAGCCTAGGCGGAAGTGCAAAAAAGTGCAATTCACCCCTCATCCTCTAGGGCTGGCTCCAAAACAGAGTCAGTTCCCATAGACTTCCTGTTGAAAAGGCCAACTTCGCAGCAGAAATAAACATGGTTAAAGCCTGGAACAAAAAGCCATTTTGGGATTAATAGGGCAAGTTTACCTTCATGGCAACTGTTTGGGGGGCAAATTTATTTCCAACTCATCCATTTGGATGTTATCTAATCATGAAATACGACATAATTGGTGGCGTGTCCTTTTGATTGACAGGTATCCAATATCTGCGTCAAGAAGGGAGAGTGCAGCACAAACGCAGTTTTTAGCCGGCTAACAGCGTGCCTTAGCTTTAGCCCGCCTACCTCCGTTAGCTGGTTAGCTACCGTGAGCTTCAGGTTAGCTCGGTTAGCTCTCAGCTACAGGCTGCTTGAAGTTTGATGGGTGTTAATCATCCACCCCCACCTTCACAGTCCCCCTCTCATCTCCACATCTTTGCCCATTTTTGTATTTTCCGGGAATGACGACATGAGTGATGCTGCCAAGATGGCGACGGTGTTAACCGCCCAATGAGCTTCAGTTCAGCTCTTCAGAAACCTATGGGTGACATCATGGAGGCTCCGCCTATCTTTTATATACTGACTATGGTCTGGACACATGGCTATTCCTATGGTGGGCCTGACCCAGTCCTGGGAGGAATTTTTCCAACAATCTATCACACCAAGAATTAAAGCAGTTCTGGAGGAAATAAGGGTCCGAGTACTAGCAAGGTAGTCTTGACAAAGTGTGTTCACGTTTAGCTGCTGCCAGCTGCATTTTTTTAAGGAATCAAAGGTAAAATTTTGCATTACAAACTTTACACAACTAACTAGAAAGTTACTTTTTATTTGTCATTATTTTTTGTTTCCAGCAGAGAATGAGAAACAGGTTTTTTTTTTTTTTTTTTTTTTTTTTTCCCATTTCTGAAAATTCTGGAAGAACAAAAAAAAAAAAAAGAAAAGGTCACCAAGTCAATATGGAGTCCTGTCATTTTTGCTGTTGAACACATTAGACATTTAGCTGTTAGAGGAAACACAGCTTCCACTGAAACATGACTCACTGACAAGAAGAGGTGTCAGAACTCATTTATTTCCTTCTATTTTGTGGAATTTTAATCACCTAAAGTGAATGCGTCCTCTTTAAGTCCCTGTTTTCACAGTCAGAGGCAATGAGCTTGTTCCAGCACATTTCTCAGCTCAGATAACACAGTCCAGACAGACATATGTTCCGGCCAATATCTAAACTGTCCTCCTCCTGTGATGGTGTGCTACGTTTTGCTTTGTTATTCCATCCAGGGATAAAGCTAAATCGTTTAAGTCTTGTCTGACAGCAGGTTGTTTATCAAGATGCACGTTTTCCCCCTGAATGAGTAGAAATCAGCCCCCACACCCCCATCCATCGAATGGCCACAACCTATCACGTCTGCACATCTTTAATCCGGACAAGTGGTGGAGACGGTCACAAACCAGCTGTTACAGCTGTGGGGCTGACGCAGCATCGATCCTTGTTCATGTGTTCACACATCTCTGCTGCATTACTAAATGAAGAGCCTTGTTCACTCTTTCTCTGTTACACACTTTCTTTTTACTGACGTCCTTCAGTTTTTGGATGCTGTAGCATCAGTTGAGTAAATAATCTCCCACAACAGCCACAGAGTTATTTATTTAAATCTAACAGTAAAATTTAACGTAGCTGATCCTAAAACTGAGTAAAAATTGTCCATTTGTGAGAAATGTCTAAAACAGAGACACAGGTTGGCGGGAGAAGTTACATCTAAAGCTTGCAGCTTTACTAATTATAACATCAGAGTTATGTTGGCGTTATTGTGTTTGATGCCTACTGGCAGTTAAAGTGTAGTGATGCAGGAACCAGACAGCAAGCGGTCCATTTTCTTTACTTAATAACAGCTTTGCATTGTCTATTTCAAGCAAATGAGTTTCTATTTTCAGTGGTTTCATGTTGATGATTATTTTTATTGACAGAAATAATTTTCTTTTGTGAATAAACAAGGCTGCAGGGTCACTGTTAGCTTCGTAGAAACTGACAGAGAAACTTTGTCTTAAGAGTTCCTCTATATTTAAATTCTCATTTGCATACATGGTGCTGTACAAAAGTCTTGAGTCTCTCTTTGTGTATGGCTTCAAATATTTATCAAAACATGCTAAAATAAATGAAAAAAAAATTTGTTCAAGTCTAAAGAAAAAAATATTTGGGGTGAGCAGGTTTATTCTTCAACACAGTCTGAACCCTCTTAGACCAGCTTTCTGTCATCTTCTAAAAGAGTCTCCAGGAAGAGTTTCTGCCTTTTGTTCCATTCTCTGTCCAGATAATCCCACACTGTTCAGTAATGTTGAGATCCGGCTTCTGGGAAGGATCCATCCCTCCATCAGACATTTTGCTACTGATTTTTAGCTCCTTTCCTATCATGTGGCATACCTCAGCCTTTTCTACCCGTTATGATTCATTGGTTGGGCCCAAAAACCCAACATGAAAATGACTCATCTTCCTCAGGACTCATTCTTCTAATTAACCAGTAAAGTATATTAACAAAGAAAATGAAGGGATCACAAAGGTCTACGTGGAAGTAAAGATGCCTTCGGAGGACTAACTTGCCAATGAAAAATAAAAGAAAACACAGCTTCTCCTGAATTAACAAAATGAGAGAAAGGGAATGAAAACAAAGCGGCAGCTTCAACCATGGAGGTCATCCCTTCCTTAAGAACAACTTCTTTACAGCCACTCTTCTGTGGAGAGCATTTCTGCTGAGGCTTCATTACATTTTCAACACAACACTGGTTCATACTTTGAGTAAGAAGCCTTTTTTAAGTTTAAATGATTCATTGATTAACAAAGAACAAATCACTGAAAAGCGTCAAATTTAATGACTGCATTAAAAAAATGAACTAAAACAACAAAAACTTTGACCTACCTTCAGAAAGCCTGGAAAACTAGTTTAATAGGTAATAAGAAAGCCTGGCTGCTTGGAAGGAAAGGCTACATGGGTGGCTCGTACCAAGAACCCATGAATATCCATGTGGTTCTGCCTCATTCCTGGACTCAATGCTGCCATGAAATGAGCTTTTATTTGTGTATGAAACCTGGTACCAGGATTGATGTCACCCTGTCAGACTGTCAGATGAATGTCACAAGATAAACAGCAAGAGATGATGCAGGGTGCTAGGTTAGTGCATCCCTCTCAGTTTCACACAGGTATTCTTTTGACATACAGTACAGTTTATTCTGAGCATCCTGCTTGTGAGCACTGTTAGAATGAGCTGAATTCCTACACAGGAAATATCTACACACACATGGAAATCCCTCCTCTGCTTTCCGAATGAATGTCTCTTATACATTACTGATAACAAACCCAGTGAGAAATCTTTCCTTTCCCCTGTGTGGTTTTGTTTACAGCCTTGTGATTCTTCTTGGGATGAATTGTAAGGTGAAGGAGTAGACAGAGGGGCTAACAGGGAGGGAGCTACAGTAAATAAAAGCAGCAGATGATCACAGCTGGGACCCGAGAGATTCCTCTCTGTGATTAAGGCTCACACATATGTTCCAGCTGAATGAGATGGGTGTAAATTTGTTTTTGCTGGTCAGTATAAAACATTCCTGTTGTGGATTGTATGTCTCAGGAAAAGTAAAGCCAATGGGTGCAGCTGGTTGGGAGGAAGCCCTGAGGGTAAAACTGGTTGCAGTGGAAGCTGAGTCAGAGACAGGCCAGGGGAAGACCTGAGATGCGATGATGGATTTTTAAGTGTTAAAGAGATGTTCTGCTACCTGAAACCAAACTGGGAGCCAGTTCGGCTTCCTGAAGCCAAACTGGGAGCCGGCTCCACAGAGAGGGGTCTGATAACAGAGGGTTCTGCCTCCCATTCTACTTAATCAGGGTTAACAGTGGAAGCATGTACAGTAGTTCTGTAGCAGTTCCATTTAGTCATTTGGAAATCATCTGCTACCTCTGTCATCCAAGGGGTTTTATTTTAGTATGGAGTGTGTGGTCTAGATATGACTCTTGACAGGATTATCATCAGTATCCGTCTACGGGTTGCAGGTGGGATGTTATGGGTGTTCCTGCTAGACCACAGGAATGCCAGTGTGTTAGTGGAAATTATCTGTGGAGCAAATCCACGGGGGTGCAATGAGTCACCATGATGGTAATAACAGTACCAAAGTTTTCTTTTAATAAACAGTTCAGAAGGAAAGAGCTTTGCTATGCAATTTGTGCCATTTAGTTCTGGAATAACAACTCTGACCTTGGCTGTGACAACTTTTTGTCTCTGTTCAAAACTTCAATGCACCATGTTCCTGCTGAATAACCACTCACTGTCCAGTGGTGTAAACATTCCTGGTCTTCCTTAAACGGCTGTACCACGTCACAAGATCTCAAAGAGAAAGTCATGGGGAGGTGACTGGGTGGAAAGGGGTATATTTGTTTTTCTTTTAATCTTGACCACATTTGTTCCTCTGAATTCTCCACCAACTATTTTTTCTCAGGGTTTTAATTACTTCTGTTTCTGCCTGAAATATGCAGTAGCTGTTCTGTTGCATCAGTGCTGACTCCATGATTCCAGGAGTTAATAAATGAGCAATGTAGATTAAAAAGATATCAAACAATGTCATCCTTAGTGAAGTACAGATGCAGCGCCCACATTACTGCAGACGCGGCACCGATCCGCCTGTCGATCTCCCGCTCCATCCTTCCCTCACTCGTGAACAAGACCC
>JBAMHW010000017.1:25937220-25953426 GCA_037177495.1 Rhadinocentrus ornatus | reverse complement strand
TCGGCTGGCCTGGGAACGCCTCGGGATCCCTCCGGATGAGCTGGTGAATGTGGCCAGAGAGAGGGAAGTCTGGGTTTACCTGCTTAGGCAGCTTCCCCCGCGACATATAAATACAGATGAGTAAAGTCTGTGAGTGAAGTTTGGCCTTTCTTAGGCTCATGATTTTCTCCGTTTTGCAAGTAAAACCATGATTGTATATATTATCTTCGTCTCATGCCATAGGAAAAATAATGCATGAGATTAATTGATCAATAAATCAGCAGCATAACCACAAAACAGAGGTCCGCCATTGTTGTTGTTGTGGTGCAGTTACAGGGTGTAAACAGGGCCTGGGTGCACCGGTGTAAGACAGTGTGACAGACGTCGTTCTTGTCGAACGATTCCCGTTCACGTTTACATGGAAAGAATTCAACGTGCGTTTCAAGAAAATTTCACTTTGGACCTTGTTTTCAAATCTTTGTGGTTTCGTCCACACAAAACGAGAGCCCGAAACTTTTAGCTCTAGCTAAACTTGAGGGTTTAACTGTCTTAGCATCATTGCGTGAACGAGTTGGGTCGGGGTTCATCAGGTGACCAGAGCCAACCAATCACAGCAAAGGTTTGTTTTCAGCTCATAAACTCTGTCACCTTTATGTCTCTTTTATCTTCAATTCCAGCAGCATTCACTGTGTCATTGTTTCAATGAGCTTCTGCAATGTGACAAGATTTATTTCCATCCAGAGTTGCAATAATGTTTTTCCAACATCTTGTATTGATGATGGAGAGTCTGACCACTCTACAAAACCTTCTCCAGCACATCCCAAAAGTTCTCAATGGGGTTCAGGTCTGGACTATGTGATGGCAAATCCAGGTGATGTCTCCTGTCCCCTAAACCACTCTTTTGCAATCTAAGCCCCATGAATCCTGGTACTGTCATCTTGGAATATGGCCGTGCCATCAGGGAAGATGGAATAACCTGCTCATTCAGTACATTCAGGAATTCAGCCACCACATGATCTTCTTCCATTGCTCCAGAGTCCAATCTTTATGCTCCCTTCAAACTGAAGCCTTTAACTCTAGTTAGCCTCACAAGCTGTGTTTCCATTACAGTTTTTAGCTAAATAAAAGCGATAAAATTTTGACAAAGTACAATTGTGATTTGCAGGTGTTTGCATTAATGATGTTTACCGCAATTCCCGATATTCTCGTATAATCTCGTCCCGTGAGATTCCACTCTGAGGAGTATGGAGCTTTATAAATCTTCGTAAAACGCTGCATTTTGCTGTTCTTTGCTATCAAGGATGGCAATTATATTTTATTCTTTAATTATTTGTAAAAAAGATTTCCGTCTCCTCCTCCGTCTACTCAAGCTGTGCGACCTTTATTTGACATGAACTGGTCATGTGACCCCTTACGTCATGTTTGGTGAAGTGTAAATGCAAATGAGTGTTGTCATTAAACTTTTTTGATTTACTTCCATATCGACACGTCTGGATAAACACCTCACGAGAGTGTAAAAACTTTTTAGATGTGAGTTTTTTCGAAATGTAGTTGTTTCCATTACCAGCTGTTCAGTCCCAATCCCTTGAGTTCCCTTTACATTGTTCATGTGGAGATGTTCTTACTATTAAACATAGCCCTAGGTTCTACTGTAGTTTGTCTTACATTTGATTTTAGCAAACATTTAATTGATCGCCATCATTCAGGATGTTTTTCTGACCACATTTCTTCCTGGAAGACGTTGGTTCCCCACTATCCTTCCAGTTTTTAGTAATGTGTTGGACAGTTCTTGACCCAGTTTTAGTAGTTTCTGCATCTCAGATGTTTTCTCTGCTTGATGCCAGTATTCTGACTCTTTTGACACAGATTAAAATCTTGTCCATGAACACAGGATGTATCTTCCCACATGGTTGTTTCAGAAATGAGAAGCTGCTCACTACATCAGTTAGAGTTAAATAACTTGTTGCAGCTGAAAGATGATCGTCCATGCAGTAAATATTCAATAAGAGACTCTTACCTATTTACTTCGTTAAATCCAGGCGGGCAGTGTATGTACTGTATGATGTAAGTCATGATGCTCCTTTGCTCCCATCACCTCCACTAATCTGTATAGCTGCCACACAGGTTTACACAGTTTTTAGTGTGTAAACCTGATTTATGATGATATTTTTGTTAAATATTTAAAGATTTTGACATGCATACAGACTACATTTTATGGTTTTGACAGAACATAATTATAAATGCACCTAGCAGTAATCTTGAATAGTTAATTTAGGTGTGCAAGTCGTGGTTGTCTGAGGCTGTGGTTTATGCACAATATAAGAAGAGGAGCCGGAGTCTTTTACTTTGCCATGAGAAGAGACTTACGTTTTTTTTTCCCTCTGGTTGTGTGAGACGCTTCCTGAGCCTGCAACACTTCGAGTGTTTGGAGCAGAAAACATAGCATAGTCCAATTCCAAATTATTTCTTTGCACCCTGCCAACCCTCTAATATTTACTTCTACCCCGCGATCACAACTATCAATAAATAGCTCCTTTTCAAATATTCTATCAATGATGAAGTGTGCCTTTGCAGTTTAGGTTTTAAACTACAAACGTTTTGTTCCTCATCACTGCCAGATCTGAGCAGTGAGTAAAAAAATCAGGTTATGGATGAAGCTACACAGGCTGCCTCACTGATAAAAAAAAATCTAATATCTCTGGCTTGAATTATATCTACAGCGTCAGGGCAAGGCTCTCCAGAGCTTTATCCACATATGTGTTGCACCTACTGAATAGAGGCCTGGATCAATATGAGTGTTAGCTCTGAAGCGGTGCACTGGGTTCTGGGAGTAAAAGTGCTGTTTGTTTTCTGGCTCACAGCTTCCTCTAGCTCAAATGTAAAATTCTGTAAGAAAAGAAAAAATCTATAGTTTATGTGACATACGTTCAATGTGCTGTAGTTTTTTTTAGCATTTGCATGACAAATGATAAGCAGAGGCTTCTTTTTACACTGCTGTTGGTCTGCATGTGGAATTTATTCCCTTACCAGATCATGTTTGGGTTGTACACATTTTTTAACTGCATCAACATAATTTTATCTGAGGAATTTTTCCAACACTTTGTTAAATCTATGACACCAAGAATTAAGATGGTACTAGAAGGTGTGCCTTAAAGTGTCATTATGCATTCAGTTATTTCCAAATTTAGAGATAATTAGATGTTATTATAACTAAATCTGAAGCCCGTGACTTAAAATCTGCCCTTTGAAGACACCTAATGCTACAGCAGAGTAAGAACACAGTCTTAGAAACCCCTTTAGATTTTATATTGCATGTCCCGATCGGAGCAATGTGTACAATTCTGCCTCATGTTGCCTCACACAGCGAAGAATGATCCCATCAGTTCCACACTGTGAGGTTTATAGATAGTGAAATAGAATACAGAGAGCTGATATCAGCTTGGTACTTGTAGCCGCTGTCCTGATTTGAGGTTTTTGCACTGGGATTGTAAAAAGAAAAGCTGCTTTTTTTTTTCTTCTACATGACAAAAGGATTGCATTTATCCAGCTGGAATGGATGAAAGGTTAGAATTTACATCAGTTTGTTGGCTAATGTGATTCCCTGACAGGAACTCTTCTGACTCTTAGCTCGAAAAATGCCAGTAAGCTGTGTGTTTTTCCATACTTGATTAATATACTGTAATAGTTTAAAAAAAAAAGAGAGATGAAAATCCTGGTTATTAACTTTAGATATTTAATTAATTTGTTAGTGAGTAAAATTAAATGCAGTGTAATTAGTCCAGCTTGTCAATTATGTTAAGGGTTGTAAAAATGCAAAAACTTTAAGTCTGTTAATTTGGGTTTTTTTAGATCTGCCTGCTGCACTCTTATAATGATCAGTAAAAGCCATAACTTAAACACAACCAGTTGCTCTAATGTGGTGAAAACCAGTGGCGTCAGCCGATTTTCCCGGGGCTATAGCTATAGCTATAGTGTGAGATCACACCCACATCCAGAGCAACTCTGGCTGAGTAGGGCTGGACTGTGGGTTGGAGGGTCTGATTAGCCTTGTCGCTAACGTCAAATGAAATTACTGGGTGTCAGATTGCAGTACGTTGCTTGTATAGCGCCTCAAACCCACAGCCGATAACCAGGGGGGCTCTGTGTGCGCATGTGCAGAGTAGAGAGCAGCAGCGGTCGGAGCGCGGCAAACCAGCACAGAGCTAGCAAACCAGCATAGAGCTAGCAAACCAGCATAGAGCTAACAAACCAGCACAGAGCTAGCAAACCAGCTTAGAGCTAGCAAACCAGCATAGAGCTAGCAAACCAGCACAGAGATAGCAAACCAGCATAGAGCTAGCAAACCAGCACAGAGCTAGCAAACCAGCATAGAGCTAACAAACCCGCACAGAGCTAGCAAACCAGCATAGAGCTAGCAAACCAGCATAGAGCTAACAAACCAGCACAGAGATAGCAAACCAGCATAGAGCTAGCAAACCAGCATAGAGCTAACAAACCAGCACAGAGATAGCAAACCAGCATAGAGCTAGCAAACAAGCATAGAGCTAACAAACCAGCACAGAGCTAGCAAACCAGCATAGAGCTAACAAACCAGCACAGAGCTAGCAAACCAGCATAGAGCTAGCAAAATGGACAGAAAATCTAAAATAAAGCCGTTACAACTTCTTAGCTTTTACAGAAGAAAAGTAAAGGGTAGGATATACAGAATTGTCCCAAATATGTGTATTTTTGTTTGACACAAGCAGATCGTCTGTAGCGTCGGGGTCGCTACAGAAGACAGTAGATGATGTTACACGCGCGCAGGTGTCAGTATGCATCTCGGGGGAAACTTCGAGAGCGTGATAGAGAGATCAGCTCTGACATATGTCATGTATATGCTATAGTCTATGTGAATATCAGATAAATGACAGCAGACTGTTTAGTTTTTACTAAAATAACCCAGTATAAACAACAAATGAGACTTTAAGGACTTCTGCTGTGACTTGCTATTGCATAGAAATCAGATCAGAACAGTTCAACTTGATCTGGTAGGGGTATAATGTTAGGGAAAACACTGATAGGCTTTTTCTGAAGATTAATCTTGGAAATTGGGAGATTTCTTACAATCAGGATTTGGAAATGTGTCTACAATAGCCAACAATCATTCTGACTTATACAGAATTGTTGTTAAGGTGTGCTAGTGCTACCTAAGTTGCTGTCCTTAGTTATCTTTAGTTAGCTTTAGTTATCCATAGTTATCCTTAGTTATCCTTAGTTAGCCTTAATGCAACTGAACTGCAGCATCTCAACACAAATGAAGGCTGCAAATTTAAGTCCAAATTTTAACAAAAAAACATGTTAAGTTATCATATCTTGAATCATGATTGCTCATGCTCTATACCAGTGGTTCTTTTTTCAGTACTTTACCCCTTTTGAAATATTTTTTTCAGTCTTGTACTCTGGACCGGATCAGGGCAAAGCCCTCGTTAAGAAAAACTTTAATTGCAAAAATTACATAGGAAATACTTCAATAGTAATGCTTTCTAGGAAATATTATTTTGTTTTTTCATGTCGATTTTTTTTTTTTACTAATTATTAATTACACAAATTTTTTAATCTCTTGTACCTCCTTTGTACTCCATAGTACCCTTCCCATTTCTGAATGACGGCTCTAGATAGCCAGGAAAGGTTAATGCTTTCATTGTGCTGGAAGATGTTGATTTAATTTTTTTTTTTTTTTAATTAGATTACAACATTGTGTTATTATAAGCTTGACTTGTTTTCTGTTTTTTGATTAAATTATTTTGTAGAGGGTAGCAAAGATTAGTTACAGGCAAAGGCAGAGCCAGTAGCAGACGTGTCCAAATCAGACATGGACATTGGTAATAGTTATTTAGCTCAGTGCTAAAGAAAGATAACTTTACAAGCATTTTGTGGCATCTGGTTCTTTGTTTGACTCTTTAGGAGCTGTCTCAACGACTCCCTGTATAAACCCTCAAGTGTTTTCTGGAGATCATTTTCATATTCTATCTTTTACTGTGCAGCAGGTGCATAAGACCCTCAAATGTTTAAATCACAGAAAACCTCCTGACCAAACCTGAAAGAGCCTTTTTTTTTTTAAACTGCTGCTGATTTTGTTTTACAGTCTCTTACGATACTTTTAATCTTTCAATTGAAAGTAAAGAAATTCCATCAATTTTGTTGTTCCTCTTTTAAAAGGAGGTGATCCAGAAGTTTTAACCAACTACAGGCCTATAACAAATTTGTGCGTATTGTCATAAATTCTTGAATGTCTTGTGTGATCAACTAAACAATTTTTATATTTAAATGAGCTTCTTTAAAAATTGCAATTAGGTTTTAGGAAAAAACACAGTACTATCACTGCTGTTACAAAAGTGATCAGTGATATGTTTGTTGCACTTGAAAAAAAACGGTACTGTGCTGTACTTTTTATTGACCTGTCAAAGGTGTTTGACACTGTGCCGTTTTAAAGCATAGATATATCAAGATATATAAGATATATCAAGCTCCCCAAATCTTTAAATTTAAATTTACATCCGGTCCGGGCTAAGCCCAGGGTGTCCTCAACAGCTGGTAAAAAACCCCACTAGAAACTCGTGTTTTCATGTTTAAACACTTTAAAAAGAACAAGTTGTAAACTGTAAGCTGTTTCTGAAGGTTTAGGATGTTGTATTGTTGCTTATATTTAATTTCTCTTAAGATACAAATGCACTTCTAAACTAAAACCACATAATTTATTTAGTAGGCCTGCAAATAACCCCTGACGTCAAGAACAGAATACTCTGAAAACAGCACAGATCAGAGCAATCAGCGCTTTCAGATCTTGTAGCAGCTGAGGTCAAAACCATCATCTGTTTTTAGTCAGACAAGAAATCAGCTTTAAGGAGCAAAGCAAATCTTTTAAGAAACCTGTGAGCCCCCATGAGAGTTTTCTACTTTAATGCGAGGAACATAATGGGATGCTGACCTACAGTATGCAGTCTAATTATCCATTTAAGCCTCAGAGAGAAGCTAACACTTGGCCAATTTGTACTGCAGTATGATAATGTACACGGTGGGACTTCTTTTGCTTTCAGAAGAGATGAAACAACATGTACACTAGCAGTTTGCACTTGCAGTTAATCTCAGTTAATTAAATCTCCAAATGATTTGCTCTGCACTGAAATTGTGATGCTAGTTTAAGCTTTGGCTGGACAAAAGGCAGTTTTAATGCAAATGGATGTTAAACTTAATAACTTAATAACTGTTTAAGGGAATATTTGGACGTATTGGAAACACATTTGGCTTATGATGTAAAGATCGAAGAACTGTCAGATCTGTTTAAAATATTTTAGGCTCAGTGTTTGGCTAAATTAGCTGAGCACATGCTAGCTAGCTCAGCTGAAAATGGGAGACTGCACATTTCTTACATGAACATGATGTAAAAGATGAAATGTAATGTAACTGGCTGTTTAATGTCCCTCCTTCAGCTATGTCAACAAGCTTTAGTTTGTTTATGAAAGACTATGAAGAAATTAACTTTCTCTGGGAGTGGAAAAGTGTGGAGCACCATTCTCAGAGAGTGACTATATTTTCTCATATGCTAAATCAAGAGATGTTTCAGGTATGCTACTATGATGAGATTCTGGCAGGGGCCAAGAGAGAAAGAGTTTTCAAGTGGCAGAAGAAGTAAAACCAAGTTTTAGTACCTAATGCTTAATAAGAATATTGATCCCTAAACCTTAGTACGATGCGCAAGACTTGACAAAAGTGAATAATAAAGTATATTTATACACACATGCCACTGGTCTCCATCTAATTAGCAGTGTGGTCAAGTTCTGAATGAAAAAGGGGGTCCAATCTGGTACTAGCATGGTGGGCCTAATAAAGTGAACATGTTTTTGCAAAGTTGTGTCAAACTCAACTTTTTTGCCTATGTTAAGTCTTCTAATTATTCCTCCACTCCAGATGCCTTACAAAGATGTATTGATTGTTTATAGACAGCAATTCAAAATGATCCATGCTAACTGTAGCTGGTGTTTCACTGAACAAGCTTTAAGGAAATTCATCCTTACTCATTCCTTATGTTCAGCCGGAGAAAGAACGTTTTTGAAATTCATGGCCAGAAGACTTAAGCTTAGCTGAGATTGGGTGATTCACAAGCAGCATCTCTTTGAATTTTATGAGATTTTATGTAACTTACACAACTGTTCAAGAATCAAAACCCATCACTCCATCAACTGGATCATTCAGTTAAAAGTTTAATACAAGCAGAATAAAAGTATTAAGTAGTTAGTGAGAAAAATACTGAGTTTGACATGATATCAGAATAAAATCTCAGGAGAAGACATCTTGTACTGGAAACGAGTGGAGTGAAATTTTAAAAACCTATGTATCATTGAAGAAAAATGTAAGAAACCAATAGTTTTGCATGCTGGCTTCTACTACACAATGCTTGGCCAAAAAACTTATGGTTACACAGCTGTTCAGTTCCCTTGAGTTCCTTCACATCGTTCATGTGGAAATGTTCTTACTTTCACTATTAAACATGGTCTGAATTCTACTGTTGTTTTTTCTTTTGTGATTTTTAAATTCCCCAAACGTTTAACTGATCACCGATTACCATCATTCAGTATGTTTTTCTAACCACATTTCTTCCTAGAAGACGATGGTTCCCAACTATCCTTCCACTTTTAATAATGGGTTTGAACAGTTTTGATGACGGTGAACTTTGTCACATCCGGGCCTTTCTTTGATAAAAACAAAAAGTTGCTAAAACATTAACAGCACTGGATTTTCAGTGTCCATCCTCATAGATTTACTTATTTAATTGTATTTTTAGAGTTTCCTTTAAATATGCCGAAAAGTTGTGTTGTGGTTAGCTGCCATAAACCTGGTTGTTCCACAGACAACAAGAGATCGTTTTTCCAACTACCGAAAAGACACATACGCCCAGTTGTGATAGCTGGCTAGCAGCTATCGAGCATGTTAATGCTAACGGTAAGCTTTGGAATCTGTTGAAATATTCAACAATGTGCTCAGATCATTCGTGTCTGCTGAGTAAAACATTATGATGTTTCTGTTTTTGTGCAGAGGCCAAAAATACATTGAAATGTCTGGTTACAGGAACAATATCAAACTGTTTTGATGGATTTTGTGAAGTTCTTCATGTTTATTGTTAGCAGCTGTTTAACAATGTGGCGACAGTTAGACTTAAGGACATTCATTCAGTTCTACTGCCACTAGCTTTGCATCATACCTTTTCGAGCCTTGACACTGAGGGGATCAATATGGATAATTTTTTATTAAAAACAAATAGATTAATGGAGAAGGAGCGACGTTGCCTCCCGTGTGTCCAGCCCATAACTTAAGAG
Organism: Rhadinocentrus ornatus; assembly: GCA_037177495.1. Classification (NCBI taxonomy): domain Eukaryota; kingdom Metazoa; phylum Chordata; class Actinopteri; order Atheriniformes; family Melanotaeniidae; genus Rhadinocentrus; species Rhadinocentrus ornatus. The sequence continues at coordinate 25,944,094 of JBAMHW010000017.1, read as the reverse complement.
GTGTTTCCATCTCGAGCTGAATTAAACCAAAGTGCTGTAGGAAACGCTGGTCTGATGTAGGGCTGGGGTTCACCGGTAAGCTGTTAATGGTTGTGAAATAGGTTTGCACCTGCCCATGGGGAGATAGGGATCATTCCTAACTCTAAAACAAATGCCCACAATCATTGGCAAAAAAGAAAAAGAAAAAAGACAGTGGCTTGCCGAAGGTTTGCGCTTTCTGAGTGCTTCTAGTTTAAGAAACGAGAAGCTGCTCATTGCATTAGTTGGTGTTATATATCTTGTGGCTGAAAGATCATACCCATGCAGGATTTATCTAACAGGAGGCTCCTACCTATGTACTTAAAACCAGGTGGGATTTTTTTTTTTTTCTGGTCAGGCAGTCTATAACAGTCACACAAACAAAACACATCTTTTTCGTTTTTCGTAAGCTGTTGTTGCTTCACTTCCACATGTAAAAGAGTTTTCCTCATTGAATCATTTTTAGTTTTTCTTTTCTCTTTCTTTGAAGCACATTAATGTGAGAAAATTACAAGGTGTTTGACATAGTTTCAGAAAATGTGTTACTCTCTAGTCAATTTGTGCAATTTAACTTTGAGATGTTTCCTGCTAATGGTGCCCTGAATGCACCTCCAAAAAGATAGATCATCATAGGCTGTATGCTTCGTTTCTCACATTTTTAAACATGCTTTTTAGCAGGTTTGATCCTCGTTTACTTTGTTGAACAGCATTTAAAGTCAGAATAAAAACTCAGAGAATTCTCAGCAAAGCATCTGAATCTGGCACTTTGTCATTTAATTGCTTTGAATGTGTTGGTTCCTGCACATAGGGCGTTAATGTTTGCATACAGAAGTACAACCTGTGCTATGTACCGTGAACTCCCTGATCAGCGTCACAAAGAGGGAACTGCCTCTGCAGTTTCGCCTCAGGGGAAGTAAAAGAGCTACTGCGGTGTGCCTCTTAACAGAGCATCATGGTCGCCACTGTTACTACAACCATCAATCAACATTCCTCCTGTCCCTGTTGGCTGTTTAGCTCTATTAACGCCACACACACACACACACACACACACACACACACACACACGGTTTGATTATTTTGCTCCTTCGCAGTTTACTCTTGTGCTGTTTTCAGTTGCAAATCAAGCGCCACTGGCATTGCAGCGCTGTGCTATGCTGCAGACTCCTCCCACAGCCGCTTTGGTTTAATTCAGCTCGAGATGGAAACACCACTCAAGTTATGGTCTGGACACACGGGAGGCGACGTCGCTCCTTCTCCATTAATTTTTTATGGAACTTTTGCGATGAGGCGGAAATCGCTGCCCTCCTCCAGCCGAGCGACAGGCGACATTCGTGCATGTGAAATGTTGCTCGTTCATGTAGACGTGCACACGGGGGCTTGCAACACGACACAGAAAATAGAAAAATGTTACATTTTTGTGAGTCGCGACTAAATAATCCACCAGCTCCCAAAGACACAGAGAGATAAACAAACCGAAGACCAGCGCTCAGTTAACACAGTGAACAACCCGGGAAGAAACTCATCAACACTTTGGACTGCATCTCCTCACTATTTTAATCGTGTCTCTTCCTGCCCTGTATGATGAGGGTCATGAGGGTGTTGTGGAGGACGTGGCTACAGTCCAATGTTTCACCACCGCTACGGACCTGTGATCAAGCCGCACCATGGAACCGAATATGACGTGGATTTCAACGTGAAAATGAAATGTCTCCAGTCTCGTCTTTTCCAGATCACACCTGGCAGAACATAGCTGCTGCTGGTCTGAGACAAACAATAGCTACTGGGACCTGGTGGAAAGAAACTAGTCTGTATTACCACGGACAATGCTTAAAATCAACTTGGCCGAGGATGGAACCAGCAACCCTCAGGCTACAAGGCGACTGCTCTACCTGAAAAATGAGAAAATTCTGTCGCCTCTCTCATTTGCTTGCTCTACTTTTCAGATCAAATCCTTTGTGACTTCATGAAGGAAAATAACCACTGCCCCTGGTAGTGGATACTGCCATTGATGGCTTGTTGCAGGCCCCCCCCCCAGTTTGAGAACCACTGCTGTAGAGTAAATATTTCTTTTGATAGGCATTTCTTAAACTAAGTCAACTGTGGACTGTTCTTTTATACATGTGTTTTATTATACTCTTTAATGAGATAGTGCTTATCATATATTGAAATAAATGAAGTCAATAATTTATCATATGCATTATTGACATCTGCTTCCTTATATATTGCATCCCAGTCCTGTGCCATTAATTCGTGTTTAAAAGCAGCTATTGCCTTCTGTGTCATTTTTCGTCTATATTGTTTATGTTACTCATTTTCAATTCTATTTTTGTTGTCACATACCGTAAATACTGTAAGGTGATATCACTAATTAATTAGGCCACTTATTGTCTTGTTTTCTGTTACATTGGTGAATATTTTATCCATCAGAGTGCCAATATGAGACTTTATTTTACTGGGTCTAGGGAAAATCAAAGGTCAATGACAGAAAAATTAAAATATAATTAAATTTTTTTTTTCTGTTGGTGTCTAATCTCTTAACAAAACAACTGTTATGTTTTTATTTCTCTTAGAATGAGCCATTTAAATCTATTTGCTTGTGAAGTCCACATAGCAGCTGCCATATGCAGTACTTCACACAACTGTGTGTGAAGCTTTAAACTGCAGTACCGTTTGTTTGTTTTTTATAGGAGCTAGAGCTAGAGTTTGGGAAGAGTAGTGCCTTAAGAACATCATAGAAAAAGTCAGTACACATGTACACAATGTTGAAGGAGCTACCTGTAGTGCAGTTATCGTTGCACCTGAGGCCACTGGATCCACTCACACATGAAAACATCTTTATGTCTGGAAGATGTTTGGCCACTGACGGCCACCGTACATTCACAGTTTGGCATTTGAAGTCATTTTTATCTCCATCTTTATCACTAGATGTCAGTAATTCCTACACACTCGTTCCCATGTCTTAGCATTGCTTGGCCAGGACTCAGCCATGTGAAGCCACAGATGATTATTTTTTCTATCAGACACCACACCGTATGATTGTGTTATATCAGCAAGTGTTATTATCTTGTTTTGACCGTCATTATCCACTGAATAAATCATATTGCGATCAAACTCCATGATAAACCACTGCTAGAGGTTTGAAGCGATGAAATGCTGCTGCAGAAGGTGGAGCTGGAGGGTGATCTAAGACCAAATTGTCTTTATGCCGGTAACGATTAGAACTGAATCGAGATGATGACAACACTGACTTTTGGGAAGAATTCATAAGTAATCCTCAGTAATTATTTAATGAGAAAAATAAACATATTTTTAGTGGGAGCCAGAGATGATTTGGAGCCAGTCGTATTACATGCACAGCTACATGTATGACAGATAGGGTTGTAAATGTGTACATGCCAGAAGCAGATGGGCTCTCTAAAATAAGTGTTTTTTTCCTTTCATATAAATCTTCTCTACGCTGGAGGCCAGAGTCTGCTTTCCCATATCACCAGTTCCTCCATGGCCCTCTCAGCTTTGAACTCAGATTGGAAAAATGTCACAAATCCTGTGGAGCCATATGTGACTCAGGAGGCCTATCTGCCTCTGTATTGTCTGAGCCAATGCTTTCTCAGATGTTGTTAGCTTAATGTGCCTGCGTGCTATGGGTGCTGTTACTTAGAGTGTATTCAGAGGTTAATGAACACTGTTGGGAGAAATGGAGCTTTACCTTAGCTTAGTTTATAGCTTCATTAACACTCTGTATGTAAAGGATTCACACTGAGACTCTGTAAAACATTGTATTAACGGAATATGATGGTTTTACCTTCACATCAGACACTGCTTTTCTAAAGGATCGAACTGCCATTTGATTTTACAGTTGACTTTTTAATCAAAGGTTTGTCCATGTCAGTGCAAAGCCTCAATCCACTGCTGAAAGAAAAGGATTGTCTGATTCAAACCGGTGGTCCAAGCCAGCGAGCTCCCTCAGAGCATAAATCATTGCACACAGTGGGAGCAGCATATTTTGCTGAAGAAGCAATGACGCTGTAAACATTTGAACACTTGTCATCTTTCACTCGCTGGCAAACAATCACATCACCTGCAGCTCCGGCTTTCAGCAACTCGCTCCTCCGTCGGATCCCTCCCTGTTTCTCAATATTTCACCATCTCATTAATTTCACATAGTTACAGTTGTGCCGCAAAGAATTTCTTTCCATCTGCACTCTGGATTATTCTGTTGATGATCTCACTCGTCTTTGTCAGCAAAATGGAGGAATCAGCAAAAAAATGAAGTCAGTTCATTTCAAAGTGACTTGTCACCTTCTAATAAAAGGCTTTGAATAATTATTACATTAATTTATTTCTTCCTTTTGCAGACAATTGTATAATAAATAATTATTTTCAGTTAAACTGGGTAATTATTGCTTTCCATACTGTTAAGTAGCTGCTTGAAATTGAATTAGACCGGGCTCTCACCGTTCCTTCTGAGTCACATAAATGAGATGCACAGCAAGACTGGAACATGACTCCACAGTGAGGGAGGATTGGTGGTGGTGGTTGGGGGGCACTCCACTTTAATACACTCCTGTAGAGTTCACAACACTGTTACATCTCGGCAAGCTGTACCCCACAGCTACCCAGATGGCTCCTGCATCTGCAGAGCAAAGTGCTGTTAGAAAGCAGCGCCACAGACTCCTGCTGCTGCCCTGAAAGCAGAAAACACAAGCTGCAGATTAAGCTTCAGTGTTGTGAAGGAGTTCAGAAGCAACTGGAAAGATACTCCTCCAATGCCTCTGTTTGTTTTCTGAAACGCTCTGGCTGTTTGACTAACCATTAGCAAAAATGAGAGGATGGAGCTGAGTAGCGCTGCGATGGAAATGACTGAAGCTAGACTGCAGAATGAGACAGTGTTATATTCTGTGCTGTCACAGCCAGAATAGCCATAACATTTGCAACAAATGAGAACGGTTTTCATTTCTTCCGTTTTCAAAGCCTTGTTGGTGTTCACTGAGTTTATTTTATTTATTTATTTATTTTAATTTAGACAAATGACAGAAGTTTTTTCATAAAAGAAAAACTTCAGCTGGTTCTGGATGGTGAGTTGTTGGTCATTTCCATGGTTGTTTGCCTGTTTTGGGACTGGTGCTCACATGTTAACATTGTCCAAATGGGAGACGTAATTACCAAATCAGATGTCCTGTGCCATGGTCCATAGATGCCGATGTTGCATTTTGAATCCTCTGACTTACCTCGGTTAGAGCTGGTTTTTGTGCTTTTATTTGTTTTTAAAGCTGCGCTTCTGCACTTAACTTTAACCCGTTAAATAATCAGCCACTTGGAAGAGCACATTTTTCACACATTATAATGAATCTCATTAAAGATTTGAGAAAGTGAACCTGCCTGAGCCATCTCCACCTCTTGGTCTCGATGTAATCTCAGAAGTAAGTGTTTATTAACCCATTGCTTTTAATCATATAACTATTAATAATATACTGTTAACTATTATCTCTTTACACTTATTAGTATTTTTCTTTATTTTTGCTTTTTTTTTTATTTGCTGAATTTACATATTGTTACTGGACCTGACTTGGGGGCAAAAGAATGAAGAGAATGACAAATAAGAGAGGAGACAAAGACAGAAAACCAGCACAACAACTGTGGAGTCAAACCCAAACAGACTAAGCAGACAACCAGCTGCTACAGAAAACATCCTACAGCCTCTGTAAGAAAACACAGCAGACAATCATCAGGAGCACCTGCAGGGAGACAGATCGTGTAAATGCAACCACTCCTCCTTCATGAATCAGAAGCAGATAGAGAGGCCTCCAACTGACTAGTCTCCTTATTACATTGTGATGCTGAGAAAGCATGAAAATGTGTACATTTTTCATTTAAAGACAGTGGGACAACTCCGCCCTGCCACCGAAGAAGTTTCGCACTAAATATGAAATAACCGGGTCAGCTGTTCATTGCAAATAGAAACAAACACCCGGCTGCCAGCAAAACAAAGATCTTGCTCCTCTTGCTTCTCTTGGAGCATGTGACAAGCTTCACTCCGCTCTCTCACTTCCTGGCCATCACTTTCGAGTGAGCCGAAGTAAAACCAGACAGAAAGTTAAGATGCCACATTTCTGTTATGGTCTGTAAATGTGTGCAAATATAGACTTTCCATTCATATGGATCCATTCATACAATTAAATTTACTTTTGTAACATCTGGAAAAGAAAAAAAAAAAATCATAATTCTGAAGGCATGGTGGCTTTTGTTTCACCGTGACGGTGCACCATGATCATTCATGTAGCGGATACCCTGAACACACTCATAATAGCAAAAAGAATATAAGAATTGGCTAAGTTAACAAGCCAGCAACTCCAACAAGCAAGTTACCAGTAAGCAAGTTTTCCTAGCTCCCGATCTCCTTTCACATCACTAAATCCACTGAATTCTTCATCCTCGGTGTCGTTTCTGAACAACTCCACCAACTGCTGCTCAATTACCATTTTCAGCGCCTTATTTTACAGCCTGCAGTTTGTAATCTGCAGAATAGGATTTTCTTCTTGGGGGCATTTTTTTTGTGTTCAGTCTTCCTCAGTTGTCTAAGTTAACGTCTTAGTTAACTTTTCAGTAGTAGAGGAGCAGCAAATACTGTAGTTATAACAAGAGCACCCTCTTGTTATACTGTTATCTTGTTGACTGTGGATGATAATGTTTACTCCTTGGTTCATGTCAATCAGTATGAATTAACATTTATAAACATGTTAAATTATATATATATATATATATATATATATATATGCAACCTTTGGCCCTGCGATGGACTGGTGACCTGTCCAGGGTGTACCCTGCCTTTCACCTGAAACACTGCTGGGATAGGCTC
>JBAMHW010000017.1:25878773-25888893 GCA_037177495.1 Rhadinocentrus ornatus | reverse complement strand
TTTCTGGCAGAGGGGACAAGCTGGTGTCTCTACCTTCCCCCAGGTAAAGAGGTTAGATGGACTAGGCAGCACGTCGTGGACTGCCTGAATCAAGAATTTTATGCGATGGGGTTCAGCTCCACAGCTCGGTCCACATGACCCTGCGCTCCACAGCTTGCTCCCATCTTGGCCAGGCTCCCTGCTGCCTCATTCCCACCATCTGGCTGACCCGCTTCTCCTCTACTCCAGCTCGCACCTCCTCATGGATCAGTGACCTCCTCTCTTTCCCCTTTGCTCTACCGTAGCGAGGTGTTCTACCACAACCCAAACCAGCTCTACCTTGTGCTACTGTGCCTACCAGCGCCCTCTGCTGTAGCCTTGACTCTGCAACACCCACAGCCTCGGAAGCTCTCCACTTACGCCCCGTCCTAACCTCGATCAGTCTTTGGGTCACTGGACTCTCGGTATTGAAGCAGCTCCCTCGACCGAGAGACCATGAACTCCTCGCTTAGGCTGCTTAAGCTTAAGCTACTGCCCGTATGTTTAAGTTAGCAATGACATCACTGAGGTTTGCCAATTTAGCGACTTTGTCGCTATATTTAATGAGTTTTCATGCCCCTCTAGCAACTAGCGACAAATCTAGTGAGTTTTTCTGATATTATTGGAAACTTTTGGAGACTGATGTGAATGAGGAGCGGGTGCTGCGCAGACCCCTCCCCCGTCCAAAAGCATTCCTAAGAGGCTTGGTCTTCACGCAGCAGCAGCAGCTCCCAGCTCCCAGCTGCAAAATGAAACATACAAAGCCGCTGGATGATCCCTCGCTGGCTTACCGTCAGAGTAATGTCGATAAATGAATAGTGTGTACAAAAATCCTTAACCAATCATATGCAACTCCCCAAGGTTGCCACACAACAGCGCAGCGCTTGGAATTTTATGTTGGCATAGAGGCCTGCAGTAATTGTGTTCTGGCCAAGTGAATAGTGTGTTTGTGCTTATAAATTTATGAAATTAATTTATTAAGTGGGACTAAGGGAAAACAGCCGCTGTGTGGCATTTGTTGATTAATGTAGCTTTTGTTTACACTCTATTTTATGCTCATGTAAATTAGCGTGTGAAATTAGCGCTAGCATTGCAAAGCATAGCAACTTACTGTGTGTGAATCATCTTCGCTCGTCATCATGATGTTTGCTAGTGTAATGTTCTCCGTCCTTTATAGACTGTTTATAAAAGAGCCGTCCTCTCACAAACCGGCAACCTGCACGAAACTCTCCGAGTAAGAGGGGGGGAGGAAGAACGCTCTCCGTGTTTTTCTCTTTCGGTTCTGATTTGAAACACTAGGTGGCAATGCTACTTATATTGCCTTTAAAAAAAACTTAACTAAAAAATGAAGAAAATTTGGACTTTTTTTTTTATTTTGTTAGTATTATTTGCTGTTCTAAACATTTTTAGGTTGTCTTTTCATCAATTTTTGCCTTTCCCACGACATCCCTCTCTACGGCAGCATCCATTACAACTATGTACAAGAGTGATTATGCAAATTCGATGACGACGTCATTTAGCAACTTTTAGGACAGCCGTAAGCTACTTTTCTTACTGAGGAGTTGGCAACAGTGTGTGGCTATGATGATGTTCAGAGCCACACACTGTCTCAGAAAAGGTTTTCTGTAGGTTGTACCAGAGAAGAACCTGGTACAGCGCAAGTGCACCACAGCAGCTGTTGAATTATGGTTCCTGTAGATGTGAGACGGTTCTGTCTTCAACATTGACTTGTTCAGCATGGGAAATGATGGCACAGTGGCATCCAGAGCCTCACCAGGAAACGTATTACGGTGCTGCTCAAACATCTCTGCCTTCAGCAGTGAGGCACATTAACAAGGTGGTCGGTGAAGGAGAGACCTCTTTAGCATAAGCCAGGATGGTGTAATAGATCTCCTTAGACATCCTGTGCTTCTCCCCTTCTCCCACGGCCCTTCTTGGTCTGCTGGTCCTGCTGCTACTTGCTGCTGCTGTTGAGATGAGTCCCTGAGGCCAAGCAGACAAACAGTTTTAGTACGTAAAATGTTCATGTAGAAACACAAATATAGCTTTACTTCATATCCAGTCACTGACCACTACATCAGGTACACCTCTACAATCTAACTCAAACCAATACAACAGTTCTGCTATGAATTCCATATTTATGAAGTTTATATATTTTCAGTATTTTTTGATATTGTCAGGTAGCTGATAACTTGCTTTATGTTAATTATTGTGGGTGATGATGTACATGTTTGCATCATCTTGAAAAGTGTCTAATATGTTGTCCACTACGTTAATAAACTTAAAAGGGTAGTGCACCCTAAAACATGTTTTATAAGCTGTAAACAACGCAGTATTACTTAATTGTGATGAAAAACCACCTACACTGTTGAAAAAATTAGTAATATTTTAAATTTCTTTATTAAAAAAAAAACAGGATTTTGTGGGTTAAAATGGCTCATAATACCCTCTACCAGTTTTGTTTTTTGTGATGTAGAGCCATGCTTAAGTCTACTGGTGCATCTCTATGTCATGAGAAAATTTTAACAACCCCACACCCCCTCCCTTCACATGCAAATAAGCGGGTCCTCGCCTTGCAGACATAGAAAACCACGCCCACCAACACATATGAAGAGATGTGAACCTATCTGGTGTAGATCTGCTAGTTCCAGACTTTTATTCTTTCACAGAGTTTCTGGGCAGAGGTTGGAGTTACACAAAAAGTTAGGGGTGTAGTTAGCAGGGAAGAATAACCTTGTTTACTGTGCTGTGAAGGTGCTAACCGCCACCCAACGGTGCAGCACTGGTACTGACCATTGGAACAAAAACGTTAAAATGATCTAAAATCAAAACTTTCACTTCCACACTGACATAATTATACTGGAAATCGTTTTTCCATTTGTAGCCACTTGTTCCAAAACTGACTGAGGTCAAGATGCACTTTTTGTGAGTTTGGTTGCTGCTTTTCCAACTGTCCTTCCCGTCCCCGCAGATATTCTGTGAGTAGATGTCATGGCAACAGAGTCAGTACTCACTTCTTCAAATTGCTCTCTAAGCTGATTTACATGCACTTTTAAAGCTTTCTGAGCAGTAGCACAAAGGTTTTGCTCTCATCAGTGTGACTGATGTCTTTTTATTTTTTTTATTTATGTTCTTTTTTTCCCCCCTGACTTTAGTTTATAAAAGGAGTTTTTCTTTTTTTTAATGTCCTGCTGTGGTGGGGTGTCACAACCAGTGCCAACCACCCAGCTCCTTTTCAGCTTGGCAGCATGAATTTATATGAGCTGATGTGGATTATTTGACTGGTGAGGCAAATAAGACTCAGTGAGGGCTGGTTGCTCCTTGGATTTGTCTCCAGTTTCCATATGAGACCTCCTTACAGAGGCCTTGACATAACTCTGCCAGCAAAACAAGATTCTGACACCGTCTCCTCGCTCTCTGTCAGCTCTTTCTCAAAATAATCATTAGGCTCGGTCTCATTAAGACTCACTAAAGAGGTCATAAGTTCTGCTCACACTAATGAGAAGTGACCTTTCACGCTCTGCTGCAGAGAAAGATCCTCACTTCCTCACTTTTGAAATCACATTCAAACGTAATGAATCGCCTGTAATTGTTCCAGATTAAACTGTCGAATCCTGGCAAGAGATGAGTGATGTGAAATAGTAAAAGGTTGTCAGGATCATGATGTGAGCAGTAAAACCTGAATACAGGCGGAGATGCCAACTAAACTTCTGTGCACTAGTAATGGAAATTAGTGTTTTGATATTTCCTTTGTTGTAACAATACTTCTTGGCAATAAATCTTGTACTATGGGAAAATGTGTTTATTTCCCTTGTAGAAGAAGCCACAAGAGAAATGCATTTAATGTATGAGCAGCAGGTGAAGTGGGGAGGAGGAGGGCAGTGGCAGCTGCCTTCAAGGTGGGGTGACTTGGGTTCATGCTCCAGGATTGCTGCTGATGTCCCGCGTCTCTGGGCCACCCTAGTCTGCCTCTAGCCTCCGTAGAGGCGTGGTCACATTTGCATGATCTCACTAGTCTCTGATGCCTCCTCATTCCTCGTCCTCTGCATGCTGACACAGTCACTGAGTTGTCTAGTAAGTTTGTACACTAAGAGATACTTTGGTTGTTGCTGTGATCCAGGTTCTTGTCTTGGTTAGGAACTCCTGATGATTGTCTGCTTAGTTTACCTGTAAAAGCTGTAGGAAATTCTCTGTTGTGTTTCTGTACAAGTGTAGCAGCTGGTTGTCTGGTGTTAGGTTGGATTGAAGGGTCGTTGCTTCTGTCTACTGGATCTTTATTTCCTTTTTTTTTCTTTCTACTTTCCTTTTTACTTCTCATTATTCTCCTTTTGTTCCCACTCCGCTCATGTCCAGCAAGATTATGTAAATTCCATAATTCAAGTTACCCCCAAAAAACGGTAACATGCAGAATTGAATATGTGGGTTGCTCCCATGACAAACTTGCTGATTGCTGCATTAACAGGGTAACAGCTTTTTACTGTTTGCACTAACACATCTACAAATTTCTCTGCATTGCAGGTGAGGAGGCAGTTTGAGTTCGAGAGAGGTCTTTGTTTGAGAGTACATGTTTCTTTTTGTTTTGTCTTCAGCTCATAGAATCACAGAAAGCTTTGATTAAAATAGTCCTCTATTCAGTACAGACAGAAAAACGTGATGTTTGTCTCTGAATCGAATATTACAGATGCTAAACTTTGAATAGATTTTTAATCACGTCTTTTCTAAATGTATTCCACGGGATTCTGTGGGACATTTTTATGTCTCTACCAATGTAAAAATCAAATCTGTGATAATTTCTGAAGTTAAACTCTCTGTTTGTGGCTCATGTGGAAGCATAAAAATTCTATTTAATTTCAACACAATTTATTTGCATAGACCAGGGCACAGTTATGAAGAACAGAATGATAAAATGCATTGAGATAAGCAGCAGAAGAACATTATCCATGATCAACAGGATTAACTAACTTCTAGTTCTAATTGCCTGCTTTTTTCTGTAAAGAATAATAAGTAGTATATAAAATTTACATATAAACATCGTCATAATTTATAAATGTACTTCCTTACTGCATTAGGATGAGGACTGAACTCCAAGATTGAAAAACAGCTCAATTAAAGACACGATGCAGTCAAAACAATGAAAAGCAAGCAGAGCTGAATCACACATTTTAATCACAACACAGATACAAGTTTTATCTGTCAATCATTTTGACTGTAATAATCTGGCAGCCGAGGCTGTCCTGGAAACATCGTGTCTGCATGCTGACTGGGATTAAAAGCTTCAGCTTCTACAGGCTGCTTTACATTTAAAAGGTTTAAATCATTACAGAGGTAAACATCAGTCTGGAATCAGACCTGAACGCAAACCTGCTCTATGCTGCTGTTTTTACTCCTTACATGTGAGTCCAGAATAGAGCGGCTGAGTGAATGTGGTCCGGACTCTGTGGAGGGGAGTCATGGTCTCAGAGACCTGCTCTGTGATCCAGATACTCAAACATATATACAATATTTAAATCCACATCCATCTGAGCCTCTTCATCTTGTGATGTTCTTGTAAGCGACTGTTACATGAAGTCCTCTCTGGTCCACCTTCCAGTAACAGTGTTCAGTCTCGGCTCAGAACCTGAACAAACACAGTCATTCTGTCTGGATCACCACAATAAGGCTGCTGTTGTCTCTTTTCTGTTCCCCTCAGATAAAAACAGATGAGTGTGTGCTGTGTTTGGATCCAGTGGGATTTCTCTTGAATGTTTTAAGAATGCAGCTCTGGTTCTGGTTGTGAAAGTAAAACATCCACATCAGTGACTGCTACAGGGACATTTGTCCGTTTCTCTGCTAGAATGTCCTGCAGTTTGTCTCCGAGTTCTGAGTTCTGGCACTGACACAGCTCTCTCACTCTGAGAGGACGGATATTGCTGCTGGAGGAGTGTGTAGACTCACTGAGTGCTGACAGTGAGGGGTAGTTGTGCAGAAACTGGTCGTGATCTTCTGTACGTGAAAGCATCTCCAGCTCAGCGTCTTTTCTCTTCAGCTCAGTGATCTCCTGCTCCAGCTTCTCCTGAAGCTCTTTGACTCCACAAACTTCAGTTTCCTGCTGGGATCTGATCTGCTGCTTCACATCTGAGCTTCTTTTCTGGAGGAGATTGATCAGCTCAGTGAAGATCTTGAGAATATGTTTGTGGATGTAAAGGACAAAGCTGAGTCTTCTGTGTGGAGACAGTGAGGCTGATAAATCAAATCAAATCAAACTTTTTTTATATGGCACTTTTTGTGCCACAGGCAACACAAAGTGCTTTACATGATTAAAAACACTTAAACATATTAAATAAATAAATAAAACAAGTCTTTCCATACATCAGATTAATAAAATAAAAACACTCATTATAATATTTAACACAGTCGCACACACACAATCCCACCCTTCTGTACAAGCATGACTTTCTTGTCTTGTCTTGACTTGACTCACTAATTTCTGTCTCCAAACTGAATGTTGGTATAACAAAAAAAGAAAAAAGTGATAAACATCTGGCCTGATGTTGCTGTGAGGAAACAATATCAATGTCCTGGTGTCCCCCGGTGTGGAGGATCTATACGAGGAAAACACTGGAGTTTAAATGCAGATTTAATAACCTTAAGAAACGATAACAACAGATAAGAATGAATAAATAAATAAGAAGTAGTACAGTTGAGTGAAATGTAAATAAAACTACGTGAAATAAAATGTCTGACACATTAAATGTAGAACATTTTCAACTATTATAAGCGAACATAAAGATGTAGCATAGAAAAATAAAATTAAAATAAAAACAAAATAAAACTTAATCCTGTTGCACACTCAACTATTAAATAAAAACAATGCATATTCATACATTCTATAACATAGTATCAATAAATATAACTAGCCAATGACCCATTTTACTAACATATTTATATCATATAAATTACTTATTTAATAATAATTAACTAAATGTTATATGTATCCATTTTAGAGATGTGTATTTTTTAACTATTTAAATTCTTTTATGGTTTTATTATATTTTGTTTAAAGTGTTTGGGAAGTGAGTTCCACCGTTTCTTTTACAATAGTTCGTATTTATCTTAGGAGAGAAAAATTACCTCTGACAGCAGGTCTTGTGGAATAACTGTGAGTTTCTGAACTGAATCATAATTCTTTGTATAGAATGTGCGGGTTTTTGATGAGGATACATTTCTTATAAATATTAGTAATGAATAAAGTAATCTATCTTTTACATTTCCCAGTTGAGATCTTTATGCATTTCAAATACATTTGTTTTAAATCACAACCAAGGACAAGGCGAGCTGCTCTGTGTTGCACTCTTTGAAGTTTATTGATCATGTCTGCTAAGGCGTTCGACCAGACCACTGGGAAGTGACAAGATTAAAGCTTGTATTATTAATTTAACTGATTTAAGCGACAAATATGCCCTGCATCTTCTAATGAGAGAGATGTCACTTCCTATTTTATTTACAATTTTATTTATTTGTGTTTTCCATGCAAGTTTGTCATCTATGACGACTCCCAGCAGCTTGGTCTCTTGCACTTGGCTGATAAATACCTTCTCCATTTTCAGCTATAACTGAGGGTTTTTATTGATGTTGTGATGAGAACCAATTACCATACAGTTGGTTGTTAGATACATTCAAAATAAGTTGTGTTTTACCCAGTTTACAACTGCTTTTAAATCTTATAAAACCGAATTTAACTGACAGATAGACAGTGCCGATGTTTATAAGGTTGATTGATATCAGCATACATTCCTATGCTTGTATTTCTCAGAACAAGTGGTAGGTCATTAGTAAAAATGGTAAACAATAAAGGTCCCAAACAATTCCCCTGTGGTACTCCACAAGACACAGCACTATTTGTGTTCTATCAGTTAGATAGCTCCTAAGAAAGGACATTGCAGACACTTCAAACCCATAACCCCATAATTCACAATAATTGGTCAATTAATTCAAATTGTTGAAGACAGCATGTATTAGGCAACTTGTGGATGCCAGACGCTAACCTGTTGTACCTGTTGTGTTGTGCTACATAAACTGTGAAACTAAATTACCTATTTAGGACACATATTTCTGGACTGAAACGAGATTCTGCTTTGACTTCATGTTTCTGCTAAAGAGACTGGTGAGGAGGGGACTCTGATGGTGCCCCATTAGGGACATTTTCACAGTCGGAAGAGAGTTTCGCTGTGCAAAGTCTAAAGTAAAACAAATACAATTAGAAATGTTAGAAAATGTCCCATAAAAGTAACGGTCACAGTTATGTTTTATCAAAAACTCACTCATTTCAATTCCAAAATAAAAAGTACGATAAATGAAAAACTTAATTTCTGGTATATTAAATTTTGGGTATGTATGTTCTCAGTCATCCAGGTAATCTATTTTTTTTTAAATAGATAAGGAAGATAGATAATAGATATGTCATGGTCTACTGTTCTGTAGGTTTTTTCAGATCCTCCATCTTGTTTCTCCTTTGTGTCTCATGTAAATCCTTCAAAATTAAAACCTTTATTCCTGCATCTGTCTGCCTCTCTGTCCTGCCTTTGGGTCCTCACATCCCACTATCCATGACAAGATAATATTTTTAAAAGTAAAGTGTAGCCAGTGCACCTGCACATCAACCACTCTCCCTCCTACACTAGTCTGTCTTTAGCCATGTTACCTCTCGGCCTTTTTTAACTGCAGCAAGATCTAAAAGTTCACATGAAAATAGTGTAATTAGCCACAGAAAAAATCCTTTTTATCCTCTGCAGAATGAGATGACGGTGATAACAGTTGCCCATTTGTAGTGCAGCTCTCCATCTGTGAGCAGCTGGCAGAGCTGAATTATTACCTCTTTAATGCATGATGATCACATGTGCAGAAGAGAAACTATCACTGCAACAGATTCACTGATTATTTATTTAATTCCCTCGATTCTTTCAACAGTCTTGGCGAAGCCAAGAGTGTTTCATCGTGGGATCATGATTTTAAGGACCTGAACCAATCAAGGCTTTGAAACCCTTTAAAGAAATTATGCTGCAACTTGAGATCTACCTGCTTTACTTTGATTTATTTGCAGCCCTGCCCATAAGTTTATGCATGTGACCGTACTGAAAGTCACAGTCCTGCCAATAATCCACTCAGTAACTCCCAAGAAGAGCAAAGCATTAGGGTGTCCCTGAGGCTAAAACTTTAACAGTCATGACTTCACTCATGATGTATTTACGGCCCAGTCTCTTCAGAAAACATGTAGTTCACACGTTTATCCACTTGTCCAATATGGCAGCGGCCTTCTGCCAGGCTATTTTCACGTGACAGGACGGGAACAAATCAACATGAAAACGTGTCAGCCATCAACCTAATCATGCACTCTTAATACTTAACCTAAATTATTCATGGAGGAAACACAGTAAAAGATAAAAATAAATAACAACAAGTAAGCCATCAGGAGCAGAAAAAGGAGGTAATGCAATAACTGTTGTAGAGAACAAGTCTCAAACCAGCTCCTCCTTCCTCTGTCATGAGCTTTCTGGTCATAAAGGCCGGGTTAAAAGCGACGTCATTGTAGTGGAACAGGTTGCAGTAATATTGTGATAAATCCAAACTTGAGCTTTATTTATTCAGTTCATTTGTACACAACCAACTCAAAGCAAAGTCATCTCGAGGTACTAATAAAGATACAGTCCAGTTCAATCCAGTTAATTTATATTAATTCATTATTTGATCCACATTAGTCCAATTTATAATTACAAATTAAAATAAACTAAAACTTACTTTATTAATCTCTATTAATGTCTAATTAATTAATAAGACAATAGTGTCTAGAGGGTGATGAGTGCTCTCTGTCTTGCATTGGAGTTGAAGAAGTCTCTGACTGAACACACTTTGCTGTGTCTTCACTGTGTTGTGTATAGGACACGAAGAATCTTTCACTATTTTCAGCAGCTTGGCAGCATTCTGTCCTAGCAAGTCAGCACCAGCAGATGCAGAGTTTTCCCCAGCACGGAACCAGAACAAGAGTTATCCCCAGCGCGGAAGCAGAACCAGAGTTTTCCCAGCGCGGAAGCAGAACCAGAGTTTTCCCCAGCGCGGAACCAGAACC
>JBAMHW010000017.1:25868402-25878673 GCA_037177495.1 Rhadinocentrus ornatus | reverse complement strand
CAGAACCAGAGTTTTCCCAGCGCGGAAGCAGAACCAGAGTTTTCCCAGCGCGGAAGCAGAACCAGAGTTTTCCCAGCACGGAAGCAGAACCAGAGTTTTCCCCAGCGCGGAACCAGAACCAGAGTTTTCCCGGCGCGGAACCAGAGTTTTCCCCAGCACAGAACCAGAACCAGAGTTTTCCCCAGCGCGGACGCACAACCAGAGTTTTCCCAGAACGGAACCAGGACCAGAGTTATCCCCAGCGCGGAACCAGGACCAGAGTTATCCCCAGCGCGGAACCAGAACCAGAGTTATGCCCAGCGCGGAACCAGGACCAGAGTTATCTCCAGCGCTGAACCAGGACCAGAGTTAACCCCTAGTGCGGAACCAGGACCAGAGTTATCCCCAGCGCGGAACCAGGACCAGAGTTATCCCCAGCGCGAAACCAGGACCAGAGTTATCTCCAGCTCGGAACAAGGACCAGAGTTATCCCCAGCCCAGAACCAGGACCAGAGTAATCCCCAGCGCGGAACCAGGACCAGAGTTATCCCCAGCGCGGAACCAGGACCAGAGTTATCTCCAGCGCGGAACCAGGACCAGAGTTATCTCCAGCTCGGAACAAGGACCAGAGTTATCCCCAGCGCGGAACCAGGACCAGAGTTATCCCCAGCGCGGAACCAGAACCAGAGTTATCCCCAGCGCGGAACCAGAACCAGAGTTATCCCCAGCGCGGAACCAGGACCAGAGTTATGCCCAGCGTGGAACCAGGACCAGAGTTATCTCCAGCGCAGAACCAGGAGAGAACAGGAAAGAGGGTCAACAAGCAGCATAACTGTAAGCCAGGAATACCTGCTAAGAAAGAAGAAGAGAAACACAGATTAATGGTAACAATGTCAGATATTTGTTCACGGAAAGTAAAGAGAGAAAACTGCAATGTTTTCACCAATGTGGGTGTTAAACAGTCTCATTGAGGTATTTCTCTGCGAACACATGTTCTGTGGGAGTGCTGTGCTGCTCCTATAATAATTTTTCTAACATTTACTTAAGCATCACTGTTAAGTTAATGACTCCACACCTTATGTTTGTCCGTTGTGCATACACAGTAAATGTTCGTGTGTATGTTGGGTAAAGTTGTAAATTGTGTTTTAATATCTAAGGCAACCAGCTAGTTAAGAGGAATTACACTGAATTACACATATCATTCAAAGCTCAGTGGCACTGTGGAAAATTATAAATGCACATAAAATGAGACATGGTTTTAGTGGAGGACAGTAAGATATATTTTTTTTAAGTTTGTTTGTTTAATGCTTCTTTTTGCCCCCTGCTGTTGTGCTTTTAATGTTCTAAGCAAATCACTTGTACATGAAATGTGCTTTACAAAAAAACTTGCCTTACCTTCCATTAAGACCATTAAGATAAGCTCATTTTTGCAATGTGTGTGTGAATGGGTGCGGGGAGGTCTGCGAATGAAAGACACAGTGTGATCTCAAACAGTGTCTCAGTGAAATTATTTAACTTAATATGCATGTAAAGAAACCACTTTTAGGATTTCATAACTAAGTAAGAAATCTTGCTCTTGACAAGTTTTTCACTCTCAAAACAAGATCTAAAAGACTTTGGCTGAATATAAGATTGTAAGACTTGCTTAGTTTTTGGAGTGCCCTTTCTCTCTTTCTTTTCCTTGTTTCTTCCTTAGCTCAGGAGGAAAAGCAGTCGTCTGCTAGCCTGAAAGTTAATGATTCGATTCCAGGCTTTCCCCCCACCTACATGCCAAAGTGTCCTTGGGCAAGATACTGAACCCCATGTTGCCTCCTGATTGGGGAATGATAGCGTTTAGTATATAACAGTAGAAGTTCTGTGTGAATGTAATATGTAGTGTTAAAGCGCGTTGAGTGAGGAAAATGACTAGAAAAGTGCAGTCCATTTACCGCGTCTTCTTGGATTTCTTTGCTAAATCCGCCACAGTGTGCATCCAAAACAGCCGGTGTGTTGATATTCAGTTGCTGGTGTGTCACGCAGTGTCATAAAGCAAAACACAGCTGTCACCTGATGCATCTGGGATGGGAAAAAAAGTTGTATAGTACAGAGTTTTAAGGTCAGAAACTTAGTAATAGGAACTTTCTCTTCTGACACCATCTTGTGGCGGTGCAAGTGTCCATGTTTGTGTACAACAGGTTCAGACAGCCAAAAATGTAATGTCATGTATGTCTATGCCAAGTTACAGGAAGTTAAAAATTCATAATATTGAAAACTAGTTACCAACTCAATATGTCGACCAAACATAAACAAATGGAAACACATCCTGAGTTGAGAATTTCTGCCGCTTTCACATTTTCCTAAGAAACCAGGCGTCTGAATGATCTGTCCTCCTGCGCTAATGACACCCAACATACATAAAAATGAGAGAGTAGATAGTTAAACAGTAAATCACATCTTTAAATGTGTCAACGGGAAATTTATTTCCTCCCGGTCTTTATGCAAAGCTAAACTCACCACCTCCTGATTCCAATTCAACACACAAACACAACAGCATCAATCTTCTCACCTCATCCACCCAAAGATAACGCAGGATGCTGCGAGATGACTGATGCTATGATTTGGAGCTGTATGAATAAAATTCATGGGATTTCTTCACCTCCTGCATTGTTTTCATTATTTCTGTCGACAAATACATACAGTTTATTTTTCATGTAGCAAGCTCATGTTTGCGTATGTGCCATCAGACGTCAAAACCGCCACATGGGTGAGAGACTTGGTACATTTCCAAGGTTGTTCGGCACAATTTCAATAAAGTGACACCTAATGGATGATCTACGTGGACATGAAACATACTGCTACCAACGTTCACACATGCTATAGTGAATATTCTTGTCTTTCAGGCCAACAAACTTCGAACCAAGACCCTGCACAACACGCTCAACCCCGTCTGGAGCGAGACCCTGACCTACTACGGCATCACAGATGAGGATATTGTTCGCAAAACACTCAGGTACTGTCAGTCACAAGAAAATGTGTCTGCAGAGTGAAGAGAAATAGCAAGAAAAAGCATGGAAGGAAGCAAATAAGGGGGGGAAGCAGCGAATGAAAAAACAGAACAAAATCATCTGAAAAGGGGACAACAACGGAAAGGTAATGAAAGAGGAAAAGGCTGTGGTGGAAGGGGGGAAGGACATAAAATCAAGGCAGTTAAAGGAAATAAATGTGAAGACATGGTGAGAAAAATGGAGGCAAGCGAGGGTAAATCATGGGAAAGTAAGAAATTAAATTAGTAACATAATGAAAACAAAGGATGGAAAAGCATAAAATAAGATGGACAAGAGAGAAGGGAAGGAAGGAAATTAAAGGCATAGAAATAGAAGTGAGTGGGAGGGAGGAAACAGGAAAGTGGGAGAATTAAAGAAAGTAACAGGAACTGAGACAAACAGGGAACGGAAGGACAGGTCATTAAAAAAAGGAAAAATAGAAACAAGGAAGGGCGAAAGGAAAATGAAGTGAAAAGGACAAATTGAGCTAAATGAAGGAAAGAGCTAAGAAAGGGAAGGTAGAGAGTAAATCTTTCTCTCCTTACTCCAGCTTTTTGCTTTCACTGCTCCAGTTTGGAACATAATTTTCAGGAAGCAGTGAAGTCTGACAGGTTTTATCCTGAGATAAATTACCAGGTTACAGCTTCTACGTGACAACGTTCATTTCATCTGTAGATACATTTTCATTTATCCTGCTTGTTGCTTAATGTTTGGCCACGATAACAGCTGGGGAATCCTTTGTTTGTGTACTGATGTTAAGAAAAGAGGACTTCCTGTTTGGTTGCTTGTTTCAGACACCTGAACCTAAAGCAACGTAGGTGTTACTGCACCATCCGTTGCTCCTTCATTTTTACAAAAGTGTTATAAGTGTGCAATCAAGAGGTGGAGGTTTCTTCACATGCATACACATTTTCAGTCAGGCAGACTGTGTGCAGAGAAGCCTTATAGTAGCTTTTTGTCTTACTTACCTCCAAACTTTCCAGTAACTCCTGCTTTTTTATGGTGCTGATGTTACGGTTTCATTCCTGCGGTTACACTCCCACTTTTACGTAAGTGGCCGACACTCACCATGGGCTTTTTATAAAGTAAAAAAACAAAAAACGGTGAAATGGCCAAATAACAAGGTTGTGATCAGCAGCAGAGGCCATTTTTTCATAATTTTAGGTGATGTCAGTCTGCTGGTCTGTAAGTTCACTTTGGTCCAGACCAAAATATCTCAGCATCCCTTTTTCACATGTTAACTTTCAGCAGACTCGGAGACCAGTTCCACCACTGGTGTCCCAGAAAATCCAGTGCTACAATTGCACTGACAAAGCTGGTTGATGATGGTCAAGGGTGTAGGTCTGAGTTTGACGTTAGTATGGACATAAAACTGATCCACTTATTTTAATCAACTTAATGATACCTTGAAGGAAAATATGACTATGAACAGAATTACAATCACAGTGATAAACCATGGCTTCAGAGTACATCATTTTTATAGCTGGAAGACCTGATATTTTTGACTCATTACAACTGCACAGAAGTTTGATGTTAGAGGAAATGTTCATTTTTACATCACAATTATTCTCATTTAAATTTAACCCATGTTTGCAGGGATCTGTGGCAAATAAAAAGGCACTTTTGTAATTTGTACACAATTACTGTGAAGGTCTGGTAAACATATATTATGACTTTGATCAAATTTCGATTAATTATGTAGGATAAGTCACAACTCTGAGGACTAAAGCTCAGCTTCCTCATCATTTCCTCCTCTCTGAACTGCAGCTTGTCACCTGACAAGATAACAGCGATTCATGCTGAGGACACAGGTTTTTGACTTATTGACTGGTATTATCGTCATTATTAATGACACAACTGCAGTTTGAAAATAATTTCTTTGTGACCTAAACTTTTCTGTTGCCTCACTCCTATAATTTCTGGTTGCTTTTTCTGGGATTCTAAAGTTCAGACTCAAGACACGCCCACTTTTAGCTACAGAACTAGCTAGCGCTAGCGCCTGAACAGAGTAAGGGGGAGTAAGGGACAGCCAATCACGTATGAGGAAACACAAGAGCAGACCAATCAGGAGAGTTTAAATATTTCATAGGCGTGACTTAAAGCAGCAGTGCTGCTGATAGAAGCTAGCTGTGTCCCAATTCAGGGTCTATGCACTTCCAAGTGTGCAGATGACGTAGGGCACTCGTAGCCTACATAGCCTACGTAGTTAGAGATACCCTAAGTCCCTACCTAATTCCACACCCATGCTGATAGTAAACCAGTGCAACCAGTAAGTAGATGTAATAAGTTTTCTTTGGCAGAAGATTGTAAAAATGATTTAGTAAAAAATGTAAACTTAAATAAAGTAATAAAATGTATCATTAAACTGTGAAAAAATATTTGGTTTGATTGAGCTTTATTTATATCAGCGCCAATTCACAACCGCCATAGCAGACTGCCACTTGCTAAGAGTCAGTGAATTCTGAGTTCCATGTATGGTCAGGGTTATAGGTTCCTAGTAGGGGTCCATAAATAGAGTTCTGTGTTTCCATTTGCAAACCTATATAAGACCATGGTTACAAGCAATCGCTAGGATCCTCGACATTGGCTTAGAGGCCTCACAGATACTGCAGATCTGTTTTCGATGCCAGACCTTTTGTAATAAACCCTTATCATTCATCAAATTGGTGTCTAGAGACCTTTTTGTCTCCAAGCTATTTTTCCATATCACCTGCCTAAAAAAGATACATCAAATGCATTGAGGTTCATTTTGGAATGAATGCATACATTTTTTTAATGCATGGTGTGGCCTCACCAGTACGAATATTGTGCTTGATTATGCCTGTACGGCTCCGGCCCTCCAGGTCTTTACTGAACACAGCAGAGAATTACCGCAGCAGCAATTTCAGACTGTAGACTGTATTTATCTGTACAGGCGGAGCTGCATCATGTGCTGGAGAGGTTGAACATGTCCTTTCAACTGCTTTGATGTCAGTGAATAAGGCTGAGTGACACCCACCAAGGTGTTCACCTAAATGCTGTTCAGTGTCATTGCTCAATGGATTTAGGACAGTTTGCACTTCAATGACAGGTGTCAAATTGGGACTGTGATACAGTAGCTGGTGTCTGCCCCCTAATACAGCTTTCCCTGGTGGTTTGATTCAGAATCGATCATGAGCTGAAAGTGGACGCTGGTCCTAGCTATGTGGGGCTGGGCTAGGGCTGTGCCTGGGTCTGCTAGGGGCATTGTCATAGTGACCATACCTGGATTGCTGGTATGATGGGTGTTACAGAGGGCGACATGAGTTTGTTCACAGTGGGCTTCGTGAACCATAGCTACTGTCAGGGGATTCTTGTGTGGCAAAAACAGGCTGGATCAACTACTTATAATAATCAAAGATTTATTTAAGATTTACAATCAAGCTTGTACAAGGACCACGCCCGTTTGGTACAAAGTTCTCCCAGAAGTGGGTGGATTCCTAATCGTGTAGACTCGATTTTATAGACGATACAGTAATTTTAAATTTCCATGCGTGTGAGTACAGATGATTGGCTAAACTGTTAGGAAGCTGTGGCCTCGACCTGGCCATGCCTTGTTGGTGGTCAGTTTTTAACCACATCTACTTGCGGAGATTCTCGTCCAATGGTCGAAGACAGCGCCCTAAAAAAGTTACTCCCTCATCTTTCCTTTTTTTGTCTGCCTACCTAGCAACAGCATCTTCATAACATTTCCCTTCGTTTTCAAACTTCCCGAGTATAATTCACTTTTCAACTTAAGTGGGATCCACCTGGCTGCGCTTGGCTCTGGCCTCTCCACTGCAATTAAATTTGTAGCAACAAGTAAGTGGTGCCTTTTTGTTTTTTTGTTTTTTGTTGCATAGACGTAGGTTTAAGTATTCCAGTGTGCATCTCCATTCAGTTTCAATGGCGCATGACGTCCTGGGGGGAGGGGGGGACTTAGTGGTTGGTATTCTCCAGATTGTGCACATTCACAAGAGAAAAGCACGCTCACCTTCATTGCTCAGTGTAAGGCAGAAGACTGCAACATTTTCAGTGTCAACATCACACAAGAAATGCTTCTTCGGGATTGAGCTACAAAGCATTTGTTCAAATTTCCAAAGTAAACAACAGCTAGACAGCAATGGATAGAGTTTGTTTTTGGGAGCCAGCCAAGTTTTTCCAACATTTGTATTTGTGACCGGCACTTTACCGAAGACTGCTGGATGAATAAAGACCAGCACAATGAGGGATTTGCGACCAGGCTTTAGCTGAAAGCAGTGTTGCTTTCGTCAACAATGACAATGACGAATTTATTTTATTGACATACCTTTTTTTCATGACAATAACGAGACAGTGACAAGCTTAACATGGCTCTCTGATAACTGAAACATGGTAAGATGTTTGTGAGATTTCGTTGACGAGAAGACGAAAATGTTCAAGGGCTGATTATCCGACATTAAAAATGTACGACATTTCCGCCTATTGTGAGCGCAATCTGTCAGCCAGCAATGCTGCTGCACCTTGGCCACGGCCACCACCAGACATGCAGCGCGCAGAAAGACAAGCAGTTTATTCATTCGTAGATGAAATATGGCGGCAGTGTCAACAAAGGGGTTTGGTGGTCGGAAGCGAAAAAACGACATATGGACATATTTTAACTAAACACCATAATTTCACTGGCAAACAAGGTCAAGTTGAGCATATGCTCCTCATCCTTTGCTCATATTTTGGGCATGTGTATGTGCAGAGTGTAGTATTGCACTTCAGAAAATTCTCAGAAATAAAGCCACAAGTAAGGATGTTGTTGCTCTTTGCTTTTTTTGGAGTAATTAATTCCACAGTTAGTACTTTATCTGTGCGATGCAGAACCCTACGTAGATCGGAACGTATTTGCTACTGGTTGGGAAACCTTCTGAGTCTAAAACCATTCCTTTTAATTTTGTAATTATTGATTAAAATAACCACAAGCTCACAATGTGTTTCTATATGCGGGTTGCCGAGACAATGCAGGCTGCTGAGTTGCTGCGGGTTGCTGAGTCGCTGCAGGCTGCTGACTCGCTGCGGGCTGCTGAGTCGCTGCGGGCTGCTGAGTCGCCTGCAGGCTGCCGACTCACTGCGGGATGCTGAGTCGCTGCGGGTTGATAATACATGCAGGCAGCTGAGTTGCTGCAGGTTGCTGAGTTGCTGCGGGTTGTAAATTCATACAGGCAGCTGAGTTGCTGCAAGTTGCTGAGTCGCTGCGGGATGCTGAGTCGCTGCGGGTTGATAATACATGCAGGCAGCTGAGTTGCTGCGGGTTGCTGAGACGCTGCGGGTTGTTAATTCATACAGGCAGCTGAGTCGCTGCGGGTTGCTGAGTCGCTGCGGGTTGATAATACATGCAGGTTGCTGAGTTGCTGGAGGTTGATAATACATGCAGGCAGCTGAGTTGCTGCAGGCTGCTTTGTCGCTGCGGGTTGCTGAGTCGCTGCAGGTTGTTAATTCATACAGGCAGCTAGGTCTCTGCGTGTTGCTGAGTCGCTGCGGGTTGTTAATTCATACAGGCAGTCGAGTCGCTGCAGGTTGCTGAGTCCTGCGGGTTGTTAATTCATACAGGCAGCTGAGTCGTAGGAGGCTGCTGAGTCGCTGCGGTTACTAAGTAACTGCGGGCTGCTGAGTCGCTGTGGGTTGCTGAGTCCTGCGGGTTGTTAATTCATACAGGCAGCTGAGTCGTAGGAGGCTGCTGAGTCGCTGCGGGTTACTAAGTAACTGCGGGCTGCTGAGTCGCTGCGGGTTGATAATACATGCAGGTTGCTGAGTTGCTGGAGGTTGATAATACATGCAGGCAGCTGAGTTGCTGCAGGCTGCTTTGTCGCTGCGGGTTGCTGAGTCGCTGCAGGTTGTTAATTCATACAGGCAGCTAGGTCTCTGCGTGTTGCTGAGTCGCTGCGGGTTGTTAATTCATACAGGCAGTCGAGTCGCTGCAGGTTGCTGAGTCCTGCGGGTTGTTAATTCATACAGGCAGCTGAGTCGTAGGAGGCTGCTGAGTCGCTGCGGTTACTAAGTAACTGCGGGCTGCTGAGTCGCTGTGGGTTGCTGAGTCCTGCGGGTTGTTAATTCATACAGGCAGCTGAGTCGTAGGAGGCTGCTGAGTCGCTGCGGGTTACTAAGTAACTGCGGGCTGCTGAGTCGCTGTGGGTTGCTCAGTTGCTGCGGGTTGCTGAGTCGCTGGGGGTTGTTTATACATGCAGGCAGCTGAGTTGCTGCGTGTTGCGGAGTTACTGCGGGTTGCTGAGTCGCTGCGGGTTGATAATACATAGCTGAGTTGCTGCGGGCTGCGGAGTCGCTGCAGGTGGTTAATTCATACAGGAAGCTGAGTCGCTGCAGGTTGCTGAGTTGCTGCGGGTTGATAATACATGCAGGCAGCTGAGTTGCTGCGGGTTGCTGAGTTGCTGCGGGTTGCTGAGTCGCTGGGGGTTGTTTATACATGCAGGCAGCTGAGTTGCTGCGTGTTGCGGAGTTGCTGCGTGTTGCGGAGTCACTGCGGGTTGCTGAGTCGCTGCGGGTTGATAATACATGCAGGCAGCTGAGTTGCTGCAGGCTGCTTTGTCGCTGCGGGCAGCTGAGTCGCTGGAGGCTGCCGAGTCGCTGCGGGTTACTAAGCAACTGCGGGCTACTGAGTAACTGCGGGCTGCTGAGTCGCTGAGGGTTGCTGAGTCGCTGCGGGTTGTTAATTCATACAGGCAGCTGAGTCGCCGCGGGTTGCTGAGTCGCTGCTGGTTGATAATACATGCAGGCAGCTTAGTTGCTGCAGGCTGCTGACTCGCTGCGGGCTGCTGAGTTACCGTGGGTTGCTAAGTAACTGCGGGCTGCTGAGTCACTGCGGGCTGCTGAGTCGCTGTGTGTTGCTGAGTCGCTGCGGGTTGTTAATTCATAGAGGCAGCTGACTTACTGCGGGTTGCGGAGTCGCTGCGGGTTGCTGAGTAGCTGCGGGTTGTTAATTCATACAGGCAGCTGAGTCGCTGCAGGTTGCTGAGTTGCTGGAGGTTCATAATACATGCAGGCAGCTGAGTTGCTGCAGGCTGCTTTGTCGCTGCGGGCTGCTGAGTCGCTGCAGGTTGTTAATTCATACAGGCAGCTAGGTCGCTGCGGGTTGCTGAGTCGCTGCGGGTTGGTAGTTCATACAGGCAGTTGAGTCGCTGCGGGTTGCTGAGTCGCCGCGGGTTGATAATTCATACAGGCAGCTGAGTCGCTGCAGGTTGCTGAGTCGCTGCGGGTTGATAATACATGCAGGCAGCTGAGTTGCTGCGG
>JBAMHW010000017.1:25829324-25841881 GCA_037177495.1 Rhadinocentrus ornatus | reverse complement strand
GCTGGAGCCTATCCCAGCAGTGTTTCAGGTGAAAGGCAGGGTACACCCTGGACAGGTCACCAGTCCATCGCAGTAAAAATGTAACAGTTACTTTAGTAATTTGATACTATTAGAAACAGTTTTTATTAATGTTGCATTTTTCTGTCATTGATCTTTGATTTTGTTGCATGATGCACCTTTGTACTGACGACGCTGCGTTGACTGTCCTACTGTCCAGTCACACATTGGTGCAGGACCACCAACCCGTGATCACGTTGCTGAGCTCCCAAAGACCCGTACGGCTCAATGCGCACCTGACTGACCAGAAGTCAGTCAGCTCCCAAAGACCCGTACGGCTCAATGCGCACGTGACTGACCAGAAGTCAGTCAGCTCCCAAAGACCCGTACGGCTCAATGCGCACCTGACTGACCAGAAGTCAGTCAGCTCCCAAAGACCCGTACGGCTCAATGCGCACCTGACTGACCAGAAGTCACCTCTTACAGCTTCAGTTTGATTATTACATGATAGTTTAAGATTTTCAACTGGCCCCAAATTAGTAAATTACCAAGCTCATCACTGATTTAAAGGTTACCATGGTTACCATGTTAATAAACTTGATGTGCCACAGGTCAAAAAGGTTGACCAATAGGATTTCATATTCTCATCTGGAAGGAGCCCCTAAGGAGCAGCCAACGATGTGTGATAAGATGTATGATCCTGGAAAGGCCTTCCTGGGAAATGTTGGGATCTGCTTCATTCATCAGCTGCCAAACTGCCGCAGCATTTTTTTTTACCCGACAAATTGAATTTTAATCTGCATTTAGCAGGTTGGCGGTGGTTAATTTAGAGTTCTCGGTGTCGTTATGAGTCACCTCATCTGCTGAATGTACAAATATGCAGCTGCTTGTTAACCCATATTTGGATCAGATGGTCAAACATAAAATAGAAAAGAAAGAGAGCGAGAGCTCACGCACCTCAAAATAACAAAATGCAGAAATGCCTTGTCTCTCTGGGCACTCCAGATTTTTCTGTTTAATAGGCCAAGTCCTATCATACCCAGAACGATCCACCTGTACACAAGTGAACATCCCGGCCAAACACTCCCGAGCCAGCGGCTTGACATTTCCTTTGACATTTTTGGCACCCACATTCTTCCACCACGTCTTGGCCTTTCTGTCAGAGACATGCAACGGGGTCACCCCACATCAAGGCTTTGATTAAAGGTGGAGCTGAAACCTTGATTGAACTTGACAGAAGTGCAGAATAACATTGTGGTGCTTTTAAAATTCATGTAGGGAATAAATCAGCTGTTTCTACACAGTGAGCAGTATTTCTGGACTGAACTAAAGCAGTGTGTTGTTGAGATGCCAAAGCAGAGCCTAAGTCCACAATCTGTAAATATGGAAAGATTATGTGTATATATACATGCAATCATTCCAACTGCATATTTGATTTCCTCCTGTTTTGTTTCCTGTAGGAATTCTGTTATGACATAAAATACGCAGACCTCACCAAAAAGACGCTGGAGGTGACGGTATGGGACTACGACATCGGAAAGTCAAACGACTTCATAGGTAAGCTCGCTGGGCCGTACCACACCAGCTCAGCTCAGGGACAAAGAGGCTGTGCTGCTATTCAGCAGCACATCTGGCCTTCTGTCCAGCTGAGTCTGCCATCTGCTCAGCCCTCGCTAAGCCTGGAGGCTGAGATGCAAACAAGCATTATGTTTTCATGCCAGTTTAATCTGTGATGTTCTAACCTGTTTTAAAGCACCTCCTTTACATTCAGCAAGCTTTTATCCCATTTAAAACTCACTTTTAACAGTGAGTCACACTCTTTGGTCCAGATTTACTAAAGTGGGCAAAGAAGTAGGGATGTAACAAGACTTCAAGAGCATACATTCAAAATGAACATACCGACCAAACATCCAGGAATCATCCTTCAGAAAGAACATATAGAATGTTTCTATTTTCTTTGTTCTAACATCCAAATAATCTTAATTTAATCTAACGAGGTAAAGATAAGAGAACTTCATTGCTATTTAGCAATAAGGAATTTTTTCAGGGGATAATAATAAAATCTCATTATCTCAACAGATAACTCTTTCATAAACTATGATAAAACAAAAAGGGTTTTTTTTTTGTTCAATTTAATACATGCATGCCTCAACTTACTTTTATAGACTCTAACCAGAACCATGATCAAAGTAATACATAGACATAAATGTACAGAGCAAAGTCTTTGGCTGAAAACATATTTGCTGTCTTGTTTATTTTTGTTTGTGGACTTCCTCAGAAATTAATGTTACGTATTCACAAGCTGCAGTTTGCCAGTAACCAGTAGGACCAGTTTGACCGGTTTAGACGATGTG
The DNA here is from genome assembly GCA_037177495.1 of Rhadinocentrus ornatus. Classification (NCBI taxonomy): domain Eukaryota; kingdom Metazoa; phylum Chordata; class Actinopteri; order Atheriniformes; family Melanotaeniidae; genus Rhadinocentrus; species Rhadinocentrus ornatus. The sequence goes on along the minus strand of JBAMHW010000017.1, from coordinate 25,839,530 downwards.
CTTGGTTTAGTGGTCCTATATACCATCTACAATACTGCTTTTTCAGTTTTTTCTGGCTGACCTTTTCTATTGTTCCCATGTTTATCATTGTGTTTACGCCCTACAAATTCACCACCTCTATCCGATCTGGATTGTAAAGTGCGCCCCCTGGTGGAATCCTCTGGTAGGTGTAGTACATAAGCAATTACTTTGTGTTCTTTGCCTACGTGAACCCAAAGCTAAGAGGCAAACACAATCAGCACTTAATTAAAATATGTCAGACTGTCATGTAATCCTGGAGATAATAGTAGTTTAAAAGTTTGGAAACATTTACAAACTCAAAATATGTGTAGTGACAACTTTTATTCTTCAATTACCAATCAACTGTAAGGAAATGCTGCGCGTGGCCTTAAATGCTTCGTATAAACAGACGGATTTCCCTGTTCAGATGACTCGGGTGGTTTGGTCGACTCGTGAAAGAGGCTTGTTCATGTTTTGTCACACATCATTTAAAGTCAAAATAAGTCTTTCTTTATTTGACTTTATTTTTTTATAGCACAACATAACATCTGGGTTGAAGGGTCCTAAGCAAGCAGTTAATGATCTGCCTTATCCACAAGGGAGACCAAAAGTGAGCAGACTATCAGAAAATCAATGCATCAGGCTTTGTTTACCGAGGAATGGTGAAGAAACGTTGCTGACACAGAATTTCTTAAACAAGCAGTCAAAGACTCCAGTCGGGACAAGTCAGACCGGCTTGGTCTCAGAGGACGAGTACTGTCTCCAAATCACACAAAAGTTCTGTTTGTTCAAGTGTTTTTGGTTTGTTTTCTCTTTTTTTTAATTAAAAATAAACCACAGAACAAACATGTTTGTGCTTCAAAGGTCTGGAATTAAGCTACCAACCTCTTGTATCCCACGTAAGTTAAATCATGGGAAACAAATCAGGCAACAAAGCACAGCAAACGCACTGCAACAGCAAATACATCATTATTCATTCTGAACACGTTTTTACTCCAGTGTATGTTTAAACTCATGCCTTTTATTGAGGGGCGTATAAATTATTTAGTTCCACTTTGTAATAAGTTACCCATGCGCTAAATATCCCCAGATATCTCATTAGTCATTAATAAAAACAACTTAATACATTTTTAATCATTTTTTCCCTCCAGTTTGACATTTATCTGGTCTTTATAAAAGATTGTGTTAAAAAGCCAAAGTCTGTCCATTAATTACTTACTAATGTGTATAACTGCTGACTTAATGACTTATTTCAAAGTGCTGATCTCATCATTTATGAAACGTTGGCGTTTACACATCAGTCTTTGTTCTGATGCTTCTGTAAATGACTTTTTCTGGCCTGAGGGTTTTTAGCGGTAGCTGCTCTAATACAGCGGCTGACACATATTCAACAGTAGGTCACTTACGCTCACACTCATACGTGTATATTATAGATTCAACAAGGTGGTGGAATCATTCCTCAGAGATCTGAGCTTTGTGACATGAAGCATTATCCTGCTGGAAGTAGCATCAGAAGATGCTACACTGTGGTCATAAAGGGATGGACATGGTCAGCAACTATACTCAGGTAGGCTGTGCTGGTTGAACCAGGACACGTTGGTGCTAAGGGGCCCAAAGTGGACCAAGAAAATCTCCCCCCACCATCACACCAGCAGCAGCCTGAAGCGTTGCTCCAAGACAGGATGGATCCATGTTTTCATGAGGTTTCCAGCAGCTCTGTTTGAACTTTAGCAAGTCGTCTTCAGCATGTCTACACGACTCGATGTGTTGAGTTGCTGCCCTGTGATTGGCTGATTAAATATGTGCTAACAAACCTGTTTGTGTTCTTTCTTTCAGGTGGTGTATCTCTGGGTATCAATGCAAATGGAGAGAGGCTCAAACACTGGTTTGACTGCCTCAAAAACAAGGACAAAAAAATAGAGCGCTGGCACACGCTGACCAATGAATTACCTGGCACATTAAATGACTGAGACCCGCATCCTGCCATCCACCCCACCTAGTTGCACCAGATAGGACTCCTGCCTTCATTTTCCCAACTCCTCAGCCCAGCATCTTCTTCCTCTTTCCTCATGTTGGCCGCAGCGACACCTGACACTTCTCTGGGAATTTATTTCCTGTCAGCAGGGCTCAGTTAAAAATATCTAAATCTTATGTTTCATATCTTCCACAAACAAAGCAGAAGATTCACTTCTTCTGGCTTGTTTTTACTTCTAGGAGATGTTCAATCAGTGACATGAATAATGGGGGATTCCAGTGTTGATTTTGAAGATTTTCGGCTTCCTCGCATGATCAGGCGAGATAAAAAGAGCAAATGTTTTCTGTTTGATGAAACTTTAAACAGCAGCTGAACAAATTTCAGCAGAGAAAAGCTTTGTGTCAACAGCAAGAGAGAAATAACGCAGAAACCAACAAAAGATGTAGCAAAGATTTCCTGATGTGCAGAAACATCTAGGGAAATAGTTCTCATCTTCTCAAATAAACCCCTGCAGTCAGTAACGTGTTGTTTGTACAGGAGCAGCTGAATGGAAAGAGGTTGCACTTTAATATTATTGTAAAAACCTTTATTGATGTCCCGCATACTGAAACTGACCAATTTAAGATTAAAAAATCTGTACTTTAGTCGGAGTTATGTGAACAATTTCATAGATCCAGTCTGACACAACACCTTCAGATGAAGTACAGAATTTATTTCTATATTTTTCTTTGCACCACTACAGCAGATCGATAGTTAAAATATGATTTAAATGAAAGCCTCAGTATGCTTCAACTAACCACTTCAGATAGCGACTGTCTGTTTGACTCCCTGGAAAATGCATGTGTCTTGTCTGGTAATATTCAAATGTTGAAGCCCTGTAGCTGCAGCAGGAATCCTGGCGTTTGTCCACTAATATCCAAATTAAACCCTATAAAAAGACCTCTCCTTCTTATTCTACTTCCATCAAAAGGAAATCTTCTTTTAGCCACATAAGCTACGTAATTCAACTTTATTTTTTGTGTTAAAACCTTATCAAACAATGGGCCTCATTCACCAATACCTTCTTACAAATCCTCTTAAATTCTTGAAGTTGTTCACATCTTTGTTGTTAGACTGATGAATGCCAATCTCCTTGTAAACTGAAAGGCATCCCAGTTGTCCAACAAGGTCATGAGACCAACCTCTGTCTGTGTGAGAGATGAGTGAGAGGTCAGTGGTCTTATTGATGCCCACCCTGTTCAGCTCCCACTAAAAACCCCAAAGTAGAGAAAACCTGCACACATGATGAAACAGGGTTAGTCTTCAGATGATTACAAACGTCCATGAGAACGGCTCTTAGTAGCTTAAGTATCCAAATGAATACTAATCACTTTTGCAAATGAATCTGTGCGGTCATGAAGGATTTGTTCCCTCTGTAGGACACGATCTGGAGTTTCTTATAGCAACGGTAAATATGCGAGCAGGACGAGGATACCGAAAGGCCACATTTGGTTTTTGATAACGGGTGGACACATTAACCCCTCCTTTACAGCGGGTGCGTGTGCGCCACGTTCCGGCTGCGCCGCGGCCTCCGCTGCTGGTCGCGGTCGTTTTAGTCAACGGTTTGGTTTCCAGCAGGTGTGGCGCGTATCAGAAGAGTATCCGAAGCGCATTATCACGGCGTTCCGCTAGGATAGGGGCAGACAGGAAATCAGACACGGGAGCAGTGTAAAAGTTTCAGGTATTTTACAAAATAAAAGCCCCCATGCAGATTTGCTCTGCTGAACCATGTGAACATCACGTGTTTAACGGTTCAGAGCGTCTCAGTGTTTTTGTTTTTTGTCATCATAGACAACGAGACGTTTATCTTGGAAGTGGAGAATCACAAAATGGGACAGTTTCCAATTAACTCAGTGTAAAATAGAAGCACAGAAAGTGCAGACCTCCGCCAAGCCATAGGGTCACTCCCCTGAGAAAGAATCAGCCCACCCAGTAGCCAACCCCATGCTAACACTCTGTAGACTTCAAGCTAATATCACTTTTTATTTCCATCATTAGGATAGATAACACGTCATTGACCCTGAAAACATCTCCTTACATACCAAGATGAAGTTAATGAAGAAATTAGCATTTTCTCTAATGGCGGCAATCTGGGTTTGCTGGGCTACATCTACCATGATGTCATCTTGTATGCTTTGGGGTTTTTTTGCCACTGATTCTGGGCATTATCTGTTTAGTTATAAGCTGTAATGGAAAATTATCCCTGTCATCTCCCAATAGTAAAAAAATTCTTTTAAAAATTCCTGGATCCAGACGGTGATCTGGATCACTTGTTCCTTTTTCAATTTCTGACATTTCATGAAAATTTAATCAAAATCCATCCATCACTTTTTGGTTTATGTTGCTAACAGACAGACAGACAGAACAACACCACTGAAAGCATAACCTCCGGCCTGGCAGAGGTAATAATCAAGTTTTGTACTCAATTAATATTAAACAACATTCATCAGAAATGTGTAAATAGGACTTAAGAAGAAAATTGTTTCTGTAAACTGTTGGTGAATGAGGCCGATGTCTGCCAACAGGGAACTACAACTCTTAACAAGTCAAAGGGCTGAAATCAGATTAAACATGTGCAGGTTGGCGGACTTGCAGACCTGAACATGTCAAAAAGAAAAAATAATGTTATTCATCATAGCGGCCTCCATCCCACTGAAAAAAAAAACGCCCTCCTAACTGGGCAAACTAACCACCAGTCACAGCTAGATTTACTGTAGCTAGGTGCACACATGTAGACTTTGCCTGTTGATGCACAGTATAACAGTACGTGGATGTGCTGCATGGAAACAGGCCTAAATAACTGTTAATTCTTCCTGTTATTTCCTTTATGATTAAAGTAGCAACAGAAAGAAAGCTGAAAAAGGAGACTGTAGTCATGCATTCACTGTGTTTACATTCTTTAATGCACTGTGGTAGAGAGTAATGTAAAGCAGCTGTTGCTAAGGCGACAACATGAGGCCCAATGCACAACCACAACCTTTCAATAAAGCATTAAAAATCCCAAGTGACACCTTGTTGAAGTATACTGAAGCCTTGACAAGCATGTTGCTTGTTGGAAAGGAGAAATAAACCAACCATTAGCAACATTAGAAATGTAAAGTCTGATAATGGGACTCACGTTGGCTAGAAAACTGGTGAACAACAGTTTAACCAGAAATCTCCTGTTAATTTGTAAGTTGAGCCAACGGTTAAACCAAAATAAAAATAAAATAAATTCAGAACTAGTTACAGGTAGTATTGTTTCATTGTGGACTAAACAATGCGTGACCATGCAAGATGTCGTAGCACAACCTGCTTAGGATTTTGTAGTAAAACCTTTTCAGTGCAAGCCCTTATCTCTAGAGCGGCCTCGTTTTGTGGTAATTCAGATGTCAAGGCTCAACAAGTGTTTCAAGCATCCCACCTGCACTTAAGGATAACTGGATTCTTATTCAGCGCCAGATAGCACTTGATAGCTATTCATTTTGATAATTACAAGAGTCATTTAGAGTACAAGGCCACAGTCCATGGTGCATAAATCCTTAATCAGATTCAGTCAAAATGAGAGTTACAGATATAAACATTATAAAGCTCTCCTGCCGATACACCGTTACACACCGGCATGTTACAGGACAAAATGTCATTTCCTCAGAGCAGGTACACAGGGAGTTAACTGGGTCACACTAGTGCAGACAGCCAGTTACACAGGACATTATCCAGTCTCAGCTCCTGTGTGTCTGTGATAAGCAAAGACCTGGAGATGAGTGTGGATATAAAATCTCGTGCACACAAGGTTTCTGACGATTTGTGTGCAGTTTCATCACAGAGGTGGAAACATCCACAGCTCTGTGTGCAGCAATCACGCCCCAAAGCTGCTGTTTACGGGATAAAGGGGCTGCAATCAGCTGCAGGGGGAAGTTCAGTGGGTGACCTGTAAAAAAAAATCACTTGTCACAGCCACAGAACCGCATGACTGAGGCAGCTCTGTGGCCTGTGTGCAGCTTATTGTTTACACTACAGAAGACAAGTTTCCCCAAAAAAAAGAAAAGAAAAATATTATATATATATATATATATATATATATATACACATATATATATGTATAGTCAGTTCTGAAAGCAGACGTTTACATCAAACAAAGTAATGTGGACAATGAAAGCATGTGTTTACAACAGATTACTCTTGCTGAGTTGAAGCTTGCTGCTGAAGGGCCAGACCGGCCCTCGCTAACGCCACCGTGATGCTGGCTCATGCAATGCAAGCTTTGCAAAGATGGACAGGGATGAGAAGGGCATCATTTTTTATATACTCGCAGTGTGTATAAACTGTTACTATGTTGTTACTAAGCAGCTCCACTATAGATGTATGAGACAGAATGTATTTGTTAAACTTTCTATTCCACGCTGAGAATGTGCACCTCAGTGCTCTGTGTTGATTTAATTCAAACCTCAAATCCGAGGCTCTGTATTCGAGCTGGGCATAGAAATGGTTGAAGTCAGAGCCCAGCAGCACACTGCCAGGGGCTGTTTCACTCAAGTCACACACTTAGAGAGCTAAAACTCTACTTTGAATAATTAATGTTTTTCCCCACTGTTCCTTTAATAATTCATGGAAGAGTTTAAACCCCTGAAATCCTGAAAACTGTCCAGGACTGGAAACCTTGGATCGGTAGGTTTTGGATGCATGCCATGTATTTGTGGTTTTATGAGTTTGAGTCCCTTGTATGACCTTTTCTGCATGCCTGCACACACCCACCTTTTGTTTTCTGTTTTTTTGTGAATTTCCCCCCTAGCTCGCTGCAGACACGGAAACGGCATACAAATGGTCCGACGATCAGGATTCCTGTCAGGCTTGCAATTCAGCTAACAGCTTTGTGTCGTTACCTCACGTCACTGTAGGTGACGGGCCTTGCACGTTTGTCCTCGGGAGCGTGTCGAGTCTGTCAGTGTGGCTGACTGTTTTTCTAATCACATCATTTCTGATTTTAGCTGGTCGATAGTGAAGAACAGTCCTAATGTCTCTGTTATATTACTGAACCTCCTTCGCCCAAAGTTTCAATATTGATATTGTTTGAATGATTAGATTCCTTTTCACACTACCGTCCATCACTCATCACACTTTCAGAAATAGGAAAGAAATTTTCACTGCATCCCGTCGGAGCCTCCCATCTCTGTTTTCTTTAGGTGTTAACAGCCACTTCAGACACATTGATTTGTGAGGCACAAGCCGGCTGTGAAACCTTGTTGGCATCTCAACATCCTCCTTGACACCGTGATCCCGCTCTCTGTTGAATATGTAATGAATACAACCAACATGTGAATTTGATTTTGTATCCTGTCTGCCTTTGTATGCAAGCTCAATATTATCAGTGAGAAAAAGAAAAAAACATAACTGCATGCGTACGTTCATGTTCATGGTTTGTCATGAGATGACTTTGCCTAATGTTTGATACTGTTTTCTGTATAAACAAACAAAATATATGGCTGTGAATGCTCTAAGATTATGCTAAAAGTCTTTCTTCTGGACAACATTTTGTACCTTTGAACACTATCGCATTGCCTGTTTGGCTGCTGTATTGACTCTCTGGTAGTGTGACTTGGTGTGAATTAAAAATCTCTCCTTTGTTGTTTTGTTTCTTCTTTACCACTCAGGCACTTGTTTTCATCTTTCTGGTCTCTTGAACTATAAATTCATTGTGTCAAATTATATTTTAGTCCTTTGCTAAACGAAGAGATTTTTTAGCCTTTTCTTATTGTAATTGATGTGCTTTGGTACTCTGATCATGACAGCCAATATGTTTGTTCCTTAGTTGATTGGTTCAAGGGGCCCCAAATAATTTGCCCATTTTTGCTCAGGCAACTATGGGAGAAAATAAGGAATCAATTACTGGTTTTCAGTCACATAACTTTTGGGAGCAATTATGTTGGGTTAATGAAGTGGTGGTCTAATAAACCAAAAGTAGAAAATGTAGTGCAAGAAAGATGAGCATATTTTCACAGTTTGCACACAAGATACCTTTAAAAAGTTTATTTATACAGGTTATTTTAGAAATATTTAATCTTGGAATTGGAGAAAAACATGTCAGTCCAGTTCCCAGATATCTGAAACAATCTTGCTTCAGATCAGCTTCTGTACGGCCTAGCAGATTAAAACATAGAAATCCTTGGAAGTGTAGAACTTCCTGGTGTGTGGATGGATTGAAGCAGTTGGTACTAAGACCCTTCACACAGATCTTGCATTGTTTCTGCTACTGGAAGAACGTGTTTTAGTGTTTATATAGCATCGTTGCTAAGTCTGAACAAACATTGTCATTTTCATCTGAAAGATTGCTAGAACCTCCTGGTGAATGAAGAACAGAAGTTCAAATTACTAAATTCAATTGTTGTTGCTTAGCAACCACAAAGAAGCAGCTTTATGCCCTATGAGCTTTCATCTAGTCCCAACATCTGGTCAACTAACAGAGAAGGACCCTAACCAACTGGAGTAAAGTGATTTTAAACCTTGAACCAGGTGATCAGTGAAAACTGTGACATGACCTGACTCAGCTGCGTTTATCCCAACCAAAAGGTCACAAGACAAATTTCTTTTGGAAAATTCTCCTTTTTTTTACTTCATGAGGAAGCCTGAAGTAACCTGGAACAGTAAAAACAACACAACCATGAGACATTTTCCAGCGATCAAGATAACATTTGCCACATACGATGGTCTACAATGAGCTCGGCTGACCACAACACACCCAGTTATGGAAAACCTTCAAGGCAGACATGGAAACTTATCAAATCAGCCATTTTACAGTTCATTTATAAGCTATGTGGGTCCAAGAACACATGTTATAACCTGACCACAAGATTTTTGGGGTTAGTTTTTGTGTTTCACATCTCATAACCACCATGTTTGCCAACAAACCATTCTACTTCACAAATCTACATGTGAAGGTGTAGAATGTGGTGTAATATGTGTGGCTCATTAGACCGGTGCACGCAAGCAGCAGGCAACTCGTGCCACCTCAGGCATACAGGTGGTCTGTGTTTTGACTGGAAAGCTACTGGAGCTGCATTACTGCTGTGATTCCTATTAATAAGAGACCAGCTCATCACGCAAGGCTATGTCAGAAAATGTAATTACTTTGAGTAGACCAGACAGTATCATGTGACTTTAAAGGTTTTTTAATTAAATTTAAATTAAAGTTGTCAGCATGACATAGAGACAAAGACCAAACTAAACTTGGGCGTAATCCAACATTTCCTGTTATACAACCCTTTCAGCCTGGTGAACACCATCCACAGTTCCAGTGTTTGTTAATAAATTATCATGTTAATGTCAAAGCAAATGCTTATTAACCATAAAATCTTCATTAAGGATGATTCATAAGATATTTTCACTGAGTTGTTATTGGCATCCAGAACCAACAAAAACCCAAAGACAGGGTCTTTGAAGGAATAGGTCTGTGCTAACAACTTATCCTAAAAATTTTTTCATTTACAAAAATGAGCCTTGTGAAAACAATTTCATCTGAATGGTAACTCATTGTTAAATTATACAAACACAAATGCATCAGGTCAAGAAAGCTCAGAAAACCAGATACACGTAAAAATGCTCTGACTTGTAATTGATTTTACTGAGAGCCGTTTCTACTCAGAACCCAGAAGCGTTGTATGTGGCCACATAAAAGACGAGGTCATTTCCAAGCAGCTCCATTAGGACATTCCAGGACAATTCAGACAGATTCAGATCTTTCTTTTATGTCTTAAGCCAGGCTACTCTGGCAGAAAACCATTAGGCTGCACTTTTCTGATTGAGATGTCAGGAACAAAGAAAAACTGCTTAAAATTACTTAGCTGTGTGGCTACTTACTATTTAGTGCCTTCTTCTTCCTGTTCTGATGGTGGGCCTGCCGTATGCTAATGATCAGTAAGAGATTCATAAATGTGAAGTTGGAGTGTCCCGTCAGGTGATGAGGAACAGAACGATACATTATTAATTTTTATGCCAATAAGTTACAAGCGTGCCCTCCGTGAATTTAGTACCAAGCTAATGCTAACAGCTAATGTTATCGTATGAAATGGGTTTTTGTGACTTGCAGACTCAGAGATCCTCTGGTGACGGGAGAGAAAGAGGAAGAGAAAGAGGGAGTAAAAGCAAGACAGTGGACTGTCGGCGCTGCTGTAACATTACTCTGTGTTTAATAACATGTATTTCAGCTGATTTATCCA
>JBAMHW010000017.1:25782609-25796695 GCA_037177495.1 Rhadinocentrus ornatus | reverse complement strand
TCTTTACACAGAGGTCTGGGCATGATGGCGGTCCCACCTTGAGTTTTCCTCTTTACAAGCAGGTCTGGGCATGATGGGGGTCCCACCTCGAGTTTTCCTCTTTACACACAGGTCCAAGGATGATGGGGGTCCCACCTTGAGTTTTCCCCTTTACACACAGGTCCAAGGATGATGAGGTCCCACCTTGAGTTTTCCTCTTTACACGCAGGTCCAAGGATGATGGGGGTCCCACCTTGAGTATTCCTCTTTACACGCAGGTCCGGGCATGATGGCGGTCCCACCTCGAGTTTTCCTCTTTACACGCAGGTCTGGGGATGATGGTGGTCCCACCTCGAGTTTTCCTCTTTACATGCAGGTCTGAGAGTCAACTTCGGCCAGTTTACAGCTTTTTATTCCTCGTGCGGACGGTCTCTGGAACTTTTTTGTGAAACACGTTCTATGCAGTTCTTGTCCCCGAAGACCGCAGCTGAATTCTTGCGTGTAGCTTAACTAAAAATCATTTGTTTGAACTAATGAGGTCATCGCCGCATCCCCTCCGATATTCAGAACATTCTCTTTCCGTGAAATGCAAATATGTTTTCCACTTCTCAGCCACCGTACATTTTACAGCAGTGTCTCTTCAAACTCTAGACTTAACATGAGGTCTCAGGACTGAAACCACAAGTTTATGTGTATAATGTACACTGCTCAAACAACTAAAGGGAAGACTTAAACAACACAATGTAACTCCAAGTCACTCACACTTCTGTGGAATCAAACCGTCCACTTAGGAAGCAACACTGATGGACAATAAATTCCACCTGCTGTTGTGCAAATGGAAAAGACAACAGGTGGAAATTACAGGCAATTAGCAAGACACCCCAATAAAGGAGCGGTTCTGCAGGTGGTGACCACAGACCACTTCTCAGTTCCTGCTTTCTGGCTGATGTTTTGGTCACTTTTCAATGCTTTTGAATTTGAATGCAACTTTTTTTGTTGTTGTTTTTTTAGGGAAATAAAAGGAAATGTAGGAGGAGAGCCGGAGAGTGGAGTCAGCAGAATCTTTCCAGTTGCTGTTTTCTCACAAACTGCATCAACGTTTCTTCGTCCCTCTAACGCTCGCCTCCTCCTTTTTGTCTTTAGGTTCGAGAACGAGACCTGCCGATGGTCATGCACACGCTGTCTTCCGAGTTTACTTTGCTTCGAGTGGTCAACGGAGAGACTGTCGCTGCTCACAATCTGGGAGTCACCAATGGCTTTGTAAAGCCAAAACTTGGTGAGTGGAAGAAGGCCTGAAACACTGAAGCATGCGTCAGTTTGATTCTGGTTTCATTTTAGCTGGTTTGGCATTCATCAGCTGTTCATTTTCCTCAGCTGCCACCGAACAGACATTATTTAAAGCAGTGGTTCCAACTTTCCCATTCCCCACTTCCCATTGTGAAAAATGTCCACAAATTAGTTTTTTAATCAAACCTTTAAAGGAACAGCTGAGCACGGAAACACACCAAGCAAGTCAAGTGAATAAAGTCTGAACATTATGACACTTTAAGTCGCTCATTTCTCCATTTTTTCCTGAGACACTTGTGATTTAAATCTGCTTCCAGCTCTTTCTGTGTACCTGGGCGGCACCGCTACACTCCCTGTCTTCTAGGAGCCCCTTCTTTCTTTACATAGTGATATGATTAGGGCCTGACCGATATGGATACACCGATTCCGATATTTGGCAGATAAAATTTCCGATAACCAATTAATCGGCTGTTTTTGTTTTTTGTTTTAATATAATTTAATAAAATTATTTTAAATTGTTTGTTTTTCTGTAAAGTCCTCTGAGACAACTTTGTTGTGATTTGATTTGATTTTGATTTGATTTTTGGTTAATTAACGCTTACACCACCACTTTAAAACAGAAGAATCTCCAAAAACATGCAACAAAGCATTAAATAACTGGAAAAATTTAAATATATAACCTTTAAAAAAGTCAATCTATAAATTAATTGTATAAATGAATGATGAGCTAATTAAATATTTCTTGTTTTGTACTTCTTGCTGATGCATATTAGAAGTAGGTTAAAGTAAACATAGATATATATACAGTGAGGAAAGTAAGTATTTGAACACCCTGCCATTTTGCAAGTTCTCCCACTTAGAAACATGGAGGGTCTGAAATTTTCATCGTAGGTGCATGTTCACTGTGAGATACATAATCTAAAAAAACATCCTGAAATCACAATGTATGATTTTTTAACTATTCATTTGTATGATACAGCTGCAGGAGTTTCATCAGATGTCTGATAATTGTTCCTGTTTGTTGGCTGACATTCAGAAACCTCCCAGAGAGGATTCAAACGCGCTCAGACGGATGGAGAAGTGAGACGCTAATGCCATAAAGACTTTTAATGGATTCTGTCATCTTTGCTTCCCAGTTCCCCGTCCCATCATTCATCCTTTATCCAGTCCCAGTAACATGTTCTGTGTGACCAGTCTGGACCCGGACACACTGCCCTCTGTAGCAACCCTGCTCATGGACGTCATGTTCTACTCTGGAGGGTGAGTCTGTTATGTTAAAGTTTAATATGAGCTCAGCTTTGAAGTGAAAACCAAACCGGTAGCCAGAGGAGGCGATCCATTCATAGCACATGGGATGCTGCATCGGCGCTGCTTTAAATTGGCGGCTATTCTACATGCAAGCCTCAGTTTTCTCATCATAGAGAAATGAAGTGAGAGATTCTGTCAGATCTGGCATAATGTTTTACTATTAAAAGAAAATGAAAAGAAATGACCAACAGACCATTCGAGACCATGGTCCTCAGCTGGAAAAGGGTGGAGTGTTTTCTCCAGGATGGGTCTGAGGTTCTGCCCCAAGTATCTCAGGGTTGTTCATGAGTGAGAGAAGGGTGGAACGGGAGATAGACAGGCGGTTCAGTGCGGCGCCTGCAGTGATGCACCTGGATAGTTCATGTCTGAAGAAGGGCAGGCAGCCGAAACGAAACTATCATTGTCAGCCGGCTGAACTGGACTGAGTGAGCAACGCGTGACACTGCAGCGAGACGTATTTCACCATGGCGGGCGGAAGAAGTAGAGCCTACCAGCGGGTAGGGACGTCACAATTACTTAACACATTTAATCGTGGTATTAAATACATCGATTAACTAATCTAAAGATCAATATTGTCACTTTCAATAAAAGATTGAACGACATGCGTAGATCAACACAACTCGCACACAGAATGAAAACTAGGGCCGAGTATTGTCACTAATTTACTGAACTGATTCAATTCACAACATCCTATTTCGATTTGATTTTGATTATATTGGATTTGATATTGATTCATTTACAGCTATCAGTGAATCACCGGCGCTGGAGAAATACTCCATCTGCGCCTCACTGCTTCTATCTCTACCTGCCTGAGAGAACCTAGAAAACTCATATTTTTGTCTAATTTTCAGCTAGTTGACATGTGTGTGTGCTCACTGCCGAGGACACCGAGCAGCTATATGTCGTCATGTAAATCAGATAATAGCATCAGACTGTTTACTGTTTAATAAAAGGACAAAGTGTATAGAGTAAATGTAACTTTAAAATGACCATGTCAGATTTATTCCATAGTACATACGTGTGTGGTGACATCACTTCCTGTTGTTGAATGCAGCGGCACCCATGGTCTTAGCATTAGCTGCGAATGTAAGAGCCTGCGGTCTTAGCGTTAGCTGCTAATATGAGAGCCTGCGATCTTAGCGATAAAAGCTAATGTGAGAGCCTGCAGTCTTAGCCATAGCTGCCAATGTTATTGCCTGCGGTCCTAGCGTTAGCTGCTAATGTGAGAGCCTGCGGCCCTAGCGTTAGCTGCTAATGTGAGAGCCTGCAGTAATGCGCTGCAAACTACTTCACATGTGAATGTAATCCACACTGTTGAATGAAAACATCTGAATGTGGCATCATCTCGGCAAAAGAAGCTGATTTTGGATAGAGTTGACACAGGACATAATTTCTTTTTTTCTTTTTTCTTTTTTTAGGCCCAAAGATCCTGGATCATCCAGCGAGGATTCCAGCCACATCCGCTTCTTCTCCTTCTCCCTGATTGAGGGCTACATCTCTCTGGTCATGGATGAACAGACGGCTCAAAGGTGATACAACAATATATTTACACAGCAGCTGTGGAAGAAAATACAACTGTTTTCTTTTTAAGGTGTTTTCTTGTAGTCGGTCCTAAAGAATGTGTATGCAGAGAGAAATAAATTGATGATTGTTGTTTGAGGTGGTGATTGGTTTGTTGCTAAGCAATAGCAGAGCTCTTGGGTGTACAAAGTGTACTTAAGTCGCAGTGTGTTTCATTCTGACTCATTTGGTCTCCACTGAGTCCCCATTTTCTCTCAGCATACTCTGTCATTAGGCAGAGAGCCCACAACGAAACCTGAGTGGCTGCACATCCCACATGGTTTTGCCTTTTTTACCCCCTACATTAGCATCCAATCAGACAGTGACCATTCAAAAACGAGCTCTGCCTTTTTATGGGTAAGTCGTGTCTTAAAGCCATGTGGAAGCAGAACCAAAAATCAGGACAATCTTTCATTTTTTTTTTCCTCTAAGTTTTGTTTCTGCAGCATGTAGGTCAACTTTATGTAAGACCGAATGTGTTGCCTTAAAGGGATAGGTCACCCATTTTGTTCCACTTTTCTCTACAAAGGACCTGATGCAGTTCTCTGGCTGCAGAAAAGGAGGAACTCCAGTAAGAAAATACAGGATGTGACTATGAACTCACCGTCCACTTTATCAGCTCCAGCTGTACAGCTGCTTGTTAACATCTAATCATGAAGATGACTGGCTGAGGTTCAGAGCATCAAAATGAGGAAGAAGGGGGATTTAGGGCAGTTATGAAGGATAAAGGAGGTAGAACCTGGTACAACAAAGGTGGACCTGATAAGGTGGCCGGTGAGTTTAGCAGCACAGATTTTAGTAAATCTTTTTCAAAAGATGCTGTGAATGGAAAAAGTATACCTGCTGATTTAATTAATATACAGAAAAAGCTGCTTAACCCTTAAAACTCCATTAGATCACCGGCGCCCCCGAGCACTCTCAACCATTCCTTGATAACGGTTGTGTGTAACTCTGTGGGGTAAACCGTGGAGGTGTTGACAATTAGAACCAGGTGAGCTAATGAACAGGAGAATAAAACAGGATGCAACACACCAGGGAAGGAAGTACAAAAATAAAACAGGACACCAAACAAGACAATGAACACAGGACAGTAAAACTGGGCCACAAGCGCATAATGACACATAATGTGAAGCGATGCATGAACATTGGTATGTTTCTATGATGAGATAAAGTTGTACATGTGTCATGTTTTTAGCCAGTAGACTCAGTGGAAGATTTTGCAAAAGTAACTTACCACCTATTAAATGTGAAAAACAAGGATAGAATTGAAGGTGTGAGATTAACTCGGCCCTTCATCATCATCATCAGATCTACTGAATCGAGGCTGTTGGCTCTGCAGGTTCAGAGAGAAAAGAATCTCTTAAATGCAGACTGTTGGATGTTTTCTGTATATTATGAACTTCTTCTCGGTGCACCTGCTCAGTGTTTCAGTGAGCTCTGCCGGGAGGATTTCCCACAGCTCCTCCCAGTGTCGTGTAGATGGACTCTGGGGGTCGGGCCATCTGTTGCAGCTCTGCAGCGTTCTGTCGGGGATACCAGCCAAAATTGACAAAGCTATATTTAGAAGAAAAGATTTAGAGGGAAAACATATCTTGTCTAAACCACAAAATATTCATTATTTGCTGATGTTTTAACTTTATTCTGTTCATTTCTTTGTCTTCAAGGTTTCCGAACAACGTGCTCTTCACCAGCGCCTCTGGTGAGCTCTGGAAAATGGTTAGAATCGGGGGACAACCTCTAGGATTTGGTACGTTTAAATAAAGTTTTGGGTTGCTATAATTGCATCTCAGCCCTTGGAACAGGAATGGAAACATGGCTTAAGATTACCAACCAGAAAAATTAAAGTATTTTAACTATCAGAACTTAATTTACATTTATCTTACTAAAGGAAATAGCAAAGATGTGTCCAGCAGCTGCCTGGAAAGCTATATTTGCATGAAAGTCCCTCAGCATTGAAAACATGCCCGAGTTCTCTGTGTGTTTGTGGCTTTCCTCCACATGCAAACACAGTTTTAGGGCAGTGGCCATATGATGGTGAGATTTACCAGTTCCACTCGAGAACTGGTTCTAAATTGAGCTTATTGATTCCTTTGTGGATGATACCTGAAGGCAACCTGCACACAGCGCTCCTGTGTCTCTTGCATTGCTGTAAATTAGGCGTCATGTCAGAGAGGAGGAAGTGGTCCAAAGCATGGCCACATGACAGAGGGATGATGTAAGGTTTAAACGTAAAAATTGCAGAATGCCGACATCCACCGAGGTAGACAAGCAAAAATCCAACTCCAGCCTTAACTCAGCTCAGGTTTTTTTTTCACATCACTTTCCATGTACATCCAGCATCACCCTTCTCTCTCACGAAGTATATAAAGGCTATGGCCACAACCATTCAGTTACAAACACAGGAGTATATTTACAATTGTTACCCATAAAAACATTCACTACAAATTAGTTTTAACCACCATCCCACAAAATTACATGCTCTTTAACCATATACTTAAACCATGAAAACAACTTGTACTAATGAAGCAGAAAGGAAATTAACTACTGCTTCCCCAATCTCCCCCTCTCCTCTGGCCACTTGGTTAGTACCATCCAAGCTAGTTGAGCACACCAGGCCCTTGTTAGCAACACTCATGGGCGCGCCTCCGTGATAGTGCTGCTCTCCAAACCCACTTCAGAGGGCGAGATTAGAGACAAACCAAAACATGTACTGAAAATAAACAATCAATGTATTAACCAACTAAATAGGATCCATCTTTAGTGGATCAATACGTTAACAAAAACAATGAAACAAATAAATGCCATCAGGGTGTATGTAGGGTGTAGATATGTGTGGCACCTGCTTAGTGAAGCTGTAAAATGATGACCTGTGAGCAACAAGCCAGAACATCTGCAGGATTAACTTGCTTTGGAGGCTCTGCATTCATGCACCTCAACCTTCCCAACCGAGCATTTGTGCCTTCTTTTCTGACGTTATTTGTTGTTGTGAACATAAATGAGTGAATGTATTTATTGTTTTAGGAAGGTGAGGGAAGAAGACTCAGACATGGTGGCCAGCTGTGTTGCTGGACCAGCTGATAGAAGACTAGACTAGAAACTGTTATGTTGATGATGGAAACCTGTGTAGATGAACTCATTTTCCCATAAAAAGGAAATTATTTAAGAATCATATCAAAGAACAGAATCAGAAATCAATAAAATGTTATCAGTTCCCATTCCTGCTAGCCAATGAATGTGTTAAAGGGAAAAACTTGGCTGATTTTTAAAAGCAGAAATGAGTTTGATCAAAAAGAAAAAGGACAAGATCAGCCTGATTTTAATCGTTGCTTTATAAGAAACCCCTCTCCCAGACAGGAGCTGACGCACCAACACGTCATGTGATTATGGGGTGTTTTTAAGTGTATCTGTCTAAATTATTCATGTCCAAATGGATCCGTTGAGCTGAAAGACGAGAGCGGCAGAATAATTACAGCCTGACTGTGAAATTCTACGTCTTTCTACTGATGACTCAGTTTGTAACTCCTGTTTGTGACAAATTTTCCATGAATATCATCCCATCATGTCTTAAAATAGCTTGACTGGAACTCCACACCTTTGCCTGGTTCGGTATGGACATGCAAATTCCCCCCACCTGTCTGCAGCCGCTCACCTTCAGCTGAGCTCACACGTGATTGGCTGTTCAGTTCCACTTTGGCTTCGGCTTGAGCCGTTCACGTCCTCCACTTTGCTGCTCGGACATCTGAAAATGTCTCAGACTGAAGTCGGGGGATGTCTTTAACTTAAATTCAGCATGACGTCTCTTCTGCTGCATCTATAACATCATCATGCAGTTATTTCATATGAATTACTTTAATAATTAAGTTAACTGAAGTATTTTTTATTTACAGTAATTTAATTTTCCTTTAATTATATTTTTGTTTAATTAAATAAACTTTGTGTTGGCCCTGCGATGGACTGGTGACCTGTCCAGGTGTACCTGCCTCTCACCTGAAGCAATGCTGGGATGGGCTCCAGCTTACCCGCAACCCGTCATGGAATAAGCGGTACAGATCATGACTGACTAAATAAAATTTGGTTAATCTTTATTTAATTAACATTTTATTTAAAACATTTTCATTTCAATTAATAAGATTCAACTAAATGTATTCACATGTAAATTCCATTTAGTTCAAATTAATTCGAGATTAATGACCTTTTAAAACTGACTGAACATTGAGTTTTCTGAGAGGGGTGTGGACTTCCTCCAGGACTCAGAAATAATCTGACAGAGTGGATTTTACTTTCGTGTGAATGTTTGGGGCTAAATTATATTCAGTGCCGTCCAGATATTTAAACGGTAAGATAGGGAGGCGCCTAAAGAGTATCAACAGCTCTGATTGGTCAGTTTTCTTGACTGACACTACGTTCAACCTGTCGTTTGCTGGCACCCAGAGACTTCAAACCTTTTTAATCTTTAATATCTTGAAAATCATGGTGGCAAAACAAACTTTTAGCACTACAAACATTGAACGCCATGTTGGTTTGAGTTTGACTCAGCTGTCAGTCAAAGCAGCAGCAGTCCAAACTCAGGCGCCTTCATCTGCAGGATCACAGATGCATAAAAACTAGCGTCGGGCTACAGATCTGCAGGTGTTTTGGGTCAGAAACTCTGCTGTCCTGTGGTTCAGTCAGACACATCCCCTTCAGATTGGGAATTAAAGACTTTTTCCTCTTTCAGACGAGTGTGGCATCGTGGCTCAGATATCAGAACCTCTGGCAACAGCTGACATTCCAGCTTACTACATTAGTACCTTCAAGTTCGACCATGCCCTGGTGAGTTAACCTCCATTAAATTCTTATTAAATGCGGCTTTGTTGCATCTGCAGCCCTGCTGTGAGAGCCTCGTGTCTTCTCCAGGTTCCTGAAGAAAACATCCAAAGCGTCATCGGAGCTCTGCGGCCCGAGAGCACGGCACCGTGAAGGAGGCCGGCCGACACCACGAGAACGACCATTTCCAAAGTCATGTTCCGGCGTTTATCATGTCCAAGAAGTGCCAAGAGCGAACTACTGTGGATGGGCTCCGGGAGGAGTGTGACAGTGTGTTAAGGATGCCTTTGTTACTCGGTCATTTTCTTTACAACCCCACCCGTTTCCTCCGCTCGCAGCCTCGCTGCCTACTGGCAGTTCTTGCTTTAGTTTACCAAACCCAATGTGTTTCTTTTCCTCTCTGAAGCTGCTTCCTCCCACTCCCTCACCCCCATGAGCACCATACTGTATTAGTTACATGTTTCCTGTTGGGGAAGGATGACGAATGTACTCTGAGAAAATATTATATATATTTATCAAACTCTCCATGGTTTTTTCCACAGGTCAGTTTTTCAGTGCCAAGATGTTTGAATGCCTAAACCGATGCCTTTGTCAGGATGCCACACGTGTGAGATGGGAGGAGACAGTCAGACATTTTGGGGGGCTTTTAGTCGCCTGATTGTCGCGGTCCCTCAGACACAAAAGTCTAAATCAGAAGCTTGATCTGGTGAAACATGAAGTGAATTAGAGATCGACTAGGATGGTTTGTGTGTGTGGGTGTGTGTGGGTGTGTGTGTGTGTGTGTGTGTCACACTGTGAGCAGCCTGAATGTAGAATCACTGAAATAAAACATTTAATTTTATTCTTTTATTTTATTGATGTTGCATTAATAATTTGTTCTGGTAGAATTAAATTATATTAATATTTGGTCATTGAATTAATTTTAAAGTCAAAATAAAACATGTTTAATCCTCTTAATGGAGGCTTAGTAACCATGGTGATCCCTGACTTTTCTCCTAGCGGCAGCATTACGTGATGATTTGGTTCTGCACCTTTAAAATTAGCATGTTGGCTTTAAAACTGGGCGTAAATCACAAGTTTGATTATGATTTGATGTTTTATTGATTCAGTGGGTAACTGATAGCGCCGATGTTTGCTGATATCACAAATTCTGGGACGATGTGATTTGATACGAGAAACCTAAACTCAGACATCCATCCATCATCTACACTTATTCCAGTCCAGGGTCGAGGTATCTCCACACCCCTACTGTTACTCCCCATTTTTAGCTCTTGCCTGATCAATACATCAATGAAAGTATTTGTAATTTCCTTCTGGCATTAACAAAGTACACTAGCAGTCAAAGGTTTGGACACATTAAGCCGGTGGATTTAAACTTCTGACTTCTGACAGAAGCCCAGACATCAGGTTGTTTCTGCCTCACCTGTCTTGGTTTAATGTGACTGAAGGGTGGACACAAGTCTAATCACCTAGATTGGCATTTTCTTCAAGCACGAGGAGTAAAAATCCCTAAAAAAAACATGTTAACCGCATTGTGTTGCAAACTCCGTTTAAACAATGAAACCAACAGATTTGCATTTGGACCATAATAATAATGAAAAGGTATAAAAAATTAAATGTGTGATGAGGATCAATCCAACTTCTAATAGAAAAATATATTCTTCAGATTCCTTTTCAAATTTCTGATGCAAAGATGGGTTCATTAAAAATTTTAATCATTTCATTTACTGGGGTTCATTAAAAAAGAATTTGATTTACTGGATGTGATTTTGTCCTCGTTGCCAGTAATTCCAGCACCAGCTTGTAGACGTGTAAAAGAGCAGAAACTGTTTACCCACCTGTCGTGCAGCAGGTACACACCCACCCACACGATACGTGTCGCATGAAAACTCCACGTCCTGTTTTAGCTGCTCAGATGATGATGTTGCTCACAGTGTGACCCTGCTGATGAATGCATTGAGTAAAAGAAAGTTTGCATCTACAGAAGTAATAAATTACTGAGCCACTTTGACAATGTGCTAAACATAAGCTACGGTTCATGCAGGGGAAGGAAGGTTTCCTCCGAGCCCTGGGGTCCATTGTTAGGTCTTGAAGCTGCCCCTCTCCTGCTCCGGTCTGCACTTTAATGCAGGTTCCACCTCCACAGACCTGCTGTACTGTTGTGAAAACAGAGAGGGCTATTCACTCCAGAATGATCTTGTCCGGATGGAAAGATTTCTGTTGGTCTTAAGCAATGACTATTAAGTTTTTCTTCTTTTCACACCGTTCTCGTAACCTCAGCCTCTCCTCTGATCAGATTTAATTAGCAGAAGCTTCTATCGATCTATCTACGTTAAACATGAGGAAGGTTTCTTCGAAATCTATTTCAGATCTGTTTCAAGCTTTTCGTTTGGAGTTTTTGTGTGAAAACAAAATAAACAAGCTGTTTTTCGAGCTTGTTGCTTGTTGAGTTTTTACCTGTGTGTCTGTTTTACTCTCGTTACTCACTGCTGGGCTTGTCTGTCATTTGTTCCAAATATGTACTTGAATCAATAAACGGGTGACATCTCTGCCCAGTCTGGTCTTCAGAGCCTCCAAGTTGTTTGAAAAGAAACCAGAATGAATCAAGATTCTATCAAATTTTTTACCCTAGAGTGTTAAAGTTACGAGATATGAATAGAAATCTATATTTCCCCGACATAGAGATGCCATCCTGTACCAGCAGAGATATTACCAAGACTGAAAGAAGGCAGTTTCTGAAGCCACTGAGATGCAACAACAATCTGGAAAATACCTGATCTCTGCCTTTGATTTAACAGGTTTACACTCAGGCCACTTTCAGCTCCATCTGTTAACATTTGTTTCTAACCAGCCAATCACCTGGCAGGAGCTAGTCATGTAGACATGATGAAGACGACTTGCCGAAGTCCAAACTGAGCATCAGAATGAGAAAGAAAGGAGATTTAAGTGACTTTGAACGTGGCATGGTTGTTGGTCTGAGTATTTACTGGGATTTTCACACACAACCATCTCTAGGGTTTCCAGAGATGGTCTGAAGAAGAGAAAATATCCAGTGAGCAGCAGCTGTCTGGACCAGAATGTCTGGTTGATGTCAGAGATCAGAGGAGAAGGGGCAGACTGGTTGGAGATGATGGAAAGGCAACAGGAAGTCCAGTCAGCAGTGGTTCCTACCAAGGTCTGCAGACCAGCATCTGTGAACACACAACACGTCCAACCTTGAAGCAGATGGGCTACAGCAGCAGAAGACCAGACCAGGCGCCTCCTGTCAGCTAAGAACAGGAAGCACAGACTCACCAACACTGGACAATAGAAGATGGAGAAACGTTGCTGGTCTGATGAGTCTTTATTTCAGCTCCACATTCAGATGCTAGGCTCAGAATCTGCTGGAGACATCATGAAAACATGGATCCATCCTGCCTTGGATCAACGCTTCAGGCTGCTGCTGGTGTGATGGTGGGGGGATATTTTCTTGGCCCACTTTGGGCCCCTTAGAACCAACGTGGCCTGGTTCAACCAGCACAGCCTACCTGAGTATAGTTGCTGACCATGTCCATCCCTTCATGACCACAGTGTAGCATCTTCTGATGCTGCTTCCAGAAGGATGATGCACCATGTCACAAAGCTCAGATCATCTCCAGCTGCTTTCTAGAACATGACCATGAGTTCACTGGACTGTCATGTCAATATGGAGCAAAACCTCTGAGGAAGGTTTCCACCTCCTGCTTCCATCTATCACACCAGGATTAAAAAAGGGGTCCAACCCGGGACTAGAATGTGGTTCTGATAAAGTGAAACTGAGTGTGATAAAAAAAATAAATAGATTTTCTGTGGATACGTCTGGTCGACGGATAATGTTCCTAATGTAGGATAGTTTGTATGGGACACATTACAAGTCCATGCTCTGATTTGTAACAAGTTGAGGATAAAAATAATGATTAATCCCTGAAGGACAATTATGTCAAATGTTTGTTTTTTAAATGAGATATTGTAAATAGTTTATTAAGATTTAATGCGGTAGTAATGTGGTGTTATTTTATTAATATTTAATTGTTTATTAGGATCCACATTAGCTGCAACAAGCTATCATCTTACATAGATGACTTACTAACAAATTCAGTAAAGAATCTGTTGGATAACGTAAGTCAGATGAAACAAAGTAGTCAGATACAGTAAATTAGTCATAACTAATATTTAAGTTCAATTTTTGTTCTTCAGGTTTAAAATATGATATTCCAAAGGTCTAAATGGTGTTCCCCCACAGAGGAGAAACTGAACAAAAGATGTCTTCATTTCAATAATGTGGACTTTAGTCTTCTTCTCTTTGTGGGAGGTTTCGTAGCTAAATAACAGAAATACAGCGAAACATGGACATTAACATGCTAACAGGTCCGGAGCAGCCACAACAACACAGAGAAGCTAAACTCCGTCCTGACACTCGAGCAGAGAGACCACAGCCAGCTCCATCACATGCTTCAGTTACACATGCCTCTTTTCCCTTCACTCCAAAATGTGTACACTTGGTCATAAATACCAGTACCCGGACGTACGTGAAAGGTCGAAGCAAAGGCACCAAAGCCGGATTGTAGAGAACTCGTGTATTCAAGAGGTTTTGGTTTTTGTAAAACAGAATATCCAATTTTTCTTTTTCCATTCTCATACAGTTTTATTTCATGCAATCCTTTACATCAATAAAGAAAATAAACCTCATGCTCATCTTCTATACTGTCGGGGTTAATTACAGCTTTCAGGTGGGATTATATTAATCTGACCTCTATGAGATATAATCTGAGATGCACCTGTAATGAGAAAGGTAAGTATGCTCAGCTGAACACAGGGTTGAACAAACATGTAGGTCACACATCTGGCTGGTCATCAATGATTTACCACAGACTCAAAGAAGACGCTGAACTAGAAGGAGGTGAGGGTCCGACTCCACGACTGAGTGGGGTGTGTTTAAGGATACTGACATGGATGACGTCGTACCGAGGATTACTGTGTGGACATTTCCAAATCAGAAGCTCTGGGTTCACGGTGAAGTCCGTGCTAAACTCTTATAACCCAGGTGACTAGGAGGAGTACAGGAAGTCCAGGTACGCGCTCCGGAGAGCTATCTGTAGTGCAAAGAGACAGTACAGGGACAAAGTAG
>JBAMHW010000017.1:25723190-25735618 GCA_037177495.1 Rhadinocentrus ornatus | reverse complement strand
CGGGGTCTGATTGTTGAAAGACCCGAAACCCCCTGTGATCCCAGGTTACATCACTGATGATGTGTCCAGGGGCACCACTAGGTGTATCTAACAAACTGCTTTTTCCCTCGTTTTCAGTCTAGTCCTGTACCTGACCAGGTTCAGAAGAATGTATTTTTCTTTTATTAAGCCACCTAACAGTGGACTATGAACTATTTATGTATAAATAAAGCTCCTAACTCGGGGATGGACCAGTGTTCATTGACACATAACAAACAACTTAGCAAAGAACCAGTTTAAACTGGATCTTTAGACTCTTTGTTACTAGAAGCCTGTCACAAAGGCACATAATTTGTTCCCATTTTTGTATTTACATCTACAAAAATGCCCCCAAATTACCAAAAACATCAGTTTAACATAGAAAATTGGATTTTAGCAGCAACAAAGTGATTCCCAAAGAGCTGTTGGCTGAAAACTTGGCATTTCTCAGCATGATATCCTGAAGAAATAGGAACAAATCCAAATAAAGAACTGAACCAAGACCTGAGAGATCCATCTACTGTTGGCCGAAGCCTCATCAGAAATGGTCTCTATGGAAACGTAGCTGTCAAGTAGCCGTTCTTAAGGAAGGAAAATAGAGAAAAGGCTGAGGTATGTCACATTACACAAGAAGTCTGATGGAGGGATGGATCCTTCCCAGAACCCAGATCTCAACGTGTCTGATGGAGGGATGGATCCTCCCAAAAAACCTAGATCTGAACATGCATGCATGTTTCAATGAAACACTGAGCCTAATTTAGCATAAAGAAATACAGGGTGGTGCATGACTTACTCTGAAATCATAATCACATCTGATTTGCTGCTGATCTCAATGAATGACTGACAACAAGTAAAACTGACAAAAAGTTTCTGATTTATCATTAAAAAAGAATCAAGCACAAGAAGAAGTGAAGGTCCAGACTGAAACTACTTGGCAGTGGCTGAAGGCCTTACCAGTCGCCACGGGACGGACCAGGACAGTGTTGAGCTTAATTATAGGGCTGAAGATGTGCTTCGTGTCGGCAACGCTGGCCAGATTCTTGCCATGAAACTTGAGGATCAAACGCTCGTCCTGTTTCTGCAGCAGAACCATGATGTCCTCCAGGAGGATTGTGTAGAGCTCTGAAAGGCAGGCAGGAACATCAACACAGCCTCACATCCTTTTCCTGGTAGACACACATCTGTTTTAATTCATGTCAATTACAGAAACAAACTCCTCAAATATTCAACTGTATTTTTTAAGTTATTGTCATTTTACTGATATGTGTGCATACCGATCATCTTGTCTCTATTGACCTTCCACGAGAGAGGTCCCTCATGCACCATCTTCCTCTTGGTCAGATCCAGATTCTGCATGAGAACAATCAGATTTTATGGAAATAAACCAAACAAAAACACGTAAAAAAACCCATCTCATGAAACAATGAAGGGCAGCACGATGATGGATTCTACAGTCAGAGCATCAGATATTAAACATGTTTCTTACCCTGAGCTCCAGGATCACAGGGTTCTCGCTCTGTTTAAGAGAGGAGAAGTCTAACCTTCGCTGGTATTCCTCCAGCCTCTGTTTAGACGTAACGCAACTCGTTTAATTCACATAATAATTCACTAAATGAAGATTAAAATGATGAAACCTGATAATAAATGAGTTATATAAAGAAAATATTTTGTGTGCACCTGTTTGTTTTCAGCCTCTTTCACAGCCTGGTTGACATGGTTGAGGATCTTTTTACAACACTCTGCAGCTTTCTTCACTTTTTCCCTCTCCTCACCATCTTCTGCACAAAGAAGAACATCACAACCAGCTTCATGAATAGAAACTAAAGAAAAACACAGTTCTGTTGACAAAAGCACCTGCACTTAGGGGCAGATAGACAGGGGAGTTGTAAAACAACTGGCTTGTATGGCGGAAATCCTCTCATAGCATTAAAGTAATGATATCATTTTTATTCATAAACATAATCTTAGGCCCTTAAAATAAGCTTAGCAACGACCCTGCATCAAATACACCTCTGCCTCCTGCTCCATGGCTGCACACGGTGTAGGCGACTGTCTGCAACCCAGCTGAGTGGAGCAACTTTCCACAGGTGGCATTTTAACACACAAAGTTGAAGTCAAATTTAATCTGGAATAAATGTTAAAGGTCATGGTTCAATATGTCCATTAGTCGCTTGCCGATAGTAACTTGCTCTCATGTGATCTGTCTGAGAATATTTCCCTACTTAATTTGTTTTAATTATTGTGATGGCTGCACCTACAGCCACACAACTGAAGTCAGTAACCCACAGTAGTGTGCACAACCCAGATAGCAGACATGTTTGGGCCAAATCCGGGCTACTTTTGGTACTTATGTCTCAGTTACGGCAAGTGTTGTGTGGGCCAGAAGTGGACCTGTTGCCAGCCTGGACGTGGATTATGGTAAGTCTCCTGTGGGCCACATGTGGTCCAGATGTCAATTATTGGCCTGGACATGAATAACGACTAGTATTTAGTGGGCCAGAAGTAGTCCTAAAACAAGAAGCCTTCCTTATGGCAAATTCCTTGTGGGTCACATGTGGCTGCTACACTCACATTTAGTCAACATCGTAAGTCAAGGCCAAATTTGGGCCAAACAAAAAAGCACATTTGGGCCAATTTGCAGCTGGTCTGAAAAGAGTATTTACTGAATCTACAGTTATGGTTGTAGCCTGGATGGTATACATCATTAAAGAATCTTAGCTTTCCAATGGTGTATAACTTGTGTAGGTACTTAAAATGGAAACTGAGTAAAATACATATTTTTTTGTCACGTCCCGCCCACGTGACGTCTGGTACCAACAGGTTAAACTAGCTGTTGCATTTTGTCCTTTTTGCTGTTAGTTTATTTTTTAGTATTTGTTTCCCCTCTTGTGTTTGACTGGTTTGATCTAACCAGAACCTGCTGACTGTCCCACAAACCTGCCTGAAAACCTGTGAGGACAGAGCTTTTTTTTTCCCAGACTCTGGACGTTCTCCCTGCCAGCATTAGATCTGCTGACAGTGTCAACAGTTTAAGTTTCTCATTACCAGATAACAACCATGAACTTATAGAAGACATAAGATTATGCTGTTTATATGATTACTTGAATTATCTGATAACTCCAGAAATCAGATAATGATCAGATTTTTGGTGCATTGTGAAATTGGATTAGATAATTCTAATTTTCACTCTTTATTTTTTATCAGGCTGCCAAAAACAGGGGTAACTAATTTATGTAATTAATTGCGTTTAAAATTTCAGGAATTTAAGGCACGCGCAGCATCCATCATTAATGACAGCAAGACATGGAGGTGTCTAGAGGCAACATGGAAAAAGGTGAGTCAGCTGGCTCTGTCCCCGTGGGGGATGAGGGTGTTTTAACACCCACATTTTTCCTGGTGAGAGGGTTCAACATCCGCACAAAAAAACTTCACACGTAGTTTTCACAAACGTCGCTGCTCTGTTCCTCTCCGTCTGCAGCAGCCTCCTCCTCTCCTGTTGTGAATCATGACGGCTGTCATTGATCAGCTGATCAGCTTTTCTGTCCCTAGTACCGTCTCTCTTGTTGCTTTGTTTGTTGTTCAGATGAGGAGCAAACTAGCAGTATTTAGCTCAAAGTTTTGTTTTTTGACATGCTAGCAACAGTAGGCTAAATTGATCAAATCCAGGTCACTATGTGAAGCTGAAGAATTAAAAATGTTGGAGAAGCCTGTAGCCTAATCTTAGTTAGATACTGTTTGCCTTTATTTCATACTACTCTTCAGTATTAATGAGGTTTGCTAGTGACAGAGCTGTAAAATCTACTAGTCATCGGACAGCCACATCTATGAAGACGGATCAGGTTCAGATATCTAGTGAGAGTGAAACAGCAAAAGGAAACAGGGAGACGTTGGAGACAGGTCTGATCATCTAGGGGCCATGAATGTGGTGAGAGAAATTGTAAAGAGCAGGACCCTTCTTTAACACAGTAGCTGACAGGTGGTAGAAATTATTTCATCTTCAGATATTCAGGGGCGGGTCTAGAAAAGTTTTGATGGGTGGCCAGGCAGGGGCACTGCCCAGGAAAAACTGGCACTAATGAGATATATATTTTTAAGATTTATGTAATATTGAACTGATTATTCCAACTACAGTGATCATCTAATTAAAAAAAGTGAAGAAAATCCAAGCGAGCATTGGCTTGATCTTTCTGGGGCGGCTGTAGCTCAGGACCCTGTGCTGAAACCATGTTTGGCTTTATGCTTTCAAAAGTGAGATTTTCACCATAAAAAATGTATTCTGGCTGAGTCCCGTCCTTCCATTAAAACCAAAGTTAAATTAACAACATACAACTGCTCTGAATTTTCAAAGCCTGGGGTCCCGGACCCCAGGTTGGGAACCACTGATCCTAGTAATCTAGTTGTCGTGTTGAGAGACGTGTGCAACGACATTATATTTGGATTTAAATAATTGTTGTCTTCAGCTCTTCTAAAAGGGACGGCTGATATCTGTCCTCTTCTGGAATCTAATTTATTTTTTGTTGTGATATTGAGAAATCTTTACAATCAGTCAGTCATTTTCTGTACCGCTTGTTCCTATTAGGGGTGGCGGGGTGAGCTGGAGCCTATCCCAGCAGTGTTTCAGGTGAAAGGCAGGGTACACCTTGGACAGGTCACCAGTCCATCGCAAATCTTTACATTTAAACCTAAATATGGTCTTCTTTGTTTTTTGTTGACCATGTACATCCAGGGGCTATCACATACAGCTCTGAGCATGTCCAACACCAGCCTGACCAGACCTTTCCCTCCTCAGGTAAAACTGCACTTTGACTCCTACCCGTGTATTTAGCAATATTTTCCAGCAGCAGCGGGTACTTTGTCACTCTCTGCATCTCTACGGGAATGATGTCTTTAAGCTGCAGCCTGCGGCACAAACGGTTGCTCTCAGCTTCCTGAGGAAGAACAACGAAGAGAAGAACATGACATGAAGATCAACAGCTCTGTAAGATCTGAAAATAAACAGATCCTGGTAATAAATAAAGCTGAAGAAGGAAAATGAAGTGGTATTTGCTGACCTGCATGAACAAGTTGAACCTCTGGTCTTTCTTCTGCCTGGTCTTGATGAGCTCCAGTGCAGATGGCTGGTTGCTACAGAAATTTCCCACAGCTCTTTTTATCTTCTCTTCTTCCTCCCAGCTGAACTGCAGTACGCATGCATACAGAGCAGATATATGTTTGAGGCATTTCATGGGGCTTCGATCTCATTTTGTTTGCACCAAACATCATGTTAATACTTTTAATAGGTGCCCTAGATGTTCATTTAGTCTGTTAAAAGTGAAATCGTGGCCATGAAATGTGAATGAAACTAAGGTTTGGTTTTTCAGTCTCTGGTGTGGCAGAGCTGTGTTTCTAGAAGAGTAAAACCCTCTGCAGTTCAGTGTTTCCTGTGAATGCAGCATTAGTGGGAACATCTCTAATCTGCTTTGTGCATCAGTGAAACCAGCCTTACCCATGTCAAGAGGTCATCTCCGATCTGACCGATCACTGACGTCTCACTCCGCTTCCTGATTGCTGTCATTTGCTCTGTTACAGAAACTGTGGAGACAAGAAAGCTCTTTACATCCCGCAGCACGCAAACAGCACATGCATTGGCATGAAACAACAACGGCTGTTAAAACCAAACTTCAAGATGTTATGTTGTGAAGGTTTTCCTAAACCACTTAGTCCCACTTTGTCCTGTCCCTGCTCTCAGACTCCTAACGGCCGAACAAGGCTGCTTTCTGTCACTGTGGCATAGCTTTTATTCCACCAGTCGCAGACCACGTGTGGTGACCGCTGGTTCTGACTCAGTAAATGTCTGTAAGAGCTAAGAGAGCAGGGGATGGCTGAATAGAAACTTTAAAACTTCCTGTCAAATGTCTGGAGCTTGATTTTCACACAGGTGTAACATTGTTGTACTACACCCATGCAGAACTTTGCCTTCCTGAAGTTTATAGCCAGGTAGCGTTTTCCAAACTGTGGCAACTTTTGTTTTCTGGTTTCTTTTGCTGCAAAGGGATGTTCATTCTCCTGTCTGAACTCTGAGCCTCATGGACCATCATGTTAGCACTTTTTTTTAACCAAATGCCCTGTCCATATTAGAGGTGGGACGTGGACGATTAGGGCAAATTAGGGCTGCTCGATTATGGGAAAAATATGAATCCAAATTATTTTCATTGAAACTGAGATCTCGATTATTTACCACAATTAGAGAAAGAGAGATTAGGGTGTGTGTGGAATCTGGAAAAATAGGGGATCTGGAAAAAAAAACGAGACTGGAGACATTTCGTTTTTACGTTGAAATCTGCGTCACATTCGGCTCTATGGTGCGGCTTGACCACAGGTCCGTAGCGGTGGCGAAACATTGGACTGTAGCCGCGTCCTTCACAACACCCTCACGACACGCATCACACTGGGCAGGGAGAGACACGCGGTTAATGAAAAGCACCCTTCCAGTCAGAAATATGAGGGACTGCATATTCCTGCAGGGTATTGCACGAATATGCAGCCCTGGTAATTCTGTCTGATTATTTGTAAGACGCTCAGAACGTCGCTCAGAACGTAATAATTGACTACTGTTGTATCAGAAATAGTGAACCATATCGCTCACACTGGCTTCTAACGTGTAGGTTACATTCAATCTGAACATTACTCTAAGACAATTGAAACTTTTTTTAGTTTTATCTTTTGTTAATATAAACAGGCTGGCGGCGGTTTTCATTAATAAGTTCTCTGTTAAGGGTTGTGAAGATCACAAGTGTTAGAATTTTTTGACATTCAGTTAGTTTAGTAATGAATACAAGGTCTTAGGGGGGCTTTCCACAGCAGGGGTACTTATTCCAAGACAACATCGGCACCCTCTGCAAAAAGCTACTTGGACTTTAACAGGTTGGTACGGTTGCTCGAGAAGTTTGGTACGTTTGGGGAGGTGTACATATGCAAATGACCTCTGATGTGGATCAAAGAAACAAACTCTGGTCCGTCTACAAACGTAGTTCTTGGTTTGCTTTAAATGGACCAAATACAGGAAGTGATCTACAACACAAAGGACATTGTGGGTAAACGAATTGAGCATGTCAGATGATTGGCGGCTTTGGCCGGGTGAAATGTCTCTGTCAGACGTGGAATAACGCAGTAAAAGTTCTGATATGTTCAACCCAAGACCGCTCTGATGCTGCTCCATGGTTTACTCTGAAGAGTCCTGCATTAATCAACAGATGAGCAAGTTTTCTTCCTCATTGTTTGTTACAACAAATATGAAAAACCACACGTGTAGCAGTCAAGTAGTCACACAGGAACAAAAGCATCAATAATCCTTTTATAATCACATCGAGAACCATCTGAATCGTAATCGAGTAGAATCATGATTCCCACCTGTAGTCCGTATAAATCTGCTCCCCCTGTACAAATAACAGACCATAGAAGTCAGGGAACTGACACCAGAGGAAGTGAGACATAAACAAAAATGTCCTCTGTCAGCATCTTTCCCATGGCGTTGTCATGCACATGTATGAAAATCTTTGTGTCGAAAACACAGGCAGCACATTTAATTGCCACACTGAACTCCCCAACATTCACTGAACTCACCAGTTAGGAGGATAGTGGTCATCATGATGCAAAGATTTTTCTATCAATCAATATTTTGCTCCAAATATCAAGGAAAGCAGGTCTATGTTCATAGCATCATGTTAACTCCAAGTAAGGTTTGCTTTACAGACGCTCTCTGTAAGCTGTTAACGTGTGAGGATGATGATGTTACCATGAAGCTGAATGATTTCCTCCAGGTTAATGAAGATGTGTTTGATGTCTTCTGGTGGAAGAATGCCGTCTTTGTTCAGCCTCTGGCAGAAAACACAGTCCAGCACCTTCAGCATGCGCAGGTGAGCACGCTCAGTGTAGAACAGCTCTACAGGACAGGGACATGAACTCATCCAGGTCCAGAAAAAAACTCTTTGTATATTTGATCATGTTTGGTTCTCATTCTGAAAATTCCGAGCTTCCGGCAACTCACCGTTGATGACTTCCTGACGTTTGATTTCCTTTGGCGTTAAACTGGCCAGGACACCCCGACTGACCAGTCGCTGCCAGTTCAGAGGGTCTTCCTCACTCTCCACCTCACCTCCCTGGTCATCTTCACTCTGGATGTCGGCTGAACTCGCCACACACTGCACCTCCATCCGACTGGAGACAGTCAGAACAACATCAACACAGTCTGTTGAGTATTTTGTATAAAATTCTGATATTTTAGAAACTCAAAAAAAAAAGAGCACATTAAATGTTAATTAACAAACTGTTACAACAGAAATTTGTATGCTTCTAAAAAAAAATGGAAGCTGAAAATGCAGAATTAAACAAAAACATTTCAACTCTGTGATCCTGACTTGAAATGTGTTCATTTCTGATCCAGTAGCTCTGCTTAACACCTGAAGGCCTCCTGATCTTCCTCTCGCTGCTCCAGGCTGGACGGGCTGAAGTCAAACTGTGTGCTAGTTGGACTAGAGAGGCTGTCCTGGTGGTCTCCAGAAGATAGACCGTCGCTCAGTCTGGGCTGGACACAGAACGGTGAGAGATCTGTCGAGCAAAAGAATAATCTGTTGGGTTGATTCGATGCTCAGAGGAAACACACGCTCCTCGGACTTCCTGAATGTAGACCAGAGGACAGGAATATCTTACTGGGGTCCGACTCTTGTCCGCTAGTATCCGAGGCCAGGGTGGTGGGGGAGCTGTGAGGCAGGGAGATGTTGGAAGACACCGACTGGGTGCTGGTGTCCGATCCCTCGCTGGGGAGGTTCGCACGGCTCCGTCCACAAGCTGAGGCAGCGGAGTCAGACAGCTCGGGGATGCCAAAGGCTGGCTGAGAAAGCTTCGGTGACCGCTGCTTGTTCATCTCCACAGCTTTACCAACTGCACACAAAACCAGACTTTACCTCACATGTGCACATGGCATGAGGAGTGATGCATGTAGAGACATAACCAAAGACAGCTTTTCTCTCTCCTGCTGTAAACCAGGCCTCATGGGGAATTTAATGCGTCTGTGTAAACAACACGTTGGACTGGTCCTCACCTGAGGTGGAGTCCACTCTGCTCAGACGGCGGGGAGCGACGAGGATGTGGGGAAAGCGAGGCTTTTTCACCTTCTCCTCACCCTCCTTCTCAGGTTTCATACTTTTCACCTTTAAAACAGAAAATACTTTTGTCTTGTAGTAAGCTACAAACAGAACATGAGAGTTCAAAGTGACAGATATTCTCTGGAATTCTGTGATTTTTTACATTTCTTTTATCATGTTCAGACTACTGTGTGCATGATGAGGATGCAAAAGGGGATGAACCTTAATCTTGGGCAGGAAATTGATCCGTGCACGTTTTTGTTCGAGACCACGATGCTCCTTCACTTTTACCCCGAGGTGCTTCATATAGGTCAGAATCACATACTGCATAGATTGGCTGCAAAAGAGACAATATTTTATTCTACTAAATATCTACACCTTTCTGTGGTCCATGTTGAGGATTTCTAAATGACAACCAAGTCAGTTTGAAGAGTTTCAGTAAGGATTTAGAGCTCGTCATTGCACAGAAATAAACCTGGTGAAGGTTACCAGTGATCTTCTTATGGTCTCAGATAAAGGACTCCTGCCTGTGCTGGGCCTGATAGAGCTTGTTATTGGGACTGAAATTGGATTAGGTTGATTTAACTGATAAATATCTGATAGATTTCCGTTTGTTCATGTAAAGGATAAGTCTTTCTCACACATCAGAATAAGTCATGGAGTTCCTCAGGGTTCTGTACTTGGACCAATACTTTTCACATTATACAGGCTTCCCTTAGGTAATATCATTAGACAGCATGAAATAAACTTTCATTGCTATTGGATGATACTTAGACTAACTTTTCAATGAAGCCTGATGAAACCAATCAGTTTGTTAGATTACAAACATGTCTTAAACACATAATGACCTGGATGAATTTTTTCCTTTTGAATTCAGACAAACTGATGTTGTTGTCTTCTTATACCTGAATTTCAGATAAACTGAATATAATTACTCTGGATGGCATTAACTTGGCTTCCAGTACTACAGTGAAGAACCTTGGAGTTATTTTAGACCAGGATCGGAGGGGACTGAAAAAAAGATTAAAATAATGAAGAGAAGTTAAAAATTAGAAAAAAGTAGAAAAAGGAAGGAGGAGACAAAGATGCAGTAGATAGACGCAACGACCCTTCAATCTGACCTAACACCAGACAACCAGCTGCTACACCTGTACAGAAACACAACAGAGAATTTCCCACAGCCTTTACAGGTAAACTAAGCTGACAATCATCAAGAGTTCCTAAAAACACAACCAAGACAGCAACAACAGCATGTATCACAGCAGAGACCAAAGTACCAGAAACACACAAAAAAACCTAAACAAACGTATCTCAGTGTATAAACTCACTGGACGACTCAGTGACTGTCACCATGCAGAGGATGAGGACTGTAAAAGTGCGACCACGCCTCTATGGAGGCTACAGGCAGACTAGGGCCAGAAACCCGGGCAATCAGCAGCAATCCCGAACCACGAAAACCAACCTGGACCCACCCAAAGGGCGGCAGAGAAATTCCCCAGCTAGAGCCCCCCGCGGTCATGGGGCACAGGCCCCCAGCGGGCGAAGATCAGCAGCCGTCAACCCTGCCAGGCACCGGCCATCCAGGGCGGCCAGAGCAAAGAACCCCAAGAGCCTAAACCCCCCCCCTCCTCCTTCTTAACTGCATTATTATCAGACTGTGTCTGTAAAAGTGCTTTGAGGGGCCTTTGTTGGGATTCGGTCCTGCACATATAAAGCTGAACTGTACTGAACAGAACTGATTAATTCCATTAATACTAAAGCGAGCAACACCATTATCATTAAGGTTTAACTAATTTAACAATACATGGAAAAGTACATGCAAGTAACCCAAACTGACTCATCTAATGAGGAATTTCCTGATCAACAAGATTCAGTCTCTCACTCATGTAGTTAAAAATAGCAGAAACTTTAATACTTCTATAAAACAGACTGCTCCTGACTGATGATGTGAAAGATAAAAACTCCATCTTCTTACCACTTCTCCTCTTCTGAGGGCTGTGAGGTCAACCTGCAACAGCACACACACACACACACAGCCACATGAGCTGATAGAAAAACACACACACACGTCTGCACTGATGTGTGCACTCTGAGACTCACAGGATGTCCTCAATCTTGGAGAGAATGAGTTCAGCACAGGTGCATTCCTTCTCCAGTGCCTGCTGGTCTTTTGCCTGCTCCGAGTCCAGTTTGGACAGCTCGTCTTCAGCCAGCGTCAGGCCCATGCTGCGCTTATGTCTGCACACAGAGGATGCATGAGTTACAGCTGGATGTATTACCCCCTGACAAGCTTCACAGTTAAATGATTACGGTACAAATGTTGTGTTTTACCGGAAGTCTTCCAGGTTCTTGTGCAGATCTGTTAACAATGTGTCTTGTAACACCTGAATGTACTGTTTACAGAGCTCCTCTGGGATCAACTCCAGTCTACGTTTCTCTAAAACACAAAAATAATCAAGTCTGTTTTGAGCTCGACTTCAATCCCTGCCCATGTGAGCGACAACCCAGATTCCAAAAAAGTTGGGATGCTGTGTAAAATGTAAATAAAAATAGAATGCAATGATTTCCAAATCTCATCAACCCATATTTTATTCCCAGTAGAAGATAAACAACAGACCAGATGTTGAATCTGAGACATTTTAACATTTGATGGAAAATATGAGCTGATAGTGAATCTGATGGCAGCAACTTGTCAGGAGCAACAAAAGGCTGGAAAAGTAACTGGTAAAAATAAAAAATCGCTGGAGTAGCCTTTGACAACTAATCAGGTTCACTAGCAACAGGTCAGTAACATGACTGGGTATAAATGGAGCATTTCAGAGAAAAAGAGTCTACCAATCTGAGACAAACTGTGTCTAAAAGCTCTCGAACAATTTTAGAAAAATGTTTCTCAACAAAAAAGTGTGAAGACTTTGAAGATCCCACCATCTACAGTGAATAATATAATCAAAAGATTCAGAGAATCAGGAGGAATCTCTGTGTACATGGGACAAAGCTGGATGCCGCTGATCTTCTGCATCAAAAGCAGACATGATTCTCTACTGGAAACCACCGCATGGACTCAGGAAGACTTCCAGAAACCACTGTCTGTGAACACAGTTCACCCTGAAATCCACAAATCCAGGTTAAAGCTCCATCATGCAGAGAAGCAGCCAGATGTGAACAGGATCCAGAACCAGCTTCTTCCATCTTCTCTGGACCAAAGCTCATGTAAAATGGTCTGAGGCAAAGTGGAAACCTGGATGAAGATGTGGACTAGTTTCTGGAAAGCATGGGGGGCGTGTCCTG
>JBAMHW010000017.1:25663097-25674399 GCA_037177495.1 Rhadinocentrus ornatus | reverse complement strand
CAGAAACTAGTCCACATCTTCATCCAGGTTTCCACTTTGCCTCAGACCATTTTAAATGAGCTTTGGTCCAGAGAAGATGGAAGAAGCTGGTTCTGGATCCTGTTCACATCTGGCTTCTTCTCTGCCTGGTGGAGCTTTAACCTGCATTTGTGGATTTCAGGGTGAACTGTGTTCACAGACAGTGGTTTGTGGAAGTCTTGCTGAGTCCATGCGGTGGTTTGTGGAAGTCTTCCTGAGTCCATGCGGTGGTTTCTGGAAGTCTTCCGGGGTCCATGCAGTGGCTTGCAGAAGAGAATCATGTCTAGGTTTAATGCAGAAGATCACCAGCATCCAGCCTTTTCCAACGCATACAAGAGAATTCTCCTGATTCTCTGAATCTTTTGAAAATATTATTCACTGTAGATGGTGGATCTTCAAAGTCAGGAACATTTTTCTAAAACTGTTTCACAACTTTTAGACCCAGTTTGTCTCAGATTGGTGAACCTCTGTCTATCTTTCTTGAGAGACTCTGCATCTCTGAAATGCTCCTTTTATACCCAGTCATGTTACTGACCTGTTACCAGGTAACCTGGTCAGTTCTCAAATGCTCCTCCAGGTGTTTCTGGTTTGCACCAGTTACTTTTCCAGCCTTTTGTTGCTCCTCTTCCAACATCTTATATTACATTTACTTTTTACGTGTTGCTGCCATCAGATTCACTATCGGCTCATATTTTCCATCAAATGTTTCAGTTTCATCATCTAATATGTTGTTTTTGTTCTACCGGGAATAAAATATGGGTTTGATACGGAAATCACTGCATTTTTATTTATTTATTTATTTTATTTTATTTATTTTATTTCCAGATTCCAGTTAATTTCAAGTTAAAAAAAATAATAATGATTAGGGTTGAATGTGCATCCACAATATGAGCCTCCCAGCCTGAAGTCACGTGACTTTACTGAAACATTAAAGATTTAAGTGTTGTGGTCATTTTTAGGCCAAAAATATGGCTATCTCCTAAAGTTTTTTTTCTCTGAGAAGCGAAATCCATCCTTACGTATTCAGAAGTGAAAGTGATTTAGCCATAATAAAAAGGTCATTTTTAATATTGAAAAAAACTTCATAAAGTAATTCTAGGAAAATGCCCCCTGCTGGATCCTCTGGGTCCACCTCATTCTCTAAGCCCCCCTCCCGATATAGATTTTTTTTCATAGTCTATTGAGCTATTTTACCTTTAAATTTCGGGAATTTGAGCTGTAAGAAATCGAAATATTTTATAGATTTCTTTGGGAATGACAGCAGTTTAAGCATCAAATATTCTGTCATTTGCTGCTTAGTCTGCACGAAGCAAACGTTGTTTTCAGCCCAAAAAACATATAAATAAAAAAACAAGAGTCTGTCCTACCTGTCAGTGACTGATGACTGTGTGCCACTCATTGGGCTTCCCTTCTGAGCTTCCGAGGATTTCACCCAAATATCATTTTCATACCGTAAAAACAGCTGGTTTGTTTGGTCTCGTGGGGTCCCGCATCATCCCAAAGTCGTGACAAGGACGGTATCCAACATGAAGGTTTTTACAATCCCCTTATTCTCAAAGAAACGAGCGTTTTCTATAAAATCCCAAGAAAATCAGCCGCTGGAAGTCGGTGGGAAACGTCTGAATGTTTCAGTAAACATCAGATGAGACATCTGGAAAACTTTACAGGGTTGAAATGTTTCTTCAACTTTGTTCATCCTCCATGTTCAAAATGAGAAAACCTCTCATTTTTCCTCAGGAGACACTTCCATGATGAGCCTCCGGTCTATTCCTGGTGTCCGGAGAAAGAAAAAGACGTCAAACTTTGGCTGCTAGATGCAAAATGAACTTTTATCCAGATATTTCCGCTAGTCTGCACGTCTGCTGCGCTGATGTGCAAGCGTTGCAATTTCTGGTGGATCCTCCGGCTGATAGCTTCACTTCAGTGTTCACTAATTTGCTCAGGCAGCTATGATTGTTTCTTCTCTACGTGATACAAATGGAAAAAGGAAATGCTTTGCTCCCCCCTCACCAAAACAGTGAAAAGAGGAGAAAAACCCACCTTCCATCCCGTTGCGTTCAGGTGCTCCTCGTAGTTTTCTAAACTGTCACATATAGAGCTCAGGAAGTGCTTCTGTTGTTATTATGTGCTTACAAGGATGAGTTTAGGGAAATGTTTGATAGGAAAAAATATGGCGCATGTAAATGAGACCAAAAAACTAATTTATTTTTAAAAAATTATGAACTAATTTTACTACCAAAGTGGTCTTCTCGTGTAATAAGTGAAGCATATCTCTAAAAACAAGAAACAAATAAAAAATTTTCATCAACAGCTGTTTGCTAAGGAGGATCCAGCATTGCATGCTAAGAAAAACTTGCTTTTTTATAAGCATATAAAGTTTTATAATTTATTCTTCCGCATTATTTTACACAGGCAACACATCTGATGGTTTTATGTCGTCTATGACGTCTGCACTTCTAAGACAAGGTTCTGAGAATTTACCAAGGCCAGAACGCTAAATGAATAAACAGTAAAACACACTAGAAGCAATTAAAAGATAAAGATACAATTACAGAAATTAAAAGGATAGAAGAAGAAAAAACACTTAAAAATTAAAACATTAAGTTACACTAGAATAAAATTACAAGTAATTACAGAACTTAAAATCACTTAAAATCCTATATTGGAAGGTTACATTACTTTTTTGTCCTGACTTCTTACTTTATTGCACTTTCATTGGCCAATCTATAAACTTAAAAAAACAAAAACATAAGCATCATATTTCTCAGCACTGCATGTTTGAGAAGTTTTATAGTTTCTCTTTTCAGTCATTGTGAGTCTGTGTTCAGTAGTTTTGTCTCTCTCTGTGTTCACAGTATGTTTCTGCAGTTGATATTAACATGTTATTTTGCATTAGTTGCATCAGTTTGTGGTTATTTATGGCTCTTTGTTATTATCCCTTACCGTTTTGTATTATTTAATTATCAAACTGCAACAGTATTTTATCTCATTTGCTCCCAGTAATTTTTAATTGCCATTTCATCTTGCTTCTTGCTGTGATGAGACAGAGCTAACCACCACAACACTGTAAAAACTAATGGACAACATGCTAATAATATGTACAAATTCCCTTGTATCATTTTTGAGTCATTGGTTTTGTAGACAGAGGGATTGGTGACTAAATGGATGATCATCCTTTAATTAATGTCTGACTCTTAGTCACTTTGTTTTGAACTAAACTTTGCAGAAAACTGCTGCGGTTAGACTGCAAACATGCAGCTGTTATACGAATTACAGATTAATGAAAAAGCATTGAGCCAGAAATTCAGGTTAATTCTCGGCAGTCCTGGTGCATGAGCGTAAGATGAGTCATTTTTACCTGGCTTTGATTTAACTTTGTATGTGTCATCATGGCAAAATGTGGTAACACATTGTGGATAGTGAACAATTTTTAAGTGTTTCCCTAATCCTCCATACAGTAGTACAAATATGGTAACACAAATGTGAAGTGAGTTGTAGTCCAGAACATGTTTTTCTTTACATTATTTTATTTTATTTATTTAACCTTTATTTAATCAGGAAAGTCCCATTGAGATGAAAAATCTCATTTGCAAAGGAGTCCTAGCCAAGAGGCAGCAAAAAGTAACAATTACAACGATTAACAGTTAAAATGAACAATTAAAATTACTTGCAAATTAAATGATTTTCAGTCATTCAGTGAAATAAGTTCTGTTCATTTCCAGTCCATTTGCATGACCTTGTAGATAAAAGTGTACCAGTGTACCAACCTCCTGGCAGTTCCCAGTGATGGGTCACGGCTCTACAATTTGTAATGAACCTCAGAGAAGCATGAAAAACAGCGTCAAGCTTTCTCAGACATTGAGCTGAAGCTTTCATATGAAACAGAACTCCATAATCTAAAACAGATTTTTTAAAAAGTTGCAATGACAAGGTGCTTTTTCACCTTAAAAGAAAAACTAAATTTGTTTTGAAAGAAAAAAATTTTTTTGTTTGAGTTTCCTCACAAGATTATCAATATGAGGTTTGAAAGTGAGAGCATCGTCAAGCACGATACCAAGATACTTGTACATATGAACTACCTCAATTTCATTTCCCTCAAGAATGGATACTGTGGGGAATTTTTGAGGAACCTTCTTAGAATTTTAGAACAGCATTACTTTAGTTTAGTCATCGAAAGGCTTCTGCAGAGATAAAAAAGGTCTAGAAGGATTTGAGGTAAAACAGTAAATATTTGTGTTGTCAGTATAAAAATGCATATTAGCATCATACACATTCTGGCCCAAATCATGTACATAATACTAATAATACTAATATATTTAGTTAAAGTTTGTGATGTGTTCAATGTGAGATTTCCAATGTATTCACCATATATCATAACCAAAAGAAACATATTTTCTGTATTTGTGCTTGAACATTCTTGTTGTCAAATAGCATTATTTCAGTATTACTTACATTCAGTTGTCATTTATTTTTGTTTTTTATCAAACCACCTCTTTAGTTTGATCTCCCCAGAAGAAAAAGTGTTAGTGTCATTTGCAAATAAACCATTTTGGACCCAATACTGACCCCTGGAGGATACCACAAGCAAAATCCAAGCAAGGAGACGTTTGTCCTCCCAACTTCTTTTCTTTTTAATTGAAATATTGTTATATTTCAAATCAGGTACATGTCAGAATTAACATACTGGAATAGAAAAAAACCCACTCAGCAGCACTAGTTACATATGACAACAAACAGGGTGGCGCACAAATGTGACGCTGCGAACCTAAAACCCCGCGTTCCTGTCCACACATCAGCGGCACTGCCTGATTATCAGGTCGTTAAGCTTGTTTTCAGTTTCCGAAAACTGTGTTCGGATATAAAGGAAAGGGGCAAACGCCGAGAAACCCGTGTTTATCAAATTACGCGTGCACGCACGAACATGTCCTGTTAAACTGTCGCTTCAGAGTAGTTACAGTCTTTCTCCTGTGGGTGGCAGCACTGGACCTGTCGAGAAAAAGAATCATGTTCACACGAAGAAGAAACCTATCCATCACAGGCTAACTGCTGGTATTTAGCAGTCAACATAAACAGTGGTGCATCTCTGGAGATATTGGATTATTTTATTGTTTTAGTCTTACTTTTCATTCCAGTTTTAATGAAGAATTGCTACCCAATGCGGTGACGTAGAGTCAACATGTTTGTTTGGACCATGGTTTTACCGAGGCCTTGATATTGTCCTGCTAACAGATGGTAAGAAATTGATTTGACTCATAGCTAACTGGCTATGCTAACAACAGTCATTGCAATGTTATTGTGTTCCCGTTTTTAAAAGATGGTTTACTCTGCTGTCACAGGCATTGCATCAGATATTTTACGCATAGTCTACTTTCTTTTTTTTCTTCTTTTTTTTCTTTTTAAATCGCTTCTGAATGTTTTCTGCACCGCAGCAGATCATGGGAGCATAGGATGATGGAAGAGTTGACCCAAATATACGTTCCGTTTCCCGCTGTACTGGCATAATTTCATCCAGAAAATGTTACCTTTGAATAAATCTTTGGCTGTGCTTGAATATCTGGCTGTTTGGTTAGATAAACCCATGGGTGTTAGTTATAGTTAGAGGCCTTTCTTAACGTCCGCCTCGTACTTGTTCTCCAGGCACATTTAAGCGAACCAAAATGTTTTGGCCTCTACTCGTCCAGAGGCCCAAAGGTGGACGGTACTGCTCTAGCACTTAATAATGGTTCAGACTTTATTGACATGAATGGTCATTTGTGCCGAAACAATATGTTGTCAGTAGGTTTTTATCATGGTTATAGCTTCTTTAAAAAAAACAAAAAAACAAAACCCATTGCCACTGAGAAAGAAACAACAGCGAGCACGAACGGAAAGACTGGGTGGCAGGCCTGAAAATGGCTGAAAAGAATCTTGTCATGCCGCTTGTACATTTATTTTTTTCATTTCAAGTGACTGAACAATGTATTCTACAGTTGTTCTTAAACATGTCTGTGAATGGAGGCAATGCACCTGCTGCAGGGTCACAGATAGACAATGTTGAGAAAGGAACAAAAGGACAAAAAGTATCATAAAATATGTTTTGTTATTGTTTATTATTTTTTTAATAGCTTAACTCTTGTAACCTTAGGACCTGATGCAGTGTATAAAATAAAGCCCAACTGATATATAGAGGGTACTTGGGTTCTTCGTGAAATATTTGTGTCTTACAAATGTTCATTATATTTGTGGAAGCAGTTACTCAAAAAGACAAAAACAAAATGTCTTTTGGGGCTGTGATGAGTTTAAATTCAGACTCAGATTCAACCA
This sequence comes from Rhadinocentrus ornatus, assembly GCA_037177495.1. Classification (NCBI taxonomy): domain Eukaryota; kingdom Metazoa; phylum Chordata; class Actinopteri; order Atheriniformes; family Melanotaeniidae; genus Rhadinocentrus; species Rhadinocentrus ornatus. The sequence goes on along the minus strand of JBAMHW010000017.1, from coordinate 25,668,078 downwards.
TTGAAAGGAAAAACATGACAGTGAATAAACTGTATAGATGTCTCAGTTATGCGCTTAACTACATATCTACATAACTACATGGAATTTCTTTTCTACCCTAGTTCGCACAGAACTGCATATATCGGATTTAGAGTTCACAGCAGTGCCTTTAAAAAAGGAAACTTCTCATTCATTTAAACTCAAATGAACTTAAATTCATTTCAGAAACCAGCTCACATGGAGTTTGTTCAACTTCTCATCCTGTAATCCAGACCAATTTATGAATATTTGTCTTGGAAATCTTTTTATTTATTTATTTTTTTTATTTATTCATTTTTTTAAGAAAAAAAGCTCAAGAATTATTTTTTTTATTGTGGAGTTGGAGGAAACTTTTTCATATCCAAAAAAACCAGTCAGGAGCAGATTGTTTTTATTGTATATAGTAAAATATTTAAAGGAATTTAGACTTTTCTGTCTTTATGGGCTTGATGATGTCATACATAATCAGTCAGACTTTCTGCTTGTGTCTATTTTCCTCTCAGCCAATGATTCAGCTGGAGAAGCCGGTGCTGACAGGTACCATGCCAGTGGTGTGGCCCACCATCCTCGACCTGGGCAGAGATGAGTGCAAAAGAATCCTCCGTAAACTGGGTAAGATGAAGCAAATACAGAATAAGTGTAGACATCTCTAGACTATGACATAATGTTTACACCCATTAAACAGGTGTGAGTGCTTTTGTGGCTGCAGTGTTGCCTGGTGTTGATGTGTGTGTTTTTTCTCCAGAGCTGGAAGCGTATGCTGGGGTCATCAGCGCCCTGCGAGCTCAAGGAGACCTGACAAAGGATAAGAAGGATCTGCTGGCAGAACTCACTAAAATCCTTGGGTAACGGTTTTAAAAAACCTCCACAATCTTGTAGATTTGGAGAAAAAGTGATTAATCTGACTATAGAACATGCTTTATTTCATCCCCCCTCCCATCCTCCCAGCATCTCAACAGAGCGCCATCGTGCAGAAGTTCGCAGGGCTGTCAACGATGAACGCCTCACCACCATTGCGTATCAGTAAGTCAGCAGTTGGCCCTGTTTGCGTCATTCATTCTCTTTGGTACTTTACAGGATGTGGAGTAAGTCAGCTCGAGTAATTCATTTTAGAAAACATTTTCCTAAAGTGTATCCTAAAGTTGATCTCAAAATGCAGTCTACATATCTCTCAGGTGATGCCAGACATGTCAGGGCTATCATGAGTACTTAATAACCTAATTAATCACAGTATTATTGGTCCCATATTAATCAAAATTCACTTTCTAAAGGTTTTTTAGCAGTCATATGTGTCCTCATAGTCTGTGTATGAGGTATAAAAAATGAGAAAATTCTGTCTCCTGTCTTGCTTGCTCCACTCTTTAGTAAATGTTTTAGATCTTTCTGAGACCTTGTGACTCTATCCTTCAATATTGTCGCTTTCCATAAAGGATTATCTCTGAGCCACTTTAGTGAATCAGTGCAACTTACGCACGGACTGAAACAAAAGTTACACAGCATCTGGCTCCCGCTTGTGTTGGTTTGTTTTTGTCCCATGTGAGTCACAGAAGAGGCGTGTCAGAGTGGGAAACTATAGCAGAGGAAGATTTATTCCCTCCAAACTAATGGATTTAGTCATCCCTGTGAGATTTCTTGGGACCAAGTAGTCTGGTGAAGAGGAGCATACTGGTGGACGAGGAGCAGGTGCGACAGTACACCCTGGACACTGGAGTTGGACATTCCGGCGGCGCAGGTGTCTGGCGTAGCTCACGTGCAATATCCACATCAAAGTCCCACATGATAGGATTGATAAAGACAAGAGGCCGGTAGGATGGTAGCTGGTTCTGTAGGCTCAGTGTGAGGGTCGTCTCGGCGGGACAAAGCATCTGCTTTTGTGTTGCGACTTCCGTGTCTGTAAGAAATGGAGAAGTCAAAGCGCGAAAAGAACAGTGCCCACCAGGCTTGACGCGGATTAAGCCTCTCGGCTGTATGGAGGTACTCCGGTTGTGATGATCTGTGAGAACCTGGAATGGATGGCAAGCTCCCTCCAGCCAGTGCCGCCACTCCTCGAGCGACAGTTTCACCGCCAGTAGCTCAGGTCTCCTACATATAGTTTCTCTCAGCTGGGGTCAACGTCCTGGAGAAATAAGCACAAGGGTCGAGCTTAGGGGGCTCACCTGAACGCTGAGAGAGAACTGCCCCCACCCCTGCTTCACTTGCGTCCACTTCCACCACGAAGGCCAGACTGGGGTCAGGAAACAAGATTGGAGCCGAGGTGAAGCGTCGTTTCAGGTCCTCGAAAGCCGTCCGGGCTGCCGGTGTCCACACGAGGGTCCTCGGTTTGTTCTTGAGTAGGGCAGTGAGGGCTGAAGCCATCTTCACTCCTTCAGGACCGATGACATAACCCACGAAAGCGATGGTAGACTTATGGAACTCACATTTCTCCGCCTTGACGTAAAGCTGATGGGCCAACCGCCGTTCCAGGACCTGCCTGTCATACATGTCGAGTATGCTGGGACCTAGAGCTAGAATAGATCAAAATGTCATTAATGTAAGCTACAACATATTTACCCATCATGTCACGCAGGACGTCGTTGATGAGACACCTGAACACTGAAGGGGCGTTAGCTAGCCCATACGGCATGATGCAGTACTCAAATTGGCCGGAGTGGGTACTGAAGGCGGTTTTCTACTTGTCCCCTTCCCTGATGCGCACCAAGTTGTACGCACTACGGAGATCCAATTTCGTAAAGAGGTTGCTCCATCTTTACCTCTAGGGACCAACGGAAGGGGGTAGTGGTATTTCACAGTGATATTATTCAGGCCACGGTAGTCAATACATGGCCGAAGGCCCCCCATCCTTCTTATCGACAAAGAAGAAACCTGCTGCAGCCAGAGAGGAGGATGAACGAATGAAACCTTGTTTGAGGGCCTTCTCGATATAAGACTCCATGGCGTGATGTTCGGCCTGCGTAAGCGGATAGATGCGGCTCCTGGGTGGTGTGGTTCCCGACAACAGGTCGATGGCACAATCCCACGGTCGATGAGGGGGCAGGCGTGTGGCTCGAACCTTGCTAAACACTGTCATCAGGTCGTGCTATTCTCTGGGAACTGTTGGCCCGGGAACCGTATAGGGACTCTCGACAGACGTGGAAGCACAAATGACAGTCCTAGAGCAGAGATCCGGCGGTGGTGAGAGGAAGCCCACCTCTCGGGTCCTCCAGTGAATGGCAGGCCTATTCTTCTTGAGCCATGGAAGTCCAAGAACGAGGGGATGACGGGATTGAGGCAGAACATAAAGGGCCAACTCCTCCTGATGAGATCCCGCCGTGGATTTAATGGAGCTGACAAAGTGGGTGACGGAGCGCCCACTTATAGGCCTACCATCTATGGCTTGGACAGCGACTGGAGTGGGAAGCTGATGGAACGATAGACGGAGTCTATGAGCCAGTTCTGGAGAGATGAGATCGCCTGCTGCCGCTGAGTCCACTAAGGCTGAGACCGGAAGACTCAAATTGCCAGCATGAATAGTTACTGGGATTGTGAATTGTTCAGTACAGTACAAGGGTGGAAAAACACTCACCTGTGAATCGGCGCTCCGCCGGCCTCCTTTATCCCCTAGAGCCAGGGGAGCGTGAGGGCAATCAGGCAGAAGGTGTTTTCCCTTTCCACAGTACATACAGAGCCCCCTCTCCTGACGGCGCCGCCTCTCCGCTGCAGAAACCCGGGCGTGTTCTACTTGCATCGGCTCCTACCCCTGATCCTCCCCTGCCAGAAGTTGGTCAGCGGTACGGTGTCTCTCACGGTGGAGGTTGTCAAGCCGTATAGCCATGGAGATGAGTTGGTCGAGAGAGAGAGTGTTCTCCCGACAGGCTAATTCCGTCTTGATCTCTGGACGCAGCCCCTGTCGAAAGGCTGTAATCAGCGCTGGTTTGTTCCACCCACTCCCAGCCGCGACAGTGCGGAAGTCCAGAGCGTAGGCAGCCACAGCCCGAGAGCCCTGCTGTAGCCGGAGAAGCCTCTCGCCTCCCTCTCGTCCCTCTGGTGGATGGTCGAAAACAGAGCGAAACGGCATTAAGAAACGTGAGTAAGAAGTGAGAGTGTCGCCACCTTGTCTCCAGACTGCTGTAGCCCATTCACGCGCTCTTCCTCCCAGAAGAGAGATAACTGTAGCGATCCGTTCACCATCCTGCAGCTCTGGGTGGTAGGTAAAGAACAGATCGCACTGCAGGAGGAACCCTGCACAGCCGGATGAATCATCGTAGTAGACTTCTGGGAGTCGTACTGGAGAGGCAGTGAATCGAGGTACTGCAGCTGGAGTAGCTATGGAGGTTGGAGCAGGACTGGTGCCCGCAGCAGACGGCGGGTGATGCTGGCTCTGCAGATGCCTCAATAAGTCAGCCATCATCGACTCCTGCCTCACCGCTCGTTGCTCCAAGGCGGTGGCTACTGTGGTGAGTTGGGCGATGACAGAAGACTGCTTGGGAGCTGCAGCTGCGGTTGAAGAAGAGCCCTCTTCCGGAGGAAAGCCTGCTGTGTCCATGGTAGATCTGATCTTCTGTAATCTTGGATCGGCTGAAAGGCGGACACACACGCAGGGGATCAACAACAAAGGGTTTTATTAGCTTTCCAGACAGTATCCACAAGATCAGACGATGGATAGAGGGGAACTGGAGGTTTAAGTAGCGGGAGGAACAGGTGTGTCTTGTCAAGTCTGACGAGTAAACAGATGATTCCTGGGAATTGTAGTTGTAGGACCGGTGATCAGTAGGCTGGTGGACGAGGAGCAGGCGTGACACTTAATCAGCAGCTAGACGTATTTCCTGTCTTTCTAAATTTTCTACTCTGGTTGAAAAGAAACTAGGGCCTAAACGATATGGATTTTTTGAGGCCGATTCCGATATTTGGCAGAAAGAATTTCCGATTAATCGTCCGATTTAAAAACAAACAAAAAAAAAACAAAAAAAAAAAAAAAAAAAAAAAG
>JBAMHW010000017.1:25646898-25662997 GCA_037177495.1 Rhadinocentrus ornatus | reverse complement strand
TCAGAATTCTAGCTGATAGACAGGTGTTCAAATACTTATTTGCAGCTGTATCATACAAATAAATTGTTAAAAAATCAGACATTGTGATTTCAGGATATATTTTTGATTATGTCTTTCACAGTGGACATGTACCTACGGTGAAAATTTCAGACCCCTCCACGCTCCTGTTTACTGACTGGTTCTATGTGATTGGTTAAGTTGGCTCAGGGCTTTAACAGACAGTTGCTTCACCCAGTCACTGCTGAGCATGTTTGACATCTGATGGTTCCTACAGACGAATTCCCAGATGGTTTTGAGTAAAAAGTTTTCTGGTTTGTTTTACTGAAACAACCATCTGGTGCAGCAGCTTAATAATTAAGTCAACAGTTGTTAAAAACCCATCAGTTTTAGTAACTGTGTTCGTACTTCCTTTTTAGTCTCGTAATGCAGTAAAGCTTTAATATACATGTGTGGCAGTTTTCTTACAGAGGACGTGGACAGAAAAAAGTCCTGAAGGAGCGCAGTTACGTTTACAACCAACAAAATTGACTAAATCAGCAATGGTGGATTCCAAGGAATTGATGTTTTGAGCTCACCTTGGAGCCCACACAGCCTAATTATTCTTCCTTATAAGATCATCTTCCAGTAGTTTTTAAGCTAAAACATTCCCATCCTCTTCAGCTCTGCGTTTGCTTTAATGCCAATTAGAAAAATGGCAGTATTCCAATTAAACTGAGCCAGAACTGTCCCAGATAAAGGATGTAGTGATATGTCCGTCACTCCCACCTCATACTGTTAGAAATCTGTTCAGTAAACAAAACCCAGGCAGTTTCAGGAATTAAGCATGACATTTGTGTCTGGTGCTGTGATAGATGTCCATTACCCACCAGTGAGAGCACAGCATGGAGGGATGCACTGATCTCGGGCACCCTTGTTGAGAAAACTAACCATGGTGAAATGGAGGGAGAACATGAATAAGAACAAGTTTGTAATTCCAGCAAAGAAGAGAACTGAGTTGAGCTGAGTCAGTGGAAGTCTTGTGTGTGCAGTGTGTCCATTCGATGTCGTCGTGTTTGTGGCATATGAACTGAAGCATGGTAAAAAAAACAACTGGTATTTTGCTTCTTTTCCAGCATGTCTGGTCCCAACAGCTCGTCTGAATGGTCCATTGAAGGACGCCGGCTCGTTCCTTTGATGCCGAGGCTGGTCCCTCAGACGGCCTTCACTGTCGCTGCTAACGCTGTGGCCAACGCCACAGCCAATCAGAATGCTTCCCTTCTGCTGCCAGCTGAAACAGGAAACAAAGAAGGTAAAGTCATCAGAGGAATTTGTATGTCACCGAGGCTTTGCCCGCCGTCTTTGGGACCACCGTCCACTTCAGCTTTGTCACTAGAAAACTTTGTTAAAACAGACAGAAACGTCCTGGTCACGATGAACTCGGTTTAGATGCGTTACCACCGGTTTTAGTCTCGGACACGTTTTTTGTTTTGATTTGATTCTGAAATCAAATATATTATGTTTGTTTGTGTGGATTCATTCCTGATGAGTAAATATATTCTGGGATTTATGAAAGAAAAAGACAGATGTATAAATAAACAGGATTAAATAATTCATTAAAAACATTTTGATTAAGCAAAAGAAGCTATTAAAAATATGAAAGCAAGCAAAATATTTAAAAATATTTATTTATTTATTTACAGAATAATAAAATATAACAAAACCTGGGTGTGATGCGAGTTCTAGTCTGAAGGCTGTGAAACCAGTAAACAGTCCCGAATATTTGATCTCTTGTAAATGCAGCCATCTTTACTTCTGCTCACATAAAGCCCAAACCCACGCTCAGCCAGAAACTCATCAGCTGGAGAAGCTCCAGCAGAGCACCGGTCTCCTTCAAGACGGAAACGGAGGATGAAAATCTGCTGTTGCTGCACTCGAGGACAAGAATCAGAGGAAAGATTAAATACCAGAAATTCTGAAACAGGTCCACTGCTGAACTGGCCTGTACGACGAAGCTGGATTTTCTCTTATCCATGTAACTTCGGGGTTAACCCTGGGTTTTTCTGTACTACGAAGCTCGTTCGCTTCTTTCCGGGGTCAATCACCATGGTAACTGACGCTGAGCGGCTAACCTGCTCTGGAGCCGGAATGTTCTGGATAAGAGATCAGCGAGTATAACGACACCACCTCCTGACCAATCAAGTTCTTTGTTAAATTGTTCCGCCCACTTTTAGAAGATCCCGTCCATGTTTGTGCGGATTGTGAGAGGAGGCTTAGGAGAGAAAGATGCATCCTTTTGATGAAGAATTAAACCCTGTCACTGATCGTTTTAAAGAATGTTTTTGTCCTTGTTCCTGATTTGTTATCAAGTCTGCTTAGCTTTACTAGCCTTGCATCTGAAATAATGAGGTTAATAATATTGCTCGCACATGGCAGAACTGCAGAATCCTAAATTAATGGAACCACAACTACTCCTGCCATCACGGTAAGGAGTTAATATTCCAACACAAACATGCTCATACGGGGGCGCTGAGCTTAAAAAGAACTCATTATAAACTAGAAGCCATCAGACAGCGCAGACCTCTACCAAGACATTTTCTTTTGGCCAAAAATAATCCCCATCTCCCCATAACAAAGAATCCTTTAAAAAAAATTCTTGGATCCAGGCGGTGATCCGGATCACCCCCAAAATGTAATCACTTGTTCCTTTTTCCATTTTGGACATTTCCTGAAAATTTAACCAAAATCCGCCTATATCTTTTTAAATTGTGTTACTAACAGACAGAAAAACATGACCTACACCTTGGCGGAGGTTACAAATAAGAAGGAAAATGAGGAAGCTCTGCAGTAGCTGCTCTGCAGGGTTTCTCAATGTCTGTGATTGGTCGGATGTTGCAAACTCCGCCCCTTTTATGTGAGCGCACACTGATCTAGATGGAAGACTCTGGGTTGAATTAGCAAGTTGATAACCAGCTTTGTCGTGCCGATTATCCAGATCCTGAATGTCTGGGTAAGTCAACCCAGGTAAAAGAGAGATCCGGGGCATGTTAATCACGCTTCGTCGTGCAGGCCTCTGTCCCCCCAAAACAGCGGATCTATCCCACAGTTCTGTGCATTGATGACGTCAGTGTGCATTCTCTGTTAGCATCACTAAAGTTTTTTGACCTTCACATTAAATGATCTGTGTGTCTGATTTCTTCCATGCAGTTGTTGTATGTTACTCCTACACAAGCACAACGTCCACCTCTACCAGCGCTACAGCATCAAGCGGTCCCATAGGAGCCACCGTGAAGTCTCCACGACCTGCCAGCCCTTCATCCAACGTGGTGGTGCTGCCCAGTGGGAGCACCGTCTACGTGAAGAGTGAGTGTCGACAGCCTCAAATTAGCTAAACTAACTAAACGAACAGTTGTATCCTCGGTAACAACATGGCGGCTACACATGTTACACTGGAATATTGTTTATTTATACTCCAATAGGATGGATTGGATACTTTCTCTAGTCTTAAACTTATTTTGGCCAAACCGTGGGGAATGTTGGCCGGAGGTGAAAACTGCATTTAAACTGAAACGGGCTGCTTCTTGCGGATACCTCCATTTAGGGATGCTCGATCTGAGTGTTTCCAGGAGGCTGGTGGGAACATTACTCCATGTGGTGAAGATGGCTTCACGAAGGACATCCAGAGTCTGGAACTGATGTCCATTCTTTAAACTTCCCTTGTTGTCCGTCTGCAAACGTTCTCTCTGGGATTTAGACTGGGATGGTCCAGCACAACTCTCCTGGAAGAAGTTCTTCATCAGGCAGGCGGTCATTACCGTGGCAAATGGCTGCTGCGTCATCTCCACATAAACAGCCGTCGTTTGATGCTCCTGCACAACTAAAAGCTTCATTGTTCCCTTAGAGGAAGAAGCACCCACATCATGACTCCTCCAGTGGGATCTTTTTCTCATCCCAGTATCGCAGGAAGCCATCAGCTGTCATAACAAAAACATTGCTCCACCTTGCCAACAGGCAAGTTTGTGGCGTTGGAGGAAACCTTTTAAGACCTTTATTTTGTTCTTTAAGCCCCTCACAGAGATGCCTGAATCAAATGGCTGAGTTCCCTCATCCACGTGCCACTCAGCTCTGCAGAGGCCTGGTAACGAGCCAGTCATTTGATTCCGGTGTGTTGGAGAACAGATGCATCTAAAAGTTCAGGATATTAGCTCTCAGGGACCGGACGTGGACACCCCTGACACACATCGTTTGGGCCGGTTCGCAACCCTTTACTGAAGTTAACTGCAGTCTAGTAACCAGAAGACAGTGTCTGTGTGAGGGGCCTGCCACCATGATACTCTGGATCTTCTAAGAAATTGTTTCTGCCATGTTCAAAGACCCTACTTACAACCTGATTACGATCCACCAGCGCGAAATGCAAATACCTTCCATTTTCCCCCTGGTCTTAGGATTTTGTTCAGGAGTGTACATGGTTTTCTTGATCTACTGATTGTCCTGAAGGAGGCACTATAAGACCAGTCTAATTATTAAATTTGGGTGATTGCACCATAAATCTTGTTCTAAAAGCAGCAAACCTATTAAATGTTTTTATTGACATTTATCAGAACTGCTTTAGAAATGGTCCACCCAATTCCAGTCTTTAAACTGGTTGGCAATCTGTGATCGAAACCTTTCCAACACATCATCTCTCAGGGTGAGTAGAAGTTGGTTTTCTGTGCATCAGCTGGTCTGAACAGTGTTCATTCAGCAGCATGAGAAGACCTCATCGGCTCATAAATTATTACTAATAATATCACTTGAACTTGGAGAGCCAGTTTTACGGGGTATTTGGTAGAACTGAATAGGAACTTGCAAGTGGAGATATCGCACATCCAAGCACTTTGCATGCCGGTGAAATCCTTCATGTTCCATTCCTTGCAGGTGTTAGTTGTTCTGATGAAGACGAGAAGCCTCGAAAGCGAAGACGCACAAACTCGTCCAGCTCGTCTCCGGTGATGCTGAAGGAGGTTTCCAAAGTGTCCCCGCCTGTATCCAAGAACATAACCCTTCCCGTGAGTGGCAGCCCCAAGATGAGCAACATCATGCAGAGCATTGCCAACTCTCTGCCGCCTCACCTGTCCCCCGTCAAGATCACCTTCACCAAGCCCACCATCCAGACCACCAGCACCACCACTCAGAAGGTGAGCAACACTTATTTGCTTTCAGCTTCCAAAACGTGTCTCTCCTGCACGTTTAAACTCTGCTGTGTTTGATCAGGTGATCATCGTAACGACATCCCCCAGCTCCAACTTTGTGCCCAACATCTTGTCCAAGTCTCACGCCCACAACAACGCCACCGTGTCCAAGCTGGGCTCTACCTCCATGCTGACCACGCCCACCCAGAAACAGACGGTGGTCTTCCCAGCCAGCTCCAGCCACCCCCTCAACACCATCGCTGTGACCACCGTGGTGTCCTCCACGCCGTCAGTGGTCATGTCAACTGTGGCTTCGTGTAGGTTTTCCTCTGATCCGACATACCAATGTTACAACAACTCCACCTGTCTATCAAATTAACTTTGACTTTAGAAGAAGACAAGTTCCAGTTTAGTTACTCAGCGTTTGGCTTAAATCGAAGCAGATTAGGTATAGAATACGATAAAAGTATTTTCCTCTACTACTACTGTCATTACTAAATAAAAAGCACTTGTGCCACACCCCAGTCTATCCGTGGTGGATCGCTCAGTAACTAACCTACTCAAGTTCATTTAGAGAAAAGCTGCTAGAGCTCAACCAGAATGCTCCTGGTTCATTTTGTGCATCTCAACTCAGTAAAACATCAAGGAAATATCTGCAGCAGACAAACAACTCACACACTAAAATGCTATCAGTAAAATTGTAATTGTGACTTTATAAGGACGGATTAGAGTCAGACTCAGTCTGATGCAGCTGCAGGGACGTGGAAGGGAGACATGCACCTGTGCTTACAGCAGCTCTTACTATCCCGCTAGGTCTTATCACATTCATGGAGTCATCCAAACTGCTGGAAATGGTTGATACTTGCAGCGTTACACCTTACACATGTTCCTTCTTTATGCTATTGTTTGATCGCTTTATATACTAATACGATTAATAATATTAGCCAAAAACCGAGCACTAAGCACCACAGTAACTTAGAGAACACACACATACTCTCTCAGAAGCTGATTCAAATGTTATATATATATTATATAATATTAATTTATTACCAGTATAAAAATAATTGTTAAATTATTTAAACTTTATGAATTCGAAGTACTAGTTCTGGATGGAAACTCTTTGGGGTCTGCCCATAAAGCCAGAACTGCTCAAACTGATCATTTAAATATTTGGTAAAATGAACATTTTGCAACATTTTCATATTTGGCTGCAGCTTTAAACCTGAATTAAACTGGTCTCTGCCTTCTTCTATAGACCTCAGATTCTTGCATTACTAATTTTTTGGTTCTGCTGATTGGTTGCTGGATTGTTACCTGATTGCTGTTTTGGATGTTTATAATTAGAATGTTCAGACAGAACGTGAGAATGCCTGAACTCATTCACTATGCAGCCTCTGTCTGAACATCCCTCATGTTTCTGCTGCTTTCTGACATGGAGATGCGTGCAGCAGCTGCTGGGCCAGAAACCTGTTTTAATTTGCCACTAAGCACTTTTCTAATTAGACAGCCAGTGAAGAGGGCAGAAAAGCCCCCAAATCTACCAACAGTTGTTTGTTGAGGTGAAATGAAGTGAATTGAGACATGAACTTTACTGCACTGAGTAAAAGGGATGCCAGGTTTGCAAGTTGAAACAAGAAATGCACTGCCTGTCACACACACGAATATTTCTTTGGACTTCCTTTATCTTTGATCCCAGCAGTGTTCGCTGTGTCATTGTTTCAAAGAGCTTCTGCAGAGTCACAAGATTTATTTTCATCCAGTGTTGCATTAACTTTTCATAAGAACTTGTATTGATGATGGAGGGTCCGACCCCTGCACAAGCCTTCTCCAGCACATCCCAAAGATTCTTTATGGGGGTCAGATCTGGACTCTGTGGTGGTCAATCCCATGTGTGAATATGATGTCTCCTCTTCCCTGAACCACTCTTTTACAATCTGAGCCCCGTGAATCCTGCGTTGTCATCTTGGAATATGGCCGTGCCATCAGGGAAGATGGAATAACCTGCCCATTCAGGATTTTCAGGTGGTCAGTTGACCTCATTCTTTGGACACATGATGTTACTGAACCTAGACCCGAACCTAGACCTGACCAACTGCAGCAACCCCAGATAATAGACTGTCCCCACAGGCTTGTACAGTAGCACTCAGCATGATGGCTGCATCACTTCATCTGCCTCTCTTCTTACCCTGATGCTCCTATCACTCTGGAACAGGGTAGATCTGGACTCCTCAGTCCACATGACCTTCTTCCATTGCTCCAGAGTCCAGTCTTTATGCTCCCTAGCAACCTGAAGCTCTTTTCTCTGGTTAGCCTCACTGATAAGTGGTTTTCTTATGGCTCCACAGCTGTTCAGTCCCTTCAGTTCCTTGACATTGTTTATGTGGAAATGTTCTTACTTTCACTATTAAACATGGTCCTGAGTTCTACTGCTGGTTTTCTTCCATCTGATTCCATCAAACTTAAGTGATCACCATCATGCAGGATGTTTTCTAACCACATTTCTTCCTGGAAGACGATGGTTCCCCACCATCCTTCCAGTTTTTAATAATGCGTTGGACAGTTCTGAATCCAGTTTTAGTAGTTTCTGCATCTTGGATGTTTTCTCTGCTTGGTGCCAGTGATCTGACCCTTCTGACACAGATTAACATCTTTTCCACGAACACGGGGCGTGTCTTCCCACATGTTTGTTTAAATTAGAAGCTGCTCACTACATTGGTTAGTTAATTAACTTGTTCCCAAATGAAACATCATCATCCAAGTAGTAATTATCCAATGGGAGGCGCTTACCTAGTTGCTTAGGTAAATCCAGGTGGGGACTTTTTGCAGTGAATTAACAAAAACAAATACAGTTGTTAAAGACAGATTTTACCTAGAAACAAAGCAAATATAAGAATATTTGGAGATTCAGGTCAACAGCAACAAGCTTCTGCTCCTCTTTATTCCAGAGGGCACAAAACAGTTTGAAAATTCATTAATCTGAATCTAATTATTCTGTTATTTACATTTTACACAGCGTACCATGTTGCACATTTTTCTGGTGTTGGGTTGGTGCTGTAGGCTCATGGTCCTTGCTTGCTTGTGCAGGTGCAGCTTCAGCTGGAGTGAAGGTTGCTTCAGCCAGACTTGCTTCACCCAAGACCCTGGTTGGCTCGCCGACTCAGATCCTGGCTCAGTTCCCCAAACAGCAATCCCCCAAACAGCTACAGCAGAGCTCGTCTTTAGGAACTTCCAGTTTGGGTCAGACCCAGAGCACCACGACTCCACCAGGAGCCAAACCCACCATTCAGATCAAACAGGAGTCTGGTGAGCATTCCTCTTCTTTTTCAGGTCTTCTCTCTCTTCCATGCATCTTTCCTTTTCATATATTATTTTATTTAAATTTTTCTAAAAGTAAATAAACTGTAAATAGTTGTTTATTGCTTTGTTGTTAAATTTGTACATGCGTATTTGGCATTAACCATTTAAATTTACATTTTAAATTATTAAAATGGTTTGTTTAACATGTTTGTGGCTTTTCACACTGAAAAATCTAACTTTTCCCACAAGGATTGTTTATCTTTTTGTTATAACATGAGTGAATACTCGACTCTGATTGGCTGTAGGGTGTCCATTAAAAAGTGTTATAGGACACCTATAAAATGAGTTCCGGTCAAATAACCTTATTGTTATAAATGATTACGCCGGGCTGGAGACACGCCAGATCATGTCTGTGACGGGCATTGCTGTAGACTCCGTCAGTCCAGAAGAGACGAGAATATAGCAACATTGTGTCGTCCCACAGCGTCCCAACCAGCAGCGGTCCACAAACGTTAGATCTCCATGCTTCAAATGCCACTATGGACATGCCAGTATCTTTATCAAATTTCACAACAACAGCAATGTTGCATTTAATTTTCAATAGGTCGTCGCCTGTCTTTATGTCTTGATTACCTTACTTATTTACTTGCTTGATACAGAGTGAATGTCGGGCAATATTTTGGTTAATGGTCCGTATTATAAAAAGATTTAGGATAGACTTACTTGCTTGCTACAAATTTAATGATCAGAGTGAATGGTGGATAATTCTTGCAATAAAAACGATTTAGGAAACTATCTGTGGACTTTGAATGAAACAAAATTTCGCCTCATCCTCTGGATACACACGAGCTGTACGAGCTGTACCTGCCCTCTCAAATGATACTTTGTGTAACGTTGAGCAATCATCTCACTTCCCTCCGCTGATCAGGTCTAATACAACAGCTGTGGCCGACCGAGCTGCAGGTTTTGTGTCAGAGCCGGTTACCTTGGCAACACGTCACAACAAGAGTTATGGTCCGTACTTATATAGCGCTTTTATCCAAAGCGCTGTACATCATACATCACATTCACACACACATTCATGCTGCCATGCAAGACGCTCACCAAGACCCATCAGGAGCAACTGGGGGTTTGAACCGGCAACCCTAGGGTTGCAAGACGTCCGCTCTACCTTGCCGAGCCACGCCGCCTCCATAAGAATGATTAAATACTCCACTCAGCCGCTCTTGTGAAAACTGACAATTTTAGTGGTGAAAAACAACATTAGCGTATTAAAGATTGATTTAATATTTATTTATTTCGTAAGTGACCGTGGTATAAGCGGGATAATGCCCTTCAAGGTGTCCATTATCAGGAATTAATAGACTACGCGGAGGCGTGAATTGATTGCTTCTGCATTGTTTATTAATTTATGATAAAGGACACCTTGTTGGGCATTTTCCCTTACTTATTTTAGTCCAAAAATATAAAAAGTTGACTGTGAAATGTAAAACCTCACACATGTGATCACAAACGAGGTGAGAAAGTGTTTTAAAACTGAAACATAAAGGTAAAATCAAAAGTAGTCAAAAAGGGCCATTTATACTGGCAACCCCAGAGGGTCGAAAACAAGAAAAGGTTTTATCCATGTGCGTGTTTGGTTTCTGTCTTTTTGTTTCTTTGGAAAAATAAGTTAATCTTTATTTAATACATTTGTCTTAAAGTATTTTTATCTTCCCTTGTGTGTGTGCAGGGGTGAAGATTATCACTCAGCAGGTACAGCCCAGTAAAATTCTGCCCAAGCCTTCATCAGTGGCTCTGTCCACCAGCAGCTCTTCACCAATCATGGTCGTCAGTAGTAACGGCACCATCATGACCACCAAGCTGGTCACTCAGCCAACAGGTTGGCATCCAGACCTCTGAGTTGTTCTTTCCTCGGTATATCAGCAGTGTTTTAGCGTTAAGTCTTTAAACACACATTCACCACATTGTTTTGTCCAGCTACTCAAGCTACGTACACAAGACCCACTGTAAGTCCCAGCATCGGTGCCAGAATATCAGCCTCCAGCGGCGGCGCCACGTATGTCAAGACCACCAGTGGCAGCATCATCACAGTGGTCCCCAAGTCTCTGGCCACTCTGGGAGGGAAGATCATCAGCAGCAACATTGTGTCTGGTGAGTCTGCTGCAGTGTTTCCATCCTCTGATCAGTTTCTCATCAGGTACTCTCTGACTGAACCGAGTTTTTTATTTCTGCTGCAGGGACGACAACAAAGATCACCACAATCCCCATGACGTCTAAGCCCAATGTCATCGTAGTGCAGAAAACCACAGGCAAAGGAGCTACCATCCAAGGCCTGCCAGGCAAGAATGTGGTCACCACGCTTCTAAACGCTGGGGTCAGTCAGACTACACTTAAAGTGGCTCTATTATGCTCATTCCAGGGTAATTTTTATGTATACCAGTCCACAAGGGCAGGAATCAATCCAGCATTTTTCACAAACCCTTTATGTATTTATATCGATCCTTTCCGAAGACCCTCAGATCAGCCTCTGCAAGAAACAAGCAGCATGAGACTCTTCCGCCCTAAGCCCCGCCTCCCCCGATGCAGGCTGCCTCTGGAAGTAGTGTTTGAGAGCGCGCACTGTTTTCGTCTTAAAATCACGGGCAGAACAGATGTAATATAAATACCCAGTAAACGATGTCAACACAAAACATACAGCTGTACATGTTCAGCCACCCGCGGCGACTCGGCAACCTGCAGCAAGGAATGCAGCAGGACTTATCTGCTTGGTAAATACACTGCTTACCAGCTAAAGTCCAACATAACGTTCTCGCCGTCCTTCACCCGCCTTATATCTTTGTACATGCCCCTGTTAACGTGGCAAATGCACCACTATGACAGCAGGTGGAAAATGTCTGCTGCCAAGAAATAGATAGGCTAATGATGCTACTTGCTAACACTTGATGTATTGTTACACTATAGTTAACTGTATTTCCAGCCACTCCATGCACATCTATTGTTCCGCGTGGCTAATCAGCCGAGTGTTTTTAGCCTGGTTGTTACGTTTGTAGCATTTCCATCTACATCTAAAGCCTGTTCACAAATCCCTTGTTGTGCTGGTCGTTATTCATCCAGCGGTCTTTGGTGAAGTGCCAATCACAAATACAAACGTTGGCAAAACTCTGTGGCTGGCTCTCACAGACAAACTCCATCCATTGCTGTGTAGCCGTTGTTTACTTTGGGAATGTGAACAAATGTAGCTTTGACACTGAAAAGCTGTGTCTACCGTGGTGCCTTACATTGAGCAGTGTAGGTGGCTTTCTTCTCATGAATGTGCACTATCTGGAGAAGATGACAGATAACCGAGTCGCCTTAAGAAATGAGCTACAGGTCCAAAAACTGGACCTACCCTGATGAATCACCTCTGCTTTCAGCACAAGTGTGGGACTAAGTGGATGCTGAAACAGAACTCAGTTATCATTTCCTGCATAAAAAGAAGTAAAAGGTTCTTTCTCGTGTCTGAAAAGACATACCTTAAATAAAGTAAGTATGTCTTCCCAACTAGCAGGGCTGCAATGTTAATCTTGGTCTCTACAGGAAACTGAGATGTGAGAGAACACTACAGAAGTGTCAGAATCAAGATTTGTGTTACTGTGTCAGAGTAAATTCTCCTCCTAGGGCTGGGTTATATAGCACATAATTGATATTCTGATATTTCTAAACAGTTTTCACTGGACAGAAAAAAGGTTAAACTTTTTAAATGTCCTGGTGAAACCGTTTTGAGTCGCTCTAAATATTCTTTAAGTTCAGATCTCAGATAACGTGTTGATATTAATACAGCGTACAAAGAATATGGGATCCATTTAAACTCTTAATTCAACTTATAAATTCCTTCAATGATGGTAGTTCAGCTTGATCAGCTGTGTGCGTTCCCGTGACGAGCTTGTTGCTATCGGCGTAACACCAGAACAGGAGAAATCTTCCATCTGCTCCACACCGGCGCAAGATGCTTCCATCTCCACCAGCCTGAGAGAATCTAGAAAACTCATCTTTTTGTCTGATTTCCAGCTGGTTGTCGTGTTTACCGACGTGTACCCTCTGTCGGAAACTAGTGTGTTCGCATGTGTCTCTCTCTCTCTGTGTGCTGACTGCCGCGGACACAGAGAGCAGGCGCAGCTATTAGCATTAGCTGCTAATATGAGTGCCGCGATCTTAGCGTTAGCTGCTAATTTGAGCGGTAATATGCTACAAAGGACTTTACAGGTGAATGTAATCAAATTGAAAAAATGGGTGAATGTGATGTGTACTGTAAAGTACAGACCATTTACCATTTAATCCACACTGGTGAGTTAAAACATCCGAACTTGACATTATCTCGGTAAGAGAAGCTGATTTTGGATGGAGGCAACACAGGAAACCAGTAGTGTGTGTATATATGCTACGATCTCGCCGAACCTCGGTAACTCGCGCGAGAGTAAGGTCGTGTTACTGGAAATGAGGACATATAAAAAGTTGATCTCCAGTTTTATGAATCGATGTAGGGTTTATTTAAGTTGAATCGATTAAAAATTGATGAATCGATTTTTTTAACCCAGCCCTAGTTTTCACGTTGATAATGACCTAAAAGTGAGAGTTGAAGATGAATTTATTCATGTTTGAACTTGTCTGTAAAGTTGGCCTCTTTGCATCATACTTTTTTCTTTCTTATTTTAATGCTATTCTTGTAAAATGCGGGATGTGTGCTGCAGGGTGAGAAGAGTCTGCAGGCTCTTCAGGGGACCAAACCAGCCATCATCACCGCCTCCAGGCCCATAACCAAGATGATCGTCACCCAGCCTAAAGGCATAAGCTGCGGATCCCAGGCCACCGCCACCAAGATCATCCCAACCAAGATCGTTTACGGCCAGCAGGGCAAGACGCAGGTGAGATCTGATTTCTCCCATCAGCTGTTGATTAAACTTGGTAGTAATCGTCCTCGTGACAGTAGATCCTGGTTAACCACAAGCTGTGCAGGTGTCATAAGACTGTTGACAAACAAGTCGACAGTCACAAGTCAAGTGTTTCTTCATATGATCAGTTGAACCACCACAAGGTTGTGCAAATGCAGAGAAGTAGGTTTAACCGTAGAAAGAAATCCAGATAAGATGAAGCCTTATTCCAGGAATCAAGGTCTTCTCAAAAAGACGACTTGTTCCTTTTTATGTGATCAAAGATATCATGTCGACTTCCAGTGAAGAGAAAGCTGTGGATTAAAATAAACGAGAAAAGTCTCCTTGGCACTTACTTTATCCGTTCCTTCATCTACTTCCTATATTCAGGGACAGAAATGAGTCTTTAAATAAATGTGATGTAGACTGCAGCATGATATTGTCATTTTTCTGGCTCATGGTTTTCATAATAGCCTTCACCTGTTTGCTCATCCAGCAGACATTTAAATGGAGATGTGTGATTAAATATGAAATCGGTATATCATGTTTTGTTTTTGTTTAATAAATCATTTATTTTATTTCGAACACAACTCAAAACAAACATGTATGGAATCAAGCAAAGTGTCCATACAGGAATAGTGGGGTAGTAGTGGCCTAGTGGTTACAGAGACGGACTTTGGTCTAGAGGACCTGGGTACAAGTCTCCGCACTGGCAACTGAAGTGAAGCACTGTGGCCTCTGAGCAAGGCCCTTAACCACCAACTGCTGTCTGGTTGCCAGAATCTGGTCTGGCAGCCTGCACACCCTGGTTTAACTAGGATGAGTACAAATGCAGAGAAGGAATTTCCCAGCTGGGATTACTAAAGTTTAATAAACAAATGAAACAAGTTACATAATAAGCTTCAGTATCAGTTTGCCAAATTTTCTCCATTCAACCCTCACCGCTGTCAGTAACTACAGCAGCAGAAAATGTGATTTAGCGTTAAAGATGCAGAGGGCTGCATAAATAATGTTCTACTAGTAACTATACTTATTATATAGCTTATATATAGCATATAACTTATGGTCTAAATCTAAAGATAAATTCATCAGTACAGCTGGTAGCTCCAATAATGCTCCATAGAAAGAAAAACTTAAATTTAAAATAAAATAAATTATTCCATAAATTTTGCTTTGTATAAACTGAGGTTGCTGAATGACAAAGCATTGTTTTAATTTTCTCACGTCTATGGTCACCGCCTCAAAAAGCATCTAGAAGTTCTCTCCAGCACAACAGGTACTTTTGTTGTCCATGAAGACGATACATTCAACATGTTGGACACTTTATTTAAGTCATTTACAGACATTATAAACTATTTTGGGCCTAACACTGACCCTTGCAGTGCACCATATGTTATGCTTAACGTGGTTTGTGCTCATTCCAGTCAGGATTCATTAAGAACATTCAGCCTTTACCAGCTCTGCATTTAGCTGGTGGTGTTTTTCATACTAGACAGTCAGAAATCGCACACTTATCTGTTTAAAAAAAACCTCAAAGGCCAGTAATTTACTATTAATTTATGGTTTTGGTGTCTTGTTACGATCAATAATCTGTAGTGCTGAATGAAAATGTCTGCTCTGTCATATCTTTTACTTTTTTTATGAGCAAACTGCACTAAAACGGCAGAAAATCTTTTAATGTCAAGACATGAAAAATAAATCTTTATCACATTATCGACTGGCATTGTTACATTTATGTATTTTAGTATTATGCCAGTTACATTATAACCAGCACAATGTTATTACGCTATTTCATTACTGGTCGGTAAATACCTTGTTTTTACAAAAGTGCATTTCTTTAATCTTAATAAAGCAGGTAGAAATATTGCTTCAACTCATTTACATTTATTCAAGTAAATGTTGCATAACTCCCTCCAATAAAACTGGAGGCTGGTTTGTTGCTTGTAACAATAGAGACATTCCCACAGTCCTGCACCCATTTAAAGCCGTGTCAGCTGACTGTACTTCTAGGAAATGCTGCGTTAGCTAGTGATAGACGGACAGATTGGACAGAACTAGTGGACATCAGGTAGTTCAAGGTTTTTAGTAATGTCTCTTAGAGCCAACAGTGAACACATGAGGAATAACTTGCTGTAAATCTGCCTGGTTGCTTTCATCAATTTAGGCTATAATTGATCTTGATTCTGAGGAGGCATCAATGCACTTTGATAGATAAGCAAATGTAATAATAATTAAAAAAAAGAGGAGATTATGGGTATTTTCCCTCTTAATTTATTATTTCAAAGTTTTAGTTCTGCTCCTACCAGCTTAGCGTTTGAAGTATTTATTTTTTTTAGATGAGTCAGCACATTTTGAGTTTCATATTACTCACGCCGTGAGCATCTGCTGCTAACCGATCCTACAGTTTGTGGTTTAGTCAACATGACAGCAGGCTCGTTTGATTAAAATTGTTCTCACGTGGAAATCATGATCTTCATACTCATCCTCATTCATCTGTTAAAAACTGTTGAACCTGCCAGAAACATCCTGTCTCTCCATTGTTCAAGGATTCATTTTCAATTAATGGCTGTTATTCTTTCTAAGGGAAAGGTTAGTTTTAAAATTACAAGCAACATTGCAAAACAGTGGCTTTAAAATTAAAAATGTACTTTTCCAAGCCTTTTCTCACCTCACATCATTCTCTCAAGTCTTGGCTTTCAGGAGAAAAATAGAAACTATTTCCATGTTTCCACTTTTTCCTCATTT
>JBAMHW010000017.1:25620076-25636985 GCA_037177495.1 Rhadinocentrus ornatus | reverse complement strand
TAAGTGCAGTAGCTTGATCAAACATCGCAGCCTGAGAGTGAGAGAGAGTGGGTGATGATGCCTGGTGCAGATGATGGGCTGCCTGTCAGTCATAAATGGCTGGTTAGTTCAATTGGTGGAGCATCAGTCTCCCATGTGGGAGATCAGGGTTAGAATCCCCCAGGGACGAACATTAACACCTTCCAGTTGGGTCCTTAGGCAACACCCTTAACGCTACTTGCTAACCATTGTAAGTCGCTTTGGATAAAAGCGTCAGCTAAATGACTGTAATGTAATGTAAATGCTACAACTCTGTTTTACACGACAGTGAATGCCCCTTTGGTTTCCCTCCAGGTTCTCATCAAGCCTAAGCCCGTCTTCCAAACGGCAGTGATGAGCGAACAGACGAGGCAACTGGTCACCGAGACGCTGCAGCAGGTGACCCGCTCAGCAGAGATCGGTCTGGTCCAAACCTCGAGCCAGGATGGGTCAGCAAAGGACGAGACCACTAGCGCCACTGAGGCCAGCAGCTTACCCAGCGAGGTCTCCCAAGGCAGCACCCAAGGTACTGGGATGTTTTCCATGATTTAAAGATGAGATATGATGCAGCCAGACAAATCTGTTACTCCTGCTTCTTTTAAACAAGCATTTACCTGCTAGCGTGGTGAATGATCTTCCATCAAGCACTCTATCTACTGCATCTTCATTTCGGACCCTGCTCCATCCTGTAAAACTCTTTATTCCTGTTCTTCAGATTCACAGCCTGTAGTGCACATGGTGTCCTCCAGAGAGCAGGATTGGGCTGAACAGGAAGTAGCCGTAGAGTCTGCCCCTACTATCATTTACCAGGAGGTGACTAGTGGGGAATCCCAGTCTGCCACTTCTACCATCAAAGCTTTTTTAGAGCTCCAGCAGACAGGTGAGCTTTTACGTCATGGGGACAATATGAAGATGGCATGCCATTACCACCTGTTTACACGCTGAGCTCAGCAGTTTTTAAACCAGTTATTATACCCTAACAGCTTACACTATGTCTTGTTCTCTCAACATCTCCGTTTGTCCTGCCAGCAGATTTAAACCAGTTCTTACAGCCTTTCATGAACTGCTGAGGCTCAGAAAGCTTTTTTTCTCACAGTTCTCGAGGCCTTGCTTTGACAGTAAACTCACTGGACTGCAATCCTGTGGAACAGGGTCGATAAGCACTTAAAGATAAAGATTTACCTGGAATATTTGAAGGTGGAAATAATTAGTACATTTAAATAGAGTCATAGACACCTGACATAAGTGCAGCATAACAAAACTGTGATGTTTATCTCCTCCTGACTGAAAATCCCCTAAAATACAAAAATAAAAATGCTATTTAGTGCATTAAACCTGATCTGTTCACCAGATCAGGTTATTCGCCGTCTTACTATGTGGTTGTAAAGCTTGACATCTGAGCCTTTATTTCAGCGGTGCATAAACAGTTTTTGTCACACTGGTCACGTGCTGTTCATTTGATCCGAGTTAATGACCTGTTTTTACCTGGTCTAGTCTTCCTTTAAAGTTTTTTATATCGCAGTTTGAAACTCGACATTTCCTGCACAGATGTTTCGTATTGAAACTTTTCCCAACAAGCCCTTTATTTACCAGTTTGCCTGCTGAACTTTTACTGGGGTTTTCTTGTAAACAAACTGATGACATATCTTCTTATCAGGGTGAATCGTCATGGTAACATAAGACTGGAAATCACAGCAGGTTATGTTCAACCTGCACTGCCTGTGACTTGTTTTAATTTGTCATTTTGTTTTTTCATGCATGTTTGTTTTTAGACAAATAAACACGCATGCTTTGACAGAACACCCCGACCTTATTAACTGAAGGAAATTTACTCATTTGTAGACTTATATATTCATGCTTTGTGAGGTTGTCATATGAATAAATTTTTGGGGTGTAACGATACATCAATCTAAAACCCCAATTCCCCCCAAAATTGGGAAGCTCTGTAAATTGTAAATAAAAACAGGCTGAAGTTATTTTGCTAATCTCATCAACCAATGTCACATTTGTGAGGTGAGGAAACTTGCTCCAGATGTTGTGTATTGGTGAAAGGTCTGGACTCTTCTCCTGTGAAGCCATGCTGGTGTGATGAATGCAGGATGTGGTTCAGCATTGTCTTGCTGAACTCTGCAAGGCCTTCCCTGAAAGAGACGTAGTCTGGATGGGAGCAGATGTTGCTCTAAAACCTCCAGGTACTTTTCAGCATTGATGGAGCTTCACAGATGTGGAAGCTGCCCACACCATAGGCACTAATGCAGCCCCGCACCTGTCCCCTGATAACAAGCTGGATGCTCCCTCTCGTCTTTAGTCTGCAGGCGTCGGTTCAGCTGGATAGCGATAGATGGATGCGTCAGCTACAGGCGAGAAAGGAGAATGGTTGACGTTTGTGTTCTTGTTTCTTGGTATGTGACTTTAAACAATAAAAACATGTTTTTCAAAAAGTCTTCCTGAGTCCATGCAGTGGTTTCCAGTAGAGAATCATGTCTGGGTTTGGTGCAGAAGATCACCAGCATCCAGCCTTGTCCCATGCACACAGAGATTCCTCCTGATTCTCCAAATCTTTGGATATTATACACTGTAAATGGTGGGATCTTCAGTTTTCACAATTTTATGTTGAGGAACATTTTTTCTAAAATTGTTTTACACTTTTTAGACCCAGTCTGTCTCATATTGGTGAACCTCTGCCCATCTTTCCTTCTGAGAGAGACTGCCTCTCTGAAATGCTCCTTTTATACCGTTTTATAAATATATATATATGTTACTGACCTGTTGCCAAGCAACATAATTAATTGTCAAAGGCTCCTCCAGTTCTTTTTTGATTTGTTTGCTTTGTCAGTTACTTTTCCAGCCTTTTGTTGCTCCTGTTCCAACTTTTTACAGACGTGTTGCTGCCATCAGATTCATTAGATGTTTACAAATTTAAAAAAAAAATTGGGGGTTTTATTTTCCATGATGTGAACATTTTAAGGCTCAACATCCAGAATGTGGTTCAGTCTGTTTCTGTTCAAAGGACAGACTGTGATTCATTTAAATGTCTGATTACTCAGGAGGAAAATTAGATTTTAATATGTTGGGGCCTGTTTCCACCAATGGGTCCAGTTCGGTAAGGTATCAGTCTGTGTGCATAGTTTTTATGTTTCTACAGGCAAAAACTGGTAAGGTCGCCAGAATTTCAGACCCAAACCATCCTACATTTTTTGGGACCCTTTCGTTGGGGTCCCAGTCTTGCGAGATCGATCCAACCTAAAAAGGTGGCGCTTGACATGGTGCAATCTGGTTGAAAGAATCATCACTTCCCAAGTGACTCGGCACTAAGAACATCTCCATGCTTAAATATACGGTGGATTTTTTATTGTCTAAAGTCACATACCAAGAAACAAGAACACAAACGTCAACCATTCTCCTCCTTCGCCTGTAGCTGACGCATCCATCTATCGCTATCCAGCTGAACCGACGCCCACTGGGTAAAGGGCTGCTACCTGCAGGTTTCAGATGTTTCCCTCCTCAGCACCTTGTTAAGTTCTGCCCAAACAGGAGGACCCATTAATCTGATTCAGGTGTTGCAGCAGGAAACATCCAAAACCTGTAGGACACGGCCCTTGAGGACCAACCTCTGGTTTACACAGACGACTTTTTTCTTCCGTCTTGCTTTTCCCCCTTTTAATGAACTTTACTTCCTGGGTTCAGCTCCAGGTTTAAAAGCAGCACCAAGGACTTTTAACAGCTCCTGGCTTTTTTGGGGGTGTGTCTGTTGCATTTCCCTTGAGGTTGAGGTTCAGGGTAGATTTGGCAAATTGAGGTCCTCTACACGACGTTTTCATGCAAACCCCAAATATTTCCGTTTGCGCTCTCACAAAAAGTTGCATTTACCCAATAGCGGAGAAAAACCTATCTCCATGCAGACTGAAAAGGCAAATAGGACTGGAAATTATGTAGTGTGCATGCCAGGCCCGTAGAGGGTGGTGAGACAAAAGTTTAGGAACCACTGATCTAGCACATGTAATTTCTTCGCTGGTTCTTCTTTAAGAGACCAAAATATCATTAAAAGATTAAGCAGCACAAACGGACCACGGAGGTCGGCCATTGTTGTTTTGGTTGTCGTGCTGTTCGCAGGTGTAAGCGGGGCCTGAGTGCACAGATGCAAGATGACATGGCAGATGTCATCATCACCAAAGATTCCAGTTTGTGTTTGTGTGGACAGGATCGTCTTGCTTTTTAAGAAAATTTCACTCCGGAGCCTCTCAAACCTTTCTGATTTTGTCCACCCAAACTTCTGTTACTGTGTAAACAAGAGACCAAAACTTTAGCATTTTACTGTCTCAGCGTTGCCGTGGGAACGGTCTACTGAAGCGTGCACTGCCACACTGAGCCTATAGTAAAACTAGAAAATCCCCTTCAGCTGGTTTAACTCAAATTCTGGTGTTATTGACTCTCAAACCAGGGTTAATTTAGGTCCAACTCAACTCAAGACAACAATACCCTGGTAGTCACTGATGACCAGGAAAAATCTTGTGATCGGCTGCTGGACTTCTTTAAATAAAATGGCTGGTTTTGTCATGATCAGGTTGCTGTGTTGCCTGTATTTTGCCAAAAAAAGGAAGAACTTGTCTGCAACCACTCACTAACTAGTAAAGTGGTTTTGCTGCTACTCGCCCTCCTTTAGGAGAAGTGCAGTGTTTCATTACCAGGTTGGGAATAACTTTCCAATCCGCTACTGGTTCTTGTTTTTTATTTGTTTTGCAGCACTGTTGTTGTTTTGTCTTTATGTTGTCAATGGAGATGATGAAGGCGCAGAGATGTGAGATGTTTTTAGTATCCTGCAGACTCAGAGACTCTTAACATTTAAATAACCACTTCTCACTGAGCAAAATAGCAACTGTTCGGAATGAAAAGATAGATGCCAGAATTTATAGATGATCATTTTTGTCTCCCAACAGTGAAGGAAAAGACAGAGTCCAAACCCCGGCAGCACACGATCGACCTTAGCCAGATGGTTGTGCCCATCCAGCTGACCCAAGAGAAGAAGCCCACCCCAGAGCCTCCCAGGCCTTCCACCTCAGAGGCTGAGCCCAGCACTGTGCACATCACAGCAGGTACTCCTCCTGCACAGCTTGACCCACAGTGTGAAATATACTGCACATCTGCCACTTCCTTTCCAGGCCGCCAGCAAACAGTTTCAGTGGAACAAACTTAATGTCACTCTAAACTCTTCTATTTGGCACTCAGTTCCTGTCTTTTCTGGTTTTTCTGCGGTCCGTGCATGTATGTTCTGAGTGATGAGTGTAACTCGGTCATCTGATTCCACCGCAGGTAAAGCCAGCAGAGTGGGAGAGTCCTCGGAGGATGACGTGGTCATGTCCTCCAATCAGCCGCTGGGGAAGCCTTACAAAAGCAGCAGCCAGGTTACCGTGTTAACCAAACCAGTTGCCGTCTCCTCTGCTGCCGCAGCGTTGCTCCTGGTGAGGGTTCAGATCAGGAATTTGGTTGGTGCTTCCACAGAAAGTGAAGTGGGTTTTGTTGTATGCTATGGTCAGGTTCAGAAACGGCTGTAAGCAAATACACAAACCGACAAATTAAAGCACCGTAGTTCAACGGTGTAATGAGGTCTTTATTATATTTTAAATGGCTCCTAAAATCGTCATAGTAATGAGTGTAAAAGGTTGTTTCACCCAAAAAGAGCCACAGCCACAAAGTGCTCTGGGCAATCCACAGAAATCTGTGTGAATACTTTCATAGGAGCTAATTCTTCACTTGAAATCACCATAGTTTCAATCGAAAGAGTTCAGAAGGAAGTCTGTGGACTCCTGCTGGAGATGAAATATTTTCTGCTAATCTGTTTGAAATGACAATTAAGATTTTAATACGCTTTTTCCCTCAGAGTTGCTCTTCGTCTGGTGCCAGAAGCCCTTTTCAGACATTTAATGCATAAAATTTCCCTGAAGTCCTTAAAGATTTAAGTGTTCTTACGCGTTGTGTTGCCATAATAGTTGGATGTTAGCAAAACAAGCCTCCTGTGGCCATCTAAAACACACCAGCAGGAGATGGGAGCGGCTGAAACTGTGGCTGAAAAAATAAATAAAACAAACAAACACAACAGGAAAACCAAAATCCAGGGTGATAACACAGATATCCCATGACGTAGCTAACGAAACAGAAAGCAAAACCAGATGGGAAAAGAATGTCATTGTCAAAGTTCCCAAGGGGTAGTCCCTTATTCTGCCTCACTGCCTTTTTAATCAGCCAGACATGGATTTACTTCATCATCACGAGATGTATGACTACTTTAGGCAAGGCAAGCACATTTATTTGTATTTCATTTACATTTTATGTACAAGACAATTCAATGTGCCTTACATAAAACATGCAGCAGCAGGGAGCAATAAGTGCAATAAAAAGAGCATTAAAAGGGAAAAAATAGATAAAAATGGAAATTAAAAGTTAAGATAACAGATAAAATGCAAGAAATAAAGTTCCAGTGTGGGAAAAAATGGTATTAAAAACATGATCAAGTTTAAAAATTCCAGCTTAACAGAGCCAGATACAGATCTGGACTCTAGTATAATGCAGCAGAGAACAAGAACAGGTGGGTCTTCAACCTGGATTTAAGTGTTTCAGCTGATCTGAGGCTTTCTGGGAGTTTGTTCCAGACATGTGGAGCATAAAAGATGAATGTCTGGTTCTGACTCTGGGAACTGATAAGAAACTGGAACCGGATGACCTGAGGGTTCTGGTAGGTTCATACTGGGTTAGGAGGTCTCATGTATTTTAGTCCTACATTATTCAGAGCTCTATAGACCAGCAGCAGAACTTTAAAGTCTATCCTCTGACGGACGGACAGCCAGTGTAAAAACCTCAGAGCTGGACTGATGTGGTCCACTTTCTTGGTCTTGGTGAGGACTGGAGCAGCAGAGTTCGGAATAAGCTGCAGGTTTCTAACTGATGTTAAACAAAGTCTCTTTTTTTTATATAAACTAAATCAGCTTTTTATTTGAACCATAAATCAGTCTTTTTATTCTTGTTTGAGTAATTTTCCCGCGCTCTTCCTCGCAAAGGTTTCCCAGTTCTGTGAGATTTAGGTCTTGTATGCTCTGCTCTGTGGAGGCTTTTCCACAGATTTTCAAGGATTAGGTCCGGAGACGGTGATGGTAGTGGTAAAATCTTCAGATTGTAGAAGCAGAATTGACAAAAACATATTTTATTATAATAAAGAATAATGTTTAAAATTCAAGTGGAGCCCCTGAAAGGCTCCTCTCGCCAAAGTAAATGTGTTCGGCAACACGGCAGCCAGACCATCATTCTGCCGTCATGGTGCTGGACAGGGCAGGTAAGAAAAAATAAACTTCAGCTTGTGCCTCCTGAGGTAGTCCGTTGTGAATTTTGAGGTGTTTAGGATCATTATCTTCTTTTCATCTTGAGCTTCTTTGCAGATGGTTTTATGTTTGCATCCAGAATTTGCTGGAATTTTTTAGAATCTGTTCTTCTTTCTACTTGTGAAATGCTTCCTAAGCCATTGGCTGCAACACATCTAAAAGCATGACTGATCCATCCCTGTGCTTAACGGTCGGACAGGTGTTCTTTTCATGAAATTCCGGGCACTTTTTTTCTCCTGGAGGATATGGCAGCTGATTGTTGGGACAAGGTTAGAGGAGTCAGGGTTTTCATAAAGCTTTGAAATGTGGAAATTACCAGGCCTTTTACTAATGATGATTCTGATCAAGCCACAACCGTAATACCCTACTTAAGACCCCAGTCAAAGTTGTATAAGGGCTCAAATCTCCTGGGCTTCCCATACATTTGCAGGGTACTGCTTTCGTTTTCCAATCCTCCAGAACAGAAATAAAACACTGATGAAGCTTAAAATGTTTTAAAAAAAAAAAGTGTGTGGCATCTTTAACTTTATATAATTTTGAGATAATTTCATTGGCAATTTTGACCAGGGGTACCCAAACCTTTGCACGCTCACATCCCTGTTGTCCTGTTTGTTTGCTTTCAGCCTTCAGAGAGTCAAAGTAAAGCTGAGACTGTGTTGGAGGTGGGTGAGCTGGAAGGCGACACCTTGGACCCTCAGACCGGCTTGTTCTACCGCTCCAACCAGCCAGCTTCAGACCCCGTCAAGCAGACCCCTCACATCACATCAGCTCAGCCGCCGCTCTCCAGCCAGGCGGAGGCCGAGCAGAGCCGGCACAGCTCCACCCCCATCCAGCCACTGCCACAGCTGCAGAGCAAACCTCAGATCAGCCAGCCTTCCTCTTCCACCTCCACTCCTCCTCTGGCGAAGAAAATCCCAAAACTACGAGAGCCGACTCTGTCCAAACCCCAGGCCTTAACCCAGAGCCCCAAGGAGAGACCCCTACCTGCACCGGCCCCGGCCCCAGCAAAGATTGCATCGCCTACCACACCGACAAAGTCTCCGGTGACACCACAGCTTCCAAAGCTCCAGCAAGCCCCCACCTCCCACCACAGACCCCTGCACACACCCATGTCCCACCCTCCTCCGCTTCAGGCGCACCACCCCATCAGCAGCGAGAAGGCGTCCAGCCAGGTGAGCGTGGGCTGCAGGTAGCTGCAGATCCTCCTGTTTGTGGTGTGTGTTTTCCCTACTTCACTCATGGATGCTGGAAATTAAGCGTCATGTAGAAGAAAGGAAATGAATTTGATTGTTCTGACTTTGCCTGCAGCTCCTCTCCCTCACTATTGTTTTGTAGCATTTGTTTTGGCACTGAGCCGCTTCATTAAAACATTGTTCTAAGAAATGTGTGTTTTTCATTTAAATATCTTCACTGCAGCAGCCAATCATCACGCAGAGTGCTACCGTCACCAAGATTACCTTTGGCAGCCCCCACCACTCATCACCGGTCTTCAGCAGTGGCGAGGCAGCTGCCAAGCTGATTCCAGAGTCCAGCTCGGGGCCCTCGGGGGACAAGCCCTCTGTGTCTGACATCCTGAAGATCTCTATGATGGAGGCGGAGATTGATCCGAGCACGGAGCCTATGGTGGTGGATTCCTCCAGCGACTGCAGCCCAGTGGGGAAAGCGGTCCAGGCCGTGACGGGCACGCTGGACTCGGGCCAGTTCATCAGCAGCTCGAGGGCTGGCGTGCACCATACCAAGTCCCAGCCGTTCAGCTGCATGCAGGGCCTCACAGCTCAGAGGAGCAAAGACGACCTGGAAGTCATTGAGGTGAGTTTCTTGTTTCAAAGTTATGAAGGTAATAAATCACACAGCTTGAGCCTGTCGGCATGTCTGTCACAACCTGGCTTCTGTAAGAACCCAGAATATAATTTATTTAGCAATAACGCTGACTGAGATGGGAGTGTGCAGATTTAGTCTGTGGGCCCGTTTCACAAAAGTAGTGTTGTAATATGTGCTGATCTCCCTCTCTTCATGCTGACCCATGCCTGCACTTCTTCTAAAAGTTTGTAAATGACACAACTTGGAAGTGTTATCAGTGATTAAGAGTAAATATGCAGGATAGAGGTGAACAAGGTCACGTGGTGCAGCGATTGTAAGTTATCTCTTAATATGTAGAAGTCTAAGGAGATTATTGTCAGCTCCCAGAGAGCACACGCTCAGCAACAACATCCTGATTGTTCAAGAAAGCTCAGCAGTGGCCGTATTTCCTCTGGAAGCAGAAGAGCTGTTGTTGCACAACTGCGCCACGTCCACCAGGAAAGCCTTGCAGTGCATAGTGGAAGCAGGAAGGTGCCTCAATCTCCTTCATCCGGGCAACTACAACCCCTACCTAGCCTGTAAAGCACTGTGGAAAAACCCACCCACTCCTACTACCCTCTGGTTGGGGGTTCTGGAGTGTTCAGGTCCAAACTCTGCCCCCTTTCCTTTCTCCCTCTTCCCATGAAGACTAACCATAAACTTAACCAAGACCCCTTAAGACCTATTTATGCTCCCTAACGTACGAAATAGGTAAGTCCGTTTCAATCCTCCTGTTTCTCTTCTTCTCTGGTTTGTTCCTTTAACTGGTCACGTGTCAGCTATATGGCTCAATACTGACCCCGCGGTTCCCGGTGGTATTGCTCCGTTTGCTGCGTCAAGCAAGGCCCCTGAAAACGCACACACAACGCTGGAGATGGACGAAACTGTACGTGTGCATCAAGCATAATTAGGTCTGAAATCTGTAGAGTGGAATGTGAACCTCCCACACACCCTCCTCCTATCATATCCACAGAAACATTAAAGCAGCACTATGTAACTTTATGGCACTAAAATTACGCATTTCTGACTCATTTTGATGCCGCAGTGACATTTATGATGTGCATTCCTGGAGCTGTTGTTGCCCTGCGGCATCCCGAGGCTGGACATTCGTACATTAGTACTTTTTCTTAAAGGACGCTGCATTACTTTAGCTGAATTTTGCTTTATGCACCGCGTCACATCCTAGCAACTGGATATCAAGACACTGGCCAGTTTGAATTCAGACCGTGGCTGGTTAATTAAAAAGATGCGGAAGAGAGGAAAAGAGAGAGAAAGGGACAAAGCAAGAAATAAGATAAGCGTCAACATCAAACTGACTTTTACTGGCTGGAGAGGGCTCAGAGAAGAGGCAGGATTCAAGATGGATGCTGAAGAGGACTTTGTTATGGAGGCCACAGTGAAAAGATCAAAGTTCAGTAGTGCTCCTTCAAAATCATCAGCTACTTTACACAAGACGCACAACTGCTGCTCTTTCTGTTTTGTGGACAAATCTTTTTGGAACTTTTGTACTAATATATTTATTACGCATCTATTTAAGCCCTTTATGTGCCTCTCTGTCATTGTAAATACTTGTAGTTTTTATACACAAACTATCTGTACCTCACAGTGAGAAACATAATTTTGTTCCACAATAAACCACCATAAAGCACAAAATGCAGGGGCTAGAGACTTATTTGGATTGGACCGTTCAACAATTGACATGCACAAACAATTCATAAAATACAGTAAAAGTTAAGTCCCAAAGAAATGTTTGTAGTAAGATATTCTGTGGAATGAATCTGAAGCTTGGTATCACATGGATATTTCCTTAATGGACTCTTGCACCTTCCCCGTTAAAAGGCCGTTCATCATTAAAATAAAGACTGGCAGCAGCTGGAACAAGATTGAATAAGAATCTGATGGCAGACCCTTCTAAAGCTCTTACATTAGGATGTGTACCTGAAACTGTCTCTTGGGAGTTTTACAATCATGTCTGTCCGTCCAACCATCTTCTGATTATTTGAGGTTGGGTTCAGGAGGGAGACCCAGATATCCCTCAACACTCCAGCTCATCCTGGGTGATTCCAAGGCATTCCCAAGAATATATAATCCTTCCAGTGAGACCTGGGACTGTCTCAGGGTCTCATCTCACTAGGACATTTACTGAAAACTTCCAACTGGAGACAATGTAGAGGCATCTCTGAACCCCATCAGCTGATTCCTTTAATTACAGAGGATCACCATGATCCTCCAGGCTTCCTCCGAATGTGTAAGCTCACCTAATATCTCCGCCTGTGCCCAGCCACCTTCAGGAGGAACCTCATTTCAGCCACTTATTTCCATGGTCTCATTCTTGCAGTCACTACCCAGATCTTGTGACCACAGGTGAAGTTTGGTATGTAGATAGACCAGTTGATTAAGAGCTTTGCCTTTTGTCTCAGCGGACCAGTGTACCAGTCTCATGACTGCTGATGAAGCCTCAATCCGACTGACCATGTTTAATTCCATCCTATGATCTTTCAAAAACCCAATCCCGAGATACTCAAACTGCTCCACATGAGGCAATGACTCATTTTCAACCCAGAAAGACCTCCAGCCTTTTCTGGTTTACAACCTTAAACTTGGAGCTGCTTTACACTCAGCTACCAACTGTTTCAGTGCTCAAGATCTTGATTTAAGGAAGCCAACAAATGCACATCTTCTGGAAAAAGTGCATGGATCCAACCCTGAGTTTACAAACCAAATGCCCTCCACTCCATAGCTCCGCCGTGAGATCTTCTCCATGAGCACCACAATCAGGGGCAGCCTTGGCAGAATCACACACTGTGGGTAAGTTTGACTTTGTCCCTGGAATTTGGACACATCCCTTACTTTGGGAATGCAGGCCCTAATAGCCTGCGACAGCGGTTCCAGCTCCCCGTTCTCCAGCAGCAATT
Organism: Rhadinocentrus ornatus; assembly: GCA_037177495.1. Lineage (NCBI taxonomy): Eukaryota > Metazoa > Chordata > Actinopteri > Atheriniformes > Melanotaeniidae > Rhadinocentrus > Rhadinocentrus ornatus. The sequence goes on along the minus strand of JBAMHW010000017.1, from coordinate 25,624,843 downwards.
CCACAAAACATACGTAGACTGGATGGTCAAACTTTCATGACTCCCTTAGCCACTCTGTGAGAGTAATGATCTGGTCCACTGTTCCACAACCTGGACATTCCTCCTCCTGAATTGTTCCCTCACCTACCCAACTCCTCTTCCCCCGAATTCTCCAGTGTTAGAAAGTCCATTTGCTCTCCAGGAGTTTGGTTCTAGAGCCCATGGCATCTAGAGGCAAGCCCAACTCTATCTAATCAGTACCCCTCCACCTTCCAGACCAGGTCAGACTGCGTCCAGTCAGCTTGCGATTTGACATGCCCAGACTGTAAGGAGGGATTTGAGCAAAGCTTTTAACAAAAAGTGATGCAGTAGGTCTCAGAAACGGTGTGTATCAAAAATGCTGTTCACGACATTAACAGGTTATACATACCGTGACCCCTTCTTCTTTGCCCCGTTTGTTAGTCAAATTTCAGCTATACTGCTCAACACTGCCCCCGTGATTTCTTGTTGTACTGCTCCATTTGCTCCATCTGCTATGCATTGACAAACTCGCTAAAAACAGACCAAAATATGCCTTAAAAGGATGCAGAGGACAGTCAGAAGGCTCCATCCAGATGCCAGTTTAGCATCAAGTATAAAAGATTTAGTCTTTCCACCTCCATGAGCGAACATGGAGATGGCATACAAGGTTCTATTATTGTTTGAACTGCTGTTGTTTAATTTTACATCTAAGAGAACTGACTGAAATGCTGATGTGACCAATGCAGGTGATCCCTCAGTACTCCATCCTGCCGGACTCCAGCCAGTCCAACGTGGTGGTGGAGCCCAGCGGCTTTCTGGAGATCACCAACTACACCAGCCAGCAGCTGGAGGAGGACAGCCCCATGGATCAGGAGGTGGACAGCAGCAATGACGAGGCTGCAGCTGCCAGCCCCCCAGACCAGCCGTAGTCGCCCCCCACCTCGGGGGGCGTGGCACTTCTTCACTTCGAACCAGCAGATGGATGATTTGTTTGGGGCCTCAGACCCAGCAGACAAAGACTTGCTGGATATTTTTCTCTTCTGTGTAAAATATTAGTTTCTTTTCCTCCCTACAACCAATGGTGCATGTGGTTTTTATTGCCTAATGTGGGAGCGAGGTGAAAGGATTAGTTTTAGTCCAGACAGTTGGACAGCAGCCTCTCCAAACATTCAACTCGGCTCCTCCCTGGACTCGGTGAGACATTTACACTCATGTTGCTGAGTATTTGGGATTATTTGGGTCCACGTTACATCATTTCATAAAATGTACTCGACATTTGCGTTGATGGCTGTCCAGAGTGATTCTCCTGTTGGCGGAGAGCAGATATATTTGATTGACTGTAACAGCAAATTCTCCAGCACTTCGGGGGGTTAAAGTTTTCAGAAGAGGGAGCAAAGCTGGGGCAGATCTAATTTTCTGTTAGGAACATAAAGAAGAAGCGAGAAGAGGGTCCCAGAGTTTGGATTCAGTCCAACTCAAGTCACTGCAAAGTGTAATGTAAAGAAAAAAGGACACAATTTACGAAATGTACCTTTTTTTTTTTTTTTGTAAGATATATTCTGGAGTTTAAAAAAAAAGCAACAGTGAGAATTTCTAGAAAATGCATTTGTTTTGGCATAGTGTGTTTAAACTGCAGTTCTTTTCTACCTTTTCAAACTAGATGACTTGTTTAAAGACATTTAATCTGCACAATAAATCAGCTCAGTAGGACCTGGTTGTTTTACAGTTTTCTGTCTTTTTTTTTTTTTTTTAAGTGTTAGGAAGAACCACTTTGATTGTTTTGTGTTCGTGTGGTCATGAATCTTACCTCTTCAGTAATTTAATGTTAAAGCTAGAGGTCACATTCAGGTTCTTACCAGTGATGCATCGAGCATTTGAACTCTTCCAGTGATGTGGTCGTAGCCTTGGGAATGTGTCACCATCCCCTCCCTACACATGAAGGAACGTCTACGTGAATCAGAAACCGATTCACTCCCACAGCACAGCAACATGTGGAGCAAGCAAACCGAAATGCAGCTTGATCGTGTCTGAAATTCGTGTTAAGAGGAAGTCTCCTTTTCATCGGAAGTCTTGCATCAGAGATGATTACATGGAGAGGAAAAGATTCAAACAGCATCGTTTAATAAGCTCAGAGGTCATAATTAGAGCAGATTAGTCTTTAGTAACCTGGAAGTTTCATCCATTTTCTATACTGCTTTTTTCAATGCAGGAAAGCTGAAGCCTGTCCCAGCAGCTGCTAGGCGAGAGGAAGGATACCAGTATATCCCAGTGCCAATGCAGAGAGACAAGTTTGATCATGATATGATGTATTGATTCAGTGGATAATGATTTGATGTCTGCAGATGTCACAGACCTCTGTGGTATGGTTTTAAGGGGTTTGATTCGAGTTCCAGCTGTTGATATGAAACAATATCACATCCTGATATAACACTATAACTTCCTCCTCAAGAAAGTTTCCGGTTTAAACACTGGCCTTTCTGGTGGTGCATGTTCTCCCTGTGTGGTAGGTTTTCCGTGGGTACTTCGGCTTCCTCCCACCGTCTGAAGATATTCGTGTTAGGTTGACAGGTGACGCCGAATTCTCCCTCCTTGCTTGTCTCCGTCTTGGCCTTGCAGTGGACTGGCGGCCGGTCCAGGGTGTACCCTGCCTTCAGGGTGTAGGTTCCATGTACTTCTTCACCCCTAGCTGTAAGAGCAGGATGGAGAGTGTTGATTGACAAGCAGTTAAAAAGATGAAAACTCACTTTAAATCAAATTTTGGGGAATTACTTCCGAACTCATTCTCAAATTTTCCCAGTTTCCCACCTCCAAGCATCAAATTCTGAGCCTACCATCTGTATGTGCTTCCTGTTCTTAGCTGACAGGAGGCACCCGGTCTGGTCTTCTGCTGCTGTAGCCCATCTGCTTCAAGGCTGGACGTGTTGTGTGTTCAGAGATGCTGCTCTGCAGACCAGTGCTGATTGGACTTCCTGTTGCTTTTCCGTCATCTCCAACCAGTCTGTCCATTCTCCTCTGACCTCTGACATTGTGGTGGTTGTGGTTGTGTGTGAAAATCCCAGTAAATACTCAGACCAACAACCATGCCACGTTCAATGTCTCTTAAATCCTCTTTACTCTTCTGATGCTCAGGTTGAACTTCAGCAAGTCCTCGTCACCATGTCTACGTGACTAGATGCTGCCATGTGATTGGCTGGTTAAATATTTGTGTTAACCTAATATGGACATAATCAAGTGGCCGCTCATGTATGCGCAGATGACTTATTCAAAGTCCATACCAGCACATAAATGTAATTAGGAGTCATCCTCATGCTTCTCTTTATCTAACAGAGATGTAGAGTTAGTCCTGCTGTCCCATGTCTTTGTTTAGATGTGGTTTCCTCCTTGGTCTTTGCCCATTCCAGGTCCATTTGAGGCTCTGAAGATGTTTCACAACCAGCAGCAACAGTCCAGCCTCCCTGTCTGAGTTTCTTCCCAGCAGTTCCTGTCTGTGAAACTATTTCATGTCAGTGATTATAAACCTTTTTTCCCTGAAGTTCAGCAAACCTCTTCTTTATGTAGACTGTTGTTAATCCAGTTTACTCATCTTTCATTCTGACACTCTGTGTTATTATGAAAAAACATTCTCGTGGTTACACAAAGTTTGTTTACTTTGACTCATCTCTTCTGACCAGAATTGTTCTACATTATTATCCAAGTTCCCGTTCTGAGAAGCATGGATACGTTAAAAAAGCAAGTTTGTGATATGTTTTCCCATAAAAGGACTGAAGTCTCTTCTGAACTCAGAAGTGATGGACTGCTTCATGCAGGCGTTCCTCAGTCAGGTGAGTCAGCAGAGCAAGCAAACCGTGATATCCTGTGGGACTCCGGCACCATTATCCGTGTGGGGCGGAGGGATGGTAAGTCAGCATGCTCCTAACTAGAGCCACATGTCTTCAGGTTGAGGTCAACCAATCAGACTGCACAGGCTGGATCTGAGCCGCAGGGACCGGATCACTTTCAACATAAAGAGGGAAAGGGCCGGCGTGGGGCTGGGCTCCACCAGAGAGCGTGCAGCGAGGACTTAACGAGTTACCGAGCAAACAGAAAAACACCACCACAGTGCCCGATAAACGCGAGTCCTGGCCCAGACAGCTGGTATGCTGCAGTAAATATGGTTAGATGTTGGCCAGGAGGAGCCACAACACACTCCACAACTATTTAGTGTTCTTAGCTGTTGCTGATGGGCAACAATGACTCATGACTCTCTAATAAGACAGATTTTTGTGTTGAAAGAAGTTTCTATGATGAAATTTGTAATAAGAACAAGAAGCTGCCAACCTTCCAACGTAGAAAAGTACAACCATGTGCTTGTTAAGGTATCTGGGTCTCTGTGAGGACTTAATGGTCAAATTTTTTCATATTGTTCAGATGGTTGATGCTTCAGCTGCCAGAATTTTGTTTGTGAAGCTCAGTTTTCTCATGGTAAAAATGCTTATTTTATATCTAAATGTGCAGGTTTTCTTTTCCTTACATTCACTGTTCTGCATATACGTGTAAAACCGGACAATAAATTTGGCTAGAAGAAAAAAACAAAAGCCCTATTTTGCTTTGTTTAATCAACAGAGGAAATAAAGTTATTTACAATAAAATGTAAAAATTCTTTTCCATGGTCCTCAGCCGGAAAAGGGTGGAGTGCTCTCTCCGGGTCTGCAATAGGGCCCTGCCCCAAGTGGAGGAGTTCACGTATCTCGGGGTCTTGTTCACGAGTGAGGGAAGGATGGAGCGGGA
>JBAMHW010000017.1:25569292-25580729 GCA_037177495.1 Rhadinocentrus ornatus | reverse complement strand
ATTCAACTATGTAAAGAACAAAGTGTTTAATAAGAATAGTTCATTCATTCACATCTAGGATGTTATTTTAGTGTTCCCTTTATTTTTTTGAGCAGTGTATATATATATGTAGAGAGAGAAAGACTCGAGTAAGAGGAAGAAAAGTTCCAATAAAAAAGTGGATATCAACAGTTTACGGGCAAAATCCAAAGTTACAGTAAATATTAATCCTATTCAATCAGTGGACTGACACCTTTTAAGTAACAGAGAAGGTTTTTCTAAAGGAAACTTAACAACAATGCATTAACCATCAGGCTTAACTATAATATTTAGCTTGGTTGACTGTTTTATGGTATTTATTTGGAAAGGGCGGCGCGTTAACGTACAACATATTTTTGTAAGTATGTCAGATTTACCACGATGCTCATTTTCATCCGCAGTCTGAAACTTTTGGTTCAGATCATTAAAATCTGACTAAAACTAAATAACCACTTAGACATTTAGACCAAAACCGAACCAGGGATCAGGGTCAGTGTCCTTGTGACTCAGGTGTGTTGCAGCAGGGAAACTTCTAAATCCTACAGAACACACCTGGCTTGCACTCCTATTGTACTTCCACCGAATGCATCATGGATGAGGTTCCCACCACCAAATTCCCATAATCGACCACCAGAGACTACAGGACCCCCAAAGTCTTCACCCCCCCAAAGCTTGAAAAAGCAGGTGATTTTAATGCTGTGGCTGTTTAACCGTTTTAAAACCGGGCAAACTAAACTCTGACAGGTTTGTGTAAACGCCAGAACTGACCGCCCTGCAGCCCCAGTGCCGATGATTGGACCAGAAACAAACAATCAGCTTAATATTGAGATGTGAAAGAAAGAACCGTGCCACATTTAATGCAAGTTTTACCGATGGAATGGTGGCAGCCAGCGGATTTCTCTGTCCCCCAGCTCCTACCTGCAGAGGACCCGAGGGGCTGGTACACCTGGAGCCCTCCCGGACGGACTCCACCTTCTTTCGTGGCTGCGAAGCCGGAGAGCTTGTGCTTTCCAACGTACATCTAGTTTAGGGTTACGATTTGTCATGGTGTCCAGCAACCATTGGTGCACAGCGAAAGTGAGACAGACACAAAATGGGATACAAGAAAAAAAAAAAAAGCAATGAGAGGTGAACACATGAAATATGCAGCTGGAGCAGGCTGGAGGGACGTGGACTCTGTCCCAATGATGCAAAGCTTTATTTAAAGGACAAGTTTGCACAGTAGCAAATAATCCTGCAGGAGTTAAAATACATGGTTTTTTAAAAAACTTAAATAGTTAAAATATTAAATATGATGTGAAGCTGCAGATTTAAACGGGAGATAATTATCTAAAAAATATTTTTATTTTAAGAAAAGTTTAATGATACATTTCTGAATTTGAATATTTCGGCTGAATAATTAGATTTTATGTCTATTCCGACTATTTTTGGCTATTTGGTTAAAACTTTCTCCTGTTTCTGCTTTTCATGTGTCAGGATTTTATAAAACAAGAAAACAAATCTCAACTGGAAAAACAAATAATCTGAATGTTTCCCTTTTTCAGAAACATTTCCTTTTATTTATAATAACTCGAGCTGGAAAAGTTAAATCTAAACTCCGTGTCAAACATTTGTCAACAGCCGGATCATTTTTTATTTGGTCATTTATAACAAACAAGGTTTGTTTCAGGCATGTTTGTTTTCTACGATGAAATGATTAATATTTATTACTTCTTCTCATCTTCCACCTGTAATTGGATGTTTTGTTTTAATCAGTTAAATAAGAGTCTATAAATAGAAAATTATTTTTTTAGATATTTACTTCATATTTAAATGAATATGAGAAATGTTGATGTTCATGCAGAAATATGAGATTTCTACTTCTTTCTACTACATAAAATTTATATGGGCAGGTCAGTAAACGCCTGTATAAAATAAATTACATTTTCTCTTTTTATTTTATTTTTACTGAGTCAAACAGGTCACAGCTGCGTCTGTAGTGAAGACGCAGTGTGTACAGACGGTACCAACGAGTGAACTCTCCGGAGAAACTCAACATTAACGCTTTGTTGAACGAGTTATGAATTAAAACATAAAAACTATCAGCAAAAGCCTGAAAAAAACTCACATTATGATGATGGTGATGATGAAGAATGAGTCCCTGATGGAAACAATAAGTAAGATTTATTTATTTAATTATTCATACTAAACAAACTCATTCTGCGTTAACCAGAATGAACCACAAGGCCAGACTAGGACACGCCACACAGCCCGACTGGATTTGACTGGTGTGTCTTTGCTGCTGCAGACTTTCTATAAATCCGTCTGGACATGTTAAAATAAAGATCTGAATTAGCAGCTTGAATAGTTTTGCCTGTGAAAATAATCTGGATTCACACGATGACGTCCAATAGGAAAACCAGATTTATGAAATCATAAAAAACAGGTTCCTCGTGTAACTATGAAGAAGTCGACTGTAACCAGGTAACCGTGAGTTAATGTGCTGAATGACAAGATGAAGCTCATCAGGGCTGTTAGTGGAAAATGTTAGTGTGAGGTTAGTGCTAGTAACAAACGGGTGGAGGAAAAGGACAAACAGCCACGCCAAAGATTGCTGGTATTTCCATTGCTGTTCTCAAACCGTTGAGCTAGAACTGGCAGATGTTTTCTGACTGAAATAGTCTGAATACTGTCCCAACATCGCTCGTATTTGAGGTTTAATGTGGGATTTCTCACTAACCCCTGATTTCCACTGGGTGCGTGGCACCTCACGGCTGCACCGCGGCCTCCGCGACATTAGCGGCATTTTAGTCAACGGTTTGCTTCCCATTGGGTCCGTGCGTGGCACCTCACGGCTGCACCGCGGCCTCCTCGACATTAGCGGCATTTTAGTCAACGGTTTGCTTCCCACCGGGTGCGTGTGTGGCACCTCACGGCTGCACCGCGGCCTCCGCGACATTAGCGGCCATTTTAGTCAACGGTTTGCTTCCCACTGGGTGCGTGCGTGGCACCTCACGGCTGCAACGCGGCCTCCATGTCATTAGCGGCCATTTTAGTCAACGGTTTGCATCCCACCGGGTGCGTGTGTGGCACCTCACGGCTGCAACGCGGCCTCCTCGACATTAGCGGCATTTTAGTCAACAGCTTGTTTGTTTTTTTTTGTTTCCCCAACATGGACAACGAGACGTTTATCCTGGCAGCTGATATTCACAAGATTCTCCACTTCTCCTGTGATTTTGTGATCTCGCGGATCCTGCTAGGTGGACTACACTCGTGGGTGCTCCACACCTGACACACTCCCGGTGTAGATTGCTGCGCCACGGAGGTTGGACAAAAAACGTAGTGCAGCTGTGACGTGGCGCACAGACACCCGGTGGAAATCAGGGGTAAGACTAAATTGTGGTTCCCAGAGTCTCTTAAGAGTCTACTGGGAGGCAGAGCCTTCGGCCATCAGAACTCTCTCTAATGGAACCAGCTCCCAGTTTGGGTTTAGGAGGCAGACACCCTCTCTATTTTTAAGATCAGGCTTAAAACCTTCCTTCCTGATAAATCTTATAGTTAGGCGTGGTTAGCCATCCCTTAGTTTTGCTGCCATAGGCTTAGACTGCTGATGTCCCATGATGCACTGAGCTCTTCCATCTTCCATGTAGAAACAAATGACAGTATCAGAACGTATTTCTCTTCTCTCAGCAGGTCTTCCTGGATAAAAGTTTACCCAGTCTCTCTTTCCTGTCCTCTCCACCCCAACGGGTCGAGGTAGGTGGCTGCCTTCCCTGAGCCGGGTTCTGGTTCTGCTGGAGGTTTTTTCTTCCTGTTAAAGGTTTTCCTTTCCACTGTCGCCCTGCGCAGCTCAGGATGAGGGATTGAATCGAAGTCAAGATCGATGCAATCTGTTGGTTTTTCTCAGCTAGGCTATTATTTATTGTTACTTTGATTGAATTGCTTGTCTGTAAAGGGTCCTGAGATGACGTTGTGAATTGGCGCTATACAAATAAAGCTGAATTGAAGAGAGATTATGAGAAAGTGTTGCTGGAGCATGCACAATAGATATGGTTAAACCAAGCATAAAAAGCCTAAAAAAAAGTTAATCATTAATCATCCAAATACCCAGACACTTCTTTTCGTTTCCCCCCAGCAGGTCTAAAGAGTGACCCTGACCTCATGCAGATAGAGTCAGTCATAAAAACGTTATCATGCGCTCTTCAGTAGATGTAAATTTGGCTTTAGGTGAGGCCCAAACACTAAAACTGTACATGCAGCTAATAGCATTCACACAGTGTTAACAGATAAATACAAACACTGGTTCAACAACAAATATTTTCAACCTGCTGTCGGTCATTAGAGGCTTAACAATCCTCTGATCTACATCCATCCAATCATCAATGATGCAATAACATCGATCCAAACTGAAACGATGGATCAATCATGGATCCAGTAATCATCTGCAAGACGTTCTTCAGAAAGAAAAAGTGGAATTATTTCTTTTTTTTTTTCTTAAAGAGGAAAATGTAGGTATCTAAAGGTAGCTAGCCTGGTCATTATAACTACGTAGGTAAAATATTTGGTTTGAGACCCTAAATAGGAGCAAGAATTACACTTTATCCTGATTTAATGTGTACAAATAGAAATTTATTCTTTCGGTTTTCTTTTGCATGATGTGAACATTTTAAAGCTCAACATCCAGGTGGTTCAGTCTGTTCTGGATCATCACTGGCCTCATAGCGCTTCCAGACAAGACACCGTTCTTGTTCCGGCTCCGTTCTGGAGTCTCAGAACCTCAATGCTTTCTGGCAGACTGGCCCACCTTCAAACCAGTTTAACCAGAACCAAAGTGGGACGACTTAGGATGTCAACATGAGCTTACAGAAACCACAAACAAAATTTAAATTAATTGCCAGGAAACATAACAACCCAATGACATTCAGGCCGGTGTCAAATATTAAAATACATGTTTGTAAAAGTGAAGAACGTACTTGGAAATAAAGGTTAATTCAGAAACTATGTGCTCTGTAACGTTAATGTTGTGTAAGGGTAGAGTGGGATGTAAATGGAAACTTACCCTTCATAATCATGGCGGTTGTGGAGCACCCTAATGACAAAGCAGACGGCGATAGCGATGATGACGAGCACGAGTAAAGCACCACAAACTGCTCCGATTATAATGGCAGTGTTGGCTTGAGGAAGAGACTCTGGAGGAACACAGCGCAAACATTTAGAGACTGTCAAAGAAGATAAAACAGGAAAATCACACATTTTATTCAAATTCATTTTTTAGTCCCACAGCGCGGAAATTCACAGTATAACAGCAGCAAGACAGGTGAAAATAAATAGCAGGAAATGCAAGACATAGAATAAGGAAGAAAATACGATATTTAGCATATAAATCTAAAAAAGATAAAATATTAAATAATTATGATTATACCTACACTGTACATAGTACAGAGAAAGTTTTGAAGTTCATGTTACAAGTGGACAAAGTTTCACACCATTAATTAGATTTACATAAGAGGAAAAAACAATCACTGCCAAGAACTCCGACTCCAAGCTGCTGTCATGACTGTGAGGAACAGTTTCTACTTTTACAACAAGCTGAGGTCGGCTACAGATGGAGGCGCAGCCCATCCACAAGAACGTCACGGCATTGTTTTAGAGGGCAGCGCTGCCACATCGTGTGGCCATGAACCAAAGCTAAGACAGCCTGAAATAAAAGTCTTTTCTATTGTTTGTGTCTGGGTTGTTATGTTTGAGCCGCATCAGTCCTTTTGGTGGCTCTATCTTCCACACTCTATCCTATCCTCCCGTCTCCTCTGCTTAATCTTTTTGCATTTGACGATAGTTCTGTTGAAATCAAACAGCTGTTGGGGAGGACCTGAATGCTCTGAAATGAGCATCAGACTGCGGAAGTTTGTGTTCATCTACTAATGTCGGAACGGTTTTTAAATTGGTGTATCTGAAGAGTCTTGTGGTGTTACTTAAGGTGGATTTATCCATTATTAAGGAAACACAGGACTTTCATCTCAGCTGTGTTAATTAAAGGTGTACCTGTAAAACCGTTTTATTCATGTTGCTAGCATAGCTTAGTGTTTCTGTGTTAGTCTTTATGAGAAATAGGGTATTCCTCGGGATCCCTCCGGATGAGCTGCTGAATATGGCCGGGGAGAGGGAAGTCTTCCAGACTTCCCAATTCATTTTGTACTGACTCCACATAGTGACGATAGAAAAAAAAAAAATACATAAAAAATTAACTCGTGGCCTTTAATCATTGATTCAAGGTAACGAGATAATTAACTTGTGTCCATGTTACTCAAGCATCAACAACCCGGTAAGCTCGGTTACAACTCTATAATTCATTTAAACATCTAAATAGATTAAAAACAAATGACAATTGCTCATAAAAATATGTGTTCTGTAGTTAGCAGCGAGCTCAGCCCCTCCCCTGCCTGTCTCCCAGACACTCCTGCTGTGTCCGAATGTCCACCCGACTCCCTAACCCCTTATTCTCTACATAGGACTGCACTATATAGCACACTACAAAGTGCACTCCTCCTCTTGGCGATTCATGCATGAATCTGCCTATTTTTCCCTTTCCGCAGACCACGTGACCACCAGCCATCACCACGGCAACCACGGTTCGTGCTCTGAACAGGTATCTCTGGAAATACAAATTCATGATGCTCACACACGCAACCCTGCTGTGTTTTGTGCGACAGAACGATTGTTTCACTTCTGTTAAACTGAAAAACGCGTATTTCCACATCCGTATCTACCCTCCCCACAGAAAATTCCTGAGCTTCGCTTTTCAGGGGATTTGCTACAAGCACCGAGCCCCTCTTTTTGGCCTTTCTCTGAGTGTGTTCGTGCGGTGCACGGAAGCGGCAATAGCTCCGCTGAGGCGTCAGGGCATCCGTCTGGCCACATGTCTGGACAACTGGCTGCTGCTGGCACAGTCAGAGCAGGAGGTCAGGGTGCACATGCGTATCCTCGTGGGTTTTGTGATGAACATGGAAAAAAGCATGTCCCCAGCGCAGAGTATACCTTTTCTGAGCTTGTCTCTGGATTCGCTCACTTTCACAGCACGCCTCTTGGCGGATAGTGTGAAAACTTTCAGGGCATGTCTCGCGCTTATTCATCCGAGGAAATCGGTCCAATTCAGGTTGTGTCTTTGATTGCTCGGACTGATGGCATTCGCCAAATATCATTGTCTGTCTCTGTCGCCAACACGAGAGATTTCCAGCTCTGGGTGGCCTCATGCGGACTGGACCCCATGCATCATGGCGCACACAGAGTGCGGGTCACTGCTGCGTGTGCCAGGACACTGCGTCACTGGCGGGTCCCGGCCTTTCTGACGCAGGGAGTCCCTATCCTTCTGTCCAGGAAGGTGGCCACTACGGATGCGAGCCTGCCGGGGTGGGGTGGGATCCACGAGGGCCGAACTGTGAGGGGCCGATGTAGTGTGGGTCTTCAGCGGTCTCACATAAACTTTCTGGAGTTTTCGGCGGTATTCCTCTCCCTGAAGCATCTCCTCCCGTCCCTCGTAGGCCATCATGTCCTGTGAGAACAGACAATACGACAGTGGCGTACCTCAACCTTCTAGGGGGTTTGCACTCCCGCCGGGACTGATCCTCTGGAGCAGCAATCACCTCCTCTCCTTGAGGACAACGCACATCCTGAGAGTCCCAAATACGGGTCCTGTTGTCCAGGGGCGCACCTGTATATGGTGAATGGACTCTGCACCCAGAGGTTGTGGGACAGATTTGGGCCCGTTACGGTCTGACCACAGTGGATCTGTTCGCATCAAGGCAAAACGCGCAGTGCGCTCTGTTTTATTCTCTGTGAAGCATTGAAGCTCCCTGGGGCGAACACGCACTAGCGCATACATGGCCGCCGGGCCTTCTTTACGCATTTTCCTCCCCTGGCGTTGATACCCCCACTCTGGCAAGATTGAGGGAGCACAGCCACATTCTGATATTAATAGCTCCACTTTGGCCTGCCATGCATTGGCTGGCGGAGATATATCAGTTGCTCAGTGTGTCAGCTGTGGGGCTCCCACAGCAGGTGATTTCCACTAGTGCTCGAGCCCCCTCCACTAGATCACTGTACAACTCTAAATGGGGGGTCTTTGAGGAGTTAAATGTTCCTTTTCAGCGCTTGGTGGGGGTGATTTTGTCATTCTTGCAGGAAATGATAGATGCCATTTTATTAAGGGCGCACACAGGCTCGTTCCTGTGTCCAGACCGCTGGTACCACCGTGGGTTCTAGCTGTGGTTCTGGAGGGGCTTAAGGGTCCTCTCTTTGAACCACTGGAGGGGGCGGACTTAAAACATTTTTCCCACAAGACAGTGTTATTACTGGCTCTGGCGTCAGCTAAGCGGGATAGTGACATTCATGTGCTTTCAGTGCACCCGACATGCGCCCAGTTTTTCCCGGGCGATTTGAGAATGGTTTTGCAGTCCAATCTGGCTTTTGTGCGTAAGGTGGTGGGGCTCGTGTTCTCCCATTGACCTTGTGGCTTTTCCTGCCTCCAAGGAGTCGCAATCACATGCCTTGTTTCCAGTACGCGTGGCGCACACTTACATGGATAGGACTAGGGGTCTCAGGAGAAGAAATCACTTGTTCATTTCCTGGGTTAGTCCTCGTAAAGGAAAACCTGTCACGAAGCAGCGCCTGTCACACTGGGTGGTGGAGGCGATTGGTTTGGCCTATGCGAGTCAGGGTTTGCAGCCTCCTGAGAGCTGACGGGCACATTCGACTCGGGGCATGGCCGCATCCTGGGCCCTATTCAGAGGGGTCTCTGTTCGAGACATCTGTGCTGCAGCGAGTTGGTACACGCCTCTCCCTTTTGTCCGTCTCTATATGCTGGACGTCTCTGCTCCATGCGTGGCATGCGCAGTTTTGCTGTCCTGATCGGATTAAAGTTTCTTCTCCCTGTGGTTTGGTGGACGCTAGATAAGGTTGTCTGGCAATACGGGAGCTACCACATCCCATAGTGAGACATCGAGCGGAATATTATGAAAGAGAACTTTAGGTTATTTACATAACCCAGGTTCAATCGAGTAATATGAGGGAGATGTCTCACCAGACAACCCTTCTTGCTTGGGCGAGTGAGAAGAGGTGCTTATTGTGAATAAGTTGGTCCGTCCGCATGAGCGATTTAAGGTAGATGGCACTACCTGATGCAGACGCATACGTTCACACGTTCACCAGCCAATCAGGGTTGGCGTAATGAGATTAATACTTCTGAGGGCTGCAGAGAGACTTGCATCCCATAGTGAGACATCTCGCTCATATTACTCAGAGAACCGGGCTTATGTGAATAACCTAAGGTTATCAGACTCTTAAGTAACGACACGTTGCAGAATTAATTAAAAGGCTGTTTATACCAAAGAAGGGCGAATTATTTTCACAGTGGATCCTGTAAGATGAGAAATGATCCTGGTGGAAAGAAATCACAGATGCAGCGACGTTGCATATGTCTATGCAAAAAATGCAGTCAAACGACCTTATTGTGTGTTTACTAAGTTTAGTTTAATAAGTTTTATTTGTTCAAAGAATGAAAAACGTCTTTTAAAATCAGAAGTCAGATTTGCTTTTAAAAAAAAATCTGAGATACTAAGTCATATAGAAGCTTTGTGAGAGTCAACATAAATGGAAAATAAATGTAGTCAAACTGACTGACAGATGCTCAAAACTATTAGCTAAAATTAGATAAAATGCTTCCTAGTCAAAGATGGAGAACTAACCCCCACTGGGGAGGAGGTGGAACCACTGGTAAACCAAAAGATAACAAGCCACCACATGCTCATGTTCGCTGCATGTAACTGAAAACAATAGCAAGGACACACCTGTTGGCTTCCTGTGTTGGACTACATTACATCGGGTACTGCTCAACAAATAGTTATACAAATTAAAATATCTGCGTTCTCATTGTTTGGCACAGTTTCCATTAAACAAGAGCCGTGCAAGCTGCTAACGCAGCATGAAAACTGTGATCACACATTTTTAGCCGTTTTCACGCGCGTGTTGCAGGGTACGAAAGCAGGGTTCACCCTGAATATGTGAATCTGATTAAGACCTGAAACTTTGACAGAAATTATCACTGATTTATAACCGGAGATCTGAAGGTTTGCTTCTACCCCACCATTATAAATATTGCTTTGTGGAAGTGTGAGAAGTTTTAAAGTTAACTAAAATGAGACACTGATGAGGAAGTCTGCAAGTAATACTGTTTGGTTTACACATAAATTTTGATTTGAGCTTTTTCATATGAAATATGTGACATGAACTTTATCAGTGTGTTGAAGTGAAGGGACTCCATCATTACTACCACTGAATTTTTTTGGGGGGGGGGTTAACTCTTCTGGTTCGATCAGCAGGTAAAGAATGAAGTCCAGTGTTACTATTACACCCCTCAAAAGCACAAACCGGTCCAAAAGTCCAGAAGTCGGAAACTAGTGAATCTACATCAGATAACAAGTTCAAATGTGTTGGTGGACGAGGTTTCTTTGTCTGCAAGACGAGCACCCGCCTTTTTGTATTTGTTTACGGGCTGTTTTTTTCCCGATTCTGCGTCTTTCCAACCAAGAACGGCAAATGCCCGAAAATCTTCAATCTTCTAAGATTCTCCTATAAAATTATCATTTGGTCTGAGGTGTGATACGATTTGTCCCGATAAATGGTTTCGAAACAGGTTGTGGCCGACAATCAGAAGAATAAAAAAAAACAACATCCTTGTGTGTACCAGGCCTTAGGCACCATATTACGTAAATATAATATTTAATGTAATTTTTATGCAGATGACTCAGACACATGCTCCCTTGGGAAGACTAAGGTGGGTGTTCTGCTGTGCCTTCGAGACATTAAGTAGCAGCTTGACTCCAACTTCCAGGGTTTTAATGAAAGGAAGACTGAGGTCATTTTGTGGTAATCCAGTGGTTGCTCGACTGCTCTCCCTGCATATCTGGACTCTTTGTTACGCGTTGTTAAGCCCATTGTTACGAGTCTGGGCGTAAAGGCTGACTGGGTTGAAACTGGACAAACAGATTAATAATGTGGTTAAGTCCAGTCGGCCACTTTCTGTCGGTTGAGGCAGCTGGCCAAAATTAAGCCGGTTTGTTAGAAATAGATTCTGAGAGACTCGTTCACGCTTTTACAGTGGCATGAAAAAGTTTGGGCACCCCTGAAAAATTTCAAGATTTTCCTTTTTAAATCATTGGTTGTTTGGATCAGCAATTTCAGTTAAATATATCTTATAGCAGACAAACACAGGGCTGTTTGAGTGAAGTGAAATTAAATTAAAGGAAAGGTGCATAAATTTGGGCACCCCAACAGAAAAATGACATCAATATTTAGTAGATCCTACTTTTGCAGAAATAACAGCCTCTAAATGCTTCCTATAGCTTCCAATGAGGGTCTGGATTCTGGTTGAAGGTATTTTTGACCA
>JBAMHW010000017.1:25450277-25463383 GCA_037177495.1 Rhadinocentrus ornatus | reverse complement strand
CGGCTGGCCTGGGAACGCCTCGGGATCCCTCCGGATGAGCTGGTGAATGTGGCCGGAGAGAAGGAAGTCTGGGTTTCTCTGCTTAGGCAGCTGCCCCTGCGACCCGATTACGGATAAGCGGCAGAAAATGGATGGATGGAGTCTCTGAATAAAACTACATTTAGTGGCTGGATTGTAAACCTCCTGGATGGGATAGAAATGTCTTGAAAACTTCTGTATATCACCTAAAACGTAAGCTATCCATCATCGTTTACCCCATTGAGTTCCTGAGACATTGTGATTAGCAGTCAGAGGTGCTGGCGATCTATTCTATTCTACAGTCATTTGGCAGATGCTTTTATCCAAAGCAATCTAGTAGAGTTGTAGGAGTTAAGGAGCTGACCATCACTATCACCATATGTGCTTAAATTACTTAAAAGTTAAAATGAAATGGGGGGAAAAAAAAAAATTCCAAGACAAGGCCGCGTTCCAACCACTAAAGGTTAAAACTAATTACACATGATATCCCACAGTGGCTCCTCATTGCCTTCCCTCGTAATTCCAGTAACACAAACAACCATTACTGTGCAGTTTGAAACATAGAAAGCAAAATTACATATTTAGATGGTATTTGAGTCAGTGTGACACTCCCAGTGGAGCAGAGAATGAAGGAAGTTTCACCTCAAAGTGGAGAAAAGCTTCAGTGTCAGCAAGACAGCCTCCAAATGCTCAGCATGACTAGAGCTTGGTCATGGGAACGAAATGGAGCATATCAAATGCCAGCAGGAAGCTGGCAGCAGTTGTCAAGCAATCTGCGGGGTAACGGGGGCCTTGCCTTTGTTAAGATAAGTCATGCTTTTGACGGGGCAGTGGCGGAGGATGTCTTTTAAGCCGAAGCTTTAAAAGTCTTTACAGTGTTTGCTCAATCAAGAACCGGCGATTAAATAAATTCTGCTCTGTTAATTTCCATAAGTAATGTCAAGTCATGCTTATTCATACGTCCAGACTTCTTGTATTAGGCTCAGAGCTTGGTGTTGTGTAATAAAAAAAAGGCATTGCCATATTTCTGTCTCAGCTGCTGGCCATTGATGGAAGTCGAGTGGAATTTTAAACTTCCTGTCAGAATACACAGATGCTATCCCACCTCCCCAGCAGAGCAGGATGGGCGGGGGTCTGTCCTTCCTCTCCAAAACATCTGATTCTCGTTTGGTGCAACAAGACTGGAACAAAAGAGAAAGGATGAATGAGAAGGATTTCTGGAGGCAAATAACTAACGGATGAGCAGATCAAGGCAGACAGATGTATTGTTTAATACATCCTGCTGCTCGGCAGAGGGATCTGGGTGGAAGTATGGCAGGCTGAGTGAATTGTGGTCCCCAGGTGCAGGTGAAACCTTGAAAGTTTCTGTTTTCAACAGTTTCTCACAAACACTACTGGGACATGTTTCACCCTGATTTCTTCTTCTGCTGCACAAGAAAGGATGAACAGCTTCATGCATACAGCCACACACGTGATGCTCTTCTTTTAAAACAACTTCAGTTACGTGTTAGAGGGAATTTTATAGCCATCTTTGTTGATGAAAAAGAGACATTTTTTTCTCTTCCACCAGTTTAATTGAAGGTCTTAGGAAGATGGTAGTCCAAGGGCCTAGTTTTGATTGTGACATTGGCAGGAACATGAAAGTGTCCATTTAAGACAAGTGTTTTGTCACATTTTTGGTAGATGTTTATTTACAATGAGCATCTATCAAGTTTTGAATTAAGAATGAAGTGAATGGCTGGGACATCTGAACAAACAGAACTTTAAAATGGAAAAAAAATCTATTTAGACGTATTCAAAATATTCTATTCTATATAGAGACAGATTGTTGGGGAGAAATTAATGTGTATTAATCTGGTTTCTTATAATCAGATTATGCTGTCTACATGATCACTTCAATAATCTGGTAACTCCAGGAATCAGATGATTATGAGTTTTTGGTGTGCATGTAAACAGGTTCATTATTGACAAAAAGGCTTCACAATGTCATCTGTGTGGTGATGATCTAGTTATGTCCAAAGGGATGTGGAACAAATTAAGCAGCACCCTGTAGTCCACTGGTAAGCGTCAATACACCTTTAAGCTGGTTAATAACTTCCAAGAAAACTCAAAAGATGAGGAGAAAAAAAATACAACTTGTAAGCTGATCAATACAGAAAATGATTCTGGGATAATACTATGGCCACATCGCCCAGCCCTGGTAGACAGCGGGTAGATATATTGATCCGGAATATTCCTTTATCACTGTGATTTAGGGCTGTGCGATTAATCGAATTTTAATCACAATTACGATCTGGATTTTCAACGCTCATAAAAATGAAATGGTCCGATTATTTTGCTCCTTGGCAGTTTACTCTTGTGCTGTTTTCAGTTGCAAGTCGAGCACCAATGGCATTGCAGCTCTGCGCTCTGCTGCAGACTCCTCCCACTGCCGCAGGCTCCTCCCACAGTCCCAGCCGCTTTGGTTTAATTCAACTTCAGATACAAACACCTCAAGTTACGGTCTGGACACACGGGAGGCAAAGTCGCTCCTTCTCTATAAATTTTCTATAGAACTTGCGTGATGAGGCGGAAATCGCTGCCCTCCTCCAGCTGAGCGACAGGTGACATTTGTGCATGTGAAATGTTGCGCTCGTTAATATAGACGTGCACACGGGGCTTACAACGCGACACAAGGAAATAGAAAAATGTACAATTTTTGTGAGTCGTGACTAAATAATCCACCAGCTCCCAGAGACAGAGAGATATAACAAATGTTATAAACAAACAAAGACCAAAGACCAGCGCTCAGTTAACACAGTGAACAACCCGGATTTAAGAACCTCATCAACACTTTAGACAAACGGCATCACTGCACCTCGTCACTATTTTAATCATGTCTCTCTCTGCCCTGTATGATGAGGGTCATGAGGGTGTTGTGAAGGACGTGGCTACAGTCCAATGTTTCACCACCGCTACGGACCTGTGGTCACACCGCACCATAGACCAGAATATGACACGGATTTTACCGTGAAAATGAAATGTCTCCAGTCCCAATTTTAGGGATGTGCAGGACTATTCGACTAATCGATTAGTTGAAACGGTTTGCAGAGTTGATAGCTTTTTTTCTTAAAGTCGATGTTTTGTTTGGAGAAGGTATGTGTCATTGTGCAGAGACGTGTTGTTTACAGCGCTGTGCTAATAGAACAGCGTGGCGTCTTTAAGAGCTGGGGAGAGGGGAGGGGACGGTGTATGCTGCAGCAGAGGAAGTCGCTGTCAGAAGCTTCCTGTTTAGCGGTGAATGTTTTGCTACCGGCTTTACCGGCGGTAAATCACTGCTGGGTAAAATGAAGGGAGCTAACCCTGAAGCTAGCTGCAGCTTTACCCAGGAGGAATCACCCCCCAACGTCAGTGTGGAACCAGAAAGTTTAGCAGCTGTTTCTGTCACCGATAGTAGAGGCAACAGACCAGAGCAGCACGGTTACTAAACCCTCAGAAATGTTGCTCCAGGAGCAGAAAGATGAAAAAAATAACTAGTTTTATTGTTGCTCAACACTCCTGTGGGTGCGGTGTTTAGCTTATGTAGCATAGCTGCCACCATATAAAAGCAGGTTTGATCCCGACGTGTTCCTGACCCACTTTCTCATCTACCTGCTGAACAATACCTGCATAGAGCCCACGCCGCGATAATGTAAAAAACACTTGTTTATGGAAAACACACAATATACAAATAACATCTCATACACGTTTCCGTTTGGAGATAAAGTTTTTTGTTTTTTTTCTTCATTTAATTATTGACGATATCATGACGATGTGACGTCTAATCGATTAATCAATTTTGAAACTGACTTAGAGCTGGACGATATGGCTAAAACTTATATCACGATATAGTTCTTAATTTCGGTCGATACGATATAAATTGGATATCGATATAAACAAAATAAAAACCTCAGGAAAACTGCCAAAAATGCCCACGACAAATGCTGTAAAACTAAAAATTATATTGCCAAGTCTATAAAACTCCTCCTATAAAACAGTAAAACATTTTAGAAACAAAAACAATAAATTAATGTTCACCTTTTATTTGTAATTAGCAAGGCTAAATCAGCCTTCAAACAAAAAAAAAAAATCACCATCAATGGTCAAATAAAACTTTTGCCATTCTCAATAATAATACCTTTAACTTTAAACTACAACTTAGGCTTATTATGTTATTCTTAAAGATTTAAACAAAGGTGCTTCAACTAAACTAAAAACATAACAGAAAAAAAGACTGAGCAACAATTGGTGCTTCATCTTCTGACTCAGCATATTCTATGAGTGGAAATGCTTCAGATGCACTGTTGCCTGATCAGCAAAGAATAATAAAATAAATTAAATTATAATATAATATATATATATATAATTTAACAGAAAAAGTCTTAAAAAAAAGAAAAAAAAGTCGCTAGAGGGGAGTTAAAACGAACAGCAATAGGTCGCTAAGTTGGCGACACGGAGCCAAACCACTTCCGTACCACCGAGTTAGTCTTTCCTCTCATCAACTATTTTGTCTGCTTTCTCTTCGCTTGTAGAAGTGTGTTAAGTCACGTTTGCATTACAGACATGAGCACTCGTTTTGTAGCTAAAACTAGCAGCGTTGGAGCCTAGCCTAGCATAGCCTTCTACCTCGCGCTGAGCACATTAACTGCTGCTGGGCTTTTTTTTTTGTTGTTGTTTTTTTAATGCTGCTAGGCTTGGTCGGGGCTCATTGATCAGGCTCCGTGTCTGTTGTGTACGTCATCACTTAGCAAATGTGTTGCAGCTCTTTCTGTTCGAACGCCAGTCAGTGAAACGCTGTAATCTTATACTGTATGTATATCGAAATATCGGAAATTTGTTCAAAACTCATTTGACCGCTATTGAATAAAATATATTGCGATATATATTGATATTGAATTATTGTCCAGCCCTAGCTTGACTACTTGATGTCTAAAATCACCTAAAATGCCTAATAAATCCCTAATTAATTTATTCCATATTTAATTGTAGTTTATTTTATTCCATTCTCTTATTTATTTATTTTTTCCCCCTAATTTTTTTCCTTTATTCATTTTGCTTTGATAAAATTGTAAATAAATTTCGGGGTTAAAACCGCTCAAACACCATTATATTCAGCTCTAGAAATAAATTAATACTTAATTTCTTAACGTATTTTAAGATATCAGTTTTCCCATTTCTGCTAAGAAATTTGGATTTCATTCAGTGCTTGGATTGAAACATTTTATGATTCTTATAATAATATCGTTAATATAACATTTAATTTAACATTCTCCTAATCATTCTTTAACATTTCCATTTTTTTAGCACATTCTGCCAAAATCAATCAATCCTCCTTTTTCTTCTGGAAAAAGACCTTTTCTAGTTTCTAATGATGTAGAGATCAGGCTCATATAAGGTCAACATGTTTTTGTTGCAGTTAATAAAATGATGCATATCTTGTTTTTGGTGACAGGGTTATTTAAAGAAAAATAAGGAGGAGGAACGGGGGTCTGTTTTCTGTGTTTTACTGGCTTAGATGTTGAAAGCAGATCACTATGTGCTATTTTCGGCACAGCTATGTTTCTATTTAAAACATCAACACAGTGCCGGATATGGTGTCACTAACTGTGGATCAAAACCTTGAGGTGTCTTTCTTGAGTTGAGGGAGAATCTATTTTTACTTGATCAGTAAAATTGTACACTCACACGTTTCAGCAGCCGAAATTAACAACAGTATGAAGCAGCCACAACACGTGGAAACATGCGGCACATTGTGGTTGCTTTAAAATAGAAATGCCCACAAACACAGGCAGAAAACGTCAGGTCTGCTGGCCATCAGAGGATGTTGGAAGGCAGCCTTGGACACCTTAGTCAGTGGGATGGGGGAGAGGACAACTTGCTTAACTACTTCCACCAAACAGCAGTTACTATCCAAAGCTTAGCTGGTGCTATGGAGCACAGCTAGGGATGTCACAAATAAAGATTTTCTTGGTGCAATTATTGTCAGAGAAGTATTCAGGATTTTAAGATTATCACAATTATTCTGCTTTAAATTCCCAACACTTCAAGTGCGTAAAATCATATGAACGCTCCTTATAGGTCTTTCATTAAAATGTGTTTCTATATTTTGATGCCAACATAAGAAAATAATATAGCAACAAAGTAAAATACCTAAAAAGTCTCATTCAACATAAATTCACACACAAAAATATAAAAAATAAATCCTACATATTAACTGTAGCTGGTGACCCGCTCCGCCCCAACAACGCAGACTGAATCTGTTTGTCTGGAGGGAATACCTCTTCCTCTGCTTTCCTACTCTAACAGCTTCTTCTGCAAATCACACGAAACCAACGCAAGCGGCGACACGGATGTTGATGTTGGTTTTGTTATGCGCAGAAGTTGCAAAGATCTGCTGTCATGGCTCAGACATCCTTCATGGAAAGAGACAACTTTAAGGGATATTTACGATTAATTACTTGCATTGTTTACTGCTGCATTCAGTTGTGGAGTAACGGAGGCATCCCTGGTTGGAAAGCAGCCTTGAACACCTTAGTGAGTGCGGTAGGGTGATCTAAACTGGTCCAAACCTTTGCTATTGGTACTAAGCACAGCAAAACTATCATAATGGAAACCAGAACATGACTGGATGCCAAGTTACTGGGCTCCCAAAAACTTATTAAAAACATATTAAATAAAAGAAAACTCTTATGCCACTACATCAGGGTTGGTCAGCAGCTGTTTGGCTTCATTGGCGCTGTCTACATTTACAGCTCAGCAGCTTCGTCTGTAACCTGAGATAGTTTTAAGTTTTCTAAACGGATCAATCAGTCGACATCCTGAAAGCTTTTTGTCTTGTGGTGGTAAAAGTGAAGCGTGAGGTTTTAAAACCAGCTATGCAGATTTCTGACCCTGACTCACTTATGAAAGTAAAAAGCTTCTTTACATGATTGAGCTGGTCGAATGGCGAATGTTAACCATGGATACATCGCTATCAATCCTTTAGCAGGACATAGTGTACGTTCTTTACACGTTTTACACATTTTACTGTTAATTGAAAGCAGATGTGGGGACAAGAAATGTGGGGATGGAGTGGGAGGTACGGCAGAAAGGTCAGAAAAGGCTGCCTCAGACTCGTAAAGTTTAATGTTTAAGGCACAATGATTTCTAATTAATCCACCATCTTTTTTTAACATGATTGTCTTCTAAAGCAAGTCTGCTGGAAATAAACTGCAGGGTTTCCTTCACAAACCTGGTGGCCCATCAGGCGGTGCCTCCCCACTGGGATTTTATATTGTATATGAGGAAGGATTGCAGATGTAAACAGCTGCTGCATGAACACAGGATAACTCTGTAATCGTCCCAGTTGTGACTTATTTGGAGTCGATTCAGTATCCAGTTAAATGAATTTGAGGACGTGAAAACGAGGAATGTTGGCGTGACTTCAGTCAAACGGCTTCATGTCGAGTGTAATGGTTCGATGCCAGTCAGTGATTTCTTCTGTACTTTCCTCCCTCTGTGGGGGACGGGACATTTAAAGCATTGTCTGTGGTAATACAGATAAGTTTCTTTCCACCAGGTGCCAGTAGCTATTGATTGTTTAAAACCAGCAGCAGCTATGTTCTGCCAGGTGTGACCTGTAATAAATGAGACTGGAGACATTTTGTTTTCACGTTGAAATCCGCGTCATATTCGGTTCTATGGTGCGGCTTGATCACAGGTCCGTATGGGTGGTGAAACATTGGACTGTAGCCACGTCCTTCACAACACCCTCACGACCCTCATCATACAGGGCAGAGAGACACGATTAAAATAGTGACGAGATGCAGTGATGCCGTTTGTCCAAAGTGTTGATGAGGTTCTTAAATCCGGGTTGTTCACTGTGTTAACTGAGCGCTGGTCTTTGGCGAGTTAAGTTTGTTATGTTTGTTTATAACGTTTGTTGTCTCTCTGTCTCTGGGAGCTGGTGGATTGTTTAGTCGCGACTCACAAAAATTTAACATTTTTCTATTTCCTTGTGTCGCGTCGTAAGCCCCGTGTGCACGTCTACATGAACGAGCAACATTTCACATGCACGAATGTCACCTGTTGCTCAGCTGGAGGAGGGCAGCGATTTCCGCCTCATCGCACAAGTTCCATAGAAAATTAATGAAGAAGGAGCAACGTCGCCTCCCGTGTGTCCAGACCGTAACTTGAGTGGTGTTTGCATCTGGAGTTGAATTAAACCAAAGTGGGAGGAGTCTGCAGCAGTGGGAGGAGTCTTCAGCAGAGCGCTGCAATGCCAGTGACGCTCAATTTGCAACTGAAAACAGCCCAAGAGTAAACTGCGAAGGAGCAAAATAATCGGACCAATGTTGAAAACCCAGATCGTAATTGTGATTAAAGTTCGATTAATTGCCCAGCCCTAGATGAAAGTGGAATCATTAGATTATTTTTTTGGTTCTGGAAATGTGGTCGTTTCTCTTCACTGCGTCACTTCCTGACGGTTTTAATGTGCTTTATTAAGTGTGAATAACCCACTGTGTCTTGATCATATTCCTGACTCCGTCTTTCTCCACAGAACTCATCAGAACCAGATCTTTGGCAGTACTCCAGGCTAACGCTTACATTGGTTGCACTTTTTAATTTGGTGCACCTCAGTTTTCCCAACATCACTCTCAACACCCCATTTTAATACGTTGAAAGGATTTCCTTTGATCATTACCCATATACACACCCATTTACAACCCTAACACACCTAATTTAATAAATGGCTCGTTAACAGGCTTGCAAATACTTGATTAGGAAGTTTAATAATCTGAGTCCGGTGTGTTGAAGTAGGAGCAGGTCTAAAACATGCATGGAAGTGCAAAGCGACTTACAATGGTTCGGCAGTAGCGTTAAGGGTCTTCCTTAAGGACCCAACTGGAAGGTGTTATTGTTCGTCCCCTGGGGGACATGGGAGACTGATGCTCTACCAATTGAGCTACTAAACTAAACCTTTCAAACAGTAAAAGTGTTCATGAGAAATTTCCCTTCGCTGCATTTTTCCCATTATCTGCTTGGAATTGAATGTTTATAAATGCTCAACCAGCCATAAACATCCGGTTTGTTTTAGGTTGTTTTTAATGCGCAGCCGTCTCTCGAATCAGTAGTTTCCTTGACAACAATGGACATTTCTTCTCCAGGACAGCCTCCAGGTGCAGCTCAAACACTCGGGTGGATTTATTTGGGCAGTTTTGATGCTTCTGCTGAACTTCTGGATGAGACTAGATCCCCGTCAGTCCAGGTGACGTCACACAGACGGGAGGCTGCAGCGGCCAGAATTCATTCAACTTCTGTCCAGATTTTCTCGTCATGTGGCTCAGAAACTGTGAAAAACTTGCACTGATGGAGATAACAGATTTTTTGTTGTTGTTGTCAGTACCTTCATCAAACATAAGTAAGTCCATCTTTTTCAGTTTTACCTGAGGATGTGGAGGGTGCTGATCTTGTTTTCAGATATTCTTGGGATGCCAAAGTAGGTTAGCGGCTCCGGTGGTGCAGCAGACCACCTTAGCAGAGCCTTAGCTTGAGGTCACTTTCAGTAACTAGTTGTTTGGTCCACATGCAAGCTTTTAAAACCAGAGTATCTCCAGACAACAGATACGGCTCCTTTCTTCTGCATCATGTTCAACTTCGTCCCCTTGACTTCCTGATATTTCTCCATCCAGCATCTCCAACAACACAGCTGCTCTGCAGCAGTAAAACATGTAATTTACACACATGCACATAGTCGTCTTGTGGGTTTGTCTGGGACTGTCCACGTTCTAATGAAATGCACTCTGACTGAAAGTCAACAAATAACTCATCAGGTTGATGGATTTACAATGAGACTGTATTTCTCTGTGTATGTGAGCGAAGGGAAATTTGTTCTGCACTCTTGGAGCTTTTTAAATCATTTTACCTTTATCTTTTTACTGTTGCTTGTAACTTATATTCTCTTAATTTCTATTTGTCTTCCATGCTTGGGGAAGCTGCTTTTTATGCACCCTGTTGTGCGCTTTGCTCTAAATTGTGCTTCTTTGTATGTATGTTTGCACCTGGCAGCTTTGTTTTAAGCACTTTAAGGTTACTTTTGTATGAGAAGTGCTATGTAAATAAAGTGTTTCACCGTTAGCTCAGATTGACTTATTGAATAATATGCTCAGTGTCTGGTACATATTTTAGTGATTCAGGGTGATAGAAGTGGTGTCAGAGAACTCTGAGTGACTCAGAAATGGTGACGTTGTTACTGACAGACAGTTGGTGGTGTTTAAACCTCTGAGGCCGGAGCTCATCTCATTTTACTACAGACACTGTCAGCCTGGTTGCGTGCAGGAATGGTGGGATTCGGGTTTGGTTTTGAGCCTCGTTTGTGGTGAGATTGCTTAAATAATAAATTAAGAGGGTGAACATTGCAAACACAAATTTTATATCTGTTATCATATTTTTAAGAGAGCTGCTCTATCTTTTCTCTTTGTTCTGCAGATATTTTACATCCAGGTCAAATCACACAAAGTGCATAAATAAATGAAGTATTGGAACTGTTTCCAGTGGAGGATGAGAGCGGGGGCTTCACGGTGGTGTGGTGGTTAACGCTGTAGCTTTGCAGTAAGAAGCTTCCTGGTTTGAATCTTGGCTGGACTGGGTTCCCACTGGGTAATCTGGCTTCAACCCACAGTCCAGAAACATGCTTGCTGAGTTGATTGGTGATTATAAATTCACTCTAGGAGTGTGAGCGTGTATAGTTGTTTGTCTTGTTTGTGGACCAAACAACATCCTCCTGAGTCATCCATTTTCTATACCCACTCTTGTTTCAATGTGTATAGAAAATGCATTACTCTCATTTGTGTGGGTATAAAAGATGGATGGATGAGAGCAATCAGACAACCGCTTTTAATTTGGGCGAGCTTCATTCAGTGCTACCAGTTTGATTAGAAAGATACATTTTAATCACTTTATATGCCAGAGCTAGCAGAGGTGAACCACTGTGGGCCCTGAGCAGGACCCTTAACCCCACCAACTGCTCCCCAGGGGCCAGAGAATGGCAGCCCACTGCTCCTAGTGAAACTAGTGATGGGCAAAATAAAGCAGAGGACAAATTTCTGTGTGTTTCGTAAGATATGTACTAACAAATAAAGTTTTAAAGGTTTATATGCATGAATCCTAGAAAGTGTTACTGATGCAGTAAAGGCTAGTCCTACAAGTCAGAGGAGCAAAAACAACAAACCAAGAAAAAAAAGAAAATATTTGCATTTTCTTAGATGTGTTGTTGGTTCACATATGCTCAACAAGAGAAAGCTTTACTTAAACTTAAACGTTTCCCAGTAACAAACATAATCTGCTGTGGTTTAAGTTGTTCTGTAGATTAACGGAGTGGAATACGTTGCACCGTTTGTGTGACAATAAATAAACACTTGTCACCTTGTGTCACTTGGTAATCCGTCATTTTTTATGTTTAACGTCCAGTGTTTCTCAGAATGATTAAAGAAACGTATCAACAACGTATTATTTTGTATTTAAAGCTGTTACTCTGTCCAAACTATCGGTTTTAATTTCATACAATAGATAATAATAAATGTTTTTCTGTCCTTCACACACATACTCAGAATAAAAGGAAGCTCACAATGTTTAGTATGTTGTAAAGGGGAATACCAGTCTTCAATATAAATAAAATGAAAGTGATGTGAAGACGTTTTTACCTCCGGGAAATTAGTTGTGGATATAACAAGCTGCCCTAAAGCCAGTATTAATCCCACGACCAGAGCTGGCCATGGCTTAACATGCTGGATGAAGATTGTCAACACAGTAACTCAGCAGAAGAGAACCTAAAGACTACATATTTCTTTCCCTTTCCTATTTAAAGTCCTATTTCTCTCTCGAGCGTGGCATTTGGTGAAGATTTGAATTAGAAAGAGCAAAGTGTTACACTCAGTTGGCGGGTTCCAGAGAAGCTGTGACGTTGTTATGACACGCTTTGATGCGTGTTGTTTTAGAGGACATACGAGGCTGTAGCGCTGCAGGGTTAATAATTCACTGCTGACTCGCTGGCAGGACTCGGATACATCTATGTTCTGCGAGGGCTCGTTTGTAATAGCGTGACCCATCTGTGTGTAAACAGCAGCTGATCGCTCGCCCCGCCTCTCTTCACTTGATTTCTTGTAACCATTCTGTACAGTAGAGTTAGCAGCCTTCAGAGTGGAAAGAATTGTGGTTGTCAGTATGGACTGATTCTCTTTCGGTGTTTGCATTTGACTTGTGTTCATCGATATGCAACAGCCTCTGACAGGAGGTGATGTTACCGGCAGGTCAAGCGTGCAGCCTGGAAATCTGTTGTGTTTTAGCCATGAAGGCTGCAAGATGGAAACCACAATGGGCTGATGTTCAGGAATCCTGTCCACTCATTTTATTTCAGACATTTTCTGCTCGTTCTTATGTTAAAGTTACAGCTTTACGTCCTCTGTGCATGATAAATGTCTGTGCTGACTGACAGGACCAATATGCATATTTAGTTTAGCTCTACTCAAAGATACACTAGTATGCAAGTTTAAGCTCAGTGGGTTGGAGGTTATTTATGGTTCTTTTTGCCAGACATTCAGTCAAAGCATTCAGGTTTTTTTAGCATCTTTTATTGTTCTAGTAATGAATTAATCTACTACTACATATGTTTCTTGCTTTCCTATTATTGCTGTTTTTTCTTGCTTAAACAAGATGGATTAATCCTCTTTTTGGTCATCAAATACGTAGATTTTTCCTTCATATACCACATAAAAACACATTTATTGTATGCATGTTTGGTATTTTTTTCAGCATGACTTCACCTATATGATCTGATAATTATATTTTCTCTGTAACCTATTAACATACTGGGCTTAGAAATACACAAATAATGTCTTCTGAATGGAAAAGGGTAATCAAGTATATCAGCTGATTCAATCACTTTTTTCAGCGATAAAATGACATATACATGATGAATCCCAATGCCTGATCCCACTTTTACACTCATATATTTGCCATTTCCAGGTATTCCTGCTACTATTTACCTGCTATCCTCACTAAAGCAACTCCAGCTCAGCCGTGCATCAGAAACG
>JBAMHW010000017.1:25381783-25392229 GCA_037177495.1 Rhadinocentrus ornatus | reverse complement strand
CCCCCTCCCCCCCCCCCCCCCCCCCAACAATAATAAAGAAACCTGCTGGTGTGGTTTTCCTTGCATGCTTCAGTCTTCATGATCATTTGTGCTGCAGGAAGTTAGATGTAGAAGATGTGCAGACGTCGGATCTGTGGTGGGAAGTTGTGATAAAACCACCACAAATAACAAAATCATTTTCAGCTGAGTAAAATCTCGTATTATCATTTTCACTATTATGTGTTGGAAGAACTCAAGAAATCCCATCGTAATTAGCATTATATTTTGCCAGCTTTGTTATTGTTAATGCAACACTTGATGTTATCATAAAAACATGCGGTTACTGTACCAGTGTGATTGTGTTTTGAGCCATTTTGGATGTATTTAATCACAGTTTTGCATAATTTAAAGACCCACGAAAGGAGAAACCTTGCAAACACGCTACAGTAGGCACAAGGTTTCAGACTTGTCTGAAAATAGTTTCGTCACCAGGCTTCAAGACAAGACTGTGTAAGACCCAGCACACATCAACAAGCTCTCAAAGATGGAGGGAATTTGGCTGGAGAAATTTAGTTCTTTATTACACTAAAAATGAAAAATTAACAATTAGATGAGCAACAATACTGTTGGAGACAAAGTGGACAGTTAAACACCAAACACATATCTCTCATATATTTGGTCATGTTTGAAAATACGGACATTTTGGGAGGGGGTCTTCAGAGCTTTGGGGGAAATTTTTAAATGTATAATTCCCAATGATCAGTAGTTTATTTATCCAGGACTGATACCAGAATATGTAAGAGATAAAGGAGACATATCTTTTTAAAATCCTGTCCCTCGGCTAAGAAGGCCACTACAATGAACTGGCTGAGGACTGGAATGAACCACCAGCTGCACATTATAGAAAAAATTTGGTAAAAGGAGCAAATGACCTAAAGTCCACGATTTAAAACAGAGCGATATGTTGTGAGATCTTGATGTAAAGAAGGAGCATTTTCCCCACTAAATTCTTGTTTTTATAATCTATGTACTTTTAATGGTTGGTTTTGATCAAAAATTAAGTTTAAAAAAACCAAAAAGAAAAGACTGCTCCTTGAATCCATCACATAACCGCAGGGCTGGACTGGGACTCGGCCTGGGCATTTTGAGCCGAGACTGGCATTGATGGAAAGACGAAAACTATGAATGAAAACAAACTTTCTTGTGACACTGCTTGTACAGTGTCTTGTTGCTGTCTACATACTTGTCTAATAAACGTAAACTCCCCCATCCTCCCAGTCCTGTTATTCTATACAGTACTTAGCGGTAACTAAAAGGCTGCTTGATCTAATTAACCTGAACAACGTATGATGGGATGGGATCCTGAAATTAGAGGAATAGAGGTGAGACACGATCATAAATGAATATTAAAATGAATAAATGACAGATTTAGGTATATTTTCATAGAATTTTTATTCACCACATCAATAAGCAGCACAGCATATTTCCTCCAACATGGAAAACTGTAAAAAGTGAAAAGAGACAGAGAAAGAAATGAAAGAATGACACTTGATGGACTTGCTCAGATGATCACAGTACTGGCATCTACTCATCATGTTACTGTACAGTACTTACCTAGAGGAAACCACGGAGGGCTTACAAAACGCCTTCTAGACAGGAAGCGCTGTTTCTCAGTTTCTCCTGCAGTTCCCCTCCCCCACCACACTTAATCACCTCACTTACTGACCTGTTGGTTTTTTTGCTAGATAATTTTAGGGGGTCACCAGATAATTTTATAAAATTGTATAGCCTACATTTATCAAGTAAATTTGGCTTTTTTTTCATTAGTTATTTGTTTTTAAAAGGGCTGTCAAAATTAAATATTTTAAATAATCACAGAATTTTTTTCTAACACAATAATGAATAAACAACAAAGTTAGTACACCTGCCATATTAAAAATCTGAGTTTGATCTCCACGAAAGAAGCTGATTTTGGGCATGTAGGTGCCTTGTTACAGTGGTGAGCCACCAAAAACCATTTTATCCTTCTTATTTATGAAGGTTCTGACAGTTTTTCAGCCTAAAATTTACAGGATGGCGGTAAGCTGACCCATTAGGTAAATGACACAATTAATCACTAAGTCGTCTTGTGGGGGTGGCGGTTGCGAACACCATTGCATCTCATCTTTGGGGTTGTGGCTCAAAAAGTTTGAAAACCACTGCTTTACAGAGCTTCATTTAACATTAAACGTAAAGAAAAAGGAAAAAGAAAGAACAATAGATAAAAACAGTATTAAAACATGATAAAGTTTAAAAATTTCAGCTTAACAGAACCAGATGCAGATCTGGACTCTAAATAAAATCTAGTGAAATGCAGCAGAGAACAGAACCTGGATCTAAATAAACTAAGTGTTTTCGCTGATCTGAGGCGTTCTGGGCGTTTGTTCCAGACATGTGGAGCATAGAAGCCGAATGAGCCTGTACAGGGCTTCGGCCTCCTGGTGACATTGTAATATATATCTGTGTGTCATCTGCGTAGCTATGGTAACTAGTTTTGTTTTTCTTTATGACCTGTGCCAGAGGGAGCATGTAGATGTTAAACAGAAGAGGCCCCAGGATGGAACCCTGGGGAACTCCACATGTAATTCTTGTCTGCTCAGATGTACCAGAGAGGTCCACCTCGTTCCCCAGTCGTTTAAGTAATATATTGTGATCAAATGCAGCACTGAGGTCCAACAAGACTAAGACTGACATTTTTTCATCATCTGTATTCAAATGTCATTAATGACTTTGGTCAGAGCGTCTCAGTGCTGGGGTGCCATCTAAAACCTGACTGGAAGACATCATAGCAGTTGTTTTCTGTTAAAAAGTCGTTTAGCTGATGAAAAACGGCTTTTTCGATTATCTTACTTAGAAAAGGAAGATGTGAGATCAGCCTGTAGTTCATTTTTAGCAGAGGCTTGATTACAGCTGTTTTTAGAAGCTCTGGAAAGACACCCGAAATTAAAGATCACAACCTGTAACAGATCTGGCTCCAGAGTCTTTGAGACCTTTTTAAAAAAAACCTGTGGGCAGGATGTCCAAGCAGCAAGAAGAGGAGTTCAGCTGACATAAGCTGTCCCCCAGATCTTTGCTGTTAATCGGATTAAACTGTGTCATGGTGTTTAAACTGGTTTTCATGGACCCAGTATGTCTCTTGAACCTGCTGGTGCTGATGAACCAACTGTTTGTCTGATTTTCTGGATTTTTCTGTGAAGGATTTGGAGAACTCATTGCAGCCTTGGTGGAACAAAGTTCAGGTGCTAATGACATGATTTGTTAACCTGTCGACAATAGTGAATAAGACCCGAGCTTTATGATAGTTTTTGCTAACAATGTCAGAGAAATAGGACTTCCTTGCGTTCCTCAGGTGTAGATTATAAGAGTGAAGTTTCTCTTTATACATGTCATAATGAACCTGTAGATGTTTTTCTCCATCTTTTCTCAGCTTTTCAGTCTTTAGTCCCTGTGTCCCGAGGGTTGTCTACATAGATGTTAAAATCAATATCAAAAATTACACAGTCAAAATCTACACAGATTAAAGCAGCAGTTCACTAAACTCATCATGAAATGCTGTGCAGCATCCTGGTGGGCGGTAAATATCCAGAAACATTGATTCGATAAGAGCAGCCGCACTGTTATCTTGGTTTAACAAGGACTCAGTTAAAAACATAAAATCAAGGTTGTGCTCAGTTATAAAATCATTAATTAAAAATGTTTTCCCTGCTAATGAGCTAACATTTAATAAAGCTAACTTAATGGGTTCAGAATAGTTTGCCCTATGTTTGGGGGCACGCTGTGGCTCACAGGGTATGTTAACTCTACTTGGAAACAGCAGCTCTCTGTGTTCTGACCGAGCTAGATTTCTCCTTCTGTTACCTAACAGTAAAGATATTTTTAACCTTCTAATAAACAGGGATCCAGCTCGTACTGGGAAAAATCATGACTGCCATTATCTACGCAGCCTGGGCCCTCCACACATCATACATCTTAAACATGAAGCTGGCAAAGTGGGATAGGTGGGGCTGGGTGCCCTCCCTTTAGCCGTTCTGGTGGGGGCTTATGGGGGACAAAAACATATTGGTCTGGAGGGTAGATCTGAGACCAGCATCGACCCGCTCCATCATCTGCTTAGTGAATTTCAAGGGAGGGGAGGGGCGGGAAAGGAAGAGTAAGGATGACGATAAACTGTTGGGGCATCATTATTATTATATTGATAAGTTAATCGGCTGACAGCTGTTCATCATCTCGCGGAGTCACGTCACGCCTGTTCTGCAGCTGTTGTCACCTTTCAGGTTGAAAACTGCTAAGCTAAGCTAACAGGCTAACATCATGTCCAACAGAGTGCTGCTGTGCTGACAGCGTGGCTCGCGCCGGTGTGTTACCGCCTACAGTCGGCGCGTGAGAAGCGAGCGTAACTGGGTCGTGAAATACTGATTTTCTGTCTATATTTGAGTCGGTATTCTGGCAGTCCATTTGCATTTTGTTGCAGATGTGAGCACACAAGCAGACAGCTTAGCAAACAACAGAACAGGCTTATTGGAACGCTATTACCAGAAAACAGCGTATTTTACGACGTTTTATTACAAATGTTCCAATAGCGTGGCAAGTTATGGCCCCTTTGGCTTGCCATAGTAGAGCAGACAGAAGGCGCCGCTATATCCAAACCATCACTTTTCACTGAACTTCCTGGTTGGGGCTGTAAGCCCTGCTGGTTTATCCTCCAGTTCACCGAACTTTCTTCTGGAAAGCTGGCCGGCTCCTGCTAAAAGCTCCACATATTTATCCTACTTAGTTAGCCTGAGCTAAACGGTAAACAGGACTGAAATAGTGCTAGCACGTTCTCGTGTCACGTGCGAGTGTTTGTGTCAGTATATGTTCATACATGCAGACAGCAGAGGAACATAAAGAAGAAATCCACCAAAAGGAAGACTGTAAAACATGGCGAATTTGGTACAAACATTTACTCGCCATTTGACGGATAGCCCTCTGAGATTTATCCGCCAAATAAAAAATTTACTCGCATTTGGCGCCTGGCGAGTGTTAATTTCGGACCCTGGTCACATGGTTCATGTAGCCCTTAAAAGTTCTAAACAGCTCAGCGCTGTCAGTCGATTTGAACGTGTTCTGGTGGGAGGCAGCAGAAAAAACATCCATTCCCTTGTAATTTCCCTCCAGAACACTGGGTTAATAAACCAACTGGTTTATAACTTGTCTTAATAGTCCTAGCTTAACCATACCCTCCTGACTACCAGTAGTTCAAATTTGTCCTCTGTGGAGGACATTTGTAAACCTGAATGTCCCTCCTGCGTGCTATCAAACTACTTCATTTTGTACTCTAAAGAGGACATTCAGGGCTTTTGAATGGTACAACATTTATAGGGCTGGGGCTTTGGGAACTTCCTGTTTCTCTTCAAGTGAGAAAAAACTTACCACAATGCATTTTATGGGAAGAGGAAAAGTTAGTGAATAACAACTTTTTTTGTGTAAATTTAGTCCTGAAAAAATTATTTAACCGTTTTCTAAATAAATATACCAATATTTTACCACAACATTTAAGAGTTTAAGAAGTGTCCTCCGGAGTGGACATTTGTAGTTATTTCCTCCGTTTTGTTCTGTATTTTTTCAATTAAGAAGAAAGAGATTCACTGTTAGAGGCTAAAAGAATCTTGTGACAAATTGTTGATGGAAACTCAGATATTGAGTTGTCTGATGAGGAAGATCAAGATGCAGTGTTTGAGCCAGAAGCACGTGCATTGGCGAGCAAATGGTTTCATTTACTGGTCGCTGCCCAGTGCGCCAGCATGTGCCAGGCAAACCATATCCAACTTGATTGAAGGTGTTTGTCTTGGCTG
Organism: Rhadinocentrus ornatus; assembly: GCA_037177495.1. NCBI lineage: Eukaryota > Metazoa > Chordata > Actinopteri > Atheriniformes > Melanotaeniidae > Rhadinocentrus > Rhadinocentrus ornatus. The sequence continues at coordinate 25,386,377 of JBAMHW010000017.1, read as the reverse complement.
CACCAACTGGTCTGGTCTTAGAATTTGTGGTCTACCAGGGCAAGACCACCTTCAGTGTCACACAGGGAATTGGAAAACAAGCTGTCACATCCTCAGGTTAGTCGTTCACCACAAGTTACCATGGTGACTGACCCCGGCAAGAAGTTACCCAGCTTCATAGTACAGAAAACCAAGGGTTAACCCTGAAGTTGCCTGGATAAGAGAAAATCCAGCTTCGTTATACAGGCCTCTGGATCTCAGCATGAATCATGTTCACTCATCCGGTCTGTGCAACGGTTACTACCTTATTCAGTTCAAATCAGTCCATCAGGCCCACATGTGACAAAACAAACTCTATGATTTATACTTTGAGGTTTGCCCTTACGAATGCAGCAGTGCCAAAGCCTCATTGCTTACTGGTCCTTTCCCAGCCTGTACTGGTCCTGTCCCAGCCTTAAGAGATACTGGACTGATATGTTTTCCCTCTCAGATTTTTAAGATTACACCAGATCCAGACCCTCTACCTGCTCAGTTTGGTGCTCTTGGAGATAACAGACCACTGATTCCAGGAAAACACTCCGCAATCTGTCCTGGAAAAATGTCCCTTTCCTCCTTAAGTGGAGGGTCGCTGCTTCCCTCTCTCATTCCAAGTGGCTAGCAGCAACCTCATGTCCTGTTTAAAGGAGCACTCTGTAACCTTTGGACCTTAAAAGTGTGTATTTTCTGATTTTAAGATGGGATACTGATTTGGAGCCGTCATTGCCCTGCAGCATCCTGAGACTAAAAAGCAGACTTCATAACTTTGGGTCTGCATCACTTTCTAGTTGAGTTTCACTTTACACACTATGTCACACGCCAGTAACTGGATATCAAGACATTGGACATTCTGAACTCACACCATGGCCGATTTATCAAGGAAATGCATAAGAACTATTTCAGAGGAAAATAAAGAGAAAAAGGGACAGACCAAGAGATAAAACATGAGTCAACATCAAAGTGAATTTTACTTATTGGTAAGAGCTCAGAGAAGAGTCAGGATGAAGATGATGCTGATGCTGAATTAGCCAAAGTTCAGGATTACTTCTTTAAAGCTGGAGAAAATTTGACATCCACCCTAGCACTTCATGTTGAGGTTTCTGAAGAATTTAGGCCTTTTTTTGCAAATATTCCCAAATTGTGATACATTTCCTGAGTGGTGGCCAATCAGACTGGTTGATTTGCTTGTTGAGCTCGACTTGTAGTGGATTCATTTGGTGGTATCAGTTTTTTAATCAGTCTGAGGGAATTTTTTTTTCCTCACGGACTGGGAGACCAATCTGAGGCCAAGACTGACCCAGAAATATATAAAACAATCTTCAGACTTTCAGTTCAACTCAGTCCCGTCATCTGCAGAGGTACTCAGATGACTCTGCAGTTTGGGCGAATCAGCTGCAGACACAACTGTTGAACCGCTTTGTGGTACGTGAGCAATCATGTTTGCAGCAACATCATCTGTAAACCTGTGGTGCAGAGTGTGATTTCCTCTGCAACCATGTGCTGCGCTCATAAGTCTGTTCAGTCAGAGGCTTCTTCCACGCCACTGCAATAAGGATTGTACAGGAGGTCATTCGTGGAGATCATTCAGTTATATAGTGGTTAAATGAATCATTCATCAACAGTATAATTTCCCACTGGGGGTTAAATTCAGGAGAAAAGAAAAGAAAATGAAAGAAAAGAGAAAAGAAAGGAAAAGAAAAGAAAATGAAAGAAAAGAGAAAAGAAAAGAAAGGAAAAGAAAAGAAAGGAAAAGAAAAGAAAAGAAAATGAAAGAAAAGAGAAAAGAAAAGAAAAGAAAAAAAAATGAAAGAAAAGAGAAAAGAAAGGAAAAGAAAGGAAAAGAAAAGAAAATGAAAGAAAAGAGAAAAGAAAGGAAAAGAAAAGAAAAGAAAATGAAAGAAAAGAGAAAAGAAAGGAAAAGAAAAGAAAAGAAAATGAAAGAAAAGAGAAAAGAAAGGAAAGGAAAGGAAAAGAAAATGAAAGATAAGAGAAAAGAAAAGGAAAAAGATTGCATGCCAGGGGGAATTTTCACACACAAACACCAGGGAATGGGGTCCAGCTTTTGTTCACACATGCAGGAAGTTATAGCGTTTTGTTTACGGTACAGTGTAGATGGCACATGTGCATCTCCACTTAACTTTCATGATGGACGTGAGTGTTGATGTCCTGATTAACACACAATTATACACTCATGATCCACTTTATCAAGTCCATCTTGCTAGTTCCAGGTTGGACCCCTTATCTCTTCAAGTAAAGAAGGTAAGTTAAACAATATTACAATACATGATCAGATGTACATCTGTGGTTAACACATGATCTGGAGCTGATGGGGGACTGCTACGCCTGAAGAGAAACACACACCTGAATCTGGAGGGTGGTGACTTTCTGCAACAGAGCTAATCAAAGCCAACATCACACAGAACATTGCTCTACTCTACAACTCTAAGTAGTGCACTGCAGGATCTCCAGGGCAGCTTCAGAAACGTGCAAAGCAAAAGTTGTGGTACTTAGAACTAGAAACAAGACATAATCATGTAGTTTTAATGCTAATAAACATCTTTAGTATTGCTTTAATGTTTTTAAATATTTAGATTTTGCAATGAAGTGAAGCAGTGAAACTCCCTGACGATGATTTTATGTGTAAATACGGGTGGTGAGGAGAGAGGTGTCAGTCTTCTTACCAAGCAAACAAAACAAGGCAAACATTTCTTACACTGAGTTGTCTGTGTAAATTATACTTTTAGCTTTGATCCATTAAATATGCTCTACAGAAACTATTTTACTTTTCTTCTGGTAGGATTTTTATTGCAAGGACAATTTAAAAATTCAACAAGAGCAAGGCTCTGCTTGTCAAAGTTAATATTAAGTAGATATCCATGTTTGTGACAAGCAGTGGTCACAGTACAAGAAGCAGACGGCTCATTAATCCAGCACACAAGCTGCTCTCAAAAAGTCACTAAAATGGTAGAGCTGTATCAAGGCCAACAGTCCCTTGCTCTGCAAGGTCTTCTTCTTTTTGCCAAACACTGGAACTTTACTAATAGGGGGATTTTTGTCCATCTAGTGTGATATACTCCAATCTGTGGATGACACATACAGGTGAAGAGGAGGTGCATGGTGCGCTTGTGTGAGTGTGTGTGTGTGTTGCGGAAGGTGGTTCACGTGGGAGTTGGCGTGTGCACGTACAGAAGTGTGTAAAGGTGCGCACCCACCTGTGACACAGATGTGAGAGTCAGGGTTGGGCAGCAGCCATATTTTTTGTTGACCGCTATTCGCTTCTCGCTACTCATTCATCATTTCCACTGTGTTTAAATCACCGGTTTTCATTACTCCATTCATCCACCTTCTCTGCGCTGTGATAGCTCTGTGCTGCTCTTAACAAATGCACTAAAGCGCATCTGTGGATCTCAGCGCGTCAGTTAATGAAGCCTCCTGGCGCGTCACAAAAGTTGCAAACACGAGGACCCAACCTCGTACCTCTCGGCGGCTAAAAGGGATGTTTTGGAAGCCGCAACAGTGTACATTCAGTTCATAATTCTGGTCTGGTATCTAAACCACAACAGCAGCTGCTCATATTTACATGAATCAGAGAATGTGTGATAATTCCTGGACTGTTTCTGCTGCTAGAAAAAAACATGCCACAGTTTAACTTGATTGTATCAGATCACATGAAGACAAATGGCTCCATCTGGTGCAGTTTCTGAAAAACACAGCGTCTGTCAAATGAGTCAAATATAAGCTCTGCATTTAACTTGTTCCCAAAACTTAAAAATAGATTTAAATGCAGCCTTCTTCAAGAAAATTGCCTCAACAATATTAACATTTATATGGGGGCAACAAAAAAGCTCCATATGATGCCAATTTTCTGAACCATTTTTGGGCAGCTGATGCCAGAGATCTCACTTACTGGAAGTACAGAAATGCTGAGATGGAGGAGATCCCTCGCAGTTGCAGTCAGAAGTTTTTGTCAGATAGCTACCGTCTCATCTTCAAACGTTTTGTAGAACTTCAGATGTGTGTTTAGTTGGTATTATATTTATATTTTTGAAATTATGTTGAGAACCATTCCCTTAAACCATGTGAAGCACAATTTATCTAATTCTTTTGAGTTGAAAATAACCACAAAATCCTTTTCTAATCTAATTTTGGTATCCATTTCCAGGGAAACACTAACCACTACTAACAAATATGTGATGAGCAGATTCCTCAGCTGTGATGTTACATCTTCAGAACCAGGTTGGTCACAAAAGGAAAGATTGGAAGTTCTTATTTAATTACCTTTGACAAATTAAACTTAAGGATTAGAGAAAGGAAAGAGTATGTAGTTGCCATGGAAACATGAGCTGACTGATGCAAGGTGGTCATTTAATTTTATGTAGTCACTTTTTTTTTCTTTTTAAGTAAAGTAAGTAAGTAAATTAATTTGAATAAGAGAAATAATCAGATATGAATATTGAAATCCATTCTGACATAAAAACATGGAGAATTTCAAATTTATTTTAATATATATATATATACACAGGACTGTCTCAGAAAATTAGAATATTGTGATAAAGTTCTTTATTTCCTGTAATGCAAT
>JBAMHW010000017.1:25308707-25322917 GCA_037177495.1 Rhadinocentrus ornatus | reverse complement strand
AGAAGCTGTGAGATTGTAATCCTGCTTTCTGTCTGTTCACCTGATGCTGATATTCATCAGTTATTCTTCCTTCTGTGGTTAGAAGAAGCAGCTTCACAGCTTTAAATTCATCCTGCTGACTTTTCACTTTTAGTTAGTAAATCCTGAATATTTCATCCTTCTTTCTCAGAAATATTTGATTTTAGATATATTAAGAAATATTTTGATTGTTGCTGTTTAAAAGAAAAACTGCTGCTAAATGTTCGTTCAGGGGTCTGCAAGCTTTACAACCCAAAGAGCCATTTTCCCCTCAGCAAGCTAAATAAAACTCGTGTTGAATCAAGTGTTACAAGACCTTTTGAAAAAAGGCAAATTATAATTTAATCTACCATTGGAAATTTGTATTTCTATTTTTAGGTTTTAAAATAAAATACATTAAAATTGTGCAGAGGATAGACAGACTTTCTTCTATGGGATGTAGATATTTGTGAAAAATAGCCCATAGTTTTCAACTGACAAGAAAAATGGATTAAAAAAAAACACAAATAATATCTTAGTGTCATTTTGTTGAGGAGATTCATTGGAATTATTCCTTTAAAAATTGCTAAAAACCTGCATTTGCTATTAAATCTATATGATGAGATAGATCTAACACATTTAGCCGTGTATTAGGAGCCATTGTGGAAGGTCCAGAGAGCCACTTGCTGCTCCGGAGCCGCAGGTTGAACACCCCTGATTAATTGCTGCAATAACAGTAGGTCTTCTTTTAAAGGAAAAGGATGTTTTGCGCATAACAACACAATTAATCGCAACATTTCATGCGATTAGTCGCAATTAAAAATTTTCAGCATTGCTCAGAACTAATAAATGTGTGTGTGTGTGTGTATTCACACACTGATTACTTACATTATAGCTATATTGACTTCAAATGTTTGAAAAAATCTTAATAAAAAGCAAATATGACTGAGTGCAGCTGAAAGTTCAGCAGAACACTGTGAAGGTTTTGGCTCGGAATTGATCAGAATTTAGAATTTCAGTCGGAATCTCTGTGCGTGAGCTGGCCTCACCACCTCAGCAACTACTAATTAATTGAACTGATTTAAGTTACTCGGGGCTGCTCGGTTACATGCTCCAGTCTGGGTTCAGGTCATCTTGCCTTGCTGGACTCAGAGAGGCATTTCGTTTCTGCTCAGGCCAGAATATGAACAAATCTTTAGAGGGAAGAGGTGGTGCAGTGGATTTTCATGAGCTCACATTTCAGCCCATGTGCTTCCTGTGTCAACACAGACACAGATCTCATGTGTTCTCTGCACAAGGCCACGTTTAGTTTGTCCTGTAATCTGTGGTTTAAGAATAGTTAGCAAATATATATTTTTACCGCCCATTTTTTGGTCTAAAGAAAGTGACAGTTCTCAGAAACAGTAATTAGATATTTGTTTGACATGAGTTAAAGCTTATCTCATCTTTCAGTATACATTTATTTGGTTTTCTTGTTTTATTTCACTCTAGTTTTTTAGTGTTTTAAATTCTCTGCTGTCAGCTTTAACTGCAGCTGATTAAAACAAACATATTTCCTGTTAGTTTAGTCTGAACATGATAAAACAATAGATTAATTAAATGCCACACTGATAGTACTAAAATATCATTAGGAAACAAACCAAACTTATTGTACTATTTGACATAAAATTTAAGCTGAGTGTCTTGGCTTTAATCATGCAAGCTCTGTTATTTATTTACTTATTATTTAAACAGTTTTTTATGTTTTTTTTCTTTCTTTTTTTTATATATTTAATTTAGTGTTCTGGTATTTGAAAAGTGCTCAACAACACATGCTCCATCCATCTATTCATTTTCTTGCCACCTTTGGGGCTGAAAGAGGCAGTTATAACACATGTGTAATGGACACGTGGAGTCTGTTCATTTGTGCACAAACCTTAACAGGTATTTTTTATTTTTCCCTTCCAAACATCTGCAGGTTCTGCAGGAGTTTCACCAGCAGATGTTTGTACAGCGGAACTCCGTCTTCCAGCAAGCCTCAGAGTTCCTGTACCAGCCCACGGACTCAGATACGGTAAATCAGGCTTTTTATTGGATGTTTAAATGTATTTAAGGATGAATGTAGAATCAAAGTCTTTCAGTACTTTTGATGACTGTGTGAGTGGTCGATAGCTTTATCATACAGTTATCGTTCTCACTGTTTTGTTAATAATTTAGGTCAGTAATTGAATTTAAAAACTGTGATTGTAGAACAAGCTTGGTACCTGAAATTTGAACCCAAATGTACATCTTTACAAACGGTACTTGTTAATGTTGTGACTTTGATTCTGGGCGGCATGGCCGTCTTGTAGCCTGAGGGTTGCCGGATCGATCCTCGACCAATTTGAGTTAATTGTTGAGGTGTCCTTGGGCAAGATACCGAACCCCTAATTGCTCCTGGTGGGTCATGGTTGAGCGCCTTGCATGGCAGCTGCCGCCATCAGTGTGTGAATGTGATGTATCCTGTAAAGCGCTTTGGATAAAATACATGGATACGATAAAGTATAGACCATTCATTCCTTCACCATCGGTCACAATAAATAGATACGGTATAATTGCTTCTCAAATAATCCATGTATGACCAGTGATTCTCAAAGCGGGTGTTGCTCTGGTTTTAAAACTATCAGACGTCTAACCTGCCAACTCTGCTCATGTTCTCTGGAGCGTGAGAATATAAACTGACTGTTGGACTGTTGCTAGAAATCTGGGTCATGGTTTAGAGCGGGACGAGCAGCTGCTGTCAGACCAGATTCACAGTAGTTCAGTTAACCTGTGCTACTGCATCTCCTCTGACCTGGCAAGTCATCCAGTATGTAAATGGACCCGTCAGAAAATGTCATGATGGTGAAGGTGGTAGGAGAAAATCGGTTATCTGACCAGAGTTCAACTGAGCTGGGCCTGCAGATACGAAAAGATATGATGTGGTAATAAAAAAATAAAAGTAAAGTTAAAAAGGAAAAGGTTTTCTTACAGGGTGATTCCATATGTCCTCATATTATTTGCGTGAATCATTGTTCGTATATATAATATATGAATGAATATTAGGAAGTTTCACAAGCAACTGTGGGACGGAGTTATCTCCTCTCCTTTCATAAAAGATGATCCGCTGTTTTCTGTGCTGAAGGAGATGATGATGATCATAATAAAATTCCTCTTAATATAATGGCCACTTAGATACTTAGAAACCTTCTGAAGCAAAGATATTATACAGCAAAAACCTTTGTGTATCATTTCCCTGTGAAGGTGTGGAGATGACGATTGTCATGTGGCTTGCAGAGAGATCTCTGCTCGTGCTGCAGCTACCTTGCTTGGTTAACGGAGGGTTCATAATCTCATCGTACAAGAAAATGCTGGACATAACCTTCTTGGTGGACCTGGTGGCTTTGAATGTCGTTGTCTTTGGAGATGTGGCATATTTCCATTCCACAGATTCCTGCTTGCTCACCGGATAATAACGATAAAGCCAGGTTTATTCCCAGGTTACAACCCTAAAATGAAGCTCATCCGGGTAGGCGTTGTTGAGCCAACAAAGCTCCACTAATGGTGAACTTCAACAGCTTCATGTCTTCCTAAAGCATTCTCTGGACCCATTTTGCACAAATCTTGGACATGTGGAGTTTGTCGTGTGTGGATCCATATGAAACCTGTTGTTTCTTCTAACTCGTGGTGTTTTCCTGGCTGGTACTGGTTGTACTGGTTGTTGGCCGTCCTGACCAGGGGCCATCTTCCAAACTCTCTGCCACGTTGGAATTCCTTTACCCAGGGTGTGATAGTTGCAGAAGAAGGGGAAGACTCCCCATCAAGGGCCTTCAATGGCTTTTCAACTTGTTTGGAGGCTTGACCCTCCAGAACTAGAAACTATCACCAACCTTTTGCCAACTCAGGTGGGGTAATGTCTCTTTCTTGAAGTGTTGTGACCAACCAGTTGCAGCCATGGTCCTACACAGAATCAGTAGCTAAGACATTTTTGTACATCAGGTGTGCTGCATTGTACTATCCAACTGGGAAAAATGTGTGAGGCTCAAACCTTTTTGATACGCCCTTTTAACCTGCATTGACACAAGACTGTACGTTTCAAAAGACCTTCAAGTCCATGCACAACAACTTAACAACAGTCACTCAAAACTACTGAAAGTTTAAGTACAGCTCAGGTCAAAAAACACTGGTCTCAACAAGTGTTACTGGTTTAGCTGCCGACAAACTTCAGTAACTGTAAAGGTAAAACTCCACTAAGGTTAGAAGACTGAGCCTGTTGAGCTGCAGCATGACTGAACTAAACACATGGGCTTGAAACACAGCTGAACGTTAGTGACTAGTCTGTAAGCTGCACCACATGCGCCTCATCTCCTCCTGAGCGGGTACAGCCAGCCAAACTCACAACCACTCCTGCACCGACGCTTGAATGCCCATGGAGATGCAGAGAAGTGTGTTGCAACAAGTTTTTAAGCCAGGCATGTCAAAGGTTTGCAGGTACATTTAAAAACAGGGATGTCCCCATCCGATCGCGTGATCGGAAATCGGAGCCAATCACACCATTTTCAAATGATCGGAATCGGGTGGAAATGATCAGACTTAACCTTATGAAACAACAAGCATTATAATTGCTACAAAGACAGAAACAACACTGTAACGTCACACAATTTACGGCAGGCGGGGAATTCAGGCAACATATTAGTAGCTAACGCAGGGCAAACGTGTCACATTTATACAGCCAACATGTCTGCAGTCTGGAGATATTTTAAACTGGACAACGAAGGCAGTGCAACAGCCACTTGTAATGTGTGCAAATTGGGCATTTTGCGCGGTGGAAAGAACAGAGCTACATTCAACACTACGAATATGATACGCCACCTGAAAAACAAACACTGTCCAATATTCAGAGTTCACTGCGGCGACTCAGAAAAACACACTGAGTCAGCCGACACTGAAAGATACTTTGAAAAATAAAGAGAAATTGCCTGAGGACAGGGAAAAGGCCAAAAAGATGACAGCCAAGATAGCTGAATGTATCGCACTGGATGACCAGCTGCTTTCTGTGGTTGCAAACGTTGGATTTTGCCGTCTCCTGGAACACCTGGAGCCACGGTATGAGCGCTCCACCGGGCATTTACAACAAGCTACGTGACCACCCGCTAGTCCTTCTGTCCGAGGCGCCTGCTTTTGGGTTTACCACAGACATATGGAGTTCGTCTGTTTGTCCGATGTCCCTGCTAAGCTTTACAGCACAGTGGGTCGACTCCAGTTTTCATTTACAACGCGCAACCTTGCATGCTCAACAATTTCGTGGAGCAACGGGTCCATGTAATTTTGCGTGACAATGTGCGAAATATGAAGGCCATGGATGACATGGAAGTACAGAGTATGGGCTGTGTCGCGCACACGCTTCAACTGGTCGTGCACGAGGGTCTGGTCTCTCAGCGTAGTGTCACTGACACACTGGCTAACGGCTGGAGGATCATAGGCCATTTCAAACATTCTCCCTTGGCATATTCATGTTTGGAAGACATCCAGAAAAAGCTACAAAAAGATTTTATGTTGTTTACTTCGTTTAAACCAATGCTGCACTAACAAAACTTGTGATCAAAGAACCATATAAAAAGGTATGTTGGATACTGTCACATAAATAAAAAAAAGTCTTAAAATATAATTTGGATGTGCTCTTTTTTTTCTTCACATTACTGCATTGCTTAAGTATCGGATTGGGACTCGGTATCAGCAGATACTCAAAATCCAATGACTCGGACTCGGGGGCAATTAAATGTAATCGGGACATCCCTATTTAAAAATAAGTTCAGTTGTATAATATAAAACCCGACCACGAGATGAACTTGTGACCTGTCCAGGGTGTACCCTGCCTCTCCCCCAGGAGCTGTCGGGGTGGGCTCCTGCGTGGGAATAAACAGACAATGTATGCGTATGGATGGATGGAGTAAATTCCAGATATAAGCGATTCAGCTGCCGAACCTTGATTCTATTTTTGCATCAGACAGAGGCCAAGGGAACCTCTTTGTGTGACGACTATGTAAGTTTTAAATGATTTTACTCTTAGTTGCTGATGTGATGTACAGGAAAGTTATACCTGCAAACACTTCATATGCATGTTTTAATATATTTTTACTGAGACGTGCATGTGAATGTATAGTATTTGTTTATGTTTAAACTATTTTTTTACTTCCAAGTAACATAAGAGAAATCTCAATGGATTCTTGTCTCAAAGCAACAGTGACACCGATTAGTCTTGTTTCCATCATAATCTGTTATTCTGTTTGGATTTATTATAGTTGGGTCATGTACATATTGGCTGCATTCAGCAGGAATGTTGCTCAGCTCAGTTTGACGTTGGACCTGGTGTAAATGAGGTGAATAAGAGGCAGTGAGATGAGTGAATGAGCTGTTTGCTTCATGAATGTTGCTAAACAGCTCATGAGATGATGCAACCATGTTCATTTCCCAAAACACTAAATCGTCCCTCCCTTCACGTAGTCAGTCTGTGGGGAGTTTTTCACCTGATATACGTTCATTTTTTTGTTATTTTATTTTATTTTAGTGCTTGTTTGGGTCTAAAACTCCCTGTAAAAAGTTCCTCTCCCTGCAGTCCCTAAATGGTGAGATTTATCTGTAAATGTGTCCGACAAGGTTACAGCTTGAGAAATGAGCACTAATTCAGGTCCACGCTGTACCTTTATACACCTGTTTTTGAAGCCCTCTGTGTATCCTTGTGGTCTGCAGTCTCTTTAGTGGTTTTTTCCCTCCCCCACTAGACTTTTATTAGATTATTTCTCCCTTTTTAAAACCAACTTCAGTCATTACAGTGGTGTGTAAATCTGCCAATGATTCATGAAGGCTCCTGTGCATGATGAAGCGTTAGAGAGTCCTAGCCTCAATAGTCAGTCGGCCATCGCTGCCGGTCCCTTCGTCCTCTCTGCTGGCCGTCTGCGCCGCTGGACAACACTGGACAATTTGTTCAAACTGCAAATGCAGCCATTGTTTTGATTGGAAGTCAAACAAGCAGCACCCTGTTCCTAAAGAAAACATTAATGGTGGAGAGCCTTTCCCTCTCTCTGCCACCCGCCCCTACCTCCCACCCTCCCATACCACTTGCACCAGACAGCGGGATCCGGTAAGGAATAGAGCAGAACTGGGAGGGCAGGGCAGGAGGTGGGCGGGGCCTGTGAATGGCCCATCTGTGAAAAGAAGGCATTGTGAGTGGGCCTCATCAAAGTCCACTGACCCTGGCCCCCCTCCCACCCCAGCCTTTTGCTTTCCACACATACACATGCACACACACACACACACACATATATAAAAATATATATATATATATGCACACATACAGGTCAAATTTTAGGGAATAATGTCTTTCAAACATGGCATGTTCATCTCCTCATCCTCGTTTACAGTCTCATTGGCTGGTTCAAGACTTTTTAAAACCCTGAAGGAAATATTCTTACTTAAGAGTTGCCATTTTTGTACCACCAGCAGGAGATGATGACGTTCCCTATTGTTGATATCACCCGCAAAGCTTGGCTCAGTTTGTTTCTCACCCAGCTGTCAGTGAGCACCAGGCTGGTCTCAGAAATTTGGCACCGGACTAAACGGGTGTCGTTTGGCCAGAACATTGTGATAGTGGTAATCACTTCCGAAATATTCTGGTTTGTATCTGCAAATAGTCCCACCAAACACTTTGCGCTGTTGTTGTGGTACTTTGAGCTCATTATTCTAGTGTCTGGCCCAGAACTTTTGGATCAGAGTCAACCTCATTCTCACAGCAGCAGATGGCGCTTTGTTTCCAACATCAGCATGCTGGCTGAAGTAGAACCCAAAAAAGTGTCTGAATCAGTTACCTGGTGATGAAAATCCTATACCATACCATGTGATGGATAATAACCTCAACAGCCTCTTCTAGTGAGTCAGTTCTCTCAACTCAGGCTTGTTTCAACAAACCACCAATGATTCTTGGTCCTAATATTAATGTTCCTGTTATGTGTTTTGTCTATTTTTGTCTATGGAAGGTGATGCAGCTGCAAAGAGAGAGCGGAACGTCGGAGGAGCACAGTCTGGATAAGGAGGCGAGGAAGTGGGCAAGTCGCGTGGCCAGAGAGTACAAGAGCATCATACACACACAGAGGGTGAGGACCAGATCAAACTGGTGCACAGATGCTCTTATCAGCAGGAAAGATGTCGCCTCACACAGTGACTCACGCAGTCTCATTTTACGTGCACCAGAGTTGGCCTGCAGAGTATTTCTCATTTGTATTTTTCTGTATTTGTTTATGAAAAATGTCCAAGTATCGTCCTAAACAGGTCTTAGATAACACGTCCTTTGATACGCCTGTGGTGCTGTCACTAGTTGGTGATGGGAAAAGATTTAACGTAAATCTGCAGAGCTGCCTCGAGCAGTGTTTACAGGTCAGCCAGGATCTACAAAGAAGTGAAAAATAGAAGATATTGTCACATTTTCAATTTTAGGCATTCAACACATCGTTGTCACCTGATGTGTCCAGAATATGAGCCGGGAGACAGAACCCAATGTTTCTATTCTACCAACCTTCGTGATTTATCTCTTTAGAATGAGAGTATAAGTAAACGTGGAAAACATTTTATCATATTTTGGAAAAAGTGGATCAGCTCACATCAGCTTAAAACTGATGAATTATTTTAAGTAAAGGTAACTATCAGCGAATTATCTGCACTAAGATGTTTTCAGACATGTTCATGAACGAAATGATGCAGGAAAAATTAAGGTTATCAGGATGTGGATGAACCACTCCACTACAATAGCTCCTTTAGCTCACTGACCTCATAAAACCAGACTACATGGAGGGAAATTGATTCAATGGACAAGGTGTGGTCTGCTAAGTAGGTTTTTATTTTTGACTAAGGATATATGTTTTCATTTTGTTATTAATCACAATGACTCTGAACATTCAAAGCCTCGGGGACCTCAGGTTGGGAACCACTGGTCTATGGTTTGAAGTCACATGTATATGAGTGTGTTGGTTTAGTTTTTTCTTGCTGTCTAATGGTGATATAAGGGGGTCAGGTTGCGACCATTGAGAAACTTCTTCCTACTCCCTTTTTAGACTAAGTCTACTCAGATCATCTGAGATGGCTGTTTGTCTGGTAGTAACTTTTTATGTCTTGTTTTTGTGTTGTTCCATGTTACCAATTATTTATTTATTCGTTCAAAATAAATCTGTCTGTCTGAATATGTTTCCATGAAGCAGAAATTTGACCTTTTGACTTGTGAAACAATAATGGACGTCAGTTTGGTAATAATAAACCCGGATAATAAAGTCAGCTCGGATGAGCCAGAAGTGATGAAGCAACCCCGCACAGGTCAAAAGTTTATCACCGCCACCTCACATGGAGGTGAGATAGGAGATTACCAGCACCTCCAGCAGTGTGTTTCCAGTATGTCACCAAACATTGTGTCTTGAGTAATGAGTCACTCGTTTCCAGTGATGCTCAGTAAACTGCCTTCATCATAATAATTGTTTGACCACTGTTGTTTGTGATTTGGTTTCAGGCCATGGAGGAGTACGGGACGCAGGAGCCTTCAGACCAGAACGGCGACATGGAGACCAAGATGGAGGTGGCCAGGCAGAGTCTCCGGAGGGCAGAGGTAAACGTCTCAAAACCATCCTCTGACTCCACAACACAGTCAGTTTGGGCTCACTGCAGACAGCTCCAGTACTCCACCTGCTGGTCAGAAAGCTTCAGTGACTCTTAAACAGGATGCCTGGAGTAAATCCCTTCCACGCGTTCAGTCCCTTGCTTGTGTGTTTTTGGTTGGTTTGGTTTTTTAGACTACATCTGAAAAATTGAAGGTGGTCTTTATATGTAAGAATAACATGTTCACTTGATTATCACAATATTCAGTCACAAAGATTACAGGGATTTCTGGATTACCCTCTTTAGTAAATGGTAAAATAATATATTAATGTAGAAAATAACATTGTGACTGCACGTGTTCCTCTTTGACCGTCAATGTTGATTATTGTTATGTCATGTCATTATCTGTACCGCTTGTTCCTATTAGGGGTCGCGGGGTAGCTGGAGCCTATCCCAGCAGGGTACACCCTGGACAGGTCACCAGTCCATCGCAGAGCCAACATATATAGGGACAAACAACCATTCACGCACACACTCATTCCTAGGGAGAATTTAGAGTCACCAATTAACCTAACATGCACGTCTTTGGATGGTGGGAGGAAGCCGGAGAACCCGTAGAGAACCCACGCACACACGGGGAGGACATGCAAACTCCACACAGAAAGGCCGCCAACCCCCACATTCGACCCTCCCCCAGCCGAGGCTCGAACCAGCAGCCTTCTTGCTGTGAGGCAATTATTGTTATTTAAATAAAAAATGTTCCTCTGAAATGAGGTTGACATTTTACCCTAAAACAACTTCTTTAATGGGAAGGCAGAATTTACTTTTATTTACTGTGTTTTTGTGATGAAGCAATGAGCTAAAACTGAGAACAAGCAGCACTCGACTGCATTTAAATCATATCGGAGACTGAAAAGCTGAAAGAAGAATTTGTTAAATTAAAACAAATTGTCTGATTGTGTGATAATATTCAGACTCCCTTTCTAACAGCCTTATGTGTCCTCATAGCCCATGTATGAGGCCCAAGAATTAGAAAATTCTGTCTCCTCTCTCACCTGCAGCTCCACTTTTTAGCGAATGTGTGCTTAAACGGGTGAATCTGAGATCTTTCCCCTTGTGACATCACAAAGGGAAAAAACATCCCCCCGGCAGTGGATACTGTCACGTTTCAGCAGACTGGACCCGATAAATGTCAGAGACCCAAGGAGGATTTTAGAAGATTTATTTACAGTAGAATGTTTTCAGGTTCGTTGAATCTGGTATTTTTCTGTCGGCTCGTCTGTGAATGCAGGGAAAGAACAGGGGTGAGAAACAGAGTGAATGGAGGAGATTGTTCTGATGAATATGATCACGTACCGGTTGAGGAGATGGAATCCAAAAAAGGTGGAATTCTCCAGGAGAGAGAGATACCAGAGGAATTTCCACTGGGAGGCTGACAAAACTGCTGAACAAGAGATAGTGTTAATACAAGGGGAGAAAGACAGACTGATGTCAGGATTCCGGATTCGGGTTGAGGCTTCCAACGGGTGCTCCTGATATTTCCTTTCAGTAATCCTGATCAAGGTAATTAGGTGTGGTATCCACATCCAAATCCAAAAGACAGTCCAATGGTCAGAGTTCCAGAAAATCCATACAATTAGAAAACTGAGTCGGCGTGGACAGGCACCACTCACGAACATTTAAAGGTTCAGACAAGGAAACAGCCCGTTCTCATTAGAGCTCACTAGAGCCACTTTAGGAGTGGCTGAAATGAAGGACCAAGGCTGAATTTGGGGTAAAACACTTTGACCACAATGTTGTTGGACCTCTGACACCCGTATAATATTGTCGAAAAAAATGTATAATATGGGACCTTTAAACAATCAAATAAAATAAAGCATAAAAATAAGGCTTTTATAAAAAACTGAATAAAACCTGCTTACTAACATACAAACCATAATAATTGTTAAAGTAATCTAAAACAAAAGCTCAGAGTGAATCTAAACCTACTAAAGGAGTTGAATCTTTGAAAAGAGTCGGACCTTCATCACTATGATGAATGAAGCAAATCACTACATTTCCTGATAACGCTATTCAATGGCGGATCATCCATCCATTCATGAGCTCCTGCCTGAACAAAGTGCGGCTGAATGAGGAGAGAGACTTAAATAAAATTCAAAAGAGGGGGAGGGGGGAATGTCGTGGTTGGATGATGTAAATAATGTGGCTGGTTAGCAAGTGACTTTGTCCTTTCCTGGAAAAGAGAATGTTGTCACTGTTTTTGTTCAAAAGTTCCACAAAATGTCAATAAAAATAATTTAAAGAAACTGGTGAAAAGGCAGAAATAAACAGCTGTTCCTGTTCAGAGCCACATCAGAACCAAGGAAGAGCCGGATCCGAACCAGATCAGAGCTGGAACCAAGCCAGATCAGAATCAGATTAGAGCTGGGTCAAAGCCAGATTAGAGACAGATCAGAACCAGAGCAGAGCCGGATTAGAGCCAGATCAGAACCAAGGAAGAGCCGGATCCGAACCAGATTAGAGCCAGATCAGAATCAGATCAGAGCTGGGTCAAAGCCAGATTAGAGACAGATCAGAACCAGAGCAGAGCTGGGTCAAAGCCAGATTAGAGACAGATCAGAACCAGAGCAGAGCTGGGTCAAAGCCAGATTAGAGCCAGATCAGAACTAGATCAGAGCTGGAACCAAGCCAGATCAGAATCCGATCAGAGCCAGGTCCGAACCAGATCAGATGGTGTCGCAGCTCCATGAGGAGGTGCAGTTGGACCATTACAGGTGCCACTCCTGGTGCCCATTGATTTATTTTTTTTAGTTCTTTCAGAGGTTTGTTATTTTAAGCACAAAACATATCTCCACATGCGAGTATTTTCCTTTATCATGCAGTTTTTTGTGCCTCTTTTTTCGGCAGACGGTCAAAGTGAAAGCAGAGGTTCGTCTGGACCTGCTTAGGCAGGCAGGAGTTGCCGTAGAAACGTGGCTGAAGAGTGCCATGAACCAGGTGATGGAGGAGCTGGAGAACGAACGCTGGAACAACCTTGGTACCAGCGATCCCTCACTTTCTGTAAGATCCTCAAAACTCTGATTTTCTTCCAGCTCCGTCACTTTTCATACAAATTGTATTACATGTTGCCACAGCTGGAAGCAGCGTGAACCATAATCTCTAAATCTGCTGCAACCTGAGTTAAATCACAGTCCTGATGGAGTAACCCGTCTCATCTTGTTTCTTTAGGGAACAGCAGATTTAGAGCGAGAGGATGAAGAGGAGATGGAGGACAGCGGTGAAGTGTTGGACGACAGCAGCTCCAGTCCCTCAAGCACCTTGAAAAATTATCCGCTCACCTGCAAAGTGTTTTACTCCTACAAGGTAGGAGACAGCAGACAGCTTATTTACACAGAGAGTGAAAAAGTCACGCTCGTATATTTGGTTGGACCTCCTTTATCGTTGATCCCAGCAGTATTAGCTGAGTCAGCGTTTCAATGAGATTCTGCAGAGTCACAAGATTTTTTTCCATCCAGAGTATAAATTTTTCATCACTTCATCTGCATCTCGTCTTACCCTGATTGTCCCATCACACTGGAACAGGATCAATCTGGACTCATCAGACCACATGACCTACTTCCATTGCTCCAGAGTCCAGTCTTTAGTGGACGTTCTTTAGTCCCTAGCGACCTGAAGCCCCTTTTCTCCGGTTAGCCTCACTCATTAGTGGTTTTCTTAATCCCTTCCAATTGAGAAAATTGGAAGGGATTGCCTTGAGTTCCTTAAAATTGTTCATGTGGAAATGTTCTTACTTTCACTATTAAACATGGTCCTGGGTTCTACTGCTGGTTTTCTTCCATCTGGTTCAACCAAACCTCTAAGTGATCACCATCATTCAGGATCTTTTCTGACCACATCTCTTCCTGGAAGACGAAGGTTCTGCACCATCCCTCCAGTTTTTAATAATGTGTTGAACAGTTCTGAACCCAGTTTTAGTCGTTTCTGCTCCTCCTCAGATGTTTTCTCTGCTTGATGCCAATAATCTGACCCTTCTTAAACAGTCTAACATCTTTTCCACGACCACGGATGTGTCTTCCCACGTGGCTGTTTAAGAAATGAGAAGCTGCTCGCTGCATCAGTTGGGCTTAAATAACTTGTTGCAGCAGCAAGCAACTGCTGTCCCCATATTATTACCTAATACACAATATACCTGGAGGAGAAGCAGGCGGAAGAGACGCAAGAACAGGAGAAACAGTTGGAAGAGAAACAGTTGGAAGAGAAGCAGGCGGAGGAGAAGCAGGCGGAGGAGAAGCAGGCGGAGGAGAAGCAGGCGGAGGAGAAGCAGGCGAAGGAGAAGCAAGTGAAGGAGAAGCAGGTGGAGGAGACGCAAGTGAAGGAGACGCAAGAGCAGAAGAAACAGCTGGAAGAGAAGCAGGCGGAGGAGAAGCAGGCGAAGGAGAAGCAGGTGGAGGAGACGCAAGTGAAGGAGTCGCAAGAGCAGAAGACACATTTGGAAGAGAAGCAGGCGGAGGAGAAGCAGGTGGAGGAGATGCAAGAGCAGAAGAAACATTTGGAAGAGAAGCAGGCGGAGGAGAAGCAGG
>JBAMHW010000017.1:25268893-25291659 GCA_037177495.1 Rhadinocentrus ornatus | reverse complement strand
GTCATCGTCGTATTTCCGTTACCATGTGTCGTCATCCTTTGGTCCGTCCGATGGGATTCTCTTCCGCCCCCCCTCTCAGGAATCCCTGGGGGTATTGCTTCTGTAGCTCGATCTGTAGCTTGTTATGGGTTTTTTCCTCTCGGAAGATGCAGCTTGGGATGCTACCCCTCACTACCCCGATGCCGTCTTTCCGAGCTGTCAACTGTCTCTCCAACTGTCACACAATACTTCTCGAAGCCCCCAGAGAAGAAAGTTGTGCTCGGCTGATGTGTGGAGAATTGTTCCCGTTCACATCCGCGAGAGCAAATTTACGTCATTTTGTTCTCATGGCCTCCAGAACAAGAGAGAAGTTCTCACTTGTTGTGGAGGATGTAACAGCCTTTAGCCTCCATCACTGGTTTTGGCCAAACTTTATGGCGTATAACAGACAGCGTTATAGAGCCGTTAGTGGCTGTCGGTGATTGCAACCTGTTAGATAAACAATCACATCCCTAAATAAATAAGTAAATAATATCAGGATCTTGTGTGTTACAGTGTTGAACAATGTAAAAAATTCCGGTAAGGGTAATAACTGTGTCGTGACACATCTGAGGGAATATTTTAATTATTTCTGTTTTTAATAAAGGGTTAAGCAAAGGCTACATACATTTATGATCAATATTTATTAGTTACTATATAAATTTATTATTTATGTTATTATTATTATTGTTTGCAGAGCTGCAGTAGCAAGTTAAAAAAAAATCTCTAAATGAATAAAATGTACACCATTTTTTAATTTCTGAAATTTGAACCCAAATAGCATCAATTTCCATCTGTCCGCCTTTCCTTTTCCGATTCTACATGAATTCCAGGTCCTCATGTATCAACCCTGCTTGTGGGTATTTAGTGTGTGTGAACATTTTCCATGCAAACTGTGGAATTTACCATCTTGTACTTCTACTTAGAAATGCTTTTAGTATGAGAAACAGCTCTGACCATTCACCACACAGACTCTAGTGGGAGAGCAGGGAAACCGTGAAATCTCTGCAGGTATCACAGCAGGAAGCCTCAAACAAATTCTGTATCTCGTAGAAACAATAGTTACTCTTAGTTATTGTTTTTTTCTCCCTTCTTTAAATGCATGTTTAAATGGTTTTAAAACTTCCAACAGATAACCTGTGACAGGCAGGTGAGAACGTTTCATCACTGATCTGGAGTTATGTTTGAGTGTTATTAAAAATGCATATTGAGTGTATTACACCAAGTACATCAGTATAAAACTAAATGAATAATACAGGACCATAACAAGTTATTCATGTTCCTCCATTAACAGAACATGATGGGACTAACTGAAAGCTAAATTATGTTTCCATCCTGTATTTGTGTATTATTTCTAAAAAGCCTTTTAAACTTGTCATTTTACATGATTTCTTTTCATCCTCACGTTTGGTAAAAATGGATTTTTTGTTCTTACAAACATAACTTTAATTCATATGATGTTTAGTATTTAAGTAAATAGAGTAATTAACTCAAGCTACGATTATAAGTGATGGAAACATTAAGCTGGAGTATATTCTTGCTCTGGGCTGCAGGAGTAAATCCAGCCCTGTGATAGGATTTAAATCTCACACGAAGACACCAACCTGCTGATGAAATGGACTGAATTGATTCATTTTTGTCCTCAGTGCTGCTTTGTTGAACTGACGTCTGGGGTCATTTCAAAGCATTTTCTAAATCTTTTTCTTAGAAAGTTAAATCCACTACAAACTGATCCACTACAGCCCGAAGGAAAGCCAGATGCTCTCTTTCTGTGGTGGTCTGCAGGGTGTCATCAGGAACACAGTAACCAGTAGGAAAGGAGTCCATAAGGTAAAGATGTTCTTTCTGATGTCTCCTCAGTTCCAAAGCTGCTTGTTGATCTTCACGTCAAGCTGCTGAGGAAGATCGGCAAGTCGGTGTCAGCAGACAGATGGGAGAAGTATCTGGTCAAGGTAAATGATCAGTATTGATAATGTTGTGTTCATTTGTCCTCTTCATGAAAGGGCAGCAAGTTTCAAACACCGCGTGTCACAGGTAGGGCTGAATTTCCTGATTCCATTTGATTCTACACAGCCTATTTCGATTAGTGTCCATAGTCACTGCCGTGTCAGCTATGACATGTCGTCATGGAAACCAGATAAATGGCATCAGACTGTTTAGTGTAAACCTCTTCTAGAGGAAATGTGACTTTAAATGACCATGTCGGATTTATTTCAAAGTACACACGTGTGTGGTGACATCACTTCCTGTCGTGGCGGTGCCTGCAGTCTTAGCATTAGCTGCTAATGTGAGCGGTAATACGCTGCTAAGTAGTTTAGAGTAGAACGTAATCCACACTGGTGAATGAAAACATCTGAATGCGACATCATCTCGGCAAGAGAAGCTGATTGGACGGAGGCGACACAGGAAACTAGTTGTGTGTGTATATATGCTAAGATCTCTCCGAGCTTCAGTAAGTCACGTTAGAGTAGGGTCAGGTTACTGGAAAAGAGAACATAAAAATTCAATGTCCAAGTTTTATGAATCAATAATGTATTGATTTAATTTGAAATGATTCAAATCAATAACTCAATTTTTTTTAAACCCAGAAAAACAGCCCTAGTCACTGGAGTGAGGCATCGGCTGTGCTGAAGGGGTTTATGGGTGATCGGAGTTAACAGTTAAACAAACTAACATGGTAGTAAATTTACATACAAAATATTAACATTTCAGAAGTTACCTTCAGTAAACCGATAAAACAGCCGGTGATCAGCGATTTTATTGTGTTTTCATCCTGTTCAGTATACATGATGCATCTCAAGATGTTAGTGGGAGAAGGTCCATCGATCCACGTTCATTTCAAGCTGTAAAAAAAATCTGTTTAATATAGAAAATAAATTTAAATGGTAGTTTTACATACGAGTTTCATTTCTTGTTTCATTTGCAGGTTTGCCAGGAGTTCAACGCACCCTGGGCATGGGAACTGGAAGAAAAAGGTTACAAGGAGATGACGTTGGAGTGCAAGACGGGGATACTCAAAGTAAGCTCGCTGTTCTTGTTGTTGTCTTTTTCCTTTCTCAGCTATGATGCTGAAGCATCAAACGAGAGTTTAGTTCAGAGGAAAAAAAGCCCTGGTGTCACCTAGTTTTGTCCCCCACCAATGCAAAGCAAAATATCCACAATTTTGAGTGAAAACAAAAAACTAGTTTCAGATCCAGGTTGTCATTGTGGGTCTTTAACTGTGTGAATTTAGTTGCACTGTGGGCTTTAAAAACCAGTTTGTGCTTTTTCTTGCTCCAGTATTTGTGCGAGTGTCAGTTTGATGAAAATGTGAAGTTCAAAACTGCCATCAACGATGAGGACCCGGATAAAATGCGCCTGCAGCCGATTGGCCGGGACAAGGACGGACAGATGTACTGGTTTCAGCTGGACCAGGACGATAATGTGCGTGTTTATGTGGAGGAGCAGGATGACTTGGACGGGTCGTCGTGGAAGTGCATTGTCAGGTAAGCAGACGGGTGACGTTGACGCTCAGTGAAAGCAGATGCATTTTATGGGGCGGGAAACCCACGTTGCCTCTGATGTGCTCGATTGTGTGTGAGTGTCTTAGCGCTACAAAAATAACTAGAACTTCTGTCCCCTGTCTGTGCCCGCAGCCCAGTGTGGCAGCCATTTTACAAAGACGACTCCCCTGTGGTGACAGAACTTGTTCAAACAGTAACAGGAAAAAAAAGAGCAAACATAAAACTCTTGATTTTTTTAAACCTTTCCAACAGGGATGCTCTAAACTCCGCCATGACGATTGGTCTCATCTGTGTTTTGCAATCGGAAAATGACGACTTCTGTTTGTTTTCCACCAGAAAGTTGCAAGTTACAGAGATTACACAATTACTAAAGTTCTTGATACGATTATTGTCTGACATTTAACGATTATCCCATATTATTATGCTTCAATCAATTTCTCAGCGCTATGTTGTGTGAAATCACCTGAACACTCCTTAAATGTGTTTTAGTTTTATTTATTTCGTACAAGAACAAAGTAAAATAACCAAGTCTGATTCCAGCTAAATCTCCTCCTGTGTAAAGAATAAATAAATAAATTGAAAAAGAAAGAATAAATATTAATTCTGGATTTCTCTCCGATGGAAAAGGCTACAGGTTCTCTACCTGGGTGTGGGAGGCTTCTTTCTGTGAACCACATTATAAAACATTTTAAACATCCAGCTAGCTTTGACTTCCAGCCGTCCTTCAGCAGAATAGCTGCTGGTTGTTTGGGACACGAATAAAACTAAGCTGGTGGTGTGGTGGTTAGCACCGCAGCCTTGCAGCAAGAAGGTCACTGGTTCGAGCCTGGCTGGGAGGTTCAAACCGGTGGCCTTTCTGTGGAGTTTGCATGTTCTGCCTGTGTATGCGTGGGTTCTCTCCGGGTTCTCCGGCTTCCTCCCACCGTCCAAAGACATGCATGTTAGGTTAGTTGTGAGTGTGTTTGTGTTTGTGTGTGTGTGTGTGTGTGTGTGTGTCTTAGCGCTACAAAAACAGAAACAGAAACAGCCCGTTCTCCGTGGAGCTCACTAGAGCCACTTCTGGAACGGCTGAAATTAAGGACCAAGGCTGAATTTGGGTAATAACACTTTGTAAACAATGTTGCTGGACCTCTGACCCCCGAATGAAATGGTTGGAAAAGATGTAAAACATGTGACCTTTTAAATAACTTTTTTTCCTTCTCATTTTAGAGGCCGGAACGACTTGGCTGAAGTTGTTGCTCTGTTAAAGACACAAATTGACCCTGAGCTTCTGAAAAAAGAACAGGAAAGAAAAGCTGACGGTGAGGAGGAGAAAGAAAAAGAAGGTAAAAGTTAAACCGGCTACTTCAGTTTTGTTCGTTTTAACCTTTTCTTTTTAGTTATTTGATTAAAGATAGATTCACAGTTATCGTGCAGAGCAGGAGACGCTGTGACATGTTAAGGGGGTTTTGGGTTAAACTTTTCTTTACGAGAGATTTTTTCTGCCTCCTGTCTGAAATGACAAGCCCAGAATAAATTAAGTATATCTTCACAACTACTGTATGTTTAATCTAGGTCTCTACAGAAAGTTGAGATGTGAGATTACTACAGAAGTGTCAGAACCAAGAAAAAGTATGTGTTACTGTGTCAGAGAAATTCACCTGAAGCACAGTAGAAAATGTAAATGGTTATCTCTTCCTAAAAGAAAACCACATTTCTTTCAGTGAAAACCAGATGATAGTAGCTCAGTTAATCTAGGAATGAGTAAAGTAATATCTGATGAGGAACTGTGCTACAGTAGAAGGTAAAAAGTGAACCTGAGCGGGTTTCCAGGTGTTTAATAGAAGCGTTACGCATCGGCCGATGATGATGATGGACACCTCTATCAATGGTCAGAGTCAGGAGGATCCAGGGATAGCTCCCACATTCACCTTAGAAACACCATGAGGATCCAGAAAGAAGTGAAGCCCAAGATAGTCTATGATAGGAAGAGTGAAACTTCACTATTAAACCTCCTTCATCGCCATGGAAACCAGCAGGACCTTCATTGTTATAAAACAAAGGCAGAGTCATAGAACACATTAGCAGAAATAACGCAGTCTGAGTGAGAAGCTCTCATGTGTCTGTGTTTTTTTTTAATTGTATGTTTTATTTATGTATGTGTTACAGGTGAAGCTAAAAAGACTGAAGATACGTCAGATGAGGACAGCAAAGACTCAAACAAGGCTGCTTGTCCGGTCTCGCCAAAGTCTGAAAACAATGAAGAAGCAACACAGAAAGACAAACTGAAATCAGGAACCCTTGAGGCCAAATCGTCCTTAAACGGCATCGTCGCAGGTAAATCCGAGGCAGAGCTCCACTCAGAAAACACCAGCCTAAAGGCCCCAAACATCAAGGAAGAGCTGGTGGAGGTGAAAACGTCCTCTGAGACATCATGTGTCTCAGTAAAGGTTGAAAAAGGAGAGGAGGTGAAGAAGAACAGTTTGGAGGAGGTCCAGCAAAAGAAGAATGACCAGCTGGCTAAAATCCCTCTAAAAAAACGAGGGATGAAGTTTAGTGAAGACTTTGAAAAAAACGGGGCCATTATAGTGCAAAATCCATCTGCTTCTAAAGCTGATCGGACTCCGGAGCAGACACAGAAAGGTCAGAGATTAAATGATCACGTTAACGGTGACCTTCAGCCTCCAAAAGAAGCTGACGCAGAGCTGACGAATAAAACCGCTGCAGATAAATCTGCGGACACCAGAGATAATGTTCCAGTTGCCGATGAAAAAGACTCGAAGGAGGTCCTCAAAGATGCTGCATCAGGCCAAGAAGCCTCAGTGAAGACAAGAGATGTGCAGGAAGAGAAGGAAGCCCACGAGTCTCCCCCACCGCCACGAGGACCTTCGAGTAAAGATGTAAATATCACAGATCAGAAATCCCAAAATCATGAGGAGCATGAGAAAATGGAAGAATCCAAACCAGCAGATAGAGAAGAGTCTCGTACGGAAAACATGACTGTAGTAAAGGGAACTGATAACCCAAGTTTAAATCATGAAGTGAAGTCCAAAGAAACTGAGTCAAAACCTTCGGATGGTGTGCAGATGGAAACATCCGAGTTAGACCAGACTAAAGAATCAGAGATGACAGGAAGCCTAAAAGATGAGCAAAAAGAAAGAAAAGCTCATAAAGAATCGGAGACATCAGACGCTGACATTAAGAAATCAGACCACTCTGCTCTGAAAGAGAAGCTAGACGTCGTTAAAACAGAGACAAAGTCCACAGACAAAGGTCCTGCTGAGAAATCTGACTCTGATGCCGCTGTATTACCATGTGGCATTAGAAGAAAAGACGATCCTTCAATCAGCAGCAAAACCGAAGAAACCGTCAGCAGCGAGCAGAGTTTGGACCATCCCGATGTTAAAGAAGACAAATCAGAATCATGTAAACCCACTGAAACGAGCAGTAACATTCAGGAGATCATGGAAAACACGGAAAAACACACAGATGTGGAGAAAAGAGTCAACTGTGAAGACAGGACGATAAATGATGCAACCAAGAAAAACCTGTCTGTGTGCAGGCCGGAAACGGAAGAGGAATCAGGCGTTAAACACAGTCTGACAAAACCACAAGAGGATGACAAAGCTGAGGTGAACTCTGAACACAAGAGGACAGAGGAAGCAGGTGCTGGGAGAGATAAACCACTCTGTCTGGTTGAGAAGACAAGTGTCTCTAAAGAATCTGATCAGAAACCTGGAAGGACAGAAGAAGAGGGGGAGAAAGTGTCTGATGAGCAGCCAACAGAGCCGCCAGCAGCAGGAAGTACAACGGCTGAGAAAAGTAAAAAGGAGGAAGACAAAAATAATCTTTCACAGGACAAAAGTAATGGAGTAAATTCCTCAACAGATACGCCATTGAAATGCGATGAAGCGAAGGAGGAGAAACTTGTGCAGAAGCGAAGCAAAACCTCTGCAAACGTAGAAGAATCTGCCTGCGAATCCTCAAAAGAAACTAAAAAACAGGCGAGCACGGGACCGGTCGCTGATCTGCCTGACAAGGACCGTAAAGACAAAAGTGAAGAGGAGGACTCATCAAAAACACAGGTAGCAAACGGCGGCGAAGCTCCCACAGAGGAGGACCCTCGTCGGAATAACAAGCCCCCGGTGCATCGGAGGAAAGTTGAGCTTCAGAGAGAGAAGCGACAGGGAGACTCTGAGTCCGACATCAACACCGGGAGGTCTCTGCGGAGATCACCGAGGATCTCTAGACCAACCCCGAAGGCCGTGGAGATCCAGGACAAGAAGACGGAAAAGCTGCAGGCTCCCCCGCCGCAAAAACAGGACGACAACAAGAAAGGGAAAGATGAGGAGGAAGAGGAGGAGGAAGAGGTGGACGTGAAGACGGTTCAAAGGAAACCCAAAGAGAAGAAGGCAGATCAGGAGGGGCAGCCCAAACCAAAGGTAAAGAAATGTTTTATTTTCATTCATTCAAACATTTTACAACCAAAACATTTCAGTCGAGTCTTGTTTGCTTTTAGGGAAGAAAGAGACGGAGGGTTCGGTGGTCCAACACACGAACACGCCGGAAAAAGAAAAACTCAGAAGATGAAGACGACAACAGCGACGAGGAGTCTACTGAGGAGGAGGAGAGCGAGGAAGAGGATGACAGTGATGAGGACTACAAGGTTGAGCGAAGCAGAAAGAGGCGAAACCGGAACCGAGAGAGACGAAGTTCAGACTCTTCGACGTCCTCTGATGATGATCTACCTCCAAACGATGACCCCTGCAAGCACTGCGGTCTTCCGAATCACCCTGAGCTGGTGGGTAGCGCACACGCCTGCTAACCTGTGATCGAGACACAAAAGAAACAAGAATGATTTTACTAGGACACTATGAAACCTGCTAGATATAAGTTATTGTTTTATTTTCTCCCAATTCCACTTTTTTTAAAACTTTTTTTATACATGTCAGTGCGTCATGCCAATAGCTTCAGCATCAGAGATTAATATATTTCTTTCCACGGATCTTCTCCAGGACAGCTTCTAGCTGCAGGTCTAACACTCGGGGTGAGTTTGATGGAGGCTGCTCTTGTTTTATCAGTCAGTTTATTTTCAGTCTGATGCTTCACTGAGACCGATGCAGCTTTTTCATGTTTTTCTGGAGCTGTGTAGCAAAGAATTTCTTAGTTTTGGTTTTCTGTCGGCCTCTTATCTGCTTCTCAGTTTCTGGAGGAGACTTGAGCTCTGTCAGTTCAGGTGAAGTTTTCATCCTTGACCCTGGATCATCTTCAAGTTTTGGAGCTCATTCCTTGAGGTCACAGACATGACTCATTTAGAGGTTTTTCCACCAAATGATTTGGAGCCAGAACCAAACTTAAGACCAGTTCTTTCTGGTTCTACCCACAAAACTCTGAATCCAGCACTAGAAATTTGTTGCTACACTGCAGCTTCCACTGCTCGGTCAGAGCTTACGTCAGAGGTTGGAGGCGGGGCTAAGAAGACCACCAGAGTAGCTGAACGTGGTGTAAAATCCAGAGACTGTGTAGGATTTAGTTCAATTTAAGAGAAAACAATAAAAGAACAGAATGATGTGAAGTGGAAGCAACATGAACATGAGTCCCTCATGTCTGAACCATGCACGATGCGCCGTATAGAGCTGCATTAACAATCGCTGTTTTCAGTCTCAATTAATATTGTCTGTTTTAACAAAGTTAGCTGATGTTTACCGATCCTGCCTGAAAAGATCCTGTTTGCATCGTACTTAACTACTGGTTATTGTTTAGAAACACTGGTTGGTACTGAGCTGGCTTTATACTCGCCGCATCTGCGTGCGGCCGGCTACGGCGTAGCTGATGCTGGTGAGTTTCCTTTCACACTCGAGCGTAGGGGGTGTGCGACATTTTGGTGTCTGTTGCAGTTTCTCCTCCTAACCGGAAGGTGGCAGCAGGGGTGGTATCGGCTGGTAAACTCACCAGGTCGGAGTTTCTTTGATGGTTCCCTTCAGTTCTAGTAGGTATTTCATGTTTTAAAACAACAATGGCGTCCAGTATGGTTCCGTATCTTCATGAGCTTGTGGAAGAAGCTTCATCCATTGGGTATTGTTTTTAAAAATGGTGGTTACCACATAAATTTAGTGATACAATCCAGAAATCCCAAAACTCAGAATCCCAAATTGAGTAATCATAAGGGAGAATTTCCGCGTAACCACCTGCGTAGCAGGGGTGAATGTCAGGTCTGGAAGAGGTGCGCATCCAGCCTCCACGGACCCTTCGTGGCGTCTATGCCGCGAGAACTTTTTTTCCGGTTCTCGTGGACGTGGTTGAGAACATTTTTGCGGCTTGTTCTCAAAGAATCTGCTGAGCAGAACTTTCTTCTCGTGGGGCTCCAACAAGTATTGTAATTTTTATTTATTTATTTTTTAAGACAGCACTGCGAGTGTGGCAGCTAGTAACAGCAGCTCTTTGTCGTCTTTAATCTTTCTGTTTTACTCCGGTACTTTTTTAACTTAATTTCTATCCCTTTCGCACTTTTTGTGGCTGAGAGCTGTGCTGACCTGAGGGGGGTCTTGTACAGGTACATGAGCAGCTGTTAGCTCTCTCCAGGCCACCGTGCCTGCCTGGAGTGCCGTCTGTGATCCCTGCAGCGCTCAAGCGGAGACGCCGTGGCTGCAGAGCTGGAGCGAAAGTCAAGGCGCGGAAGAGAAGATATAAACCCTCAGATCCACCTATTGTCATGGGGAACGTGAGGTCTCTGGGAAACAAAGGTGGACGAACTTTGTTCACTGGTTAAAACTCAAAGAATACCGAGAGTGCAGCGTGATGTATCACTGAGACGTAGCTGGACACTGACATGTAACTGTGAAGGTACGTCTCTGCATACCGAACATTGAACTGTTAGTAATGTATATGCGCCCCTTCTATCTTCCCAGAGAGTTCTCATGTGCTCTGATGACCAGTGTTGACATCTCACCGTCAGCTGATCGGGCAGCTGTGTGTGATGCAACCCACACA
This sequence comes from Rhadinocentrus ornatus, assembly GCA_037177495.1. Taxonomy (NCBI): domain Eukaryota; kingdom Metazoa; phylum Chordata; class Actinopteri; order Atheriniformes; family Melanotaeniidae; genus Rhadinocentrus; species Rhadinocentrus ornatus. The sequence continues at coordinate 25,281,169 of JBAMHW010000017.1, read as the reverse complement.
ACAGTCGCACAGTTACAGATTTAACACCTGGATGCTTTTCTGTGAGTCACTGGTCGTTTTATTCATGTCCCACTGAACTCCAGTCTACCAACTTTCCATCAGTATGTTTACTGCATCTCACAAAAGCACCTATAAAGCTTCCCCCTCATCCCCGCTGGGAAGATCAGATCACAACCTGGTGTGGTGAACACCTCAACGCATTCCTGTTCAAAGGCTGCCTGTTTCTACTGAAGCTGGATTTATACTCGCGCGGCGTCTGGCAGGGTTGGCGCAGCTGACGCCGGTGAAATGGCCGTATCGTTACGCCGTGTTGCAGTTTCTCTTCCGCTGTAACCACACAAATTTGGCAAAAAGCTCCAGAATTTCGGAAACACATTCACAAACCGACCAATCACAAGGGCGTACTTTGAGAAACCGCGCTACAGCAGGGGTCCACATCAGGTCTGGAAAAGGCGGATGTTGAGTGCAGTGCTGTGATTCTGTGGTGGTTCTCTGGCTGTGGACAAACCAAACCAGTTCTTAGAACTAATTTAGAACTGTTCTAGCACCAGAACTGGAGCTATTTTGGTGGAAAACCCCTTTTAGAGAGGTTAAAATGAACAGAAGGGGTTGTCCTAAAACAGAAAACGGACCTTTGTGCAACATTTTTGAAGACTTGGGGACTGACGGAGATTTGGCCGTTTTTTGTTCTGCATTTGGTGTTGAAGGAATAAAGTAAATTAGTTTCCTATTAAACATTAAAATGAGTACATTTAAAAAATGTATGAAAACATCAATAACAAGAAAACCGTTGTTTATTTTGGTTGTCTGCTATGCTCCAGGTAAAATCACAGATTTGTTGCTGGCGTGTTTGACGAGGAATTTTTCTGAGTGACGCTGATTCTTGAAGTCAGAGGATTTCTCCAGCTTAGATGGGTTTATTTCAATATTAGAAATAAAATGAAGAAAAAATAAATATTCGTATTAGAGAAATCTGGATCTTTCACCCTAAAGATGAGTTTGAGCAAAGACACGACATTGCAGAGCTGTAAATGTTTTCACATGTGCAGAGAAGGACAGAGAGATGTTAGAAATAGACGTTTTTATGGATGTGTGTGCATTAATCAAGCAGTCGGTACAAGTGAGCTGACGTCTGCTGGGAAGCGTATGTCCACCTTCGGTCTTTAAGTAAACAAGTAAGAAGCGATTTGATAGCAAATATAAACTACAGTGCCAGTCAAAAGTCTGGACTCGCTTACCTATTAAATCCAGTGGGAAAGTATGTCCAAACAGTTGGTTGATGGTGTCCATAAAACAAAGTAGAAGCTGTATATGAGCTCATTAAGGTTTTTTCTAGTCTTACTGGAAAGACATCACAGAAATTTGTGACATTTTTTATTGAATTTGTTTGCTGTCTGCTTCTGTTTTCCAGATCTTACTGTGTGACTCGTGTGATAGCGGCTACCACACGGCCTGTCTCAGGCCTCCCCTCATGATCATTCCTGATGGAGAATGGTTCTGCCCACCCTGCCAGCATGTACGTACCTGTGAGAGCACCAAAAGCAAAACAACATGAGAGTAAATGAGCAGTGAAGGAAGCTGAAAATTTGATCCCATGTGTAGAAGCAGCTCTGTGACAAACTGGAGGAGCAGCTCCAAAACCTGGACGCAGCCTTGAAAAAGAAGGAACGGGCTGAGAAGAGGTGAGAAATGATGCGTTGGTTAAAACTGAGCTGATGATGTAACATTTATAAATTTTTTTTATTCTTAAATTTGATTAAGATTTTAACAAGAACAGCACAGTACATGAAAATACAAATGCATACAGCCAGGCATATATTTTTTTGTGTTTCCTGATATATAAGTACAAACTGTTGGCAAAATCAAAGTCTCCTGTTGGTCCGACCCAATCCTTTATGTAACATAAAAGTATGAGGAGCGGTGGGAAATACTATCAATAGCCACTGCACATTTCACTCCTCATGTTGCAAAGTCCGTCATTGTACGTTTCTCCCATCTTGCCTCGGTCTAAGCCTCGTACAGATCTTTATCCAGTCTAAGCTAAAAGGTCAATTTTTCTATTTCATGAATTTCTCTCATGATGTCCAACCAGCCTTTTACTGTAGGCGGGTCAGTCTGTAGCCACTTACGTGGCATTGCCTTTTTAGCTGCCATTGTCATTGTTTTTTTAGAAGGTTTTTATCATTACCCTTTATCCGGAAAGTCCTCTAGATAGAGTGTGGAACATGAGATCTGCCATCCTAGTGTATCTTGCATGGCTCTCCACGTATTTTCCCAAAATGAATGTAATTTTGGACAGCTCCAGAAAATATGATGGTGGTTTGCTACATCATCTCCACAATCTCTCAAGCATTTATGTTCATTGGGGTACATATTTGTTTTTTATTATGGAGGTAACAAAAAAAGGTTCTTCCAACTAAATTCACGCCAGTACCCCGAGCAAGTTGCAGTAATTACAGAAATACACATATTCCCCCATTGCCTATCACTTATTTTTTGTTTTCCATGTCTTTCCACTTTGCTTCATATGCCACCCCTCTCCTTGCTGAGTAGTAGGGTATTGTATCTGATTTTTGGTTTCTTTCCTTTCCATGCAAATCGTGAATCAGTTTATCCCATTCACGAAATTGAGTAGTTGGTATCTTGATCGGTAGTGACATAAACAGATACAGCAGTCTGGGTAGGATAAAAATTTCAACAGTCTCGATTCTCTCACTAAAATTAAAGGAATAGACCATTTACTATGATCCTCCTTGATTACTTTATTTATGGTTAACTAATTTTTCTTATATAGCTCGCTTGGGCTGTGCGTTAACCTTACGCCTAAATACTAATTGCTTTTCGTGACCAGTCAGTGGGTATCCTTTGTTGAAGCTCAAGTGATGGGCTGTAGTTGAATGTTAATATCTGCGTCTTTTGTATGTTAAGTTTATAGCCTGAATGTGTGCCAGAGGAATCCAGCAGATCTAGGAGGATAGGGAGACTAGTGTCTGGATGGTTTATGTATAGTGGAACATCATCGGCGTACATTGCTATTTCATGTTCGTTATTATTGATAATAATTCCTTGTATGTTGTCGTTGTCTCTTATTACTTGAGCTAGTGGTTCTTAGTAGAGTGCGAAGAGCGGGCATCCTTGGCGGGTAGTTCTTTCTAATTTTATGCGGTCCCTAAGTCGTCCGTTTACCTTGATTCTTGCTGTAGGAGTTTAATACAAGGTTCTTAAATTATTAATTGCTTTTTCATTGAAGCCAAATCGTTCCAAGACCAAAAACAAATTTTCCCAGCTAACACAATCAAAAGCCTTTTCGGCATCTAGACTGGCTACTACGGCAGATGTTTCCATTTTTTCTAATGTTATGTAGTGAGCGTCAGATATTGTCTTGTTGACCCTGTACAAAGCCAGTTTGGTCACTGTCTATTAACTCAGAGATGAAGGAATTTAGTCTACTTGACATGATGGAAGCATATGATTTGTAGTCCTGGTTTAATATTGAAATTAGTCGATATGAGCTACAAAAGGTTTTATTTTTGCCCTCTTTTGGAATATCCGTAATAATCGCATTTTGTCCAATGTCCAATTAAATGAGTTTAGAAGAGTTGGAGCATAACGCTGTTCATTTCATAAACATAGCAGGTTTTATAATAAAAAAAATAAATTATCTGAGTAATGGGGGGCCTGGGCCCCTGTAGAGCCCTGTGTCTAGCAACGGCCCTGCCCTCACAGTGTCTGTAGGCATTATTATTGATCACAAAAGTCTTTTTTCAGGCTCAACAGATAGATGCAGACTAAACTCAGCGGTCAGCAATGACTGGCTAATATTTATTACTGCACATCTGAACAAAACAGGAAGCCTCAGTTGTAAGATTGCAGGAACTACTGTTGTTTAAACATCCAACACAAAAACCTAAATCCAGCAGCAGGTAGATGTAAACCACTTCCCCAAAAACCAGTGACATTGCTTCACGTACAGGATCCACCAGCTCTACATTGTCTCCCTCTGATACCTGCCTGCAGCACCAAAGGATTAACGTGTGTCTCCGCCCTAACATCACCTGTCCTCCTCCTCTCCTCTTTAGTTCGCCCCATCACCTCTGTTTCTGAGTTCTGGTAGATTCTCTGATGTTTAATGAAGTTTGTTGGCTTCACACACACATCAAACTGCGCATGGTTGCTGTTTGTGGGGCTTCAAATATCTCCACACATCGCTGCGTGTCGGACTGATCCCTGAGCAGTGGATGAACCGTGCTGCGGCGTCCTGACGCTGCGTCTTTTTTACACATGCTGACGGGCAGAAGAAGTTCACACCTATCCTGAAAGTTTAGTTATATCAATGTTGTTATAGGATGATATTTCACTATCGACCCGAACATCAATACTATTTATTCTTCTCAGATACTTAGATGATATCGTAGGCCCCTTCCCACTTATTTATTTATTTGTTTCACTAACCGACCCAAGAGTAATGCGGCTCACCAGGAATTCTCCTGATTAGCCGGTATTGCTCTTGATGTGTATTTCAGCGTGAGGAATCGGAGGTTTAGCATGAGAAGTCACTGAAATGCGCGAGTCTCACGTGTGGGAATTGGCAGCCCTGCGTTTCGAAGGCTGGGTGCAGAGGAGGCAGCCGGGCTCTCTCCGAGGGGGTGGGGGAGCAGGGCAAGAGCCTTGACGAAGAGATGAGGATGCCCGGTCAAAGCTCCGCCCAGTAGGCCAGTGGACTAAAGCACTGACAGTTCAGAAACAATTCGGGATAAAGGAATTTTTAAACACACAGAGTATTTTTCAAAGCTGCATGTTGCTAATGGATCTGTTGTCTGACTCAGAGTGCAGTCTTGACTGGTTCGGACCTTTATAGCAGACCATAGTTGTATCTAGGCCATATATAAGCAATATAATGAGTGAAGTTACTGGTAGAACATTATTTATGCAGCCCTCTGACGCCCTTGAAACGTTAAATCACATTTTCTACGTTATTTTCTTTGCCATGAAGTCCTGGCTCATATGAACCAAAATAAAAACCAGACTTTTCTCAGATGTAAAAACATGTCATCGTAAGCAGAGCTGCATTTTACAAATATAATGGTCACAAATAGTCTGAAACTCATGTTCCTCCACAACTCCACCGTGAGCTGCTGCTGCAGCCTGAGTCACGTTCTAGTATTTTCTGACAAAGTAAAACCAAGAGTGACATCATGACAGTAGCTGATAACAGAGAGTAATGTTCATCATTTTAACTTTCCCCCCTCCCTGCTTCACATCGATCCTCCACTCCACTGATGGAGGGATGAATGCTCGCTCTGGACTCTCAGATATTTTCTATACTTCCGTTATTCCTGCACTTACATTCTGGCTTTTAAGCTGTTAGTTAATGCTAAGCTAGGCTAACCACAGCAATGTTATTGCTAACATAGACAGGGAGGAACGTAAGCTAGCACAACTTTAGCAATGCAACGTAAATAACAAGCATGACCGATGCAACTAAGCATGGATCACCATCATGACACATGAAACTGGAGACATGTTGAGTCATTCTTAATTTCACAATGGCATTATAAATGTACCTGTCAAATTACTGTAGGGTGGCTGGATGACGGAGTTGGTAGAGTATCTGTCTCCCATGTGGGTGATCAGGGTTCAATTCCCCCATGGGACTAATTATAACACCTTCTAGTTGGCAAGACCCTTAATGCTACTGCCTAAACACTTTAAGTCACTCTGAAGAAAAGCGATATGAATGTTATGTGGGGCTGCACGATAAATGGTTTAACAATCTCGATTCACATATACCACACATATCTCATTTCTACACGGCGATTCTAAAGCATTTACGTCACGAGCTGCCTCACAAACAATTTATTCCCGGATTTTTTCAAGCGTCCCCAAACGCGCCATTGCCTCCTCATTCAACCAATGGTAAAGCGGCATTACAACACGTGATTCAGTGGAGGAAGCCCGCCTGCAGTCGACTGTTTGGGAAGAGTGATCGAGAGGTAAAGCGGAGGAAAGTCTGAGGTAAGGAGGTTTGAATGCATAGCGACAAAAACCCAAGCAGTAGTGGCGAGGATTCCCCCCGAACCGAACTCGTATTATTAAAAAAATGTTGCCGTTCGGCAGCGGTGTGGAAGTATTTACGATTCAAGCCAGATGATAAACTGTGAGTTGCTTAGTAAAGTGTGTTTAGCCCTGGTTACACCGCAAATCTCTACAATCACAATAAACGTCACCACAAAGTACCGCATGATGAAGCCGTACGAAGCAGGAAACACAGACAGATGTCAATAACCGGACTAATATCACGGATAAATGTAATAACCTGTAGAAAACTGACTTTCAGGGCAGTTTCATTGTTTGCATTCTTTCTCGCTATAACGGTAGTTGACTTTCTCAAATGAGGAAATTATTTATTTTTTGTTTTCCTGTAGAAAATATTTTCAATAACCGGCTCTGTTAGTTCCAGGTTCAATTTGTGCAATAAGGTCATTTTAAAAGGTTTTTAATAAACATTGAACCAGTCCGGACCTCAGCTTGTTCCAGTTTTTCTTTTTCCCCCTGCTCCACCTGAAAGACCATTTAAATGTCTTTTTTGTTTGTTCAGTGCAAAAAATACATTTTGTGAAAAAATCGTGCCAGAGAATCATGATCTCAATTCTAAGCAAAGAATTGTGAATCACGTTTTTTCCAGAATCGTGCAGCCCTAATGTAATGCACCTAGTGCTGCCTGGTTGTGGCTGCTGCTGGAGTTGATGACAGGGTGAGGACTGAATGGAGTCAAAGGTCCATCTAGTGGACCAACAGCACAATGTCATTCTGCACGGCTCTGACACATTTACTGGTTTTGATAAATTAAGAACAGACATGTTTTATTTCTGCATGCGTTTCTGAAATTTAATTATGATTAAACGAAAAAGGTCTGCTCTTTTTCTGCTCTAACACTTTAATTTAGAACTTGGTGAAAGGTGCATTGTTTCAGTATGAAATGAAGCTGTAATTTCTTCTGTGTTTTATCTCCGGCAGGAAAGAGCGTCTCATTTATGTAGGAATCAGTCTGGAGAACATCATCACACCCTCTGTAAGTCTCATCCAGGTTGCTCAGTTTGACATTAAACTCTTTAACCTGCTTCTTTTAACATCCGACTGAACCGCAGGTGGAAGTAGAGGAAGAAAAGCCAGAAGTCATCATCAAAGAAAAGAAAGAAGCAAAACGCAGTAAGAGCTGGGGTCGGAGGTCAACGAGAGCCAAGAAAACCATCAGCTACAGGTCTGACATGCACGTGAACACACAGCTGCTTGTTTACTAAACCAGTCAACCACCAATTATTATTTGTCTTTTATTTGATTAATAATTTAAAATAAGCCGCCATGGTGTCACCTCCAGCGATGACTGTATTGGTTTGGTCTACATCTGAACTTTTAAAAGCAAAGTATCCCCAGACGACAGATCTGGCTCCGTTTTACTGTCGTCATGTTCAACTTGGTCTGCTCCAGCTTCACTTCCTGAACTCTCTCCGTCCATCTCTTCGCTCCACATCTCCAGCAGCGCAGCTGCAGCAGTGGAAGCGGTTGTTTAGATTGTGTAAACTGGTGCTTCTGGTAAAAGTCCTGAAAGATGTTTCATTGTGTTGTGGGTAAAATGATTCAGCACAGCTCTTTCTTCATAAAATGACGCCATGTTTGAACCACTTCTTCCTCTCTGACATGACTTACAGCAGCTCATTTAGACGCAGATGTAAGACGGTTTACAACAAGCACTCTTCAGATGCTTCATAAAATCAGGAACTAGTTAAAAACTCCTGTTCATACATTTGAAGAAACTAGCTTTGATTACAGTGAAATCTTTTTCTTAAGGATTCTCGTCTTGGTGATTGATCTTCAGTTTAATTTTGCAGATTCGATGAATTTGATGAAGCGATCGAGGAAGCCATTGAGGAAGATATCAAGGAAGCAGAGGGTGGAGGTAGGAAGCAAGTTGAAGGAGAACTGGTCTAGATAACAATCCTATGAAACTAAACAGTGATCTCAGTTTTTTTCTGTTATGTAGATGTAAAGAAAAGATCTGAAATAATTAAACAATGAGTTGTTGTTTAAATGCAGGTGCTGGTCGAGGTAAAGACATGGCTAATATCACAGGTCACAGAGGAAAAGATATCTCTACCATCCTTCAAGCAGAGGAGAGCAAAGAGAACGGTCGGGCGCCTCGAAGCAACGCCGGTCAGCGCAGGAAGAAGCGCCGGCGACTCAATGATCTGGACAGCGACAGCACGGTGGACGAGGAGGAGAGCGAGGAAGAGTTTTGCCTCAGTGAAAGGTACATGTTGAACCATCCCTCTGTGGCATGTTGAGTTTCTGCCGTTACTGAACTCTTCATGAACCTGTTCGGATACAGCTCGGAGGAAGAGTTTGTCGTAACGGACAACGAGACGGAGGCTGAATCTGAGGCGGACTCAAACGACAGAGGCAGCAACGGCAGCGCTAGGCGTTATTCTTCCTCGCTGAGCAGGAAGAAGCTGAAACGCAGGCAAAGCTCCAGAAAACGCCGGAGACCAAGGGGATACTCGGATGATGAAGAGGATGAGACTGATGATGAGGATGAGGATGAAATAGGTACGATTTTGAAAAGGTGTCTAGAAAATAAGAAACCTGTGTAGAAAATAAAACGGAACTAAAAGTAAAAGGAAACAGAGTTGAGTCTGCTAACATGTGTTAAATGAAAATCCTAAATAAAAGTAAAACAACATGAACCTGATCAGTTTTTCCAGGTGTTTAATAGAGGTGTTGCGCAGGTAAATGCCATCTGCCGATGATGATGATGGACACTCTTTCTATGGTCAGTCAGGGGGACCCAGGGATAGCCCCCACATTCACCTTAGAAACACCATGAGGATCCAGAAAGAAGTGAAGCCCAAGATAATCTATGATAGGAAGAGTGAATCCTTTACTATAAACCTCCTTCATCGCCATGGAAACCAACAGGTCCTTCATGGTTCATTTCAACAAAGGCAGAAAACACATTAGCAGAGTTCTTAGAACTGGGATCAAACTTTTCACCACAAAACAGAAAAAGGAAGACCTGGTTTCTGGTTCTGGCTGCTAGCTCCCAGAGTTTCTGTCCCACAGTGATGAGACAGACGTCTCTGGAATCAGCAGAGTCTCTGCTTTCATACGACTCCTTGCTTGTGTGGAGAAATTAGCAGAAGCTCTGAAGTGTACAGAGATGTTCTCAGGCTTTTCTTACATTCCCACATAACTGCTTAGGGTTTGAAACTCTGTTTGGTTTGGATGCTTGGCGGTGTCTTTTAGCTAAGTTTCTCCCTGTCGTGTTGCTATGCTACATGTTAGCATTGCTGCTTCCTGGTGTCTGCAAACATCTGCTGTGCTGTAGGATCTCATGCTGTCTCCTGTACAGGGGCTCTCTTTAAGAAGAGATTAAATAAAATGGTTTTTGTTCCACATGTAAAAGCAGAGGTGCATCATGTTTATAACACACTTCAATACAAACTATCTGAAAAGTTATATTCAGGCAGCCTTCGGTGCACTCCTGAGTTTTTCACGTTTACAACCAGCTGTTGTTCTGTTTTCAGTGACCGAGGGCTCCAGCGAGTTCAGCGACAGCGATCTGGACATGAGTCGACGGCGGTCTCGGCGGAGCCAGAAGAAGCAGGTGAACTACCGTGAGACATCAGAGTCTGAAGGTTCTCAGGCAGAAACCAACCGAGCCAAAATGAAACCCAGACGCCGCCAGGACAGCTCGGAGAGCGACGGTCAGTCAGAAGCACACAGTTACAGCTTGTTACCTTGCCCAACACCTCAGCAAGATGTACAGTACAGTTGTTACGCAGTCGGTTCCAGTCGAGTCCAGGTTCTGATTGCCAGAAATGTTCTCTGTTAAAGGGAATTTAATTCCTGATATTCCATTTCAGTCTATTTACTTGATGCTATCGCTACCCTTTAATCAGCAGGTCAAAATCTATAGACTAAATACTTATTCGTATAATATGTTCGTATTGTTTACGTAGAATCAGATTTTTCTCCCATAAAAAATGTATTCTTGAATCTCACCCGTTTCACAGTTCAAACCCATTCATTCTGTAATATTTCGTCTGGATGAAAAGTAGTGATATTTGACATTTTTACTGCATTCCAGGAAGTTTATGTATTTTTGTTAATTATATTTTGGAGCAGTGAGACCACCAGGGGGCATTTAGAGTGACTTGTTTGTTAAAATGTTGATTAGATGCTGCTCAGGAAATGATTTCACACATGCGCACCTGCAGGTGGTGATGTCAGCATCACTTCTGGGACGCTATAGGCTGGGGGTTCCACAGCAATCTATAGAAAAGGCTGAGTGAAGGAGTATGTGTTGAACCGGGAGGGGGGATACTTATAGAAGCAGAGTGAATCAGAGATTAGAGACACATGAATGCAAACAGACTTTTTTTAAGAGGAAGTTTTGAGGAAAAAACATTTTTTCTGAAATAAAAAAGATGTGACAGACCGTAACTACCCCAACCTCTTATCTTCCGGCTTCACACTCACATGACAGATTGATTCATAAACACTGGAGTCCAAATTAGAAACTTCTGATGTTTTTCCTCAAAGTCTTAGTTTGCAGAAATTGTCAGGACAAAGTGAAATGAGAATGCTGTAAAGCTGGATTTACACTCGTTCGGCGTGTGTGTACGGTAGGGCGGGCGTAGCTGGTTAGCAGGGTCACAGGTTGAGTTGTAGCTTCTCTGCAGAATCTGAAGGTGGCGGTAGGGCGGAGCTCTTCTATGGTTCAGTTCCAGCAGCCATTTCCTGCTTTAGAACGGTTACATTTATGTTTCCAAAAGTATTTTGTAAAAATATTAAAACCGGAAATTTTTATTTTTTCCCAGGACGTGACCCTTTTATGAATTTATCTTTTTAAGTTAGGCATGTCCTAGGATTTATTCTCTATATTAAGAGACCGCTCCCCGGCAGTTGGGAAATTATGGCTCGTAGTTTTAGCCATTTTGTTGAACTTGAAATTGATCTAAAGTCCCAGAAGGGATGATCAGAGTAAAAGCAAAACAACGTTCAGTCATTTGGTAGTTTTGTTTTTAGGAAAGCCAAGAAAGAAAAATCTATTTATATCTGAGATTTTATATTTTGGACAGATCGCCTCAGAGAAACCTTCAGGACTAACCGCAGTCCCGAGTCTTCTCAAGGCAAGGCAAATTTATTCATATAGCTCATTTCATGTACAAGACAATTTAAAGTGCTTTACATGAAACATCAGCAGCGTGCAGAGAGCAAAACAAAGATGAAAAGAAATGATATTAAATTAAAACAGAAAGTAAAAGCTCAAATAAAATAGATAATATGCAAGAAATAAAGTTAAAATTCCAGCTTTAAAGAACCAGATCCAGATCTGGACTCCACATGAAAACTATTGAAATGCAGCAGAGACCAGGTGGGTCTTCAACCTGGATCTAAATAAACTGAGTGTTTCAGCTGATCTGAGGCTTTTGGGGAGCTTGTTCCAGACATGTGAAGCATAGAAGCTGAATGCAGCTTCTCCATGTCTGGTTCTGAGTCTGGGAACTGATCAGAGACTGGATCCAGATGACCTGGGGATTCTGGTAGGATCATACTGGGTCAAGAGGTCACTGATGGATTTTGGTCCTAAACCATTTAGAGCTTTATAGACCAGCAGCAGAACTTTGAAGTCTATCCTCTGATGGACCGGCAGCCAGTGTAAAGACCTCAGAGCTGGACTGATGTGGTCCACTTTTTTGGTCTTAGTGAGCACTGGAGCAGCTGAGTTCTGAATAAACTGCAGTTGTCCAACTGATGTTTTAGGTAGACCCTGTAAAACCAGTCTTACAATAATCAAGCCGACTAAAGATGAAAGCCTGGACTAGTTTTTCCAGGAACTGCTGAGAGATCAGATCTTTTACCCTTGATATGTTCTTAAAGTGATAGTAGGCGGACTTTGTGATTCCCTTCATGCATTTCTCAAAGTTAAGGCCTGAGTCCATCTCAGAAGATTCTCCATCTAAAGGCGGATTTATGCTTGCTCGTCATCTGCGTCCGCGTAACCACCGTAGGCTCGGCGCGCACCTCTTCCAGACCTGACGTGCACCCCTGCTGCGCCGACGGTTACGCAGAGGTTCTCCCTTGTGATTGGTCCGTTTGGGATCACGTGTTGCCGGATATCTGGATGTTGTGGCTGAAGTTGTGTGGTAACCACCGTTTCTAAAACAATAACCAGGATCAAGTTGATGAGAGGCTGATCGAATTATTTATTCATTT
>JBAMHW010000017.1:25221937-25235739 GCA_037177495.1 Rhadinocentrus ornatus | reverse complement strand
CCTCAGTACTGTTTACATCCGGAAACAATGCCTCTGCTCCAGCTCAGAGTCCTTAAAAATATTATTTACATCATGTGCTTTCTGCACATGTACCGACTCCTGCACTGGCCACATGTGGATGCTCTAATTCTCTGCAGCTCGCACCAGAAAACACCCGGATGTCTTTTGAGAAGGCGGTCGAAGCTGGAAGTGATGGTCTGGAGACGGACGTCACCATCAGGTCAGGCTGTGTGCAGACCGAATGCACATGAAACCAAACCAAATAAACTCAGCCAGGAATCTTATAGGATCCAGACAGGTCTGAGAAAACATGCTGCAGGGTCAAAGTTCAGCATGAAATACACTTAGATCTTTTTAATATATAATACATATTTATCTTTTATGTCACTTTGCTCTTCTACTCCTTCATAGCTGAAAAGCAAGTGTTGTTTTTAGGTCAAAAAATTATTAACAGGATAGGTTAATGGAAAGAATTTCCACCTAATTCATTTATCAATATAACATATTAACCAGAACCTGACAACAGAAACTTGTATGACAGAAGCACCGTGTACTCAATTTAAAAGGGTACTTACAAGTACTTTTTAAAATAGTACAATTACATGAAAAAAACCTGTTCTGATCCAACAAAAGATATTTAAGTAAATTAATCACAGATGTAGCTCATGTCCTTGACCTGGTCCCTCAGCAGATCTAGGACAGGTGGGCAGTATGGCTCTGAGCCAAGGACTCTGACCCCTACGCCAGATTCCAGCTCAGGTCTCCCATATGGGAGTCGGATGCTTTGCTAACTGAGATAAAAGACAGGGACGTTCAACTTCTGGGTTAAACTTACAGAAGGTGTAAAAGTTCATGCTACACTGATATAACATCGTCTCGGTCTGATGATGTCAGGATGAGGACAGAAGTAGACTAGCACCGCTGAGGGAAGAACGTCGAACGTCTTCCATTAAACAGCTGAAAGAGCCCACATAAAGATATAAACTATTTTTATTACAGAAATTTTCTGTTATTTTACAGTTTTTTACGATATTTTTCTGGCGCTCCAGCTGCCCGAATATTAATGTTCCTATTTGTTTATTTTTTATTTTTCCACTTGACACCAGCTGTGAGTAAACGAATGATAAAGCTGCATTTCTGATAAATACGCTTAACTTTATTTTGTTAAATCATGTAACTGTAAATGAGGTACCTATAGAAGTTTAAATGGAACAAGAAAATCAATCATTGACCCAGAAATTTCCCTTTAGTTCATTTAACATTTAGTTCAGGCAACACAAGACTTTCTCACTAAATTAAAGTAAGAAGAGAAGTTTTTTTGTTTATTTGTTTTTTTTTATACTGAACCAATTTTTAAAACTGTCCATCCTAAAAAATATATTATTTAATAGAAGCTGATGTTTAACATCATGATCTGGATTCAGTTTTTAACTAAACTTTAATAAATCATGAAGAATGACAGACATTAAGACTTCAGCCGCTGCAGCTTCATCTATTTCTACTACTAAGTTTCCAGCAGCATCTTTCAGCATCCGCTGAGGTTAACACTGCTGTCCCGTCCCGGTTGCAGTCTGGATGGCGTTCCCTTTCTGATGCATGACCACACCCTACGTCGCACCACCAACGTCCACAAGGTTTTCCCGAACCGGACCGACACCCCGGCTGCCATGTTCAGCTGGACCGAGCTGGAGAGCCTGAATGCAGGATCCTGGTTCCTGTCGGTGGGTGATGGAGATTTTCAGACAGCAGATTTCACAACACTCACACTAAGAGATCTTAACTCAGCCTAAAGCCTGGCACACACATAAAGATTATCGGGTTGTTTTTGTCCTGATTTTGCCTCTTCCCAACTAAGGACGGCAAACGTCCTATTATTGTGAGTCTTAAAAGATTTTCCTGTACAATTATCATCTGGCCATGAGGTGTTACGAGCAGATTTGTTCTGAAAATCCACTCTGAAACGGTGGTGTGGTGGTTAGCATTGCAGCCTCACAGCAAGAAGGTTGCTGGTTTGAGCCTCGGTTGGGAGAGGTTTGAATGTGGGGGGCAGGTGGCCTTTCTGTGTGGAGTTTGCATATTCTCCCCGTGTACGTGCGTGTTGTCTCTAGGTTCTCTGGCTTCCTCCCACCGTCCAAAGACATGCATGTTAGGTTAATTGGTGACTCTAATTCTCCCTAGGAATGAGTGTGTGTGTGTGAATGGTTGTTTGTCTCTATATATGTTGGCCCTGCGATGGACTGGTGACCTGTCCGGGGTGTACCTTGCCTCTCGCCTGAAGCAATGCTGGGATGGGCTCCAGCTTACCCCGCCACCCGTTATGGAATATAATATATAATATAATAAGCTAGACTATATTCATATGTGTGAGGAAAGCTGACGACTCCTGAATTGTGACTCCTGAATGTAGCCAATCAGAGAGCAATCTGTGATTAGATTTTCTGAGCCACCAGACACAGTACGATCAAAGCTGTTCCATTTTTTATCTTCACGTGTGAGGTCTCCACTAGATAAAAAATCTCATAAGATAAAAGAAAATGTGTGTACCAGGCTTAAACTTTTCTAACAAAGGGTCTTTATAGCTCAGAAGGCATTCAGGAAACTTCCCGCGGCGATGATGGTCTTTTAGCTTAGTGAGAAGGTGGTTGACCCTGTTACCCTTAATGGTACTGGTTGACTGGTTGGCCAGGACAGATTTGGCTTAAGATGAGAATTTAGTTTCTATTAAAAGATGGTTTAATAGCTTATTTGTGTTGTTATAGATGTGAACCGATGATGAACAAGTTTTCTGTCCTGGGTTTGCAGAACTTTCTCTTTTCTGCTGAAGAAAGTCTCAGGAGTCTTTTAAATGATTTATTAATCGTGTGTAAAGGCCCAGGCAGGGTGGAAGCTGGTGTGTGTGTCTACACAGATGCAGCCCTCTGCTTTATTTTGCTTATATCATATCAGCTTGTTGTGTTTGTGACAATTTCCTCTGCTACCTTCTGGCAGACACATCAGTGACCAATAAACAGGAGTTAAAAAAAAACAAATCTCAGTTTAACTTATCTGAGTTTTTTTAAGACATTTGGTACTGAATACATACAATTATTCTAACTTTAGCTGTTCAGTTGACGTGTAAAGTGCATTAGATGAAAAACAGTCCATTCTTCAAGTGTCCATCAGAGTCTCAGAGAGACAATATCAGAAGGACTGTTGAAGTAACCAGAGGATGGAGGCAGAGCTGAATTATTAACCCAAAGTATCGGTTGTTAACCTGCACACAGCTCATCTAACTGCATCAGTTGAAATGAAGAAAGTGGTCCAGCAGCGTGTTATGTCATACTGGTAACTGGGTATTGATGGTCCTCCCCTCCAGCACGATCCGTTTGGTACAGCTGGCTCGCTGGGAGCAGAGGAGCGTCAGCGAGCTGGAAACCAGTCGGTCTGCAGCCTGCAGGTCTTCCTCCAGCTCGCAGCTCAGACACACAAACTGGTGATCTTCGATCTGTACCGTCCACCCAGAGGCCATCCGTACAGAGACAGCTGGATCCAACGCACACTGGAGGTCGTCCACAACGAGTCGTCCATTCACTCGTCACAGGTGAGGCCCAGTTCAGCCAATCAGAGGATAAGATGAGGATGAAAGTAGATTCATCTTCAGACTCTTTCCTGCTTACTAAAACATGCACATAACATTAAACAACTGTCAAAAAAAAAAAAGTAAAAAATAAAATAAAAATGAAGAGAATAAAATAAAATTAATAAGTAAAATAGAATAAAATAAATAAAATATAATAAAAAATTAATTTAAATAAATTAAAAGTGAAAATTAATGTTAAAAAAGTAAAGATAAAATAAGTAAAATAAAGCAAAATAGAATTATAATAGCATAAAATAGAATGGAAAAAGTAAAATAAAATTGAATTAAAAAAAGTAAAAATATATGTTAAAGTTAAAGTGAAAAAAAAAATAGAAATAAACAATGTAAAAAATAAACTAAATTGAGACAGAATAGAAGGGGGTGCCTCACAGCAAGAAGGTTCAGGTTCTTCCTTGGCTGGGGTTTGAGCCGGGTACGCCGCAGTCCAGAGACATGCATGCTAGGTTAATTAGCATCTGCAAATCCTTTCTAGGACTGAGCTGCTGTTTGTGTCCCTGTGTTGGCCCCCCCATGTTCAGGGTGTAGCCTGCCTCTCACCTAGGAGCTGCTCCTCGGTTCCAGCCCCCTGGACTGGAATAAGCAGGCTCCATGGATGAAAAATAGGAAGGTTGTAAAGGGGAAACATAAAGGCAGATCAGGAAGATGTGAATGTTTCAGGACAGAAAACTAAAAGCAAGATGCCTGAAAATAGAAAATACTAAAACTGAATGTGCAGAAGCTGTAAGAAACCAGCTGGAGGAAACAGGGTTTATATCCAGAAAAATAAACGGTCTCCAGCTCCACTAAAGCAAGAAAACAAGGTTACAGTGGACTTAAAAGATGCAGCGTTTGGGAAAAGCAGATGATGCTGGAACTTTAGTTTGGAGCAGGACAGATGTTTGGAGGGTTTCTGTAAGCAGCTGTCTCCAACAGCTGGATTTATTTATATATTAGAGAGGAAACAAGCTAGAGCAGTCCAAAGAGCCATTTTTCCCTCAGCCCAGCTAATAAAACTGGTTTAGAGACGCAGATGTTACGAGACCTTTTAAGAAAATATGACTTGTAATTTATGATAAATATCTAGTATAGGATTTGTTGTCACTTTTAAAGAACTACATTTTTTTTTCTATTTTAAAATAAAGAAAATCCATGCTATGTTCAAAGTCACTTAAATCCTCTTTCTTCCTCATTCTGATGCTCAGTTTAAACTTTATCAAGTCGTCTTCACCATGTCTGCATGTCTAGACGCTGCTATGTGATTGGCTGGTTAGATATTTGTGTTAACAAGCAGGTGAACACTTGGACCTGATAAAGTGGTTCGAGGGTTTTTCTCAGGTTTAGTGTCTGAATCATGTTCAAGCCTTCTTCTGATATTTTCTCCACTACACTATTACCTGACGTTATTAGGTGTTTGTAGTAAAGTTATTATCTTACGAGGTATCAGGAACATTATATTGTGTGGCCCACTTCCTTTTAAACATGAAATTTTAAACAACAGTTTGATGTCGTCTCTCACAGAAAACTTATTTCTACACGGTGAGCTAACGAAATTTTACCTATAAACACAACCTGAACTTGTTCTTCAACACCAAGTCAGTTTTCCTGCATTTTACAGACAAAACTCAAAAGAAACCAACAAATTACCAAAATGACTATTAATAATCTGAGAGCAATTATATTAATTACAGAAAGAACCAAGAGAAAAATGAGTTTTGTAGTGAATTAATATGATTAAACTCAAACTAATAATTACACCAGAAGTAAGTGTCACATCAAATAAAGTGTTCCCAAGGCAACAGAGGTCACATCTGGAATCACCGGACTGCAAACCCATCAATGTTCTACGGTTCTGGAGGAAACACCTAAACTCCAGAGACCATGTTGGAGACACAACAGCAGCCGTCCGATCAGCCTCTGGGAGAAACACAGATGGCTTCGTTTTATTGGCCATCAAACCCTGACATTAGTGTTTTAAGCTGGATCGCGGCGTTCCTCCACAACCATGAAGCAATGTAAAACCTCTTGAGCAAGTCATCTATACCATGTCTACGTGACAGGATGCTGCCATGTGATTGGCTGTTTAGTTATTTGTGCATTCAGCTTCTATGCTCCACATGTCTGGAACAAACTCCCAGAAAGCCTCAGATCAGCTGAAACACTCAGTTTATTTACAACCAGGTTAAAGACCCACCTGTTCTTGCCTTTGCCTTAACAAGTGACTGAGTACCTAATAAAGTGGCCGGTGAATGTATTTTAACATCTATTAAGTAAATATTTCAGTGTTATATAAAGCGTTTATCACATCTGGCATCTCAAAAACATCCTTCTATCAGAAGATGAGGCCTGAAGATCCGTTTTAATAAACTTCTTTTCAAATGAAGCGGCTGATGTCGTAAAGCACCAGAGGAGATGAAGTCTTTACCTCGACAGTAAACGCACAGTGGACACTTCGCATCAGTAGTTTGGACGTTTGGTGATGCTGATGTAGTTTTCTAAGCTGATAATGCTTTAGGAAGCAAACTCAGAAACCAGATGAAGACTAGATCTCACTGTGCAACAAGCAGAATACATCCTCATCAGGATGAAACGTACCGACATTTCCTTTAAGGTTTTATCTAAAAATGTTGAATAAAGAAATAATGGTAAATACACGTGTCCATTTCATATATTGATTTCTTTAATGAAAGAGCTGAGGTGAATTTTTTTCATATGAGAAAAACTTGTTGTTTATTGAGCTGAGTCATTAAGAAATGTTGTTTAGCGCTGGGTTGTGGACAAACCCAACGGATGAAAGTGGGCATCGCTGCAAGCGATGATGTAACGGAGCATCGCTTGTGTTTCAGGTGCTGTGGCTGCCATCGGATCTGCGAGCTCTGGTTCAGGAAACGGATCCTGAGCTCCAGCAGACGTCAGGCAGCCGCCTCCCTCTGGATGAGCTGCAGAGTAACCACATCGTCAAACTCAACCTGCACTACACCTCCATGTCCATCGAGCTCATCAGGTGTGTGTACAGCCCTTAATTCTTCATATAAAGCTCTGATGAGTTCTTAGGTCCACCCTGTTTATTTGCTTCAGAGAGCACGCTGCAGTAAACGTGACCACCAACCTGTACGTGGTCAGCCAGCCGTGGCTCTACTCTCTGGCCTGGTGCACGGGAGTCCACTCAGTCACCACCAACGCCCCCCAGCTCCTCAGCACCCTGACCTCCCCTCTGCTCCTCATTGTGAGTCTGACTGCACTCTGCTTTCCTGCAGCTCCCTTCTTTCAGTTCAGGGGGTAACAGCACATCGATCCAGATACTGGGATCGTTTAAGAGACGCGCTTTAGAACACAGGTCCCCAACCCTGGTCCCGAGGGCCCACTATCCTGCAGGTCTTAGATGTCTCCCTGCTCCAACACACCTGATTCAAATTAAACGGCTCTCTGACAAGCTCAGCACAAGTCTGCTAATGAGCCATAATTTGAGTCAGGTGTATTGAAGCAGGGAAACAACAGTCTGCAGGACAGTGGGCCATGAGGACTGGATTTGGGGGTCCATGCTTTAGAAGGAACACGTTGAGGTATTTCCATTAGCTTTGTTCTAACACCATAACTTTGATTTAAATGCTGGTATCTTTTGATCTACACTTTTAGTTATAATATGAATTCTGGTGTCCCTCAAGGTTTGAGGTTTAAGGTCTGTTGTGATGGATATTTTACCCTTTGGATGATCTACAGAAGTTTTCCAGGCATTTCTGTCCCGTCCAGGAGGTTTACAATCAGCCACTAAATGTAGTTTATTCAGAGACTCCATCTGGTAAATCCACAATGATCCATGATAACAACATTATTTATCATATTTCCATCATAAAAAGATTACTATTACTACTATGTGGCTAAGAGACCTTCACCTGGACATGATGATGAGGCCACTTCCTGTCAAACTTTCCACCAATCAGAGAGCTTAGAGTGACGGTAACGTCCAATCAGGAGCAGCCTAAGATCAACTAGTGAGCGGAAAATTCTATGTGTGTGGAAAGAAGACAAATAATCTGATGCACGGTGGCGCCAAAAATCAGTAAATATGGAAATTGTTTCTTTGTGTTTGTTTCAGTATTTTTAGCCAATGTTTTTTAAAAGCATTTTCTTACTAATATTTTTTATTTTTAGTTGTATTTTAGGCTTTATTATTTTTTAATTTAGTTTAATTTCACCCTATTTTAGTTTGTTTTAAGGGATCAGTTTTTATTTATTTCTAGTTTTTCTTCACTGACCGCTTCTTCACTTCAGATTTATACTGAGAAGATTTCTCTGTGACAGAGAACTTTGAGTAAGAAAACTGCATGAAAAGAGCCATATAAATGAAGTCCTAAATGTGTTTGTCTCTCAGAGTCCAGATGAGTACAAGCTGATGTGGATCCTCACAGATGTGCTGTCCTTCATGCTCATCTTCATCATCTTCTGCTTTCACTGGTGAATCAAACACTTGAAGAAGAAGCCACAGCTGCATCCTGATGTCTCGGTTTCATTTCAGAGTCTGAAGATAAACGGCTGTTTGCTTTTCAGGTGGCGAGAGCGGAGACTTTCTTTCTGCTCAGACGGTAAAATGACTCTGGACAACGGCACCTACAGCAAATTCAAAACAGGTAAACTAACAGCTTTAAGGCTGCTGGCGTTGTGGAATTTTAGAAATGTGTTATTTATACTTCGTTAATCCACCTTCCTGGTTCTGGTCTCAGAGATGAGTGACATCTGGTCAGTCTCCAGCTCTAAGTTGCAAACAGAGAAGACAGCCAACCTGGCAACCGTGACTGAGCACTGACTCCAGCCTGTAAGGAGCTGACCTGGCAACGCTGAGCTATCGACACTGCCAACTGTACCGGACCATTTTATCTTAATGAGAGTATGTGACTGCAACATTTCTGTACAGAAGCCAGATGCTCCTCGCAGATTCAACGCATCCAAGCTCTATTATTTCAGGAGTTCACAGATAAATCTGGAAACTTGTAGGCTGGAAACAGCAGGAAGTGGCTAACCGTCAAGGTTCAGTGTTTCCTGCTGCAGCTGGATCGGCTTCCTCCTGATTTCTGTTCCTCCTCATGGCTTCAGCTGAGCCATTACATGGATGTTCATTAGGACTTACTGTGAAACAGCATATATTTGTTATTTAAAAAAAACAAAAAAAATGCTAATTTATAAATACTTTAATGTTTAATGAACTTTTCTTCTATAAGTGAGCCACATTTCTAATGATTGTACAAAAGTGCAAAAAGTTCAGTTGGAAAAAAATCTGATTTTGCTGAAACTTGTGAGTTTCTATTATTTTAGCAAAATGTGCATTTTGTGTTTTAGTCTGCATACCACAAATAAATACTTTAATCAGCAGAGGAAAAAGTAAAAGCACTGAGGATGGTGAAACTGAAGCATCATGAAACACTGAGTGGCTTTGACACGGCTGCTGTGAGATCCAGTCACTGCATTGATCCATAGATACGCTTTAACAAGCCTTTATGACCTCATTTCTGTCACGCGGCTGATCTTTGATTCAGTGTTTAATAAATGATGTGTTCTCACCCGTGTCGGTGTTTTCATCGGTCAGCGTTAAAGGGTCGAACTTAGTGTTTTTAAATGGGAAAAGTAGGAGAGAAAGTGTTTATGCTAATAGGACAGCGATTGTGTTACTTGTTTTCTAAAGTTGTAATAAAATTTGAGAAAAATGTTAATGCAACTTTCTAGTCTTATAGATTTTTATAAAAAACAACAAAAAGTATCTTTTAGATGATGTTTGGCTTCCGTCTCCTCTTCTGTCACATTTCCTCTCCAGCTTTGGAGAGGCCGAACTGAAAGAAACAACAATTCATTGACAGAAGGTTCAACTGAGTCTAAAAAGAAACTGGAAAAAATTTACTTGTTCATTACTCAATTTAATATTTACTTTTATTATTCACCTTTATTATATTATTCATTAATCTTGATTACACATTTTCCATCAGATTTTAAGCATTTCTTATATTCATATCATACTAATGTGATGACCCGGGAGAATCTGACCCTGGACTGGGAACAGTGTGGTTCTCGTGGGAGACACTGGGTTGCATAAAGACAGGACACTTGTAAAACTGACAGGTTTTTGTGAGAAAGGACTGAGAGAAGCAGACTGTCTTATCTGGACATCTGAGACTCTCCTTGTACAAGCTTTATTTTCTCATTTTATAAAACAACCTCCATCACAACCAGAACCAGGAGGGGAAACCTCCATCAGAACCAGGAAGGAAAACCTCAATCAGATCCAGAACCATGAGGGACAACCTTCATCAGAACCAGGAGGGAAACTATCATCAGAACCAGGAAGGAAAACCAGAATCAGGAAGGATAACTTACATCACAACCAGAACCAGGAAGGAAAACCTCCATTAGAACCAGGAGAGAAATCATCATCAAAACCAGAAGGGAAAACCTCCATCACAATCAGGAAGGAAAACCTCAATCAGAACCAGAAGGAAAAACCTCCATCAGAACCAGAACAAGAAGGGAAAACCTCCCTCAACCCCAGGAAAGAAAACCTCCATCACAACCAGAACCAGGAGGGTGGCCATCTGCCCGGACTGGTTGGAGGTTGGTCCCCTCTCCTAATCTCTTCAGGATGATCCTGCTGCATTGAGTCACTCGTCGCACCGCTTGCTGACTGGACTCAGACTCGGGAAACTTCTGCAGAAGAAGGGAGAACGTTCTCACACCTCTGTCCTAGAATTCCTCAAACTGGAACCTAATTTCTTACATTTTTTCATAATTTTCTTTCTGTTTTAATTTAATTAATTTTATTTCTTTAAAAGTTTGTTTTTAATGCACTTGTTATTGCTTCCCGCTGTAATGCTTCTAATCTTTTATGTAAAGCACTTTGAATTGTCTTGTACGTGAAATGTGACGTACAAATAAACTGTCTTGAAGTGGCGCTATACACATAAAGCTAAATTGAATTGAATCTTCACATTTGTTACAATTTTACATTGAGGAACATTTTTCTAAAACTGTTCCACAAAAAGCTCATATTTTCCATCTCATGGTAAAATGTCTCAGTTTCATCATCTGATATGTTGTTTATCTTCTACTGGAATAAAATATGAGTTGATGAGATTTGATTCTGTGCTTATTTACATGTTACACATTGCTTAGTCTACATCTTAGTGTGCTCACTGTTTTCAGAGGTTTTTATGACTAATTACTGGTTTTAGAAGGGGAATTTGAGAAATTAACTTTGAATTTTTGGCCACTGAAACAAATTGCTATTCAAAGATACTCGATAAATACAACCCAGATTAACTTTTTATTTTTTTTTATGGGAAAAATCTAAATTCTGTTCATCAGTTTAAACATAAATGCTGATACTTCTGAAAGTCTAAAAATCACAGCAGTAACGGTTTAACAACAAAGCTGTGAAAGTGGATTCAAAGGCAAAAAGGTGACTTAAGACAGGGCTGATGGGTCCTCGCACACGTGAAAACATTCACAGCGTCACCGTTTTACATCAGGAGTGTGTTTCTTCTCACACTGTGTGTGGTGCACCATTGATTTAGTGAGCATTGATTTAGTGAGATCGATGAGTTTTCAGCTGCACGCTGACTTGCTGTTGCCCCGGGACGTTCGCTGTTTGGTCATTGTTGTCAGGATCTGGCTAATGTAAGAGGTCAGGAGGTCGTCCATCTTGTAGCCCTGAAGGAGGTGGACACACACACACACACACACGCACACACACACACAAAGCTGGATAACAGGAAATAGAAACCCTTCTGACCGTGTGTTAAATGTTTAACAGGTGAACATGCATGACCCTATGATCATACTAATAAAGAGACCAGTCTCTAGCTGGCCTTAATGTCTCTAGCCCAGGGGTGTTCAACCTGAGGCTCCAAAGCCGCAATGGCTCTTAACACACGGCTGAAAATGCTAAAGAACTAACTAATGTTTTAAAATTATTTCCAGCAATTTTCCTTTTTTTCATGGAATAATTGCATTTATTTTCCACAACATAAAAACACCAAAAGTACCAGTAATATATTTTTTTATCTACTTTTATTAATTAATTTTATTAACTTTTTTTTTTTTAACATAATTTTCCACAAATATTTACATCCCATAGAAAAACGTCTGTCTATACTCCCTTTGCCAAAGTTTGGTGATTTTCTTTATTTTAAAAAATAAATAAAAATATGGTTCTTTAAAAATGACAACAAATGTCCAGCAATAGATATTTATCAGAAATACAAGTTGTCTTTTCTCAAAAGGTCTTGTAACATCTGCGTCTCTAAACCAGTTTTAGATTTAGTTTGGATATTTTCTTGGCCCATTTTGAGCCTCTTAGTACCAACGTGTCCTGGTTTAACCACCTACGCCTACCTGAGTATTGTTGCTGACCATGTCCATCCCTTTATGACCACAGTGTAGCATCTTCTAATGCTACTTCCAGCAGGATAATGCACCATGTCACAAAGCTCAGATCATCTCCACCTGCTTACTAGAACATGACGATGAGTTCACTGGACTCCAACGGCCTTCACAGTCACCAGATCCCAGATAACAGAGATGTCTGGGTCAAATCCAGGCTACTGTTGGCACAGTTTCAGCATTGGCAAGTGTTGTGTGGGCCAGAAGAGGACCAGATGTCAGTTTCCAGCCTGGTTTGGATTATGGAAAGTCTACTGTGGGCCACATGTGGTCCAGATGTTAGTTGTTGTCCTGGATGTAGTATTTTGTGGGCTTGAAGTGGGTCCTAAAACAGAAAGCCTTCCTGGACATAAATTAAGGAGATTTTCTTGTGGGCCATATCTGGTGGTCATGTGGCTGACTTTTGGCAGCTACACTCACATTTAGTCGGCGTAGTGCCATCAGTCAAGGCCACATTTGGCTCAGACACGTTGCTATTTGGGTTGTTGAATCTATGAAAACAAGAATTAAGGCAGTTCTAAAGAAAAAAGGGGGTTCAACCCGGTTCTACAAAGGTGGACCTGATAAAGAGGGGGGTGATTAACTGAATAACTGTGTTCACCCTTCATGGAAACTGTGATGTCAGGCATCATTGGGAAAATAAATTCTTGTTTGTGTAAATCATAACTAGTGAACATGAAGCTCCAGCCGGATCGTCAGGTTTATGATTCACTCAGTCTCCGTTCACAGTAGCAGCTTTTATCCAACTACATTACTCAGTCACAGTCAAACGAATGATTGAGAGAAGACAGATGACGTCTCTTTAATGACATCCATCTCTTCCAAAGAGATCAATAATTCAGACTCCATAATCGATCAGCTTGTCCACCTCCCTGTTTGATTCATCAGCAGTCACAGAGATCCTTGTTATCTCCTCTTGTGAGAGCTCCAGCAGAAGCCTTTCAAACGAGGCTGAGTGGAGCTGCTCTCATTCCCTCTGAGGCCCACTATGTTGAAAGCTTTTTATTTTTCATTGTCAACATGACATTTCCCATTCAGCTGTTTTCCTGACTACACACTGTGTATTAAACACGAGCTGGTCTTTGTCCAGTCGTCTGGTGTTTACTCATTCATCGCAGGCGGGGATAACGCTCACTTTGATAATGTAATTAGTGGGATTGTTTATGCTGATGAACAACGAGGTCACAAAGCGCAGGATTAATTATCTATGTTGTCATGGAAATGTGATTTTAGATGAGGAGAGCTCAGTGAGCTTCATGATTAACCCCTTCGTGCTTATTTGCGGAAAACTGCTTCTTTATTTTTTTAATTTATTTTCTTTTTATTTTATTGATTTAATTAATTTATTCACTTTCATGTGTGTAATTGTTTTCACATTATTTATTTTTTCCTCTTCGTTTTTCACTGTATTTTTTTGTTTTTATTTAATTGTAAATAAACGGAGGCATAAAGGGGCTGAAGATGTGGTGGTAGTTCCTCCTTGCCTGCAGGCGGCAGCGTTGGCATTACCTGTCGCTCCATGGGCCACTCCTTCTCTCCCCAGGGATTCTTCTTTCGGATCATGTGCAGCGTCTCCTTTTTTTTTTAACCTGTCTTGTCCAGCATCATAGCAAACAGAATGATAGTTTGGTTGCTGTATTGTGCGAACAAATTTTCTTTGCCAAGGGGAGGCTTATAAGTTTAAAGCTCCTCTTGATAGTCTGATTCCTTTATTTATTTATTTACTGTTATTTATTTACTTTGAATCATGGAATCTATGTAA
>JBAMHW010000017.1:25140512-25153012 GCA_037177495.1 Rhadinocentrus ornatus | reverse complement strand
TGGCCAGGATATTCTCTCTGGCAATATCCTTTTTTTAGCTCGTGTAAAGACCCTAAAATATGACATTTCCACTTAACTTACTTTGAATTGAATAATAATCTTGCTTATGATAAGTTTAACTCTTTGAAGTTACTGTGAGAACTGTGAGAAATATTTACATTGGAAATAGGAAATTAGAAGCCGAGTGAGCAGATGACCTACCTGCTGCAGAATGACCATGGTTCAGCTGCAGGTTGATTCCAGGACATCAGAAGTCGGCATGTGTCGTCTCTGCAATGCAGATCAGAGACAGAAATCACACAAACTGTTTTCTAGATTTAATCACACATTTTGTACACATTTCAATCTGAATCAGGGCTTCTGGCCTGCTGGTATAAATGTTTAAACGGATAAAGAGAAGGATGTTTCCTTCTTGGAAAAGTCCAAATTTACAGGTACAGCTACAGGTTTGTCACATTTCATGTCCTTTTTTTAGTCAAGCAGTTGAAAAAAACCCACTCAATTTGTTCAGTTATAGGTTGAATAACAAGTAATATGTGGTTATCCAAAGCTTCGACTAATAAAAACCCATTAATAAACATTTTGTACACACAAGGTTACGAAGAAGGAAATATTCCTTAAAAATTTGGAAAAATTCTTTTCATTCATTCTCTTAGAGTTTTATTTCTGCAGTGTTCCTATCTGGTAGCATTTTGGTTAAACACAACCAGAATGGTGCACACCACAGGGGCAAAACATTATTCAGGTCTGAAGGTATGTAGTTTCTGAGTCATTCATCCTCTTTATAACTGTAGTTACGGGTCAGCAAAGGACCACAGGACCAGCGTTTAAGCACCAAGATAACTAGATGCAGGGACTGGAAGGATGTGGGTTACTTTGGTGTCTCTTGATAGAGCTGAAGTATGAAGCTACAAACGGGCCGTTTGTGATCTCAGATAAGACAAAGTCAACTTAGAGCATTTTTACAGACAGTCCAATTAATGTAGTCCAATTATAAAACAAATCCATTATATGATCCATATTAACTGTCCTTATATAAGTCAGTTTGTAAAAAATAATGACATATCAAAGAAAACCAGCAGATCTCATCAAATCATCCTGAGCTGCACGAGGAGACAGTGGGGAGGAAAACCTCCCTTTGAACAGGAAGAACGGCCATCTGCCTAGACCAGTTGGTCTGGATTAGCTGCTTACTTTCAAGTGAGTCATGATCCAAGATTTCTATCTGTTTCTTCAGTTGGTTATGTTGCTTTGTATGCCTCTAAGTGATTTATATTTACCTAAATTTAAAGGGTCATTATAAGTCCTAGCAGCTCCAGCTGTTCTTTGATTTAAAGTTTATAACATGTTACAGAACTTTTAACTTTCTAAATCTTTTCCTCCACACTCTTCATTAATATCTGATGGTAAGCCAGGACAGGGTCAGCCAGCAGCAGCATCCAGTTTGGTCCTGGAGCAGAGGGGAACGTCTCGTGCTCCGACTGCAGCTGGAAGCTAACGGACGGGGGAGGGGCGGAAGCTGCTCGTTGAGAAAAAGTAAACGTGCTTTACCTTCGGTTTCCAAAATTCTTCAATATCACCAGAAAAAGTCTAGATTTGTCGTTAGTTGTTTCTTTGAAATAGAGTCACTAGATGTGTCTGAAAAATTAAATATAGCACCAAAGTAGCTACATTAGCAACACTGATTTAGCCGAGCTCTGACGTGTCTCTCAATTTGATCGCTATATCGGAAATCGCGCACTGACTAAGGTTCAGCGTTATCTAGAACACAAATGCGTTAAATGTATTAATCTTTTTGTAATTATTATATATACTCATTAGTTTAGTTACTCATGGTTAATTTACTTTACTAGACCTCAGCAACGGGGTTCCTGAGGCCTGCCACACACATAAAGATTATCTGGTTTTTGTTCCAATTATTTTGAGTCTTACAAGTGTCTCCTATAAAATTATCATGCGGTCTGAGGTGTGTTAGGGCGGATTAGTCCCGGCAATCGGCTCTAAAACGGGTCGTAGCCGACAATCGTAAATATTGAACATCTTCAATATTTACAACCAAAATCTTCCTGTGGGAGGAAAGCCAACGACTCCTGAGTTGTGACTGTGTGGGTGGTGACGTGAAATGGAATGTAGCCAATCAGAGAGTGAGCTGACTGGGGAGCAAGGAAGGATATAAAGTCCGTGTTCACGCTGTCTTCAGTCTGTTATTTTTTTCAGGTTAACAATAGTCCCAAGACCACCATCATTCACTCGTCCTATATATCCCTTTCCATGCTGGATGTTGGAGCCACGATACAGTATGATTGAATGAACTGTTAAATGCCGGATTTTTTATCTTCACGTGTGAGGTCTCTAACAGATAAAAAATCTCATCAGATTTAAAGGAATCCTTATGTGTGTACCAGGACTTAGATGCAAAGCTAAAGCCTGGTACACACATAAGATTATCGGGCTGTTTTTGTCTTAGCTCAAATTCTGAAGAAAACTCTGGATTTAATTTATTTCACTGATGTTCTAGTCAAATAATCAGCGCAGGCAAATGATAACGCATGTTCCGAACAGACATCAGGGGCCTCATTTATCAAACTGTCCGTAGCAAAGCAAACTACAGGCGCACTTTTACTTTCAGATTTATCAAAGAATGCCTACGCCTGTCCTACACCTGTTGCCGTTCATAAATCAGAATCAACTCTGAAGCGGGTGCACGTGAGGGAACGCCTTCCCACGCCCCCATGGTGGCCATCAATGGTCAGGTGGACGCTTGTAATACATGTTGATCACATCATTTCCGTGATGGCTCGGGAGGGAAAAAGTGGAATCTTTCAGGGTGTGAGACAGAGATCCTGATGGACCACGTTGGAAAACGTAAAAATGTTTAATTGGTGGGCATGGCGTGGGCATTACTGGTGTCAGAAGGGCAGAATTTTGGTAGAACTTTGTGTAATAAGATATCAAGAAGTGGTAAAGATTCACTATTGCTGAGTCAAGCTCTTGCAATCCCATTCACAATCACTGGCCCTTGCTCAGCCTTTTTTACTAAGAGTCCAACGTGGAGCTTTCTCCCGGCAAAATCACTTATCAAGTCCTTGAAGTTAGTTTTCTATTCTATCCAGCTATATTATTAAATAGTATCTCCAATGATGTAATGTACTTTGTAACAGCATTGCAATCATTATTTCTGGTGGCCTCCCACTATTTTGTTTTGCTTAAAGGTGCTTTCAGTGATTTCACAAAAAATGTCAAGGGAAATTGATTTGACTACCAATACTTCACGTCATTGTCCCCCTCATATAGCAACACATACAAGTCTAATTTGTCTCCAAATCTGTAGACTCACAGGTGAAGGCATTAGATCAGTGGGGGAAAAACATGTATGATGTCATATGGTTGTTGCTAATTAATCTTCTGATACCTAGAAAATTTTAATAGTTCTCTAATTAGATTGAAAGCAGTTACCTAGTCTGCACGCACTAGAAATGTGCACTGTTCCTACGGCAAAGCAGGAGGATGAGTCCCAAACTACACACAGGATTGTCTAGAAAAAGGGAGATGATATTAATAAGAACCTCAACCACTAAAATATGTTCTATCATTGTGAAACAAAACTTCCATGTTATAAAATCCCTCCAGCTAAATAAGGTGGACAGTCTGCTGCCAGCATGCAGCATCAGTCGAAAAGTAGCTTTGGTCCTTCATTCCTGCAGAGGGGACGCAGCCTGGAGGCTGGAGGTCTAGAAGTGATGCAACGCTGATGAAGCACACAAGATGGATTTCCTTTTATTTATTTATTTATTCTTACACAATGCTTTTTTAACTGTCCCAATTTCTGTCAAGATGGTCTTTATTTTCTGCAACTCCTTGTCCACCTGGTTAATAGCGGTGATTGTGTCCCTCTGCACCGCCCACCCAGCTGGAGCACCTGTCACCCAGCTGGAGCACCCAGCAACTATAAAGAAATATTATTTACCACTAAATAAACTACTACCAATCTCAGATGTCACCACCAGTAATGCCCACGTCGTGCCCACCAGTTACACATTTTTATGTTTTCCAACGTGTTCCATCAGGATCTCTGTCTCACACCCCGAAAAAATCCTCTTTTCCCCTCTCAAGCCATCATAGAAATGATGTGATGAATATTTATTTCCTGACCAATTATGGCAACCATGTGGGCGTGGGAATGCGTTCCCTCATGTGCACCCACTTTAGAGTTTATTGTGATTTATAGACCCTTTCATGGCCTACGTAATCAGTGACGTCACTACTGTAACCGGAGGCAAAAACAGAGAAAAGCCGGTAAAAAACACATTAGAAATGAGCTCTCAAGTGTTATTACGACTTAAAAATGTTGTCTTGTTGTGTGTTTGGCTGCCAGAATAAGAGGAAAAACATTCCTGGCTGTAAATTAAAGTTTTTTAGGAAACCAGCTCAGACAAGAACTAAGACAATTATAGCTGAATGCAGTAAGATGAAAGGACAGGACGGAGACGATAATCAACAATTCTTGTGTTTGCAGCGCACACTTTATATCAGGTTAAATAAATGTAATGTTAAGTGATTGTTATCAAGTCCAAATGAACGAAATTGTACATTACAAAGGAAAATGTTGGATATATAACATTGCCTTTAGCAGCACATTAGCAAGCGCGTAAATGCTAAACTTCAGACCGCAGCACACAAAGATCGGGTGGTAAGTTGATGTATTTTATTATTTGAACGTGGCTATTTATGACATAGTTGTTAGCATCCAGTGATTTATATGGGTTTGAGGTTTTTTTTGCTGTACACACATGGTGTCTCGGTTAGGTACATGTAGATGTCTGGCCACTCCACCGTCGCCAGTCCCAAAAGATCTTCATGCTGCTCCCATAAGGTGTCTGGATCAGCCAGCCTGCTTCCATTTAATTTTCAAAAATAGCTGTCACGGTCCCGTAAAGTGAGTGTCTCTACATATTCCGAGAGTTCCGAGACTGAACCACTTGCTTAAAAACCATTTACTAAAATGCCACCGAAAATTATTAGCTGCCACTTGATAACATAGCTTCTAGCCTCCGCTTTTGCCTCCAGGCTAAGCTCCGCCCACCAAAAACGTCACAATGTTTGCAAACTTTGAAAGGGTCTATAAACGGAAACAGGAGTAGGACGTGCGGTCGCACGCTTTGATAAATCTGAAAGATTTTTGTGCGCCGTATTTCCCTTTTTCACTACCAACGCCACCTGTAGTTTGCTTTGCTATGCACAGTTTGATAAAACCCCAGAAGTGAGAAAGATAAGAAAGTTAAAAAGAATATGTGCTTTTATCTCTGCTTTAGTCTCCACCACCTCCCTGCAACGTGTCAATTCAACTGGAAATGAGACACCAGTAAGAGAAATGGGGGGTTGCAGGGTTAAAGGGTTGCTTGAGGCTGTTAAAAGCTTACTTGGATTCCTGGGGCTAATCCCATCGCTTAAGTACGGTGCATGGTTGTTGCGGTTGTGACTGCTAAGTCATTTCTCCCCTAAAGAGTCCTCCGTCCTTTGTTTCTTTTTATCAGCCACAGCAATGGGGTGGCAACGTTTACGGCAGGATGACCCTGCAGTTTTCAGTTTAGCAAACCAGTAGAAGACCTTTGAACCTATAGCCGGCCATGTTTTCCAGTAAACTTACTAATAGTGGTAAATACGGACAGATGGGCTGTGTTAAATCTAACAGATTCTTTTTCTCCTGATTCCCATTAATCATAACAAACATGTTATCATCTAAAAGCCTCAAACTGTGAACAATGAAAATGAGCCACATCATGGAGGGCAGAAGCTACATGCATTAATGACCCATTAGTTGTTCTATAAGTAGATTAACATTTTGGAGACTAGAACACATTTCTAATGAAAAGATTCAGCAATAAATATTGATATAAAATTAAATTATTTTAGTAAAAAGGAAAGAAAGAAAAGAAAAAGAAACAAAAATTATTTTTATCTGAGGAAGTAAACATTTTATAGCTACATTCCAGTCATCCATATGGAGCCAGTCACAGAAAGCTGAGCTTATGCCAAGGCAGAGCCTCTTATCCACAACCACAGGGTGCCAATCTGGCCACTGTCCCAAATGGGCACCTGTGGATCTGGTCTACCTTTGACTGTTCAGACCCTGCACCTCAGCCTCGTTTCACAATTAAAACCCAAACAAATTAGCAGTAAAACAATAAAGTCATTAGCAGAAACACACAGAAGCCTGAACCCGAGGCTGTAGGTTTGATTTTGATGTTTGTTTAGATATAAAGTGTCCCTGGAAGAGGTTTATTATCAGCAGTGGATAAGACAGTAAAACATTCCACTCAGGGATTAACAATGTGTTGCTGTTGTTGTTTGGCTGAACTGAATCATAATAATTTTACTTAATAATTTCTGTAATTTGATACGTTAAAGACATCTAGATGAATATTTGTTTCACTTCAATAATGTCCAGATGAGAAAGCTGTTTGCTCTGCAATCATCAACATCACAGAAATGTACTTTAATTACATAGAAATAAAATCCACCACTTAAATTTATCATCTTAATGGAACCTTGAAGGAAAATGTGCTAAATAAAACATATAATAGCAAACACAGTGATAAACCCTTGTTACACAATAAATGTGATAATTCTGAAAAATAAAATCTATATATGACTCATTTTGACTTATTATAATTGTAAAGATAAAATATATTGTGATATTAAAGGAATAGCTAATGTTAGCTTTGATTCTATCACCTGACAACATCCATCAATAACACATTGATGCATGCTAGCTTAGCTTTAGCTTAGTGACTCTTATCATCACCATTATGAAAAGCAGTTGTAACAATTTAATTCTAACATAAACTTTTGTGTGCTCCTGTCTTTTCTTTAGTCCGGCAGTTCTGTCGTAGACCCAGCTATCGTTAGCGCCGCTCTTTGGTGCTAGCTGTCGCTAGCCAGAAGTGCGAGCTCTTTCAACGTGACAGCGGGAACAACCAATCACGTTGGCAACAAACAAAAGTGCAGGTAAAATGAGACTCGAGGCAGGGATGTTACCGATAGAGAGCACGGATTTCTCAGCTTTCTGTGGTACAGAAAATTATAGAAGCAACTTAGGAGTTGCTGGATATTGGTAGGAACTTCTCTACCGTTCCTGCCCGCGTCCATATTACCACAGTTAGTTTTTGCTTCCAAGGTTTGACACTGTGCCTTTAACTGAGAGTTATCTTCACGCTGCTCTGACCAGTCAGGAGAGTACATCTGAGGGTGTCTGAGTTCTCTGGTACTGGGATGTTACAGATGATTTGGGTCCTGCCGGATGTGGGATGGGTTTTTTGTGAAACTTGCCTACTTCCATCTGTATTTGAGGAGTTTGGAGGATGGGTCCTGAGACTCTGAGACTGCCTCCTGCTGGGAGCGGCTGCTAATCTGGGAAGTGCTGTGCCATTTATGTGGGGGTATGCCATGATGCAGGATTACCTCAGAGCATATCGGAACAACATGACCGCTGCTTTAACTGTCAGTGGTTTAAATGTTGAAACTGATCGATGAACAGAGCAGTAACAGAGAAATGTGGTAGAGCTGACTGTAGACGAAACGCAGCAACTTATAGTTTGTGTCAAATCTGTTGCTCAACGGTGCTGATTGTCCAATAAGATCAGACAAACATTACCTGTACATATTTCCTGAAACCTGCTGAAGATGCAGAAAGAGATGTTTGGTGTAGATCTGGTGAATTGCTTTTAAACTACACTCCATTTTCCCCTCTTGTTCAGGATCAGCTGAACAAAGAAAGCTCAACCAGAATGTCTTAATAATGAATATAAAGTTATGGAAATTTAAAATTGACTTTTCAGATTGACAAGTCAGGTCCAGATGGGTCTACAGTACAGTCTGGGTTTGGGTTTAGTGTTTTCTTTCTTTATAAATTCTATGTGTATAGTACATATATTGGATTCTAATATATCAAAAGGCTTATTGACAGGGTGGCAAAACAGGTTACGTTGTAAAATGATTTCTTTAGACTCAAATGAAAGTATAAAAATAAATATAATTTTTATTTTAAACTTTACCTCACTTACATGAATTAATTATGAGGAAATCACGAAAGTTTTAACGGTACTGCATTCATGATTTTTCTCCTAGAAATGCAAACACAAAGATCATTCTTCGGAAGAAATTTGCACCAAAGTTTATTCGGAATCAATTCAGAAAACGTTGAGGTGTTTGGAGAAAACAGCCTAAAATGTACTGATCACTGTGCGAGAGAATTGTGACAACTTGGTGCTAACGGGAGAACGTCAGGCAGAAAACCAAAGCCAGGATGAAAGCTCCACCTCCACTCAGGATAAAAACTGTTATATGGTAGAATACTTGTTGGATGATTTTGTTTTTTCCAACATTAACTTGGTAATAATTACGCAAGCACATTATGCAAAATCTGCTCTAATTTCCTGCTCTAATTTCTTGGTTTTTATCCGTCTCCTCATCACGTCTCCGCCTGCTTTCTCTGACAGATTTCTACTTCTGTGACTGTTTATCAAATCATCCCTTACGAAAGGACTAAACCAGCACAGAACTCAGAAAATATAAAACTGAAACATTACAAATGCTTCATCATTGCAGCTCATGAGCAGACCCCGGCTGGAGATTTTCACAACAGCTTGCTAATGCCCCGACAGCTAATCTGCGTGTGTGGTCTGTAAGGTTATTCAAACAAGTGCACTTCACACACATATCATTGGGGACTCACATGGCCGGGATTCAGAGACGCAGGCACACAGGGGTGTGAAACGTTCATCATCCCTATAGAAATCTCACTTCCATGAGCTTTGTAGCTTAGCGTCTGCAAAACACAGAGAAATGTAGAGTTGCTGGAAGAAACGCTTTCATTTGGAAACAGTGATCAATTTTTTCTAAGATTCCTTACTTGTACCAAAGAAAAGAAGAGGCGGCACATGAAACAATTCATTTAAACCAAAATAACGCGCTTGTGCTCCTGCAACATGCTCTACAACTGCACCGGCCGTTTGTCCAGTAAATGCTGCAGTCAGGTGCATTAAATGTGTTATTTACATGTTTTTATATCAGAATTCAAGTTTTACACACTTGCAAATGTCCACATACATCGTTCCCGTGTGTGAAATGAGGGAATCAAGAAATGTTTTTCAGATTTGATCAGATTCTGACAGAGTTGATGTAAAGACTCAGATTTTACCTTCTTCCTGTGACTCCTCCTTCATGTTTTTTTATCTTTGTTGACTTGTGTTGATTTAATGGAGAAATTGTAAATGTAAGAGTCATAATTCCTGTTTCATAAAGCCAGTTTCACGAAGGCTGGGTCAAACAACAGATAACGTTCTCGTCTACGAGGCTGCAACGGACTGAAACTGTGAACATTTGGTACCCTGATGAGATTTTAAGAAAATGACCTGCTTTAACAGCACGAATAATATTTATCTTGCATTTATTCAAATTTAACAAACATGCTATGATATTTGTGCCGTTTTGAAGCCACAAGTAGTTTAAAAGATGTGATTTGGACCAATTATGTTACTGGATAACTTTTACTAGACCTCTGCTGATGTAACAGGACGATGTGTTGCAGAGTCATCTGCAACTGGAGCACCGTATGGCTTTAGAGGTAACTTGCATAAATACTTTTGCATTGGTGACGGGTCAGAAATACGTGTTTACTGAATCTACAGCTATGATTGTAGTCTAGATGGTACAAATCGCTCACATGTCAGGAATCTGAGCTTTCCAATGGTGTATAACGTTAACTTGGAAAGGAGACTGAGTAAAATAAATACTTCATGTCCTGCACGCGGGACATCTGGTACCAACAACTTAATGCAGCTGAAACTGGTCTGAAACAGCATGGCTGCTGTATGCATGTAAGCAATCAGACTTTGAAGATGCTATTTCCTAATAAGAGAATATCCTCCTAAATAAAATGAACATCCTGTATAAATGCAGTTCAGTAGGAGCCTGTCTCATCTGAAAGCGATTTGGTTTTACAAACACAAAAGTTGTTGTGTTTACATGCTTTATTTAAGATTGGACACAGCACGCGAACAGGGTCACCATGAAACTTTCCCAGTGGATTACTTCCACAACAACAAACAAATATGCTGTTACAGTCCTCAATTATGTTCTTTTTAAAAATGCCATTAACCCCATGAAGCCTAAATGTATTTACATTTATATAATAAATAAATAAATACAGGAAAAAGTAAAGAGAAAAAGACTGGAATAAAATAAAACACAATTAAATACTAAATAAATTAACAACAATAAATACAAATAAATTATAATATACAAATAAATATATAATTATATCTGAAAAAAATCACAGTAAATTGAAATAAATAAATGTATTAAATAAAAGCTAATATTTTTCTTGCAAGGTCAGAAGTGGCGTTTAGCTGATTTGTGACAACAAAGGGTTCATCTTTTTTCTGTTTGATGGAATATCTTTACTGAGCAGACTTCAACAACACTTGGAGAACAAACAATTATTAATTTATCTCAGAAAACAACAAATCTAGACAAATCTAGTATCTGTAGACTTTCACAAGCTTAAACCTGATGTTTTCTGTAATTTCAGGCATGACTTCGTCATATTGGTAATTTTACCGTCCTATAAACAGGCCTTCCAGCAGGACCTAAATAACAATGTAAAACCTTTCTCTTGGCTCAGAAAGCCTCTGCATTAAAGCAGTGTTTTAACTAAAGCTGAGCTCAGCAGCAGCAGTGAGGCTCAGATGTGTCCAACATTGTGCAGGAAAAGTCAGGGATTAGAAAATGCATGAAGGTGCAAAGTCTTTTTTTTTTGTGTAAGACTTTGTACTTGACAAGAAACTGTAGTTTAACCTGCTGTTTGTTGGTCTGTGGAGCCTTTAAAGTCCTGATCTGCACATTATAAAGAATAATTAGCATTAGGCTACAGGGATTAAAACGTTTGGTCTGATTTGATACAACAAAGTTTATAACCATCTGGTTCCTTGAAGGGAACCTAATGGCAACCTAAGTGCTGGCACAGGACAAAATGAGCAATAAGAGGCTTTAGCCTGAAGCAACAGCAGAGCAGGAGCCCTGTGGCCGGACTACAAGCTAATCAGCCCTCAGCCTTGACCCATGTACACCTACACTTACCTCACAACACACTGTAAAGGTTCCTCCTACTTTCCGTCTCGTCTGCTGTGGTGTCTTGTGTTAAATGTCCCAGAGTTAACAGTGATGGCTGAGAACAGATCAGATGAAGCTGAAGAAGGAAGTGATTTAGGTGTCCGTCCCCTGCTTTCGGTTCAGATCGTTTCCACAGATTTTACTTCTTTGGTGTAGCCCAGTTACAGTTTGGCGTCTGGCCCAGTGACAGGACTCTCCAGACTCTCATTCACGGCTGCTGATCCAGATTAGCTGGGAGGCGGAGCCTGTCAGTGGCAGACACAGAGACCAGCTGGGAGGTGGGGCGACCTGGGTCATGATTTTCATGTCGTTGCTGCATTAGGGTGAGTTTGCAGAAACATATGAAAAATGTTTCTTCTGTAGATGAAAACTGTTGAAATGTCAACGTACCTGCCAAGAACATAAAATCAATCAATAAAACTCATGTTTTGTATCATGTCGTCATGGGTGAAAGGTGGAGGAAGGTCACCATCAGGAAAACTTTGCACAGTAACACTACTGAATATATTGTCCTCAGGTTAGAGATGACCTGTCATGTTACCTAAAGCTATTCCAGTGGTATATTCTGGTAATGCCAGCTTTGCAAGATTTGCAGTTTAAAAACAAATCCGTCTTAATCTTGTAGCAGCTGTTAATGTACCTCGGTTTTTCCTGCATCTGACACAAGCTTCTTAAGACCACCTCTTCTAAAAGCCCACTTTCTTCGGATTGTCTGACTTCTGGAAGCCAAAATGTTGGAAACATTGCTCAGAGATTTTCGTTCATATTGACATGCTAGCATCACACATTTGCTGCCCAGCCTGAAGCGTTGATCCAAGGCAGGATGGATCCATGTTTTCATGATGTCTCCAGCAGATTCTGAGTCCAGCATCTGGATGTGGAGCTGAATGGAGACTCATCAGACCAGCAACGTTTCTCCATCTTCTATTGTCCAGTGTTGGTGAGTCTGTGCTTCCTGTTCTTGGCTGCCAGGAGGCACCCGGTGTGGTCTTCTGCTGCTGTAGCCCATCGGCTTCCAGGTTGAATGAGTTGTGTGTTCAGAGATGCTGGTCTGCAGACCTTGGTAGGAACCAGTGCTGATTGGACTTCCTGTTGCCTTTCCATCATCTCCAGCCAGACTGCCCATTCTCCTCTGACCTCTGACCTCAACCAGACATCCTGGTCCAGCCAACTGCTGCTCGCTGGATATTTTCTCTTCTTCAGACCATCTCTGGAAACCCTAGAAATGGTTGTGGGTGAAAATCCCAGTAGATTTTCTGGTTAGCAGCTCTTTGGTGAGTGAGATTTCAGAGACCCAGATCCACCCCATCACTATCAGCGACCATGCA
>JBAMHW010000017.1:25097330-25108458 GCA_037177495.1 Rhadinocentrus ornatus | reverse complement strand
ATTTCGCTGCCTTGTACCTGTGACATGCGCAATGACAATAAAGTTGAATCTGAATCTGAATCTGAATCTGAATCTGATCTCTGCCTGGCCCTGTTGAGTATTCTTTACATATTGGATTTGGATAACCACTCTGCTTATTACCTAAGCCTTTCTGGACTCTATGTTCCACAGCGCTTTCAAGACCCTGCCATCATCTCCACTATAGAGTGGCTTTCTCACCTTCACTGTGCTCAAATAAAACCCTGTTAAAACCTCGACTGCTGTGTGTGTGGGTCGGGGTCCTCCTCAGTTAACCATTACAAGAACGTGAAGTAGGGCAAAAAAAGCTGTTGTGGTAGAAACTGTCCTCCTCTCCAAAACATACTAACAGATATGGTCACTGAGGCAGATACAACCTATTTTTATGTATTGGAATAATATGCAACTTCTCAGGATCAGATCACCACTACATGAGAAGAGTAAAAATGGCATCCATAAGGGCAATGATCCGGTAAAAAGAACAAGCATGATTCATCATTGACCCAAACTAGGTTCATTTTTCTTCTTATTGTAATAAAATTATATTGCACTCTAAAATTATCCAGGAAAAGACCTTTCGTTGTAATATTTTGTGTTCACATGTAATTAAGGAAACCTATAAAAGGTGAGACTTGTATTGTAAAAAGAATGTATTTTATCTCAAACCATTATAATTTTCCAGTGAAGTAATGTTTTGTCTAAAACCAACCAGGATGAAGAAAAGGGCTTTAGTAAAGTATGAGGTGTCACTAACAGAATGTAGGCCGGTCATTTAACAAAGGTCCATGACTGAAAGCAAAGCAGTTAGCTGCTCTGTCAGACCACCTTCTTTTCTATAAATGCAAATTTTGTAGTTTTTTTAAAACAATAGATTTGACAATGCCGCCTTCTCTGAGGGGAGGTACAGATGCTTATATAAATAATACTTCCTTCATGCTACTTTTTGTATGAGGAATTTGGATATAGGGAAGGTGTATAAGGTTTACAGGATAGAATTTTGAGACATCAAAGTGTATGAGCAAATAGCAGATATGTCTCAAAACAAACCCACTCTTTATATTGTCCTCTTCCAGATCTTCTGTTTCTGCCATATTGAGTTACAGTGGGGCATATAAATATTTAGTCAGCCACCAATTGTGCAAGTTCTCCCACTAAAAAAGATGAGATCGGCCTGTAATTTTCATCATAGGTATACGTATATGAGACAAAACAAGAAAAAAAAAATCCAGAATATCACATTTTGATTTTTAATTATTTATTTGCTAAATTCCTCAGTAAAATAAGTGTTTGGTCACCTACAAACAAGCAAGATTTCTGGTTCTCACAGACCTGCATGTAACCCCTGACTTAATGTTGAACAGGCTATGACTCTTTACAACCGTGTAGATAAGTTACTAGATTCATAAGGAGTACAATGGGATTAAAGCGAGTGCATAATGAAATGACTGGAGGCAACAGATACTTAAAAATATTGATTATTATTTGTAGAGAGAAATGGGAACAAAAATAACATTTACAACTGTGGCAGTAACGGTAACAATTAGCCGGCAAAAGAAATAAAAACCCCAGTTCTTGAGCTCAGTGTTTAGCCTATTCAGTCAACACTTAAGTCCAGTCACTTTTCTTTTACTTCAGTTCCTTTCCTCCCCGTGGGTGTGAGTGGTTACCACTTTATTGATTAACCCTTAAGACGAGGGTCTTCAGAAGAGAGTTCGACTTGATTCTGGGTACAGGCTCGCCATCTCCATCCGGAGAACATCTGGTGTCCAAGAATCTAATTCGAAGTTTCCTCAACCGACAAAAAAATCCTAGTCTGCACAACAATAATGGTATTATTGTATACAGCTAAATATTTCCTCTCTCACACAGCTATTGCTTAATTTCCAATCTTTTTTTTTCCCATATTACTATTTAACAATAAACTGTATTTTTACATGCATGTTTTTAACTCAAAATATCTTTTGTTTTACATTAAATAACTTTTCAACTCATGTAACATAATTAAATGAGTTTCTCCTTAGTTATGATTAATTATCCTCAACCAATTAAATGATTAATTCTTAAACCATCTTTTAGCTTTTGTAAAGCATACGTGAAATAACACAAAAAAATATCCCTTCAATATCAAAGGATAACAATAAACCCTATTTGGTTACTATTCTCAGCATCACATTGGAATTTCTGTAAGCTCTCACATAGTAAGCAATGAAAATGTGCATTAAAATTAAATGAACATTACATTTGACCAAGAAAATAGTTTAAAAAAAATCATTGAAATAGCTTTATTACACTACTGCAAACTTAAATTCCACTTGACCAAACTGCACCTCAACCAGAAATAACATTTCCAGTACTTTTTCACATTAACATTACAACCGCAATTAGCATTAGCATAAAGCTAATTGCAACATATCGCTAGCATGTTTCCTCTAGCACAGAGGTCCCCAGGCCCACTATACTGCAGGTCTTAGATGTCTCCTTGCTGCAGCACACCTGATTCAAATTAAAGGCTCCCTGATAAGCTCTGCACAAGTCTGCTAATGAACCCTTCACTTAAATCAGGTGTGTTGCAGCAGGGAGACATCAAAGACCTGCAGGATAGTGGGCCTTGAGGACCAGGGTTGGACACCTCTGCTCTAGCACACACATGGTTTCAACTCACCAAGATGAGGTTTCAGCATGACCCCAGCAAAAGACACGGCTACACAGCCTCCCTAGCTCGTGTTCTCTTTCACAAGGTAACTCATGCAGCTTAGCTTAGTCCATCTACAGTCTGTCTCGCTCACTCTCCGAGTGCAAAAAAAAAACATAAGTTAGTGCATGATTCAGTCCACTGACCGGAAGGCGAGACTAACGTTACTCAAAACCAGTCAGAAGGTCACTATTATACGACATGACCAACTGAACAGGAAAACAAAGTGAGGGAAGTGAATTAAATTTCCTTTTTTCCAAAATAAAAGTATACAATTGTATTGTAGCAAATAAAAGGGAAAGTTGTTTTCTCTACTGGGTTCCACCCTCCCCCGTTTAATATCATGCACGTCCCGTTACATGTGCATCCGACACTGTTCATTTCTGATGTTAATAGACTGAGAATGCTGTACTCAAACCCTGAAACAGCGACTTAACAACAGTCACTAAGGGGTGTCCTAAATCAGAATACTCAAGTCTTTTAGGAGGTTGTCTGACTCTTTCTGATCGTCTCACAGGCTGAGTTGTAATGGGATCATTACTGCCTATCTCATCATGTGAGTCAATTGATTGTTGTCCTTGTTCCTCGACTGAATCTTCAGGCGTTCTTCTGGAATTGGTACCATTTAATTTTTCCACAAGTTCAGCAGTTTCGGTATTTGTTCCATCCAGAATGTTTCCCACAATGTGGTCAATTTCAGTATGCTCATCTTCACTCACATTTTTCTTAATATCACGTTCTGCATTGGTTTTGTTTTCAGGTAAGTCACAATTGGGTGGGCTGGTCATGTCTGGTTGTTGAGCTTTTCCACATTCCTGTACAATAGTAAATCTGGCAACTTCTTCAGATGAGGATTTCTCAACCCATTGAATCAAAAGTTCATTGTCAAGATTGATTAACTCTTCATGATCATCGCTTTCTGTAGCAGCAGTTTGACGTGTCTTAGGACGGTGAATCGGCACTGACTCAGGTATGTCTGCGGTGGCAACAGGGAGGAAACTGCAGAAAAGCAAGAGGTCTCTATGTAAAGTTTGTGAGGGACCTTGCTTTGACTCAGATATAACAGTATAAACGGGTAAGTCACCTGCACCGTTGACAATCACGTGGATGTCGGCCTCCCATTTATCAGCAAGCTTATTCTTACCACGCAGCCTCACATTCCTAACTAAAACCCTATCCCCAGGTTCAAGTTCAGAAACTGTGATTTTGTGGCCAAACCTGGCCTTGTTTTTGTCTGCCAGTTTTTGAGCATTTTGAGAAGCTAACTTATAGCTTTCTTCAATACGTTTTTGAGACTTTCAACATACTGTCCAAGAGTCACTTTCTGATCTTTGTTGAGAGGAAGTCCGAACGTTAGATCAACTGCCAATCTGGGTTTTCTCCCAAACATTAATTCGTAGGGACAAAATCCTGTTATGTCACTAAGTGTGCAGTTGTACACATGGACCAACGGCATAGCATAGTCCTTCCAGTGGGACCTGTTTGGATTCCATTGTTTGGGGTAGGCTCGGTTGCACTGGTTACAGTATGCTGGGACAGGATACGCTGAAAAGCTCCAAGCCCTGCGATGACACAGGTAGATGGAATTGTGATCTCGTTCTGTTTCATTTAAAATCATTACTGGCACTTTATGTGGAGATCGGGAAGGGAGTGTTATCAAGCATGTTTTAACACAAAGGCCACCTGGCAAGGAAGACTGAGAGGGATGTTCAACTAAGGCAAAGGTGTCCGTTGATATGCAGCGTTTATTAGTAGAACCCTCTAAAACTACAGTTTGGCCCGCTTGGATAATAGCTGCGGTCTTGCCTGCCAAGGTAACCAGCCCAATGTTCCCATCTTTGTTCTGTTTATGTTTTAGTTCGAGGGTTTTCAAAAACGCTCTAAACCCATAAGGACTGGGTAAGAACTCAGGAGTCTTGATGTCTAAGTACTTTTCATACAGAACATCAAGCGTGTTTGTTTCCACTAACACAGGTGTCTGAGTGTTTGGATGAGCGTCCTGAACAACAAAAGCTAAGGTTGGTATGTCAATCTCATTAATGTCATCTAAAAAGCCTTTTGGAAAAGTAATACACTTCTCTATATAACCTAAATAGGGGTTAATAAATAGGTTAAGTTCTTGTTCTGGAAAAGTTCTGTTTGTGGAATAATTCAGTGACAGTAGTCACTTGTGATCCAGAGTCAAGAAGACAGTTCACAATAATGCCAGAAATGCTAACTACAGCTGTGCACTTAGGACCATTTAACCCTTTTGGAAGTTTGTAGCTTGATGCTTAGCAACAGACTGCTTAAGGGTAGCTTGTTGCTTGTTTTTAGTGGGACATGTTTGACTGCCTACAGTCCCCATTTGCCTCCCAATAGAGACTGGCGTTTAACTGTTTCTTTTGTTTCTCTTTGAACAGTTTGCGCTTTTCCGAAACTAAAGCTGGGTTTGGTTCGTTTTCACAATGCGGCTTAGTGTGGCCATCCTCTTCACATTGGAAACAGTACCATGGTTTGGGTGGGGTATTATGAGATTTGGCTATTTGTTCTGAGGTCACTTTATCCGGCTCTCGTTTTTCTTTTGACTTTGCACTGGGTGCACTTCTGGAGTTTGGCGCTTTTGGTTTTGCAGTTAGCTTTACTAGCTGACTTTATAATTCTGCTTTGAGAGTTCTTTAATTGAACTTAAGATGGTATTGGTTTCATTTTCACTTGAGCGTCATTTCACAGTTTGCAGATGTGAGGTAACTTTTTGTTTTGTGATGCCGAAATGTTGTCTCATTCACATGTTTTTGGCAGCAGTTTGGTCTTCTTCAGTGTGTAACAACAGAAGCAGATCTGGAAAAGTTGGAGGATTTGTTCGTTTTTGTTTAAACTGGAGAGCAGTTAAAAGGGAATCATCCCAACAACCTTGACAAAACTATGTGACAAAGAGTCTGTCAAAATCACTGCTCAAAGCACCGGCACATTTTACAGTGTGTGTTAAAGCTGATTTTTCGTGATTGCTGCAGTTTGGACGTGGAAGGATTAGTCAGGATTAGTTCTACAGTGGA
The DNA here is from genome assembly GCA_037177495.1 of Rhadinocentrus ornatus. Lineage (NCBI taxonomy): Eukaryota > Metazoa > Chordata > Actinopteri > Atheriniformes > Melanotaeniidae > Rhadinocentrus > Rhadinocentrus ornatus. The sequence goes on along the minus strand of JBAMHW010000017.1, from coordinate 25,102,713 downwards.
ACGCCAAGTATCATAGTCTGGCTCATAAATTGGTCTGGGATCTTTGCCAGAAAAAAAAAACTCTGAGTTTTTGTGAAAACTGTAGCCCAGAATTATCATCTCTTTTTACAATGTGCTCAACAACCACACGTTGCACTTCTGGGGGGTTTAAATCATATGCAGACATAGTGGCTCTTGCTTGAGCTTGGTTCAACTGGCTCAATGATTGGGCACAAGCATTGGCTAAATTCTGAGGGTCGCCCGAGGAGGACTCAGGTGAGATCTCAGGTAAGTTAATTGGTCGTTTTCAGGTTCAACAATTGACTCTGTGACATCATGTCTTTCAAAACATCGGCAAAATCTTTGCCACTCATCTTAGCTAGGTGTTTAATCTCAGTGAGATATGACTTGGTTGTATCATTTCCAACAACCTGTGTTTAAACACTAGCAAGCGATTGTATCTTACAGCTAGTTCCCCTGTCAGAAACATGTGTAGAAGGCAATGGGTCTAGAGCGTCAACAGCAGCACCTGAATTGTCCTCCACAATGACACTCTGGAAAAACTCAGATTCACGATCAGTGACTTTTAAAATTGTAGAAATTGACCCACTGTTTCAAGAACTCAATCACCTCATCAGTTTGTTCATCTCCAGTGATTTTACTCACAATCACCACATTTGGGACTTTAATAGATTTACGCTCAATAATTTTCATCTTTGGTACGTTACGGGATAAGGAAATGTAAGAGGAAAAGAAAAAAAAGGCTCCTGGCTGGCTGGCCAAAACTATTGTAACCCCTGACTAATGTTGAATAGGCTATGACTCTTTCCAACCGTGTAGACCAGTTACTAGATTCATCAGGAGTACAATGTGATTAACGCGAGTGCGGAATAAAATGGCTAGAGGCAACAGATACCCAAAAATATTGATTATTATTTGTAGAGAGAAATAGGAAAAAAAATAACATTTACAACTGTGGCAATAACAGTTACAATTAGCCGGCAAAAGAAATAAAGCCCTAGTTCTTGAGCTCAGTGTTTATCCTATTCAGTCCACTGACTGGAAGATGGGACTAACGTTACTCTTAACCGATCAGAAGGTCACTATCATATGGCGTGACCAACTGACCAGGAAAATAAAGCGAGGGGAGGAAATTACATTTCCTTTTTCCAAAATAAAAGTACACAATTGTAGCAAATAAAAGGGAAAAAAAAGTTGTTTTCTATCCTGGGTTACATTAACTTCTTCTTTAAGAGGCTCCTCTATCCTCCACTCATTACCTGTATTAATGCCACCTGCTTGACCTTGTTATCAGTATAAAAGAAACCTGTCCACAACCTCCAACAGTCAGACTCCAAACTCCCGTATGGCCAGACCAAAGAGCTGTCAAAGGACACCAGAAATAAAATTGTAGACCTGCACCAGGCTGGGAAGACTGAATCTGCAATAGGTAAGCAGCTTGGTGTGAAGAAATCAATCGTGGGAGCAATTATCAGAAAATGGAAGACATGCAAGTCCATTGATAATCACCCTCGATCTGGGGCTGCACGCAAGATTTCACCCCGTGGGGTCAAACTGATCACGAGGTAAGCAAAAATCCCAGAACCACATGGGGGTAAATGAGTAAATGACCTGCAGAGAGCTGGGACCAAAGTAACAAAGGCTACCATCAGTAACAAACTACGCCACCAGGGACTCAAATCCTGCAGTGCCAGACGTGTCCCCCTGCTTAAGCCAGTACATGTCCAGCCTGTCTGATTTTGCTACAGAGCATTTGGATGATCCAGAAGAGGATTGGGAGAGTGTCATATGATCAGATGAAACCAAAATAGAACTTTTTGGTAAAAACTCAACCTGTCGTGTTTGGACGATAAAGAACTCTGAGTTGCATCCAAAGATGGGGGTGGAAACATTATGCTTTGGGGCTGTTTTTCTGCAAAGGGACCAGGAGCCTCAATTATCAAACTGTGCGTAGCAAAGGACACTACAGGTGGTGTTTGCGGCACAAAAAGGAAATGCTGCGCACTTCTACTGTCAGATTTATTAAAGAGAAAAGTCTCACATTTCCCAGTATTTTCTTGATTTTATTCTGTTTCGGTGGTGTCGCCGTTTCCCGTTTCTCTAGATTATGTGTGTATGGGAGGGTCAGAGTTACCGTGAAGTTAGGAACATTTTCCCGTCAACTTTGGTTTTCATAAATCGCAAAAGTTGACTATGCTATATTTGGCGTACGCAGATTTTTGATCCTACGCGAGCTTGATAAAAAAGGCCGACTAATCCCTGTAAAGGAAAGAATGAATGAGGCTGTGTATCGTGAGATTCTGAGTAAAAACCTATTTTTATCATCAAGGGGATTGAAGATGAAACGTGGCTGGGTCAGCGTGATAATGATCCCAAACACATACCGCCCGGGCAATGAAGGAGTGGCTTCGTAAGAAGTATTTCAAGGTCCTGGAGAGGCCTAGTCAGTCTCCAGATCTCAACCCCATAGAAAATCTATGGAGGGAGTTGAAAGTCTGTGTTGCCCAGTGACAGCCCAAAAACATCACTGCTCTAGAGGAGATCTGTTTGGAGGAATGGGCCAAAATACCAGCAACAGTGTATGAAAACCTTGTGAAGGCTTACAGAAAACATTTGACCTCTGTCATTGGCAACAAAGGGTATATAACAAAATATTGAGATGAACTTTTGCTATTGACCAAATACTTATTTTCAACCATAATTTGCAAATAAATTAATTAAAAATCAGACAATGTGATTTTCTGCATTTTTTTCTCATTTTGTCTCTCATAGTTGAGGTATATCTCTGATGAAAATTGCAGGGCTCTCCCATCTTTTTAAGTAGGAGAACTTGCGCATTTGGTGGCAGACTAAATACTTTTTTGCCCCACTGTATAAGTTTGACCTTCTAAAAAAGACACAAAAAGAAATCTTACTCCTGGGTTTACCTGGATTTGACAAGAGCTGCTAGCATGTTAACCATGTTAGCGATCCCTACATGTGTTATCAGTCCAGTTTTAAGTAGACTATTTCTGAGTAAATAAATATCTAAACATTATTTGTCATTTTAGCTGTATTGGGATAAAATTCACCATATATCTGTCTGAAATGTTGTGGATGATAAGTATAAATTATGAAGTTTAAATTATAAAGTAGTTTAATTAAATATGCCAACAAAAGGTTAGTGCAAGTAGATACAAATGATAAGGTGTTCCTAAATCAAACAGACATCATCTAAATCAGTGGTTCCCAACCTTTTTCCCTCGGGGACCCCTTTCATGCAAATACTAAAAAGACATGAAACCCCTGCTCCACCCTGTGCTGAAACCATGCTTGGTTTTAGGCTTTCAAAAGTGAGATTCTAACCATAAATAATGTTTTCTGATTGAGTCCTGTCTTTTGATGAAGCCAATGTTAAATGAACAACATATAGCCTTAATTGTTTTCTTTAAACTATGGGACAATTTGTGGACATTAATCGCAATGGCTCTAATGTTCAAAGCCTCAGGGACCCCCCAGTGCTCTTTAATGAAGTTAAAAACTCCCAACCCGAGGTTGGGAACCACTGATCTAAATTTTTCTAAAAAAAACTGTTTGGTTCTAATGATTTTGGTTCCGAATAATAAAGAGAGTGGACACAATGTGGATGCCCTGCTATAAATAACATTGAAAACATCTGGACTCAATTAGTCCCTCTTTCACTCTACAAACCAGTATGAGGATGCAGGAGTCTGTAGCCAGACAGTTTTTAACTTCATTAAAATGTGTTTATGACCTAAGAGAGCAGTGAGTGTGCACATTCTTGTTGATTAGTCACACTAGCTGTAGTCCTCAAACTCCCTCTTTTTAATAAATCATAGCTCTCCAACAGGCTTTTAAAGTGTACATTTTTTTCTGGCAGTCTTTTGTTTACCTCACTGGATGCGGCCAAATCATTAAAATAACTACAATGGATCAAGTGACCCCAGCTCATTAAAATTTATGGCGAAGTGAGATGGGAGTGCTGGAAAGTTAAAGTAGTGTCGTCTTGAATCATATAAGCTGCCAGCCTGCTGTGACTCTTAGTGCCATAAGGTCGTAAGGTTTCCCTCTGCAGTTTTCCCATCAAATCATTTCACAACAGGGCCTGTACATCAAGTCAGCTTACACTGCATTAAAAATTATTATTGTTCCTGCTCAGAAAGCCATTAAACAACAATCATCCCAGCTGATGTCAGAGCAAAATTCTAATAAAGAGAATGAATAAATGAATGAGCAAGTGAATTTATTGTCATTGCACAACAATTATATCAACAATTATTGGCATTTAAATTCTTGAATACCAGGCTCACCTAAAAATAATAAAAAGAATATAAACTACAATAAAAATAGAAATGGTTGAACACAAAAAAAAAGAATACTACAAACAAGTTACAGTAAAATATATAATAAGCTATAAGAATATGCTATTATTTAAAGGTGGCATTGCTGCTGACGGCACTTAGAAGTCCTTATGCCTTCGGAATGAAGCTGTCCCTGAGCCTGGTGATACGGGCCTGAATGCTATGAAACCGTTGGCCAGACAGTAGCAGACAAAACAGTTTGTGATTGGGATGGCTGGGGTCCTTATTGATTATGGTGGCCTTCCTGATACAACGCTGGGTGTAGAGGTCCTCCATGGATGGTAGGACCATCCCGGTGATGTGCTGAGCAGTTTACACCACTCTCTGTAAAGCCTTATGGTAGAGGGCGGTGCAGCTGCTATACCAGGCGGTTATGCAGCCAGTCAGGATACTCTCAATGATGCACCTATAAAAGTTGCAGAGTATCCTTGAGTCCATGTTGAGCCTCCGTAGCCTGCGGAGGTAGAAGAGCCTCTGTCTGGCTGACTTTGTGATAAAGTCAGTGTGATGAGTCCAGGTGAGGTCCTTACTGATGTGGACCCCAAGAAACCTAAAGCTGTTGACTCTATCCACCGTAACCCCATTGATGGAAAGGTGGGTTCCTTCCTCCACAATCGGTTCCTTAGTTTTGTTGACGTTAAGATGGAGATTGTTATCCTGGCACTAAGATGTCAGGCCTCTGACTTCCTCTGTGTAAGCGGTCTCGTCATTGGTTGTGATTAGGCCAGTGACGGTCGTATCGTTAACAAATTTAGCGATGTATTGGAGCTGTGGGTGGCCACGCAATCATGTGTGAAGTACAGCAGAGGTCTGAGCACACAGCCCTGGGGGGCACCGGTGTTCAGAGTCAGGGTGGAGGATGTGGTGCCGCCCATCCACACAGCCTGTGTTCTGCCTGTCAAGAAGTTCAGGATCCAGTCACAGAGGGCGCTGTTGACCCCAAGATCTCTGAGCTTGGTTACGAGTTTGTAGGGCACAATGGTGTTAAACGCTGAGCTGTAGTCAATAAACAGCATTCTCAC
>JBAMHW010000017.1:24997240-25018468 GCA_037177495.1 Rhadinocentrus ornatus | reverse complement strand
CACCCACCCTGGCGCGAGCACCCACCCACCTTGGCGCGAGCACCCACCCACCCTGGTGCGAGCACCCACCCACCCTGGTGCATACCATGTAACCACGCTGTTGCTGATCAGTCTGGACATGTTTGGCTGAAATTCCTCAGGTGCAGCATTTCCATCCAGGTCGCATACTCACATATTTCATGTAGTTTTGGACGCCGTTCTGCTGGAGGTAGGACGGTGCCTGCGTTCTGTAGAACCTCTCCGTGGAGTCCATGTAAGCCTTCTCAAAGTTGTCCCTATAGATCTGGAGCTTGTCCTCAGGGTTGGAACATAAGTTCACTGTTCACAGAAAAGAAAAAAAAAAGTCAGACATGAGCTGAAATTTATTGGAACAATGTTAACTCTTTAAATGCCAGTTTATCTACATAATGCCTACAATTTATTTTCTTTTTGATTAATGCAAATTGCATTTTTGGGGGGGCTGCACGGTGGTGTGGTGGTTAGCACTGCGGCCTCCCAGCAAGAAGTGAGCCCCCTCAGCTGGGTGAAGGTCCAAGCGGGAAATACTCTCTGTCCAAAGACATGCATGCTGGGTAAATTTGTCACTCTAAATTCTCCCTAGGAGTGGACAGGTGTGAGTATGTCTCTCTGTGTTTGTCCTGTGATGGACTGGCAACCTGTCCAGGTGTACCTGCCTTTCGCCTTTTAATTGCTGGAATAGACTCCAGATTCCCAGCAAACCTGGAATAATCAGTTTAGAAAATGAATGGATGGATTTTTGTGTGTGTGCGCAAGTATTATCAGTCTGTGTCAAAGATTAGCGGTAACGCTGATTTTTATAGACAATTACTTTTTCTGCTGTTACAATAAATACAAAAATCTATTTCATCCTCTTTTTGGTCCCAACATAGGATCCAGTTTTATCATCGTAGACAATATTTCTAAAAGACACAGACCATTTAACAAGGTTTGATTTCCTCACACTTCAACAGCCTTGTAACCTAAACTAAAACCAATCTACCAGCTCCAGATGGTTAAGTAGTCAGCTGCTAAATGTTTAACTAGAACTAGAAATAGAGCACATTACTTTAGGTTTAGCCACTTGGTTTTAGAAGTGATTTTAGATGTCGGGATGAGGATCAGCACCCCATATCTGGGACCACGGTCCTCCCCGCCTCAGGAATAAGATCCTGCCCCAAGTACAGGTAACTACCCTCTGTGATCGGGAGGTCAACAGACAGAACCGTGCCTACATCGGTCTGTTGTAAAGAAAAAAGAGCTGAGCTGAAAAGAGAAGCTCTGCAGCCTGATAGGCATCAACAACCCTGATGCTAGATGTGAACAATAACCAAAGCCTCGGACTTGTCTGTACTTGTCTCTGTGATTCTGTCACAATTTATTTAAAGAATAAGCAGCTTTCCTGCAGCTCTGTGAATGTACACAGACTTATTTTAACACTACTTGCAACCAAACATCTGGTTTTAAACAAAGATGCTGGTCGTCTGTATTTCTCACCGTAAGACTCTCGTACTCCGATGACCAGCTGGGAGTCGAAGGCCTCTCCCAGCCTCTCAGCGTGGACCAGCTTCATCGCGCTGTCTTGTAGCCTGTTTTTAATGTTGGAGAAGATGGACTCGTTCCACGTGTCCAGCATGAGCTGCAGTCACCAGACGAGCAGAGAACATGTAGAATTCATTTCAGTTCGTCCTCCTAACACAGACGAAAGCAGCACTGCCGCTCCTCCTCACCTTGCGGACAATGCTGTCCTCCATGTTGGACTTCTTGTTGCTTCCCTGCTTGCCCATCAGAGTGATCTCCAGCTGGCAGAAAGGTTTGGGCAGGATGTCACACTGTGTGAAGAACTTCCTCCACTCCACAATGTAGGCCTTTAGCAGCGCTGTGTCATCCTGGTGACTCAGCACTCGCTTAGAAAGGGTGAGAAACACATGTCAGGGTCGGTTTACTGCCTGCACAAGCTAGAACCAGCTTTCATACAAGCACTGTTTTCTAAACTTGTGCCAGCTAGACATGTTGGTATCTGTTTTAGTGTCGCACCACTGACAGCCGCAGATTTAATACATTTTTTAGTTATTATACCAGCTAATGTCCCATTTACTGCGTTTAATGAAATAAAAGAGCATCCTAGCCGTCTGGGTTCAGGAGAACTAAATATCTAAAAGTATAGTCAATACTTTCATATAAATAATGCATTTCTGGGATCCATGCTGGAGCTTTTACTGCCCATAAAATGCCAAACTCAGTCCTGGGCCATTATGTTTTCAAGTTTATTCATTAATTGATCAATTTAGAAGCTGTGTGCAACTAACCCATCCAGACGTGTTCACATTAATGGTAATATTACTACGATGCCTCTCAGGGCACAGGATACAGTGCATTCAGCTTCTATGCTCCACATGTTTGGAACAAACTCCCAGAAGCCTCAGATCAGCTGAAACAGTTTATTTAGATCCAGGTTGAAGACCCACCTGGTCTCTGCTGCATTTCAATAGTTTTTACCAGGAGTCCAGATCTGCAGCTGCTTCTTTTACGCTGAAATCTTAACTTATTTCTTTATCTTTATTTTTTATGTATTAAATTTTATTGTTTTTAATCTTTGTTTTTCTGATACACGTGTTGTTTTCTGCACCTTGCTGTGATGTTTTTATGTTTTGTGTACAGCACTTTGAAATGTCTTGTACATTAAATGTGCCTTCGCCTTACAAAACAACAATCGTGACTGAAAAGCCAGTTAACTACAATAACAAATTTAAGTTTGTTAAAACATCAGATTAACGTAATAATGTGTTGTACACTGGTTCCTGCTACTTGACACAGCGGGAAACTGTTTGAGGGGGGAACGCTTTCTCTGTTGCACCATTAAACATGCAGCAGAGCAGCTGTGTTACTGGACGGACGGATCAGAAAGTGAAACTGTAACAGACACAAAGAAAAGGAGTCGTAGCTGTTGTCTGGAGATACTTTGGTATAAAAAGGTCGGACGTGGACCAAAAAAATAGTTGCGGCAATAATTAGGCTAAAGTTGTTGCTGCCACATTAGCAATTAGCAGCACCTTCATTATAAACATGCTTTGGAGTACCAAGAGTGTCTGAAACTAATCTGAGCTCTCCACAGGTTAAACTGCTCGTGTTAGGTGTCACTTCTAGAAGTGTTTGCTAGAGAAACTGTCTTTGCCTCCCCCAAAAATAAATAAATAAAAAATTTCACACACTCATACAGCACTTCTACTGTGCTTTTTTTCTAACAAAGACATCTTCGGCATGTGGTCAGGGGAAACCTGGAATCGATCCACCGACTTTCCAGTTAGCAGACCAGACCGCCCCTGGAGTCATGATTGAAAAGGATGTGAGATATTTATAAAACCGAAACCCAGAACGTGAATGTGTTGGAGGATGTGTTTCAGTGCACGGAGTCTGTTTATGGAACAATCTGGTTAAATAAAGAAGCTCGATTCTTTAAAAGAAATTGTTAGACTACGGTAAGAAAATATAATGAATGAGCTGCATTTGTTTTGTGCTGTGGTGCTGATAGATAAATGAAGAGTTTAATACGATATCAGCAGCATGCTGGCCTACAACTTTTTAGTTTGATTTTATTAGTTAAAAAAATTTTAATAATTTTTGGTTAAGTTATTTATGAGAAGGGCCGATTACAGAAGAGTTTCTTCTTTCAGCTCCTTTTCATTCAAGTGTTTGGAATTTATGTTGTATTGATTGTTTTGTGTAGTAAAAGATGAAAAAAAACTTTTACAGTAATTTGAGGAGGGCACGAAGGCTATCATGCATTTTTTGGGTATTACTACATGATATTTGATAGCCAGGCAGACCTTTGTGGAGGAGGAGAGAAGTGGACTGGGAGAGGACCGTGTGAACATTCATGAACCAAAACAATCAAAAGCAACCGCTTCTTACTGCTTGTGCTTGTTTGATGAAATCTAAGATGTCCTCTTTCAGAGCCTGGTGGATCTTGGCTGGACCTTTGTCGTCCCACAGGCAAACAGCATGGACGTCTCTGTGAAGACAAAGAGGATCTGTTGGAGGTCCTCCAACAGCTGCGTATCTAAACCCCCTCTGAGAGCCCAGGCCGAAAGCCTCAGATACGTACGAGAACAGGTCGAACCACTGCTGTTTGGTGACGGACTCCTGCCGCAGGAGCTTCAGTACGATGGGGCGCATCAGGTCCCATTTATCCTCAAACTGAAGGGAGCCTTTGTTCTGAAACAGAAAAGGAGTGGAAGAATCTAGGTGTTCAACCAACTGAAACGCAGGGAAAGCAAATTATTACAATTTTATTATTAGTTTTACTTTGCCGACTTGTTTTCTCTGAAATTATTTATCCTCAGGATGAATTTCCAAGAAAAATCTTTCCAAAAATATCTGGAGAGCACAGAAAGGAACGGAAAACTCTGAGCCATGGCTGGAGAAACATGAAAAACACAGATAAAAATAGGATGAATCGCACCGGATTCAAGCGATCTGAAAACCTGAGGGAGTTCTCAGACGACGTTTTCCAGACAGTTAATGAGAAACCCTCGCTGTGAGTTTATTATAAGGAGAGCTGGAGCTGGTGAGGTGTGGGCTGTCATGTTTTTCTACTAAACACAACAATATGCGATGTTGATGAATTACAAAGTAAAACAGCATCATCCATAAACGCTTTGAAAACCAAAATGACCAAATAAAACCAGAATCAGCTTTATAATATCGAACAGAGAGAACACTTTCATAACAAAGTCTTTCCAACTGAGCAACGCCAACAGATGCAACAAGAAATCTTGACTGTTGGGTCAAACTGTGGAAATCACAAATTTAATCACATTACATCAGTTCAGCGGCTAGTAGGGCTGTCCCTGGTGGTTTTCTTGGTACAACAAATAATCACGGTTTTACAATCCGTCCATCACTTTTCTGTACCAATTCGTCCAAATAAGGGTTGCGGGGTTGCAATGAGCAGGCGAGAGGCAGGAACACCTGCACAGGTGGCCAGTCCATCGCAGGGCCAGCACAGAGAGACAAACAACCACTTACACTCAGTCCAGGGAGAATTTAGAGTGCCCCATTTTACAATTATCACCATTATTCTGCATTCATTTCCCGACGCTATAAATGTGTAAAATCACTGAACACTCTTACAGGTCTTTTTACTTCTATTTAGGGTCGTTAGTGCAAAGAGATTAATCTGTGGAATTAATGCTTTACTTATTAACGCAAAAACAAAGTTATTACTCATGCCATTGAGCATAACCCCCTTTATCCTCCTTCTTTTTAAAGATTCTGATAGTTTACCAGCCTTACACTTAAAATTTTTATCTCTGGGTGTCCGGAAACAAAGTTATTATTTAAAAATCGGAACTTGGCATCATCTCGACGAGAGAAGCTGGTTTTGGGCACGTAGATGCTTTGTCACAGCAGTGAACATTATCCAGCAAAAACCATTTTAATCCTGCTCATTAATGACGATTCCGACAGTTTCCAAGCTTTACGTTTACAGGATGACCCACCTGCTCTGATCTGGCGTCACCGTTCAGACATGATCTTCAATCTAAAGTGACGATATTGATGAATTTTAATCGTGCCGTTTAAAACCGATTAATTGTGAAATAACGCAGCCGTGACATTCCTAGAAAACAGCAATTCAGTTTTTGTCAATAGGACATATGAGATGATTTCACACAGTCACTTCCATTCATATCAAATCCCAACCAGCAGCTAAATATCTAAACCTGATTTTCTTCATGAGCTCAGACATTTAAATGAAAAACAATCTGTTCTTTGAACAGAAACAGACTGAACCGCATTCTATAACTGATAACCGGATATTTTTGGCTTTATCTCAATACATCACATACATCCAGATGTTTAGAAATCTCCTGTAAATACTAAATTCAGCATTATCAGCATAAAAACACACCAGTAGGGTTTAAGTTCGCTCAGCTCAATTGATCTTTACCTGGAGCTGAACCCAGTGATGTTTCCCCAACCAATATATTAGGCCGCTGCCTCAACCTCCCAACCAGGGACCTCACAATTACAGATCTTCTTAGTACAAATATTGTCAAAGACATGATCATGATTTTATGATTATCTGGATTATTATCCGTAAATTAATTTCCCAGAGCTATAAATGTGTAAAATCACATGAACACTCCTTACAGGTCTTTAAGATTTATTTCTGTCTTTACATGAAATTATAACAAAATAATGGAACAACACAGTAAATTACATATATATCTCCTCTGCTGTGTGAAGAATAAATAAATCCTACATATTAACTCTGAACGAAATAGCTAAATTCCCTCATCTGCATATCATTCAGCTCTGCAGAGGCTGGACCTTTGATCAGGTCTGCTGGAGAAGGGATGCATCAGGATAGTATCTCTGGAGGACCGGACTTGGGGACACATGGAGCAGCTAATCTCTGATTGTCTCTTGGCAGGTCACAACAACACATATAACAACAAGGTACAAATAATTATACTGGAAAATAAACTTAATTACATGTAACTATCAATGAATAAATACTAAACCCTCCTTGATTTTGGTGCACTGCACAGCAGCAACAGTTAAAGTTATGAATGAGTTTGAAAAGTGGATAAAAATCAGCTCAACTATTGTGTCAGATGTGGCCATAAAAATCATCTGAATAATTTTTATTTTATAACAACTGGTGAGGCCAGTGTCAGTGTGGCTGCTGTGGAAGAATCTTTTTCTTATAATTTTTTAATCAACTTGTATTTGTACACAGAATTACTAATGTTGACTATTTTGCAACAATAATGTTGAATACTTATTCATGTTCTGTTATTTAAGATGTCCATTATTAAATATTAGAGCTTTCATTAACATCTAATCAAATGTGAATACCTGACCTAACAATACCATACCAACATTAAATTGTGTTATTAATAAAACTTTCTTAACCAGTCCACTAAAACCCATTAGAGCTTTTCAGTTTAAGTGGATAAAGAGGTGAAGACTGAACTTAGGAAAAAACAGGCACACAACAAGCAAACTAAATGTACTCATAATAATTCAGCATGATGTAAAGTTAGTCAAAAGCTGGGCCAGGGTGGTAGCCTCATCCCCAAGTGGATACTATTTAATAACAAATGGGATAGAAAATATCCGTGTTTACATCGGCATATTTGCAGGAGTCTGTTGTCAACCTGCAGTGGACCTGTCATGAATTCTATAAAACTCGTGATTTAAATGAATGTCCTGTAATAACAGATGGTTCAATGCTGCAGTTCACAGTTCTGGCTAAACTGGACTAAATCTGCTGGCTTTCATGAAATTCGGCTCTTATACTATAGTAACGTTTCCACTAAAGAAACAAATTATGACGATAACATAGTTTTGCCCAGGCTTCATGAAACTTGGCTGATATCAGAGTATGAGCTGAAGTGTGTGTCTGCGTGTGTATGATGGAGTCCCAGAACCCTAAAAGTTTCGTTGTGCTTACATAATGACATTACAGATCTTGAATCTTGGGGGCCATTCTGGTAATTTTGCACAGGATTTACAAAACGGGGCACATTTTCCTGAGAGCAGCTTACTTTAGCTTGGATGTCTGCAACAGGTTCATTCAGCTGCATCTACTGTGCGCATTTGCACTTTATTCGTTCTAGATGTGTCCAGTTTTAGCCTGCAACTCTGGCCATGCTCCCTCTCTGTACCTGCTTAACGACTTGGTTTATATATGAATCAGACCGTGCCATCGGCGCCTGACAAGCTAAGCTTTGTTAGAAAGATGGCATCAGGGGATTAAGCGTCCAAAACCATTCTGACAGCTTTTAGCGTGTCTTGTTAGGGGTGGTCAGCTGCAGACTCCTGAACCACTGAGTGACAAATAAAAAGAGATTTAAAGCTAGCGTGTCACAAGACTATGCTCATATTTTAGCGGAGGAGAAGCTAACAGTGTGCCTCCTTTCCGTTATTTATCTCTGTGCCTCTCCTGCTCCTCCATGTCTGTCTTTTTTTCTATACATATGGCTGTTGTAGCTCTTCCATTTAGCCAGCTAAATCACTGATAAGTAGCTAATGTTAGCCAGATGTAACTTAACTGCTCTCAGCTAAAGTCAGCAGTGACCGCGGAATGGTGAACAGGTGCTGCGAGCTGTTCGTTAAGGTTAGAGCTAAACACATAACATTACACTACAAAAATGTCAAGCACTCCGGTCAGCGTTAATACAAATATTTGAATTGAAGTGGCTCATACCTTTAGCAAATTAGACGTCGCCATGTTCCCTCAACTTATCTTCTCGTAAAATCTCGCGTGAACTGCAAAACGGACGCAGATTAACCTTATCGCATTACCACAGCACTGGAGATGCTCAGTACATGAGCAGCGCTGTCTGAAAATGTGTTCTTGAGTCAGTTAATGGAAGAAAAAGTCATTATTGAGGAGCCGTATTAATATATACACGCGCATTTAAATGTTTATATCAACTGTAATTTGCCACACGTGTTTAAACTTTTACTATATCAAAGTTCACACTTATCAGGTTGTCTTTTTACTCGTGTTTTGTTTTTGTGTTTTTACAAAGTTTTCCCCATTCTAAATTTTTCACTAGGTCCTAAAAGCAATTACAATGTCAATATATTTGCAGTTTATTTTATTACTTCTTCCTTCATTTCCTTGACATTTATACACCATATTGCTGGCATTTAACTGCAAAAAGCTGCTATAAACTTCTACCCTTCTGAATGTGTGTGTGGTAGATTTCATTTTGTTTCATCTGGAGACAATATGGTTTTAACGCTAAGACACGTTTATTTCATATAATATGCTGATATTATTCTATAGCACAGTAGAGAGTAAGCACTCACATTTCTCTGGCTGACTTTGGGGCAAGTTACCACATGGTATAACTAAAAAATTGTGCTTAACATAAGTAAAAGAATTAGTACCATTTGGAAAACATCTTTTTCTGAAGAAGGGGAGGCAAATGCTTGGAATTTGGAGAGAGAAAAGCTAGAAATCTAAGACAATCCAGGGTCTGATTAAGAGAAAGATTTATTTTGCCAACAGCATTGTCCCAAAAAATAATACATCACTAACACAGGCTCTCGTGATGCTTACGCATTATCTCAGGCATTTATATGTGTTAGAAACTAGATTCAAAATCAAAATTAATTAGTCCTTAATTCTAATTCTCCTCTGGAGTTTGTATTCACCAAATTTTTTAACTTTAAACATTTTAATTAATTTTTTAAAGATATAAAAGGTAAAATCCTTGTGAAATAATGGAAGCAACATGTAACCTCAGAAAGTTTGGTGTCAAAAAAAAAAGAAAGAAAGAAGAAAGTGTGAAGGTTGACACTGTGGTTGTTTAGTCCCTAATAAATTTGTTAAAAATGGCTGGAGGTATAAAAACGCTGGTGCATTTGCTGGTTTTAAAAGAAGCGAGTAAAGCTGTTAAAACCAGAGAGCTTTCAAGTCTGAAATTTTATCCTGAAGTTTTTGGTTAAACTTCAGAGATGTTTCGGATACCATACAGGCTTTATGTTAGGGTGCACTGCTGCTTTTCTACTGTGTTGGACTAAAATAAAAATATTTAAACCCTATGATGTCTATAAATGAACAGGTGCAGTTTTTCAGGCAGGTGCTCATTATGATGCTAACAAATGGCTGCTGGACTGCTGCAACGGTGTCTTAGTTAGAACAGGGTTTTGATTGGTTCCCTGGTTGCTATGGCAGTTCTAAAAGGTTGCTAAGGTGCTGTGAGTGGTTGCTAGGTTGCAGCTGGAGCCATCTGAAACTGCTGATATGTCTGTGATCAATAACTACTGCTACTTGTCATCTGTTACAGCGAATTAAACAAATATTTCTTGGTGTTGAACCCAAGCAGCCACACACAGGAGCCGGACATGAATTTAGTCGAGTCGCAGCTACTTATCTCCTCCAACACTTGGCCCTAGTTTATCTTGAACAACCTCTTGTTCACTTCAGCATCTGATAAAAGTTAGAGGGGCCGTTTGTTTTTCTTTTTCTTTTCTTTTTTCCCTCATATCACACTGAGAGCAGCACTATAGGTGATAAAACAATATTTTTACTGTCTCAGAAGCAAAGCTATTGTTTCATTTTCAGGATAGTTTTTGTTATCATTCCCCCTCCTTATGACATTCCTTTTCACACGCAAGCAGAGGGGATTTCAACCTTCAAATAGGACAGGCGTGGACAGTATGGCTAATCAGAGCCGATTTCATGGCAGATGAGGTAATTCTGAAATAAGGACATAAAAAGATGCTTCACAATTGCAAAGTTTTGAAATAGTGTGTTTTCCCCCTTTCCCTTATTTCCTCGTTGTACATTCATCCTCCAGCCTCCATGTTTGAAGCTTTATCCTGTGACTTTTGGAGCTTTTTAAATCCCATTCCTGTCTGGAGGGAGACGGACATGTTCCAGGATGACTGAGCCTGCAGGTAATCCACCCGTTCAGTTTCCCACATGAACTGTCACCCTGTGATCACCTGTCAGTCTTCCTCCAGTTTAATGTCAACATTTAAGGAGAAATCTTCAGATCAGTCTTAAACCTGAATTAAGACAAATCTGCAAACTTTCCTGTTTCCTCAGCCTCTGTTTATGAGTCCCATCATCACGATACATAACAGAATTAACTAACTATTCACTGTTTAGCTTCACTGTATTAAGAATAAATAAATAAATAAATAAATAAATAAATAAATAAATAAATAAATAAATAAATAAATAAATAACATTTTGATCAAAGCTATACTCTCAAATTGTGGATTCAGATTCAGAAAACTTTATTTATCCCACTGGTTCCCAAATTTTTTCTTCGGGGCCCCCTTTTCATAAACAAAATCACCAGACCCACTATCAGATGCACCCCAATGCTTACAAAGAAATGTGCCACAAAATAGTCTCTAGTTTATTAATTTTTTTCTTAATTAACTAATTAAAATAATTAACTAGAACAGCTTCTTCCCCGTCATTTTATTGGACAGATAAACTGCTAAGCGGTCGCACCTCATCACTTATTTGATAACTTTTTACTTATCATAATACTTCCACTAGAAAAAATCCTTGTATATGTTCATATTTGGTGAATTAATCTGATTCTGAACCATAGTTAAACCATGTCAGTGGCAGAGGGAATGATTCCTCTGCTATAGTGTGTCTGTCTTCAATTCCCTCCATTGACCAATACCATCACTTAACCATTACCTGGTCAAGCCTAGGGCAAGACATGACTCATCATATTTTCTTGTCTTTTTTAAAAATTATTATTATTTTTTATTTTTATATGGTAGCTGAAATCTCTGTTGTGGATTCATCATTGTTTGCCCATTGGTGCAAGGACAAAGCTAAAAAAAAAAATAGACTACAAATCAGGTTTAGAAGCTGCAGTGCATGAAAACGTCTGTGATTTTCAGGAAAACAATAAAACTGTTGCCAAAACGCGACCATTTAACTTTAAGGACAGTTTAATTTCAGTCAGTGAGTGTAAATAAAATTTCTAGTATTTATTTTAATATTGCTTTAACACTTTTGTGGTAATTATCATTTTGAATTTATTTTAGAATTATAATATAAATTTTTCATTAATAATTTTTTTAATTTTATTTTAGAAATTTCATTTTTAAATTTGTTCTATAATTTTTTTGTTTAAATAATCATTTTATTTAATAAGTTTATAATTATAATGTTATGTTTATATGTTTAAGTCCATCATCATCGATTCCATCTTTGAACCAAATGACCGCATTTGGCATACGTCAAAACTTCCTAACCAACCAATCAGAATTGAGAAGGCGGGACTTGACAGCACGAGGTTTGACTGATCCTCTCCAGCCCAGAAGATGTTCCGCGTGGACCCGAGCGCCTCGGGGAGCAGAATGATGCCGGACGGTCGCTGCAAATGATCTCCGCTGCTGTCATGGCGTGCCGGACGAGTCTGAAAACGTATGAACTGACGTGTTTCTGAGATTTTCTTTGTATTTAGTTGTTGGTGGTTCCGTTCAGAGATGCAGGGAAGCACCGATGTTTACCGCCGTCACGCGCACAGCAGGTTTTCCAAACCTAATTGAAAGAGTAACGTCTTAACATTTGTGCTGTTATTGTGAGTCGTTTATACCTTCATGAGAGTGTTAAAACGCATAATACGAATTATTTTACTTTTAATAGTTTGGTTTATTACAGGTAAATTAATAATGTGCTCCTAAGCTTGAAATTGGTTTAGATCCAGAGCGGCAGCCTTTCTGACATTTATTCTAGATGTACTTATAGATAACTCAGTATAGATGCTTTGCCAGTACAGAGAGGAATGGCATTTCTACCCCATGATTTATGTGATAATCCCATTATCAAGCACATCACATTCCTGTGGAATTTCGTACCATGTTCTCCAGATTTTAATCTTTCTTGTCCTTCCTGTCTGTTTAGGTTTAGCTCTTAAAGGATGGAGCTGCCTGAGGAAGACCGATTGTGTGGGAAATGTAGGGTTGCCTTTGGATACAGTTTCAACTGGAGGGATGTCTTCACATGGTGAGCAATACCCTTCTTTGGTCCATCTTTTAGTTGCTGTACTGTTCTCATATGATTTTTATCTTGTCTTCAGAAACTTCACCTAATATAGATTATTCTGAACAGGTACGGTTGGATATAAAAATCAGTTAGGCTTAAAACTTTATTTGTATAATGTTTAACTTTTGACAGAGATGCAGTATAATAGTCATGACTGGTTATGTCAGAGAATCATGTAGAAATTAAAAAAAATGTTTAAATTTGATCAGAACAAATGACTTAGTCACTCACAGGCCACATCATCAGGTCCACCTTCTAGTACCAGGTTGGACCCTCTGTTTTCCTCTGGATCCGCCTTATTCTTGGTGTGATAGAAACCTTCCTCAGAGGTTCATGTCGACATGACAGCATCACACAGTTGCTGCATCCATGATGAGAATCTCCCGTTCCACCACATCCCAAAGCTGCTCTACTGGACTGAGATCTGGTGACTGGTGTAGGGCTGCAACTAATGACTAATCTGATTGTCGATTAGTCACGACTATTAAAACGACTAGTCGACCAATCGGATTATGTATCTAATAATTGTTAAATGGCTTTTATTTCACTTCCAGCTTTGAAATCTTGCGTGAGATAATGTAAGTCCGGCGTACCTCCTCTTCAAATGTTCGAGCATTGTGGACGTACTTCCGTGGTACGCAAGGTCCGCTTTACAAATCTCACATGTATTTAATTTATTTTGTAAGTTTAACGTGAAGTTATCCCAGACTTTTGACGTCCTCTGCCGCCGTTTTGTTCCCTGGTCGGCCGCCATATTTTTCCCCTGGAGACCTTTTTGCACAGAGATAGAGGAAAAAGACGATGTCCCACTCGGTAGTTTTTTTGTTTTTTTTCCCCCGACAATAGTCGATGGGTAAATTCGTTGTCGACTATTTTCATTGTTGACTGCAGTGTTGTCTAATCGTTGCAGCCCTACTGTGGAGGCCGTTGGAGTCCAGTGAACTCGTAGTCATGTTCTAGAAAGCAGCTGGAGATGATCTGAGCTTTGTGACATGGTGCATCATCCTGCTGGAAGAAGCATCAGAAGAAGAAGAAGAATTTCCAAAAACATGCAACAAAGCATTAAATAACTGGGTAATTAAATTATATAACTTGAAAAAAAGTCGATCTATAAATTAGTTGTATAAATCACCCATAAATTAAATAAATACGTCTTGTTTTGTGTTTTCTTGCTGATGCAAATTAGAAGCAGGTTGAAGTACAGGTAGAAAAACATTTAAAAAAAGTTAACAGGTAAATGTGAGAGGAAATCAACCATTAAGGTAACATTGTTTTCACAAGCCCCCTGTAGGATGTGCAATTTTCAAGAAAAAAAATGGTACAAAATGTTTACATGCAAAGTGGCTCTAAAATCTCTAAAAACAAAGTATAAATCAAGTTATGAAATATATCTTTAAACATTTGCCCTTCAGTCTTGTGTGTAAACATGAGATAACTTGTTTGGGGGAAGCAACATATACACAATACTAAAATAAAACTCTTTTAGACAAGCCCTGTTTTATTATTCTTAATACTGCCACTTCAACAGAGGTGGGTTGTAGTGCAGGAAGCGCAGTTTCTCCGCATTCTCTCTGCGCTTTTCCTCGCAAATGTTACCAGTAATATTAATAATGTTAAGTTTTCAGTGCTGCAGTGAATGAACCTCCTCCCCTTTGCATTAATAACGTTAATAATATCATAAAATCATAAATAATATCATAAAATCAACCTGCAGCTGACGGAGTGATGAACCCTCGTTCTGATATTTTGTACGCTTACGTTATTTCTGCAGCTAGATTGGGATGACAGCGATGTTATTGCTAACAGACGGGGAGCACCTTAAGCTAATTTAGCCCAACTTTAGCAATGCAGCGTAACTAAAAAGCTGACTGACACAACGAAGCACGCGTCACTTGTCATTACCTAGTCTGACAACTGAAAACATGCTAAGTCATTAATTGTACAACATTATCATAAACTTGCCTGTCAGCAACCTCCACTCAGCCCACTGCTGTAACGTAACCCGGCTAGCTACTAGCTACCGCTGTTTAAAAGACGGGGGGATGACTGTGGGATGGAATGGAGTCAGAGCTCCATCTAGTGGACAAACGCCGCAAGGACATCATTCTGCACGACTCCGACACTGGACAGCATTTACTGTTTCATGAGAAAGTAAGAATAAATCTGCGTATAATTGGCAAAACAACATTTAATCGGCCTGCCGATTAATCGGTCGGGCCCTAGTTTGCAGTATCCTTTTTCTTGGAAATCAATGCACTTACACGGCATTCCTTATCCTTCTCGCTACTTAAGACACTTTTACTGTTTTGACCATTTTATTTATTATTATTTTTTTATTGTTTACTGAACTCTGGCACATTTTCTTTTGGGCTTCTTAAAGTTGTTTGTATTCATATTTGTATATGTTTATCACAGTGCCACATGTTCAGCCGTTTCTTTCTTTAGAAGAAAGAAGCAAATAAGTTAAAGAGAGATTTATTTGGCTTTCCTGTATTTATGTTAGATGTGTTTTTATATCCTTTCATTAACTCTTAATTAGACTTGAATCTTGGAACAAAAGCGCTGCTCGGGTAGCAAATGATTGATTTTTGAGATGAGAGCGGCCTAATTAATGTTTACTTATACTTAACTATTTATACTGAAAGTCACAAAAAAAAGGAGCTGAGCAGCGTGTGCACATCGTCACGCGTGTTGGAGTCCAGCTGAGCGGAAACATGCAGCGAAGTGGTCAGACTGACACAATGAAGAGCTCGTGTCATGTTTTAGTGGCTACAGTCACTTTCAGACACAAACTTTGTCAGATTAAAACAGGAATAGATCAGCAACAAATGTTATTAGCATTTATTATCATGAACACAAACATTTGTTGAGCATTTCAAAGGCAGCCAAAAAGACAGAAAATACAAACAACAACAAAACACATTTCCATGCAGAGGTGTTAAACCAAATATCGCTGAGGTCACAGAGGGTGTGAGTAATAATTTCACCCAAAACCTTTGAGATAGTTGGGAAATTAAATGCCAGGAGTTTGAGAGTTTGGGGCATGGCCAGAAATATGACAGAATGCCTGAGGATTGTTTACAACAGACACTTGGAGGGTTTTCATCTACCCTAGTGTAGTCCAGTTTTAGATTGGATACATGTTTGAGGTAAATGGAGGATGGGTGAATCCTCCATTTACCAACATCTTCTTCCCATCTTCATCTAAAAAGCTAAGGTCACTAACAGGTTTTTATCATCCATGCTGCTTTTAAGGAGTGTGTCTAAAAGTGAAGATGGAGAGCAAATAAGAAGCCATCTCTTGTGTTTTGACACACTTCTGTTGCTGCTTCTGCAGGCGTCTGCTGAAGACCATCGTCATGGGCCAGGTCTTGTCCCTGCTGATCTGTGGGACCGCGCTGAGCTGTGAGTACCTCGCTCGTGCCCACGTGGAGACGCCCATGCTCCAGAGCTTCCTTAACTACGCCCTTCTGATGGTCACCTACACCACAATCCTCGCCACCCGCAAAGGTCAGACCGCCACTCACTCAGGAAGCTGGTCTTTACTGAGTCCTAAATATCAAAATTGAATCAAACTTTGTTTATAAAGCACTTGTCATGTTTTCCACGACAAAAATGCTTTTTCAAAGTTTAAAACACAAGCAATCACACACAAGTTAGAACAATTTAAAAAACCAACACACATGCAATCGTACTTTCTGTGTCCCACACACTGAGCCCACTTAGTCCACCCCCACACCCCACCCCCATTCTACACACTCTCCGAAATGTCTATTAAAAGTACGACATAAACGGGTTTCTGTCTTGGCACCGATGAACCGGGTGAGGAAACGATGTCAAAGGTCATCACCACAGAAACCGCCCAGATCAGAGCAGACAGGGACCCTGCCATAAGGCTGCAGTGCAGGGCCCCCAGCCACCCAGACAAGGGCCATCACCACGGCAACGAGCAGGCCTGATGGTGGGAGACCCCCACGAGGAAAAAATAAAATTACTTAACATAAAATAAAGCTAAATAAAAATAGTGAAAGCTGATTTTTGTCTGGACATTTCAAGTTTTAAAACTTGAATTGGCATGATTGTAACCTCACGGTGAGCGGAGCGTTTGAATGAGGAGACCAGCTGCTAACAGAATCCGACACATGAACAGAGAACGTGGTCGCGGTTTTCCTGCAGCTCTGAGTTGGAACAAGCTGTCTGTATTTTCATACAAAGCCAGCACAATACAATGGACGTGGATTATCACTGTGAGAGGAGAGCCTTCTGGGTACGTCATGCTCCTCCATCTTCCTCCTCCTCCACGTGTGCAGTTCAGCCCACATACACACAAACCCAAATACTCCGTCTTTTACCCACATGCAGTCAACTTTTCTGCCTCTTCAGTCCCACATTTCTAAAATGTGAAATATATACATCTTAACCCGACAGGAATCCTATGAAGGAGCATATAAAATCCATTTGTCGAAATTTGGTCAAATTGAAATTGAAATTTGAAATCTTGAATAACTCAGCTTTACTTTTTGTTAATAAACTGAATCTAATTTGTTTTTTCTGTTGCTTGATGCTGATCTGCTGACTCCTGATGATGACTTCCTGATGGGGGAGGTGAATACCATCATCCCATACAGCTTGTAACATTTTTTTCCTTAAAATAATAACATAAATAAAGCTGTATGTATAAGTACACTAGTTTAAAGATTTATTGACTTCATTACTGGTGACTCTGAGTTCACTTTTATTTGGGTTTGACTGGCCTTCTGAAAGAAATCAGTTCAGATAAGAGCAGGTTGATCACTGAGACCTTCTGACCACAAGGAGACGTGAAACGCTCGGAAGCAGCAGTTCTTCTTTCTGAAGTGGGATTTTCTTCCACAGGTGACGGGAACCTCTTCCAGATTTTAAGAAGCAAGTGGTGGAAGTATCTGTTGATGGCTCTTGCAGATGTGGAGGCAAACTATGCAGTGGTGAAGGCGTACCAGTTCACCACCCTGACCAGTATCCAGGTATGAAAAACTGTTCGAATCCATTAAATGAAAAGATAAATACTTTGTCCCTCAGGGTATAAAGAAAGTTGTAGTGGTTTTTTTAAGTTAGAAATAAAAATATGATCAAATATTCTATATGAATTTTATTTCACTCTTTTAATACACTTATTAGAACAATAAAGGGAAGACTTGTTCAGCTCATCTTCGATCTTGATGGATGAAATATTCCAGCTGAGAATCTTTATTCATCACATATTAAGATGTGTTAAACAACATAACATCAGAATGATCAATGGAAATGAGGATGATGAACCCACGGAGGTCTGGGTTCAGATCCAAGTCTCACCCAGCTTCTGTGGAAATTCCTCCAGACCAATCAGAATGAGGTTCACTAGTGGGCGTGGCCTCCACCTGCCTGTAGTCACTCTCTACAGCGTCTGGAATCCTGATGAGACCACAGATGTTCTCCTGAGTGGTCTCCTTCCAGACCTGGATCAGGGCATCTGTCAACCCCTGGACATTCTGTGGTGGCGATGGATGGAACGAGACATGATGTCCCAGAGGTGCTGGACGGATTCCGGTCTGGGGAACGGGCGGGCCAGTCCATAGCATCAATACCTTCGTCAGACAGGAACTGCTTACTCACCCCAGCCACGTGAGGCCAAGCATTGTCCTGCATCACAAGGAACCAGGTCCCACTGCAGCAGTATGCGGTCTGACAGTGGGTCTGAGGATCTCTGGCGATGTGATGGTCGCACCATTACTGACCCGCTGCCAAACCGGTCCTGCTGGAGGATGTTGCAGGCAGCAGAACCTTCTCCACGACGTCTCCAGACTTCCTCTGTCACATGGTCCTCATGTGAACCTGCTCACAGGGAGCTGATCTGCCAGTCCTGGTGTTCTCTAGTTGATGCTAATCGGGATGCACGGTGTTGGGCTGTGAGCACAGGCTCCCTTTGAGGATGTGGGTCCTCATACCATCTCATGGAGTCTGATTCTGACGGTTTGAGCAGAAACATGCACATTAGTGGCTGCTGGAGGTGATTTTTCAGGGCCCTGGCAGTGCTCCTCTGTTCTGTATCTGTTGGTACGGCTCCCTTTCCCTAGAGAACAAGAACAGATTGCAAGGATTTCCCTGAATGATCTCTCGGCTCTGTACCACACCAGAGTTCAAAGCAAGACCCGTTCAATCCTTGCGGATCAAAGTCACCCCTTGGCTCAGGAGTTCCTGCTGCTTCCATCAGAGTGCAGGTACATCCTACCAAGAAGCAAGACTAAGACCTAAATATTCTTTTGTCCCTGCAGCCATTGCCCTGTTGAATAAGTAACTCTCTTTTTCTGTTTTTATTTTATTTATTTTTTTGTCTGTATGTCATGGTCCTTTTAGATGTTTGTTGTTGTTTGTGTGATTATGCACCGACTGATTGTTCACCCTCACGGGATAATAAAGATTCCTTAATCCTTGACTCTCCTGTTGCTGCTGCCGTGCCAAAGCAGTTAATCCCGAGCGAGCTGCAGTCGAACCGGACAGGAAGTTAAGACTCCGGTGTTCCTTGCAGACAGTGTGACATTTCCTGAGTACAATTTCACACTCTATTATAATGGTCTGTAAATGTACGTAAATATGGACTTTGTTTTTTTTTATCAATCCACTCATACAATATAATTTATATTTGCTACATTTAATAAAAAAAAGATGGCACGGTGGCTTTTATTTTGGCGCGGCGTTGTGCAAGGATCATTTACATATAGTGGAGACCCTGCATTAAGAATTAACACTGCTTAGACACTTTTTATTATCTTTTTATTGGTTTTCAATAAACAGCCAATATAGAACGAGCATTTTAACAGAATAAGCATTAAAAGGCAGGAGCAGAAAATGGGATAAAGGCTTGTACATATATAGCATCAATGCAGTGATTATCAGTATAATAAACCATGGTTGCTCTCATTACCAGCTGCCTCACCTACCTCTGCAGTTACAGCATCCTCTTCCATTTATTAAGATATTACTGGTCATCAAATGGCCCCATGTTTTCCTAAAACACCTTCTGTCTGTCATGTATTGAATATACAGAGCAGCTGCTTAATAATTACTATTAATATTCCCCAGAAACTTCCAGGTATGTGTACCTGAGTTTCTGGTTTTCTCACATCTCCAGCACACATCACAGTCTTGTAGTTTTTAGCAGTCCAGTAACTCCAGTGAACTCTGGACAAATATCCAGTTGTATCTTTAGATGATTGGAGTTGTGGATATTGGCTGTTGGCTCTTTAAAGTCCAAAGCTTCTGTTAGCTAAAGTGTTTCATTTGAGCAGATTGTAGTTGATCTTGTCTGACGTCTGGTCTCGTTATCTGTGTTTCTGCTGCTCCGTTCCAGCTGCTGGACTGCTTTGTGATCCCGGTGCTGATGCTGCTCTCCTGGTTCTTCCTGAAGACCCGCTACAGGCTGGTCCACTTTGTAGCCGTGGCGGTGTGCTTGTTGGGGGTGGGGGCCATGGTAGGAGCCGACATTTTGGCCGGAAGAGACCAGGGATCTAGTAAGGACTCTTTACATCTCCAGGTTTCTTTATATTTTATCTTCTCCACCTCCAGTTTAAATCTCAGACACATTAGCCACGAATCTGTGGTTCGCTGATGGCCATGGACTCTTTGTGGATGAGGAACGATATTTTTCCTGTTGTTGAGATGAATGACCCCCCTTTGAATGGAAGTGTGCAGCCTAAAACCAGGAGGGGGACCACCATCCAGCCTCGTTATGAATCTATATTAACTCTTCTTATGAATTAATTAAATGAATTTCTCTCTGTCAGCCAGTGATGTTGTGCTGGGCGATGGTTTGGTCCTGCTCAGCGCCGCCCTCTACGCCGTGTCCAACATGTGCCAGGAGCACACGGTGAAGAGCCTGAGCCGAGTTGAGTTCCTGGGCATGATGGGCCTCTTCGGGACCCTCATCAGTGGCATACAGCTGTAAGTTAGATTGTTTACCTACTCCATCGCCACTGTGTGGTCGAAGATTTGTGAAGGCAGAAGTCCCTAAATTTTTCACGTCTTTGGAGTTCCACTTGAAGGGAGCCTGGTCCAAATGTGACTGAAAAGTAAGAGGATTAAGTGGGATGGTCTCACTTTTACTATAGTTAACCTTGTAACCGGAAACCGGCCAAATGGACCAGGCTTGATTTGTTTTGACAGTTGCTAAGGGTTCCTGATATGGTGCTTTTACCTAGCTTTACGCAGCTTTAATCCCAGTATAAACCAGTCTGTAGCAGCTTTTAATGTCAGTATAAACCAGTCTGTAGCAGCTTTTAATCCCAGTATAAACCAGTCTGTAGCAGCTTCAAATCCCAGTATAAACGAGTCTTTAGCATCTTTTAATCCCAGTATAAACCAGTCTGTAGCAGCTTTTAATCTCAGTATAAACGAGTCTGTAGCAGCTTTAATCCCAGCATAAACCAGTCTGTAGCAGCTTTAATCCCAGTATAAACCAGTCTGTAGCGGCTTTAATCCCAGTATAAACGAGTCTGTAGCAGCTTCAAATCCCAGTATAAACGAGTCTGTAGCATCTTTTAATCCCAGTATAAACGAGTCTGTAGCAGCTTTTAATCTCAGTATAAACCAGTCTGTAGCAGCTTTAATCCCAGTATAAACCAGTCTGTAGCAGCTTTAATCCCAGTATGAACCAGTCTGTAGCAGCT
>JBAMHW010000017.1:24971692-24981954 GCA_037177495.1 Rhadinocentrus ornatus | reverse complement strand
ACTTGAGAGAATGATGTGAGATGAGAAAAGGCTTGGTCACCGTTGACCTGTGTGTTATTTCTACAAAGTTCTGATAGGAATAAATTCTGTTTTCTTCTTCTGCTCTAATGTCATGCTGCTAGACTGGTTTATACTGGGATTAAACTGCTACAGAATGGTTTATACTGGGATTAAAGCTGCTACAGAATGGTTTATACTGGGATTAAAAGCTGCTACAGAATGGTTTATACTGGGATTAAAAGCTGCTACAGAATGGTTTATACTGGGATTATAAGCTGCTACAGACTGGTTTATACTGGGATTATAAGCTGATACAGACTGGTTTAAACTGGAATTATAAGCTGCTACAGAATGGTTTATACTGGGATTAAAAGCTGCTACAGAATGGTTTATACTGGAGTTATAAGCTGCTACAGACTGGTTTATACTGGGATTAAAAGCTGCTACAGAAGTTCGTATTTATAAAAACAGACAGACAAAAATTGCTAAAATGTTTTAAGCATTAAGTCTACTTTTAGTTCATGTTTTTAGTTTTTGTGCCCCAAGATCAAATGAAACTAAAAATTAAAAACTTGACTTCATCTCCTCATGTGGCCGAATGCAATTTATATAATCTACGAGAATTATTGCCTCTACTGCTATCAGCCGGAGCTCCGCCTTCACCGCTCTGCTTGGTTCTGTTCACTCTTCCAGCTTGATGTCATTTACTGCACCATCTTTCTTTGATTGCTGCTGTTTGCATTATTTGTCATTCACATCCCAATATGAGCTGTCTCATTCTCCAACAAAGATTCTTCTTTTTCCCCTTCTTCACCTCCATTCTTGCCTATTACCCCCCTTTCTGTCTGTCTCGTGCACTGTAGGAGCACACACAGAAATCCAAGGTACTTCACTTCACTTTCATTCACTTTTCTGCATTCATAGCTTTCTCTTTTGGGTGTCATGCATTTAAAGCTCCACTAAGCATAACTTTACTGTATGCAGTCAGTACGTCCTCTGGGACCTTACTCCTCTCCGCTTGACTTGACCAGATGTCTTACAGAAATCAAGAGAAATATTTTTGATCTGTTCAGATGTTAGACTTCCCCCAGCACCTTGTTGGTTTAGTTTTTATCCACCTTGTGGTGCTCAGTGTTGCTTACACGACTGGTGTGTGTCCTTCACAGCGAGGTAAACAAGCCTGAATGGGAACAGAAGAACATTGATAAAGCTATCGGGTAAGTGTGTGTGTGTGTGTATGTGTGGAAGAGTGTGTGCTGCAGCTTTGTGAGCATTGGCCCAAATACAGAGCAGGTTATGTATATAAGCAGGGGAGATTGTGAGTGTTAAAATAAGGCTACTGTGTTTGTGTGCAGATGCTTATTTGAAATGTGATAATTACAAACCTCTACCAGCACACAACATCCTAAATAACTTCAGTATTTCTCATCACTCCCCCCCTCAGCTATTCTTTTGCCATTGTGGGCATCAACATCACAGACCTGGCCTACTCTCTACTGGTGAGCGGAGCTCTGAAGACCCATCTGTATAACGTGGCCCCAGAAATGCCAAGCCTGCTGCACCTCCAGCAGACTTTCTGTGAGTTTATACACAGCATAAACACAATAGGTGCATTTACTTCCTGCATGATTAGTAGGAGAGTTACAATACATGGATCTAACAGTCCACTTTATCAGGACCACCTTCTAGTACCAGGTTGGACCCCTTTCTCTAGAACTGCCTTCATTCTTGGTGTGATAGATGAAAGCAGGTGATGGAAACATTCCTCAGAGGTTTGCTTCATATTGACATGACAGCATCACACAGCTCCCTCCTCTCCCCCTCCCTCTCCTGCTGCTTGTTGTCTGAGAGTTGAAAACAATGCAAATCTGATGGAACAAATTTAGGGCTGAGATAAAGCAAAATCCTGGACGGTTTAGAAATTCAGACTGGGCGTATTTTTTACCTCTCAAAAACAGGACATGTCCGGGTAAAAGAGAACGTCTGGTCAGCCTAACGTACGCTGTTATCACAGTAACATGTGGGAACCCCCGTGGCAGATAATATGGCCTCATGCTAACAGCCAACAGTTCAATGTCTCTTGCACAGCTGCTCTTTAACGGTTCAGGGCTTCAGTTTACGCCACCTCACATTCACAAGCACAGCTTGTCCCCCTCTTTTCCTCTTACCACTCTACTGATTTGTGTACGAATAAGTCTATAAGGCTTCTATACAAAATCTTTACAGAGACAGTAAGCTATAAATAAGTTAACGAGCCAACTGTACAAATAATAGAAAGAAAGGAAATGTAAGAGATGTTAGAGAAGAGTAGAGGGAGTGTAAGGTTTTACTCCCTCAAAGTTGCAGAATGCCGACATCCACCGAGGTACACAACCCGAAAAGGGAAAAAAAACACATCCAACTCCAGTCTTGACTGAGCCCAGATTTTTACTTACATCCAATTCCATTCACATCCAGCATCTACTTTCTCTTCTTTTACAAAATATATAAAGACTATGCCCAAAACCATTCAGTTACAAAGGGGTGTATGCACAATTGTGACCCATAAAACATTTACTACAAACTACAAACATACACCAGTTCCCCACAAAATACACAATTACATCCCTCTTAAACCATTTACTGCCGACAACTGCAGCTCACTGGATGCTTAGTTTGAACTTCGTCTTCACCCTGTATACATGACTATATGTACCGAGTTGCTGATTAAACCTCTGATTTTATATTTGATACTAGATATAAATTGAATAGGTGGACTTAATAAAGTGGGTGGTGAGAAAATGTTGATCCAAATAGTAAAATATTAAATAAAGGACCCAGTAATCATGACGTTTTTAAAATACATGTTGAATTATGTCCATTTACTTTGTTGTAACAAGCAAAATGCTGGTATCTAATTGCTGATGTCTAGCCCTGTCCAGGGTGTACCCTGCCTCTCACCTACTATTTGCTGGGGTAGTCTTAAGCAGTATAGTACTTGAATGAATAAATAAATGTATAGTTCATAGTGAAAGTTCTGGCATCTAATAAGGCTGCCAACCTGTGATGCCACAATATGAAATTAGATGAGTAATTTTACTGCAACCAAAAACTCTTTTTCTCATTTAGTGTGTGCCTTAAAAACTTTAAAAATTCTAGTGCATAAAGGGTTGATAGAGGAAGCCATCGGATGATGATGATGATGATAGACACCTCTATCAATGGTCAGAATCAGAAGGATCCAGGGATAGCCCCCGCATTCACCTTAGTAACACCATGAGGACCCAGGAAGAAGTGAAGCCCAAGATTGATAGGAGGACTGAATCCTTCACTATGAAACCTCTTTTATCTCCATGGAAACCAGCAGGACCTTCATGGTTCATTTAAAAAAAGGCAGAGTCATATGAGAACACATAAGCAGAGGTTTTAGAACTGGAATCAAACTTTCCACCACAAACAGCAAAAGACCTGGTTTCTGGTTCTGGCTGCCAGAGTTTCTGTCCCACCGTGATGAGACAAACGTCTTTGTAACCAGCAGAGTCTCTGCTTTCATGAGACTCCTGGTTTATGTGGAGAAATTAGCAGAAGATCTAATGTGGACAGAGATGTTCTTATGTTTTCTACATTCCCAGATAACTGTTGGGGTTTGAACTGTTTGGTTTGGATGCCGATGCTTGGTAGAGTCTTTCAGCTGAGTTTCTCCCATCATGTTGCTATGCTACATCTTAGCATTGGAGCTTCCTGGTGTCTGCAAACATCTTCTGTACAAAGCACTTTGAATTGTCCTGTACATGAAATGTGCTATACAAATAAATTTGCCTTGCCTTGCCTTACTGTAAGGAACTCATGCTGCCTCCTGCGGGGCTCTTGTCAGGAAGAGGTTAAATAACAGTGAAATTCATTCACAACATCCAGAAAATTAAACCTTTTTTTTTTTTTTTTTTGTGGCAGGTTACCTGATGCAGGAGTTCCACCGCTTCTGGATCGAGGAGGATCCCAGCGACATCATGGAGTTCAACCGGGTCCGCTCCAAGTTCCACCGGAGGATCCTGCGGCAGCTGAAGAACCCGGACATGGCTTTGTGTCCCCACTTCTCTGCCTCCGACCTCCACCTGGTTAACCTCTAATCCCTGGACACACCTGAGGAGACTCTTCCTTCTCAACTAGTCCCAGCTAACATCATGTCGCATCACTGCCAACTGCTCACTGTATTCACACACACACATACACACACCATCAAACCCAAACCTAAACCTAGTCTTACCATAACCAAGTCTTCACCAAGATTTCCGTTATGGGGACTCACTGTTTTTTTGTGGTCAGAGGTAAGGCTGAGTCCCCACAATGTGATATATACCCTCTTAACTGAAGAAAACATGCACACACACACAGACACTGCCTCTGCGCCCTCACTGCAGCATCAGACCACCAGCATCAGAGACGACTATAGCGATTGTAGCTGTGCATGAGGAGGCTGCACCACACGTCACCACTCTTTGTTGCTTTAATGATTCATGACGATTGTATCTCAGCCGTTACACCTCGGTTAGAAACCATTGATCACACCCATTATCTTATGATTACATCATGATAACATCTGTCTGGCTGTGATGTGAGCTGGTTGTTTCTATTCAGATGAACAAATATCTAGATTTACAAAAACTCTGTTGTTAGAGAAAAGCTGTATTCAACCAAACGTAATAAGACCACTCCACCGTTTGTCTGGATGAGCAAACTGCCACAGATTAAAATGTACTTTTTATGTTCACCTGAACCTTCTTGCTAAAACATGGAATGTGGAAACTTCAGCTATTGCAGCAGCAGTTTGATTCTCGTGAGCTTTTGCAAACCTTATAAAAGATGTTGTCAATAAAAAGTTTCTGGATATCTTTCTCTGGCACACAATATCTAGATCGTTTTATTTCCACATTACCGTGCAGAAAAGTTATTTAAAATTTTGGTATTTGAAGCATTTTATTTCAGGTTTGCAAAAGTTTTTGCCTTTGATTTTGAACCCATGTGGATTGAGTTTGAATGTTTCTCACCTGCACACATTCATGATTGTTCGATTGTTTTCTTCACTGAATGTGACACTTGTGCCGTCGTATCAGCCAAAGCAATAATTTACATTAATTTCACGGCACATTTGCTTAAATGTGTTTATTTGCACCATGTGTGCCTCAGTATTTTTCTTTTTGTCATAAACTCAGAGCTGGAACACTGATCTGTAAATAGCTGCTACATTTGGAGACAAAAAAATAAAACATAGCGGGAATTAATCCGTGCTACACAGAGAGTAAATATTAGCTACCGAAACAAAGGAAAGCTGATGATGAATGTTGCCAGTCAGGCTTTCAGACTCCTGCAGTTACACCAGGCAGTTTATTTTTTGGGGGATAAGTCAGACTATAAATGCAACTGAATTCCATCTATTGTCCATATCAGGGATTCTCAGTCCTGATCCTGGAGGGCTGAGGTCCTGCAGGTTTTAGAAGTTTCCTTGCTACAACACACCCGACTCAAATCAATGAGTCTGAATCAGAGAAACTTCTACAACCTGCAGGACTCTGGCCCTCCAGGACCAGGACTGAGGATTCCTGGGTATGCAGGGTAGTGCATAAATATTTTTATAACATCCAACGCTCCACCTCTGACGTTTGCCAGATTTTCACACGTTGGCAGCCCCTAACGACGGCTAATCCAGCATCCATCTTGCATCCTGTCTCTTCTCTGAACTCAGTCAGTAAAAGTCAGTCTTATCTTGACTCTGGTCTTCTCTCTTGCTCTGTCCTGTTTTCTCTTTCTTTTCCTCTCTTCCTCTGTAAATGCCCTCTTCAGTTGCTTTGCTGAATCAGCCACAGTGTTGATATCCAGTTGCTGGCGTGTAAAGCTAAAGGCAGCTGTAATAACTACAATTATTTACTGGATTTAGGTGTTAATTTAGAGCCATGATCTGAACCATGACATTCATCTGAAGACAAGATTAATAAATCATATTAATCAAAGTCCACAATAAATCTAACATCAATATTTAATTTTTGTTTTATTCAAGACGGTTTTAGAATGAAAGTTATCCACTAATTGACAAAAGGGTAAACTGAAATGTAGGAAGATTAAAATAGTCCCTCAGATGTCACGAGTCTGTAGCAGCTGTTTGATTTGAGCTCAGCTCTGAGTCACACGTTCAGTTTCCACCCAATAATTAAGCCCACATGTGATGCCACTTCTTACAGCTTCTCTTGAACGCACCATCACTGTATTTAACAATCATTAAAATCACTTGTGATGCTCTAGCAAATGTTCTTAGAAAATAGACAATATCTACAGTATTTTCCTGCCATGCTTGCACTGTTTAATGTGTTGGAATAGTATTGAATACTTTGGTTCCTCTGAAGTGAACGTCTAAGCTTTTAGTCAGTATTAATGGGCTCTCTACTTCAGTGAATCTTGCAACTCCTGCTTGCTGTTTACTTTGCTATGATCAGCTTTGCACTATTTTAAAAGAAAAGCTGTTTGGTTTATGCTAATTATCGAGTAATTTGTGGTGTAAGGGGCCAACGAGTCCAAGATTACTGTAAATGATCTTAGATTGCTGTACATTCTGCTTTCAGGGCTCTAAAAGCTTCATCTGCATGATGTTTTCATGGTCGCTGCTCTGGCATTCTTCAGTAAGGCACTGGATATTGTAAAGATGTTTAATTTGTCTGTGCTGTACTTTTTGAATCCTCAATACAATTAAATGAATTAATAAATGTTAGCTAAAATGATAGTTGACTGTTTGTTTTGGTTTGTTTGCCTGAAAAACAAATGGACACACGTCTGCTTTTGTCAGTGGAGAAAAATCAGAGCAGATAATATTAATCTAAGCTTCCTGAACAGCAAACAGCTGTTGCTGAATGACGCCAGAAAGTCGGATCAAATGAGCCAGATGGCTCCAAACAAAACGACTTAATAAAGTTATGTAAAGGTTGTTGAACTAGCAATCACATCACTCAACCAAGAACACTTGCATCTTTCTCTTTCCTCGTCCCTTTTACCTCAGGAATAACTTAAATTAATTCTGTGGGTTGAGCTGCCATTAAACTCATGCTAACTCTAACTTACACTTGAAAAATAACTGCTTTGTACATCAACTGCACCCTCACCCTTTAACTTTGTGGCTGTTATGATTGTGGTTCTGTATGAAGTTGCAACTGTTTATAAAAGTGGCTTCAGGGTTAGCTGAACAGCTAACCGTCGGCCAGCTGGTGCTCAGACAAAAGGCCCGTTCACAGCCTCGTCTCAGCAAATCCCTTTCTAACGAATCATCGCAATAATAATAAAATGTCCAGATGGCTACTAATTAATTATTTTATTTATTTATTTATTTATTTATTTATTCTGTTAGATATTTAATATAAATATTTTTGTGAATATTAAATTGAACACATTTTTTACGTAATGGACCAATGAAAAACCGGGGCCCTCATCGAGCGGCCACTGAGAAACTTTTCACCAGCCGCCACAACTCGTGTAAAAGCAGATTGGAGTTTTAGGTTATCATTCAGCGGGCTTGAAAGGCCTTTTTTTTTTTTTTTTAATGATCATTCCTTTTTTCTTTTAGTTTTTTTGTTAGTTTTTTGTATTATTTTGTCTTCCAGGAATTTTGTTGTTAGCATGAGCCAAACAGGCCACAATGAAAAAAAATTTAAAAAGGAGCAACCTTAAAGACAAATACAAGGTAATCTGGATTGTTTAAAAAACTATAGAAAAATGTTAATGAAAAGAAAAGAAGTGGGAGGCCCCGGTGCACAACTAAGCAAGAGGACGAGCACATCAGAGTCTCTAGTTTGAGAAACAGACGCTTCACAGGTCCTCAACTGGCAGCTTCATTACATGGTACCCGCAAAACACCAGTCTCAACGTCAACCGTGTAGAGGCGACTCCAGGATGCTGGCCTTCCAGGCAGAGTAGCAAAGAAAAAACCTGAGACTAGCCAACAAAAGGAAAAGATTAAGATGGGCAAAAGAACCCAAACACTGGACAGAGGAAGATTGGGAAAAGGTGTTATGGACCTAAGTTTGAGGTGTTTGGATCACAAAGAAGAACATTTGTGAGACGCAGAACAAATAAATAGATGCTGGAGCAGTGCTTGACGCCTTCTGTCAAGCATGGTGGAGGAAACGTGATGGTCTGGGGATGCTTTGGTGATGGTGAAGTGGGAGATTTGTACAGAGTAAAATGGATATTGAATTAGGACGGTTTTCACTCCTTTAACTCCCAGTTTTGTCCTACACCAAGACAATGACCCAAAGCATAGCTCTAAACTGTGCAAGAACTATGTAGGGAAGAAGCAGTCAGCTGGTATTCTGTCTATAATGGAGTGGCCAGCACAGTCCCCAGATCTTCACCCTATTGAGCTGTTGTGGGAACAGCTTGACCGCACGGTGTGTAAGAAGTGTCCATCAAGCAACCCAACTTGTGGGAGGTCCTTCAGGAAGCACGGGGTGAAACTTCCTCAGATTACCTCAACAAGCAGACAGCTAGAAGGTCTGCAAGGCTGGAACAGCTGCAAATGGAGGATTCTTTGATGAAAGAAAAGTTTGAAGGACAAAATTATCATTTCAAGTACAAATCATTATTTTTAACCTTGTCAATGTTTTGACTATATTTTCTATTCATTTTACAACCCACTGCATTAATAAAACGGCAGCCTGCATCTAGTTCCTTCCCTCCATCATCAACACCTGCCTCCTCCTCTTCCTCCGCTAGTGCATCCAAGATGTCCTCCGCTGCCACACAGATACGCAACAGGCTCCTACGACCATCTCCAGTGCTCCATAGTGTTTCTGGCCTCAGCATGGTCCCTGTTAAATCTCTCCTTCACTCGGCCTGAATTTAAAAAATAAAGTTGAATTCATACGAGTCACATTAACTAATAAATCAGTATCTAGTGTGTGATTGTAGGTGAGATGAACACTTACTGGCAGCAGGCTGATGGTACGGAGTGATTACACAGACAGGATGCTGCAAGCAGGGGTATCAACCATCTCCATGCAGAAAGAACCTAGATGGAGGATAAAGGGCTGCTTGTACATGGGCGATCGTCGTAGGAAAAGTGCATCGTGCACCAAGCCTGAGTCCAGGAAGGCTCCCTTGGCATCACACACACCCTGCATTATGATCAAGGGAAAAAGTTTTCTGTGTATGTAACTTTTCTTTGCAGAAGGAAGAATTCAGGTGTGGCACCAACAGCACAGTGAAACCCCTCAAAGCCAGTAAAGTGTCTGATCCTCAGCATTTCATAGGTTTAAAAATTTGAATTCCTTAACATTGCATAGGTCATGACTATATTTGGTTGCAGCTGTAAGCAGACTGCCATTTGCTAAGTCAGTGAACTTTAGACTCCATGTATGGTTATAGGTTACTAATAGGGGTCTATATATAGCGTTACATGTTTTCTAGCTAGCGGCAAGTCCAGATGGGAGCTTAGTAATTTTGTTTGTGTGACCATATATAAGGAGGGCTAACACAGACAGCCGGGGGATTCTCAAAACTGGCTTCCGGGACCTCACAGGGCTGCAGATCTGTTTGAGATGTCACTTTTTGTAATAACGCCATCTTTTTTTATTATACATCAAGTTGGCGTCCAGAGCAATTTTTACCTCTCAACTATTTTTCCGCATTACCTGCTTTAGTCACAATACAATGATGCCACCACCTCACCTCTCAGCTACTACACCAGCAAGGTGTGCAAATCCTGCTCCCACCTCCTCCAGCTCTTCTGCCTGGGGAAAATGAATGACTCTCTGGAGGATGGTCATCATTCCCCCACAACTTTGTAGAAAATCCTGCAGACCATGGCAGTCGCCATTGCAAAAAGGTCTGCAGGTGCCCTGTAGGAGGCCCAAGCAGCAAGCCAGTAAAAGGTGACCAGGACCTCAATTTCATGGCTTCATATGTGATGCTTTCTAGAGCGACATATTACACCCTAAATGGTCTGAAAGCCGGTTTTAGGTCAGCTCCAGAAAAAAAAGCTCCAGGACTGGCACATTAGGGTCCAGTCAGCCGTGTCTCTCTGCAGGATCTTGCTCCTATAGGAAGGAAACAGGGTTAAACTTAGAATTAGACTAATTTAAAGTAAAAATATAAATTTATTTAATCTCTTTTTAAAAACTTTTTTCTCTAGAATTCTGACCCTCAAAGACCTGTTAGTCCGCCTTTAAGAAGTCCACCTGCACTCCACTTATTATCCTAAATCAGAAGCACCTGTTTGAGGTGGATAGCTGCATAAAGACACCTGT
>JBAMHW010000017.1:24903594-24916680 GCA_037177495.1 Rhadinocentrus ornatus | reverse complement strand
CAGAGCTTGGTCCGCATTGCCGGCAGTAAATCAGAATCGTTTCCAGTGAGGGTTGGACTCCGCCAAGGCTGCCCTTTCTCACCGATTTTGTTCATAACGTTTATGGACAGAATTTTTAGGCGCAGCCGAAGTGTTGAGCGGATCCGGTTTGGCGGATTACGGATTACGTTTGAACAACAGGCTCAATGAGATATTTTTGATCAGACTTCAGGGAGAATTTCCCTTAAAGCGTGCACAGCTTGTGTTGACCTTGTACTTGTTTTTAATCATGGCCAGTTGGACTCTCAACTCCTTTTTCAGTTTAAGATATTTGCTAACTGCTGCGTCATTAGCAATGTGAGTCAGGAGTGAGTTTTCCAGTTCTTTTAATGTTTAAATGCCTGGTTTCCCAAACCTCTCAGTAATTTGTCTATGTACTCTACTGTGTCTAGGACACCATGTATAGTAGGCATACAAAAGCCGCAACAGGTCTAGGCGCAGATAACTCTCTTTAGGACCCTGGGGAATGAGAGTTTGTCTTATGGTGTGTTCAATTGGACATGGTGTGTCGGAAGTGGGAGCTCAGGTCAACATTATCCCAAGCTCCTGGCAGCCTCACCATTTTCCTACCAGTCATAAGATCATTCACCTGTTCTATGTTTGTTAATAAAGAGTATCAATCATCCGTTGTCTCCCAGGAGTCCATCTTTAACACGTTCCCATGCTCGGTTATAAATTAAGTCCATCACTGGGAGGTTGGAGGGGAGGTAGTGAAAACATTTAGGTCTTACATTGAGCAACCTGAGTCAATTGACCAGTTTGACATATGTGTTTTACTTTTGTGTTTTCATCTCTTTTTTTTTAAATGGTTTACCCAGTTTTCATTAACTTGTTGGTTAGGCATCAATGCTATTGTAGTAGGTTAAGGTTTGGAAGGGACTGTGGCAGGGGCGTTGCTAGACATTCAGCTCTACAAGGGCATTAATCAGATCACTTTTTTAGGCAAGGCAAATTTATTTATATAGCACATTTCATGTACAAGACATTTCAAAGTACTTTACATAAAACATTAAAAACATTACAGCAAGGTGCAGGAAGCAATAACAAGTGCAATAAAAAAATAACTTTAAAAGAAATAAAATAAATTAAAAACAGAAAAGCTAAAATAAAATAGATAAAATGCCAGAAATAAAGTTCCAGTGTGGGAAAAAACAGTATTAAAACATGAAAAATTCAATCTTAAAAGCAACAGATGTAGATTTAGACTTCTAAATAAAAACTATTAAAGACCTGCTTCCACCTACTTCCCTTTGCCAATGACTGGTCATAATTCAGATCAGACCCAAAATGTAATTACTCGTTCCTTTATTCCTGAAAATTTAATCAAAATCCATCCCAAATTTTTTGAGTTATGTTGCTAACAGACAGACAGATGGACAAACCCACGTCGCACAACAAAACATAATAAAAAAGTTAACAGAAGCAGAAAAATGACTGTAGAAAAAGCTTTGGCTACGCTCCAACAATTAAATGAGGAGGACTCGGATGGGGGACAAATGATCAGTTCCTCTTACCAAGTTAGGTGTTTGCAGGCAAACTGGATGTTGGGGTACAAAAAAGTCTAACTCACCCACATGAAGATGACGTTATGAATTTCCTCTACAACTTGGTTAGGACCAAGTTAGGAGCCGACATCTGTGATGAGATGCCGAGGCGGCATTCATCTGGAGCTGAAGATGGATTTACAACATTTTGGACATGGCTGCACTGAATGAAACAAGCTTGTTTTGACCACCAAGATAATTTGTTTGCTCAATTTAAAATCAGTATCAAAGATAAAACCCAGGAAGAGCCCGGGCCCGGGCCTCTGAGGAGCAACTTGGATGAGCGAGTCTGCTGCATCTGTGCTTTCCTGAGGCTGAGTGGACACGCAGCTGAGCCTGCTGCAATCTGCTCTCCTTAGACTCTGGGCCAGATAGAGAAAGAACCAATGTAGTCCTTCGAAGCTGGCTGACTGTCTTGGGGTTGTGTTTGCAGGCAAACTGGATGTCAGGGTAAAAATGTCTAATTTAACCCAGCAAAATGAAGATGTTATGGATTTCCCCTACAAATTACCACAGTCAAAAAGGCTTTCGCCGGAGTTGATTGTTAAGCCAAGAGATCCTGACAAACATCAGACTCATGTTCCAGGTCTGGTAGGGGACAGATCCCAAATACCAAAATGCATCAAAATGTAAAGTTTCTGTTATACTTGGTTTTAAAAAAATAGCCAGTATTTATTTTTAGATCTTGTAAAATAATCTACAAATGTAAGAACTGGAAAAACGCTACAGAAACTACATCTAATGAGTCAATGCTTGATGATTAAAGAGTAGCATCGATGACTTCTGATCTTCTTGGATTCACATAACGACAATGAGTAGTTTGTGTCCACTTACTATCCATTCCCCTTTTGTGAACCCATCATAACCTGAGAGGTTTAATGGGATTTGGTTTCCCCAAAACAATGAAAAATATTTATAGAAAAAAGGTACACACATACTCAAATTAAAATGTTTACCTGACATTTGAAAAAAGGATCAACAAAGTCTCTAATTTGACAACTATGGACACTAATATGTTCATTCAGCTGTATTAAAACTAAAAGCTGTAAAAAGAGAGAGAGACAGAATAAAGCATAGCAATTTCAAGAAGGGAATACAGAGTCATTTGCCTTTTGGCAAAACTATCAGTAAGCTGTTTAAAAGTTTAACTTCAACCAGCACAGCAGTCCTGAGAGCAGGTTTTAATTTTTACAGTTTTCTTCCAGTCTTATTATGCATATTAAATCAGCTGG
Organism: Rhadinocentrus ornatus; assembly: GCA_037177495.1. Taxonomy (NCBI): domain Eukaryota; kingdom Metazoa; phylum Chordata; class Actinopteri; order Atheriniformes; family Melanotaeniidae; genus Rhadinocentrus; species Rhadinocentrus ornatus. The sequence goes on along the minus strand of JBAMHW010000017.1, from coordinate 24,913,865 downwards.
TGAATAATGAAGTCTATCTCACATAAATTAGAGAGTCATGCTGAATTCCCCCCAGGTTCAGTTGCCATGAATATTAAAGCAAACTCACAAGGTTACAGAGAAATGTAGACAGCAGGGATAGGTGAAGAAATATGGAGAATGAAGGACAAAGAGAGAGTGGTTACGGAGACGAGAGAGCAGGACAGTTACATGAAGGGTAACCCTGTGGTTGGTAAGCTCACATCTGCAAATGGGGTTAGGTAGGAATAATTAAGCTACCACTGCTGCCCAGCAAGTCATGGTAAATCTATCATGTGATTTTTACTTTTAAAGATTGTGATTCATAAAACAAAGAAGATAAAATAACTATTAGTGTAAGCTGCCCAAAAAACGGCCCTGACTGTCTCTATGCTGCTGGTCCACTGAGAACTTAAGTTCAACATCTGGTACATATCCATTTCCAGAAAAGTTAATGTTGTCCAAGATACTAAAGTTTTATATTAGTTTCTTTTTTTTTTTTTTTTTACAAATCTACAAAATTAACTTTTTTTTCAGTGTTTATGTTGTATGCAAAAGACAGATATGGAGAAGATTGTCTGTCTTCTGTGTCAGTAACTTGCATAATTTAGTCAGATTTCAGGGACCTTGCAGATCTGTACCCTGATGGAACAAATAGAGTACTACCACCGGAAACCATGGGGAGCAGTGTTGTGCAGGATAGCTGACATACAACCCACAAAATGAACAAAGAAGAAGAGCCTGCAAATGGACACACAGACTACCGCCGTTTACTGGGCTGTCTCTTTCTGAGAAAGAACATTATCATGATCTCCTCCACCGACGCCATGCTTGCTATTGTCTGATGTCGGAATGTTGTAAATATGTTTATTGATATGGATGCTTATGTTGTATATAAATATAAATTTGAATAATAATGTAGTATATGGATATTATGTATATTATGTTATATTATGGATATAATTTAGCTTTTTGTTATGTTACAGCAATATTCCTAAATGTAATAATTTTTTGTCCTCAAAATTCTACACACAATTCCCCTTAAAGACAATGTGAAAAAAAATTTTATTTCAGAGATTTTTGCAAATTTATTAAAACATAAAAAGCTAAGAAATCACATGTACATATGTAATCACAGCCTTTGCCATGAAGCCTTGAGATCTTCCCACAGCTAAATTGGAGTCCACCTGTGGTAAATTCAGTTGATTGGACATTTGAAAGGCAAACGCCTGTCTATATATAAGGTCCCACACTTAGTGCATGGTAGAGCACAAACCAAGGACAACCATTTCTGCAGCAATCCACCAATCAGGCCTGTTTGGTAGAGTGGCCAGACAGAAGCCGTTCCTTCGTGAAAAGCACATGGCAGCCCGTGCCAAAATGCACCTGAAAGACTCTCAGACCCTGAGAAACTAATTTCTCTGGTCTGATGAGACAAATATTGAACTCTTTGGCGTGAATGCAAGGCTTCGTGTTTAGAGGTAACCAGGCACCACTCACCAGGCCAATACCATCCCTACAATGAAGCATGGTGGTGGCAGCATCATGCTGTGAGGATGTTTTTCAGCGGCAGAAAATAAGAGACTAGTCAGGACAGAGGGAAAGATGAATGCAGCAACGTTCAGAGACATGCTGGATGAAAACCTGCTCCAGAGCACTCTTGATCTCAGACTGGGGCGACGGCTCATCTTTCAGCAGGACAACAACCTGAAGCACACAGCCAAGATATCAAAGGAGTGGCTTCAGGACAAGTCTGTGAAGGTCCTCGAGTGGCCCAGCCAGAGCCCAGACTTGAATCCAATTGAGCATCTCTGGACAGATGTGGAAATGGCTGTGCACCGACGCTTCCATCCAACCTGATGGAGCTTGAGAGATGCTGCAAAGGGGAATGGGTAAAACTGCAGAAAGACAGGTGTGCCGAGCTGGCGGCATCATATTCAAAAAGACTTGATGTAATTACTGCCAATGGTGCATCAACAAAGTACTGAGCAAAGGCTGTGAAAACTTATGTACATGTGATTTCTTTTCAGTTGAAATAGGATGCACCTGAGCTCGCTTTTGAGCTTCATGGCAAAAGCTGTGAATGCTTATGTACATGTGATTTCTTAGCATTTTATTTTTAATAAATTAGCAAAGATTTCTAAAAAAAAATGGGTGCACTGTAAATGTAAACAATTGGGATTTGTAAACATGGACACCGCCGCGTGCAGAACCCCGTCCTGCCACTGCCGAAGTTTCTCGTTATATTCTGAATAACCCGGACAGCTGTTCATTGCATATAAAAACACAGATGTCACCCCTGCAGTAATCCCGCCGCAGAATCTGTAAGTGGAAGAATAGTGAGGCCACAATATACCAGTAGGGTAACTGGACGATCCGGCGAGGTTGGTAGAATGATCCGGTGTTTAAGTACTGCAGGGAAGTGAAGGTGGCTTGATTGATGGATGAGCTCCTGGTGTGATGATCAGCCCAGGTGAGATGAATGCAGTCCTGGAATAATCCAGTAAGCCTTCTTGCCAGGTCCAGACATGACACACAAGACAGACAGAGGGAGCCAAACTCACACACTGGGGTAATCCGGGAAACCACACACAGGAATCCTAACATTCTCACTTCCTTTTAAAGTGTTTTACACAAAGGAGAAATATAAGAGCTGCAGTTACTAAGAAACCGAGGTGTATGTTGTATCCTATGAAGTATGCAAAACCTACTTTCCTTAAATGGATTACATGCAAAGACTATTTGACAATAAAAACACCACTTTTGCTCCCTTAGGTTGGATTGCAAGGTCTTTCTCCCATGTACAGTTGGATTTATTTATGCTATATAAGTCCAGAAACTGAAGTTTCTGATAAAATAGGGGAATTACCTTTTGGTTCTAAAAAAGTTTCCATGTTTTGGCTTTACTCCAATACGAAGCTAAACAAAACAAGCCTGGGATAGCTGGTGTCTGACTACTGAAGAAAGATGTAGCTCACAATGTTAAACCAAGTACCTGGTTAACTCAGGTTTATAATGATTTTAAAGACAAATGGTGTTTAGTCACACTGATTCTAAGAACACATGGAAGCATAGATACAGTCATGTGTTACTAGTGAAGCTGAACCTAGTCAAGCTTTTTTCCTTCCTCACATGGGTGGGAATAAAAAAACCTTTATCTCCAGGGACTATAAGGAAATGTCACACCAAGACCAAGCGACACCTTGTTATGGACATCAGTATTGGGAGGCTGTCACCGTGGAAACGATCAGTGGACATGTATACTGGGTTAGGTCTTTCAACATATTCACAGCATAAAGCTGAGAAAAGATGTAGAGTCTGCACCTAAAAGCCAACACTACTTCGTACGCTCGACCAGATGAAGACGGTTGTTCTGGTGTCCTTGTCTTACCCTTCATTCCTGCTGACCTACCCTCTTCCCTCTTATCTTCCTGGCAGATAAGAGGCTGTGCTGTATTATGTTCTCTAAGCGGTTCTTGGACACTGGTAATTATGCTTCAGGTTTCTAAAAATGCCAGCATATGAAACTTAGATGTTTAAAATGGAACTTCAAATTCTTATGTTTTATTTATTCTGAATGAATGCACAACAATAAAAGAAGCAACAGCAGAAAACTAATCATCTGTAAGTTGGACAGATCACTATGCATTAAAGACATGTCAGCCAATCGTAACCATGGGGATGTGGCCCATGCTCGGGCATTAAGGTCCACATAAAGGACCGGTAAAAAGCATTAAGTTATGCACATGACTCATTTAAATAGGTGTCTATTTCAAACGTCACTGATCTCATACTCCATATGTCCTTTACGTTGGAATGTTTGTAAGGCAATGCATCCACCAGAGGGCATCCTCAGATTCTCAGAAAGAGACATATATTGTGAGAATAAACTATTTTCTCAGGAGTTAAACCTGAACAAGTGGAAACAGACTGGCACTAAACTAAAGATGGAGGGGTTTTATAGTCACATAATGAAGCAGCAGATTACTGATCAGAATGAGACAAAGACACCTTCATTCTGCTTGCTTCAGTGACATTTCCACTTTTGCTGCCAGTTGATTTCAGAGGATTTTATCTGGGGCATGTAAATAAGGCCTTTTTGTCTATGCATGCTTGTTTAGTCATCCTTTACCCAAGCAGCTGTGTACAGTTGTAACTGGGTGTTCATTTGACAGCCAGTGGCTTCACAGGGTACAGGGCATCATTATTTTCAGCCAAACTGCAGTGGAAATATCCAATAAGCCTGCAGCCGTGCTAACGGCTCAAATGCTGGGACTGCTAATGGACACATGCTGCTGCCTGTTAGGCATCTTTACTATATTCATCATGATATTCTTTGAACAAGTTTTTATTAATATAAAACATTGGATGATAAACCTGCAGGAAAAGCTGAAACAAGCAGTCTAGTCCTTAGACCCAAACGCATTACATATGTCTGTGTTATGGGAGAAAAAAGGTACTCTGAGGTTATAAAATGTCCTGAATGATGCAGAATTACATAAATCAGAGTATAGATGTGTGGTGCTGATTTTTTTCCTTTTACCTCCCTCTTCTTTGATGCCTTTCGATAATAAGTTGACTGTATGCTCACTTCTCCATCTGGCGTTCCCACGTTCCCCCTCTCTTTTTGCTCTGATCACACTTAGCAAACACAGCTGGGCTATGAGTAACAAAATCTCACTTTTGCTGCAGCACAGTTAAATATGCATGACAAGATAAACCACTGCTTGGAAAAATGACCACTCAAAGAGATAATTCTGAATAAGTTGATAATGCCATTACACTGCATTTGCACATGATTCTCTCCCTGCATTAAGAGTTTGTAATCCCTTCTTCAGTACTCACTGGCTGTAAAAACGTCATTTCTACAACAACAAATTAGTATTAGCAACTAGATATCAGCTGGCCATTTTAAATGCACACCATCGCCGATCCATCAAAGTAATTCAAGAGGACATAATAGGCAGAAGAGAAGAAAGAGAGAAAGTGACAGGGCAAGAAATAAGACAAGAGTCAACATTGAACCAACTTTTACGGGCTGGACAGATCTCAGAGACCAATGCAATTCCAATATTGAAGAACAACCAAATAAAAATCACATTTTCTAATCTATTGTTTCTATTGTGGCATTTATAACCTGTTTCTACTTTCCTCTTCCTTATCAGCCTTGGAACAGTGATTTTCTTCTACTTGCTTTTTATTGCAGCATTATGTCTGCTCTTTCGTGTGGAAGGATCAACTGCACTAGTCAATATAAATGGGCCAAGATAAATATCATTTAGCATAGTAATTAGATAGTAATTGAAATACACTTTTTATTATTGTCAGTGGTAACTTTGATGCCGGTTTAAGTACCTGCAGCTGTCTGACCAACAGGACTGCAAGACATTTGACTGTATGGACAGTAACAGTTGTACCATAATTGTTGATTAAATGAATAGCTGCTAAGATTATTGACACTTTCCAAAGATCTTGTGGGGTTTTTCATACCAGTTTTAGGATGGAGTCAACCTTTGTGTTGCAACGTCAAGGAAATCTAAAAAATGGTAACTGAAAGATTAAATTTAATTTATTATGTTTCAAAATTAGCTATCTGAAAAATATAAAAGCTGCTTGTCTGACACCTCAACTGCTGCTTAGTCACTCATTATGGTGCATAAACTGTGGCTCAGTGACACCTGTAGTTTACTGAGGGTCATAGAGAAAGATCTGTGTAAATTATTTTCCAAAGGTCTCCTTCACAGCTGCAGTTTAAACACTGTTAGCCCAGCTCACACCAAATGGCTCCAAAGTCTCTCAAATGGAAATCAAATCATTAAAATGAAATATGGTTGCACAATTTCCAGCCTATTGTTTTTGTAATTACAGGTTTTAATTCAATATAATGGGAAATCTCTAGCTGCGTGCCCCTTGCCACAATGGAGTAATCCATCCACCCACCAGCTCATTCAAGGCTCTGACAGAAAGCACTGGTTCCCGGCCCACCAGCCTGTGGAGAATCGATTGGTTCTGCCTGAGGAGAGAAAGCAAGATCATGCTGAAGGATTTGCAGAACTCATGCGCACACACGAGCTCGTGTTGCCATGGCATAGTGTCATGCAGACACACTCACAGGAATTCAACAGCGAGACATGCTTGCAGACGTCTAAACACAGCAGAGGCTACCCGAGCAAGAAAAAGGACTTCAGTACTCAGCTAGATGTCCTCACTGACTTTCTATTTCTACGCTTCTTACAGAGATTAAAACACTCAGTATCGAATAGTTGAGTCACTTAGTATGTTTCCATACAATGACGACCAAACCATGGATGCCTGTGACTATTTTGTGGCCACATAAACAGGTCTGCTTAGTTTTTAGTGTGGGGAGGGGTTCATCCTGTCCTATTTGGCTACACTGGGTACGGAAATGATGCAAGAGAATTTGGTGAAGGTTCGTGAAACAAAGAAAAAAAAAGTTTGGAGCATCATCAACGATATGTGGTTAATGCTTGGGTAAGGATCATGGGAGTTGGCCTGGTTGCGATGAGCTGCATGGGCACAAACCTCAGATTCACAAGTTTTTTTTACAAGAGGGGAATCCTAAAGGTGGTCAAGAAATAAGGTTTGTCAAAGTTTCAAGTTTCTTAGAAAACATTGGTGCTAGAAATGATGGATAGAGTTGCTAAACAAGTTGCAGATTTCCAGTAAAAGAACAGAGGTGAAGCTGACTCTTCCAGTTCACAACAGTAGCTGCCGCTGGCTTCTTCCCGAAGAGGTGGTGACAGGTCCAAAATATTTTCCAAATCTTTAACAAACACAGAAGTTTCTAAAAAAAAAAACCTTCTCTGTGCATTAGACACATTAGTGAGCTGGACAAAACCTTAAGGACCTTCTTGTTTTATCACCGGGCTTGTTTATCACCCAAGAATTTGTGTAAAGAAGATTTTATTGCACAGGGGAATGTAGTCAGGATAGAAGCATCTGGTTCCCTTTATGGCGGCTCGTCAGCGGAGATGAATGAGTCCACATGGTGGAGTTCTCCAGGAGAGGGGACAAGAGCAGCCAGAGGAATCCCCACTGAGAGGCTGTAAAAACTGCGGGACCAGATATATTGTTAGTACAGGGAAAGGTAGTCAGATGTCTGGTATTTAAGTTTCAGGTTGCCTTTCAATAGGTGCTTCAGAGAAATCCTTCCGGCGATAGTGGTCAAGTCCGTAATCCAACATCCAAATCCTTAAGACAATCCAAAGATCATGGTTCTAAAATATCCAAACAACAGAGAAACAGAAGTACCAGACTGGGGGTAGGCAGGGTTGGGAAAACTAGGTCGGCAGGCAGAAGATCAGGGCTGGAAACATGCAGGGATTAACCAAGACGATCAGGCAAAAAACACAAGTTACCACATAATGGTTTTATACAGCCCGGCACAGGTGGAGCGTATCAGCAATCAAAGCTGGTGGAGGGAGAATGCCTTCAGGGACAGCTGGAAAATCCCGAACCCCAGCTGACGAACCGTGACACAAATTGGCATCATGTTGGCTAAAAAGCTGCTGGTAGCACTCCCTGATAACGTTCATCCCAAGTACCCCCAAAGTCTCTGAAGCCCTCGACCCTGACGGGTCTTTCATTACTAAGATGCCTCGACGTGGGACAACCTTGTCCAACAAAGTTACATCCACCTCTACATATCCCTAATAGGGTATCTCTAACTTATTAGCCGCCCGTAACAGCAACCAGCGGCAAGACCTAGAGGCAGCCTGAAAGTGCTTGGTAAAGAAACTTTCTGTTACCGTAGTAACCATTGACCCTGTATCCAGCAAAAGGTAAGCAATTACATCTCCCAAGCGAACAATTCATGGGGGCAAGGAAACACCAGGCTGGGCACCAAGGTGTGAGTAGATGTACCAGGTATGACTGAGCCAGCCTTCTCCCCTACAGTTGTCTGGCTTCTGGACTAAGGGGGAATAAGCCACCTCACCTCCTGCACCACAGAGGTAGACCCCCGGAGGCGTGAAGCTTCAGGCTGCTGCACCTGGGGTCCAATAGGATCACTATCACAGTCTTGAGCATAATGGCTGGGTCCTTGGCAGCGCCTACATAACATAGTGCCAATTCTTTTTAGGCCGGGAAGGGGGCCTTGAGGCCATCTGCAGGGTGAGCATATTCTGGGTCAACTGGTTAATCTTTTCTTGTTGTCTTAATAACAACTCTCTTAACTCTGCTACTCCTGCGTGATCACTATTATTTACCAGTGTGGGCCCCTTGGTCCTAACCGACTGTATTGCACTAACTGAGGGAACAGGATAATTTCCACCCCTGGGCTCCTCATGTCGCCCTTCACTCTCCCAGCAGATACCCTCGGCCCTAACGTCCAGTAGACTGGAACCTGGTTTTTGTCATACCATTCTTTTTAATTCTCTATGTAGGTTAGGATCCAGGACATGTCAACAAACTGGTCTCTAAGCAAAACGGGGGCATCAATTGTCCTCCCAGAGGCACTACATTTAACCTTTCCATCAGACAGTAAAAGGCATGTGAAAATAGAGACTCTCCTTGGTGCTGCCTCCTAAAAAAGAAGCTCTGTTGCAAAGATACATACGACTGTGCACAACCATACAAATCCCGAAGAGCAGTCAAAATCTTTGCCAGATCCTCCCTCTCAGCTATAGGCCTGTACCTGATTTCCTCCTCACCCTCCAAATGATCTTAAATAAAATATGCTTGATCAACTTTTTTTTTAATTTACAGTTTATTTCTCACATGGTTATGCCCAAACAACACAGAAATATATATATATAAAAAACACATCTAAAGGCACCACCATGCTTGAAAAGGAGCAGGAAGAAGAAAACTTATAATACCTGCCCCCTTTTTGTAAAAACCCAATACACCAATAAATGATTTAACAGTTTTTGGCTCCAATTGTTGCATTCTAAGTGAGGCTTCAACCTCCTCTATCCAGTTCTCCACCCGTATTCCAGATAATCCTCCTCTCCCGAGGAAGATGCAACACACGCTGTACTCCGGGGGGACCATCCTGCCTGGAGGGGTTAGTTCTCCCCATAGGGCCCGCTTTAGTGGATGCTGGATTTCGCGAGGTCTGCGCTTGTGTTAACTATTCATTCACAGCGCGCAGCTGCCGGACAAGATCTCTCAATTCTTTCAATTTATTATCAATGGCTTGGGGGAGGCGTAAGGGGAGGTCAATACCACTCTAAAGTGCTTGGTACTGGCAGGTTAGCTGTCACGCTGCTACTCCCGGGATCCATTAGCCGCACACTGCCGTTTTGTTCCAAAGAAAGGGAGAAAAAACAAAAACAAATTCAAAAAACAAAATACCTCTTATCATAAATTTAATTTTTCCAGCCCACCTGAACCACTTTGTTCCAATCCTGCCAACAACGCCACAATGTGACCAGCCCGTAAGTGAAAGCTTCAGGAAACTGTCTGGCTTTCTGTAAAAACCCTAGCAAAAGAAGCAATGTATCGCCTCAGGATGACAATATTTATAAACAACATACACATAGCACAGTCCAAACCAGTACAGGAACCATGCCAGCGATGGCAGCAAAAAAAAAAAGGAAACGAGAAGTCAGGGGGAGGAAGGTATGGTTGGGGTCAGGCCTGACACAAACTTTGTCCTACTAACACACACACAAAATAAAAACATGCAATAAGGAAAAAGCCGTTATAGCTAAAGATAAAAACCTGCACTCCAGTGCACACGGGTTGTTAAACTAGGATAGGGATGAGCAGAAAGGGTGACCGCGTGCACCACCCCACTCTCAGTCCTGCCAGCTGTCACCGCTACGAGGCTTCCACCACAATCTACTGGTCTGGCAACTTAAACCAGAGTCCTGAGGGAAAGAACAAAAATACACACACAAAAAAAAAACAAAGTGCAAGAAATTTTAAGAAGATAACAACAAAACAAAGCACTAAAAAAGGAAATAAAATCCAAGCGGAATAAAAGGCAATGGCGAGAAGGTTGGCGTCTATAAAAGAACAAAAACAAAAGAGTTAATTAAACTAAGTGTGTAAAACAAAAGCTTGCCACGGCACACAATTACCTTCTTTTACAAAACAGGAGGCAGAGACCAACACCAGACCCTCCTGGTGCACCAACCTTTACAAACAGAAAAAAATATTTACTCTTCTGAAAACACAACAAAGTAAAAACAAGGAAAGAGAAGACACCATACCTTTTGTTACACAGATGGTTTAACCTGTGTAGAAATTGACTGCCTGGGTCCTTAAACAGTACCTACATCAACAAAAAAAAAAGCACTTTAGCA
>JBAMHW010000017.1:24737149-24752377 GCA_037177495.1 Rhadinocentrus ornatus | reverse complement strand
TGCTGGGACAGTCCTTTTACTTGTGTGTTCTTTATCTGTACATTCATGTTGTTTATTACTGACTCTGTTTATTTACATCTCTTTCTGTAAAGTCCTCTGAGACAACTTTGTTGTGATAAAGGGCTATACAAATAAACTTGATTTGATTTGATTTGGTAAAGTTGAAAGAAAAAGCTTTTCATTTGCTAATCTTTTTTCCAATCCTCATCTATGGTCACACGATTTGGGTAGTAACCAAAAGTATGAGATTGCAAATACAAACGGATGAAATGTGCTTCCCTCAAAAGGTGGCCGGGCCCAGAACAGCCTACGAGGAGACCTCAGGGAATATCCAGGTCCAGCTGCATGGATTATATACCCCTTCTGACCTGAGACTGACTTGGAGTTCCCCAGGAGGAGCTGGAGAACCTGTTGCCTTCATGGCCCGACCTCGGATAAGCAGCAGAAAATGGATGGATAGGGGGAGCGTTTCTACATTACTTACATTTCAGCATCATCCACATGCACACGTGAAAAATATCTCTTGGAAGCTTAATCCAAATAAATAAAAAACTGTGGTTTCATTGTTGTTATGTAGTCTTAGACTTAAGCCTAAATTGTGCATTATTCACTCCTTTAAATGGAGTGTGTTAATTTCAGGTTTAAATTAACCTTGTTAACAGGATCCTTTTATGCACATGTATATACTAGTGAAATATCAGTGTGTACATGTGCATGTTCAAGCTGCTAATGTTGCCTGTTTGGTATGGCTATGCATCTTTACTGGTCTTCGATTCAGCGATGCATTACTTTGTGTTGCGTCCTCAGTTTCCTTTATCATGGGACATTGCTACTTTCTTCATCAATGAGAACAAGCAGGCAGATAATTATGAATTCCCTGTTTATTTAGAATTATTTCCGAAGTCAATCTGAATGCCCTAATATTGACAAACATCATAATGTTATTTTGAACTTTGTTTTTCTACAGCTGAAAAAAAATCAAGAAACGTTACTATAATGTGACATTGATATCAACATGTCTTGCAGTAAAGTGATGTCTTTTGTCCATTCAGTATTCCGTAGTTAGTTCAGATAGAATATCGGAGTTAAAGTGTAACTCCGCCCCCTACTTTTAGTAAAACTCCACCCACTGCCAAATTTTGTATTTCTGAAACTGCAAGGGTTGGGGTGGGAGTATTGGGGTGATCAGGGGCACAGAGTGGGTGGGGCGGGATGCACAGGCAGACTATTTTGAGGTAAACATTTGTTGATTGACAAATTGATTGACAAGTTGATTGTAAATCATACTGATATCTATCAGGTTTGGGGAGATCTCACATGTGCAGTGAATGAGAGCCTTTTGTACCAGCGGGGCTCTGTCTAGTTACTGGCACTGTGGAAATTGTTGTATTCTGGTCATACATTGTGTTTTGGTATGGTTGGGGAGGTTGGCTGCCTCTGTGGTTGGAGCTGATCAGTTTTTAGATTGCTGGTACATGAGTAGACATCATCCCAGCCCAGTTTCAACAGACATGTTTGTACACTTGTGCACATGCACTGAAGTCTATATATGATCTAGAGGTGATCCTGAGTGGTTGCATATGCGAAACTTTATCCATGTATGGAATAGAAGGAGAAAAACAGCAACTGTTTCTGTTGTGGATCCAAGGAGGTGTTTCACAATCTGTCCTGAGATCAGGTTCATTATCCATGTTAACCACAGGACTGGATCCATCATAACCAACCTTCATCTACAACTGATTTTAATGTTTTTGCTTATTGGAGGAAATGCATTCAATTAATAATGTATTGAGATGCAAGTAGTTTGATTATATAAAGGTTAAAGTCAACAATAATGAGTCAGTTAAAATTTCAATAAAAAAATGAGCAACTTGGACTAAAATAGTTGCTGTAATATGAGATTTTATTTCTGTTATCCCTATATTTTTATTTCATTACTTTCACAATCATCACTTTGTGTTCACTCAGACCCTGATTTAGTTAAAGCAAAGTGGCTTACTGAGGCTATTAGAGAGGAGCAGCAGATGTCCTGCAGTGGATGTAAACTCTATAATTTTTCCAGGACTAAGAGAAAGCATGCTTTTTTATTTATTATTTTAATACCTCAAGTGAAATGGCTGCACTGTTACAGGAAGTCAGTCTGCAGCTCATTGATTGGTCAAGCCGAATCAGAGCAGAATTACATGAGCCAGTCAATGACTGTGATAGCTCGGGGCCAGCAGGGAATCTGAGATTGAACCACATCGCTTGTTTTCACCCCACGTTTTACATTTCGCCCTCCTCAGCCCCCGTTGGGCTCCATTATCTGAGGCCCTGATATCCCGGTTATGAACAGCCAGCATTACCGTGTGACGTTTAAGGGCATAGTGTACATTTGGGAAGAGGAGATGAGAGACAGAGGTAATTTGTGAAGAGAGATTAGGCCATTCACTGGCTGCTGCCAGGAAGGCTGTTGGGGATAATTGGTGGGAGACGGAGACAAATGTTGATGTACATCCTAAAGTCATTGATTATCTTTCTGTGGACTCTGACTCATAGACACTGCCACATCTGTTTGATTTACTGTTGAGTCTCCTCAGGACTACAGAAGGGTTACTGGTGTCTGCTATCATACTGGGATGCCAAGTTACTGAGAAAATCTGACAACTTTCGTAGCTCGGGCTGCTTTGTAAACATAAATCTACTGAAATATTTAGTAAATAAATAAATTATAAAGTAAAATAAATTAAATGAGAGCGATGTGGACATTTCTTAGTCTCTGGGTTGCAGCAGTGACACTTAATGTCTCCCACAGGCTGAAAACTGCCCAAATCTTTGCAGGGAAATCAGACATCCACAAGCAAACAAGATTTTCAGGGTAAATTGAGGAAGCATTTCCCAGAAAATCCTCAACACATTTTTGTAGAAAATCATAATAAGCTCCATAGACTTAAGTTCTTGAAGAAAAATATTTTCAGTGAGAAATTAAAGCCACCATGTGTAGATTTCACACATGAACACAAATAAATGCAACACTTCTCAGGTTTCCATTGATCTGCAGTCTTGAAACCTGGAGCTCCACATGTGTCAGCCACCATCTTGGCCTGTTTGGATCCAGAAATGATGGTGTGAAAAACTAGAGAGACACTTTTATAAAACCTATATGGCTTTGAAGTTGTGGAATTACCTTCAGGAGGACCACCAGAACACATACCAGAGTTTAGACTCTACAGGAGCCAGCACCTAGTGGCCCTTACTGGTATTACATGTTAATCGTTTCTTGTTCTACACACTGAAAAATGTATTAAAATAATGACAAGTGATCAACAATCCCATCATTACTCAATCATTAAACATTTACCAACTGAATACAACAAAAATATTATTTCACTCAATTCCACATAACTGCTGTGTAATTTGTGTTTGACTATTTTGTCTGAATAAATTAATGTATTATTATCCTGGAAGATGAAACTACAGCTGTCATAACCTTAGTCTCAAATGATCACATTCAGTTTAAAAGACATCCATGATGTCCAGGATGAGGAGAAATCTAACATATATCTGACTAAACAAGTCGGCCTGCTTGGCACGGTACTGAAGGCGTGAAGGGATGTTCTCCAGGAACTCATCCTGCACAATTCACTGAACTTCTTCCACTTGTTCATATCACAAAACCTTTCAGTCTTTCTGCCACTTTATGCAGTTTTTAACAACGATGGGGGAAGAATTTAGCACTGCTATCCCTTCTATGTTCAGCTGCACTAAACCCTCAGCGAACTGTTTTGATGCTGGTTTGGAAGATGCTGCTGAAGCTCTGCAGTTACTTTTCGTAATTTCTGTGACATCTCAACACAACGCATTTAATGCTCTGAGTCACACTTCTCACTGTTCCTCTTTTCAGCTTTAGCCATTCATGTTAAGGTTCAAGTTCTTGAAAATTCAACCACTCTTCAGTTTTTTTCTGAGTCATTAAGAGCATTTAGAAAAGTCACACAAATTTTTCATGATGCAAAAGATCCCTTGCTTAATGTTTGGGTTATGACTATTAACCACCATCTCCAACCCCACTGCTGTCTTCTCTGGTTCTTTTGCTATTTTATTTAGTTTAATTTGTGTAATGCAAAAATCAGTTTAATCTGAACCTGCCCTTAATTTGCAGCTTCAGCAAACAGTTTCTTTACGTTTTGTATGAAACTCAGGCTGGATAAATCAGTGAGTTTTGAGACTGTCATTGCAGCTTAAAGATGGAAATGTCAGTGTTTGCTGGTAGACTGGCTCCTGAGATGTCTTATAGCAAATAAGAAACACAAAACACAAGTAAAATACCAAAGGAACAGAGCGCCTGGTGAAACACTGATCATTTCATGGGTCTCTGCCAAGGTTCCTGAAGTTCAGCACAGCCAGGATGACTCTGTTCGTATCAGTCAGTCCATGAATCCAAGCGCCTTCAAAACAATTCTGGATGTGAGCAAATCTGACTAAAATACAGCGGGAACATTGACAACAGCTGGTATACATCGCCACTGAAAAGAGACAGAAAATGAAGACATAGTGGTAACTTTTAGAAACCATCTGTTTTCAGTACATTTAAGGGACATTGAGTAACATTTTTACTGGCCAGAATCCATGTCAGCATGTATATTTGTGTTATCATTGGTGTAGTTTTACCTCCGGTAATGATCTGATACATTCTCATAAGCAAAGAATTTTAGATTTGTTTATAGAACATTTGTTGTCATTTTTGAAGTCCATAGTTTCCAACCTAATGACAAAAAATATAAATATATATATTTAAAAGTATTGCAGGTAATTTTAGCATCATTATGTTGAGGATATTTAATGTAATTATTCCATAAAAAAACCTGAAAATTGCTTAAAACCTGCATTTGTTATTATATCTATATTTAAAAACATTAGTTAGTTCTTTAGCATTCATAGCCACGTATTAAGAGCCATTGTGGAAGGTCCAGAGAGCCAGTTACTGCATTTCCTTCATGTAGCAGTAGGCCTTCTTTTAGGGGAAAAGGACACTTTGCGTGACGCAATTAAAAAAATTTTTCTTTTTATAATTTTATGCACATATATATATATATATATATATATATATAAATATATATATATACATGTGTGTGTGTGTGTGTGTGTATGTGTGTGTGTGTTTGCAGCTGGTTTCTCTGTTTTAAAGAGTTTGAATTACTTTTGTCTGAAAAGTTTTATATAAATAATATTTGATTTGATTTATTTACTTTAGCTACTCTAGCTATCAGCATCTTCATTCAGCAGCAGAAGCTGGATCGATTCTTGGATGTTCTTCGGCATGCAGAGTTCAAGAGCAGCTCCATCTCTTCGGCTGTCAGTGTAGATGATTTACAGTCTGTCACCTTTTCCTTTTTTCTACTTTCCTTTTTATTTCTCTTCATTATTCTCCTTTCTTCTCTGTCCCCTCTGGTCAGCTCCGAGATTACAGGAATCCCATTATTCAATATAAATAAATAAGATAAATATAATACATAAATTAAAAATCTGATTATCACGAGTATCCTTATACCCATAAAGCTCCCCTTGGCAAAGCTAATTTGTTTGGTACAACACAGCAGCCAGACTATCATTCTGCTGCCACCATGCTGGACAGGACAAGCAAAAAAAAAGAAAGAAAGATGATAAACAGTCATGGCCACTTACAGTTTATCACACTTTGGGTTATATTTTCATTGGTGTGGTTCAGAAGAAGCCTGCCTGCATTGTTGTGTGTGAAGAAGAACTATGTGGAGAGCATTTATGGCTACTAAACCTGATCCAGGAAGAATCTATTAGAGAAAGATGTTTCTCTTGTTGCTTTCCGTTGGACTCCGAGCTCGTCACATCTGGAGGATTTTCTCATTGCAGATAGAAGAAGAAAAAGCTGTTTACAACTGATTTTAACACACATCTCAGGTAGTAGATGGCTCCGAACAGTGGGGAAAACAGTAGTTTCCAGACCTGTTAACTTCCTTTTCGTCATTTGGAGATGAAGGTGGGAGTGTGTTTAGCTGTGTGAAAACTTACACTCCGTATCACTTTGCTGTCAGGAGCAGCACCCCTCTGTGATTAGAAGGGTCTGCACTCCTCATATCAGAACATGGAGACAGGGGATGGGAAGTTTTTAATCAGGGACAGGGACCAGTCTTCATCCAGAGGGTGGGGAAAGAACACATGCATCCCCTCCGTCAGTGTACCTCATGCAGAGGGAAAGATTTTGGTATCAAACCACCAAAAATTGGCTTGTGTAAATTCCTTGAAAAAAGGAAATGATGCTAGAAACTGACTGCATGATCAGCTGGAAGGGAATGCAGAGAGGAAGAATCATGGCTGAAACGCTGCACCGGACAGTTTTTTATCATTCTAATACTTTGATCCACTCAGTTCATCTTTCCATGTCTGCAGAAACAACAGCCATGAAGAGTCCACCCCTCAGATTCCTCCACATATTTCTCCGATTTGTCCCAGCTGGCAGCTGAAACGCTGCAACATGTGAAGCATCAAAGAAGAGAGGCGTCAGAAGTTGGTTCAAGCCCTGAATCGGGTCTGAATACACTCAGGATGCAGTAAGGACACATGAACACATTTAGTTTGGAAAAGACGGTCGCTTTTATTCTTTCCTCTGATGTTGCATCTATTACATAACAAAGCCGATTGTATCATGACCCTATGAGTTTATGTAGAACAGGGGTGGACAGTTATTTTTCCCAAAGGCCACATGAGATAAAGAAACTGTTGTGGAGGACCAGGCCAATAGGCTGAACTAAATTCTGCTAAAAACAAATTTTATTTCTTTATATCATGCAGTCAGTTGCATCATTCTTACAAGCTGTGACTGGTAAAAGTAAATGTTATGACGAAGCAATGAAGAAAGTGAGGCTGACTTACAAAAAACAAGGTTTTTTAATTAAAATTCCTCATTACAAGACAACTTTATTTATAAAGTGTTATATGTTGTCTGTTATTGCCAAAATAAATCTGTTAATGTAACACAATGAAACCATGTTAAGTGGAAAAAGGTTTTAATTTAGAGACTAGCAGAATGAAAGAAGGATAGTAAATAGTTTAACCTCCCAGTGATGCAGGGCAGTATGTAATCAGGGTGTTAGATCGCCACGTCGTCATGATAAACTAACAATTAAATTAAAACTCTCGTCCCTATCATGCAGAGAATGAAATGGAAACGGATCAATACGCTTCAGAGCAGCTGCAGAGTCGTCGGCTGTGTCTGTTACCTTTTCATCTGCGGCCCATTCATCCAAATGATCGTGTGTTTTTGTGGTAATTTCCCGACCACGCAGCCAGACAGAGGTTTGGGAGCATGGGGTGGAAGGGGTTAATACGCCCGCCTACATGCTGCCTCGGCCTTCGCCTTCATTGAAACAGTGACATCTTAATGTGTGTTGAGTCATCTATATTCAGCATGACGCTCTGACTCACTCCAGAGCCAGACAGCAACCCGTGCTATGAAGAGAGCCTACATTTTGTCTGCAGTGTGAACACCTCCCAGTCTGTGCTGGGCAGAAGCGTTTGTGTTTTTGGTCTGCATGCATGCAGGCTGTGCAGCATTTTAGCCCTATTAAATCTATTATTTCTCCATCTGTGGCCCTGTCCAGAGCGACTCTGCTGCTCGGTGCTGCTGCCCTTTAAATGGCTGCCTGTGCCTCTCATTCGTCTGAGGGTACCACATCACTGGTGGATGTACACAGGCCTTTTGGCTATGAGTGCATATGTGTGTGCGTAATGGCTGGTAAAAGCGAAGATGAAGAGGAAAAAGGGAGGTGGGGGTGCTGTTAATGAGAGACTAATGTGGTGGAGCAGAAAGGAAGATGGAGGAGGAATGAGGGTATCTGGGGCGTGAGCGGAAGAGGGGGTGATGGGGAAACTTAGTCGGGAGGTAAAACGTAAGAAGCTAAGAGTAATTCTCATGTCTTTGTAATGTAAAAAGAAAACTTCTGTCACAGAGCTGCACTAACATTTCTCAAGACATCCTGGAATGTGTGATAGTACATTGTTGGTCATGTGTTACTATATTTAGTCAAGATATGTAGTTGAAAAGCTCCAGCAGCCATAATGCAAAGACATCTGGGAGTTTTTACAGCCTCTTTCTTTAGCTTTCACACAGAATCAGCTTCATCTGAAAGTATAAAAATGTATGTTTATTTTCATTTATGTTTGCTGTGTGAAATTATTCCAACGAGAATTAATCCTTTTACTAAAATGTATTTTTTTAAAAACCATCATTCATGCAATGTTAATTATAATTCTTCTGCTCACTCCACTCATTCAGTTTTTACTGCAGCATTTTCCCCGCTCCACCTCCCTGCACCTCCACCTCCTGATCCACTCCGGTTACATAATTACCCCCCAGGGGTGTGTTTGCATGTGTGTGTATTAATGTATTAGTGGAGATTGCGCAGGTTCAGGAGGAACTCTGAGGAGACAACAACAGTTTAATGTTAATGTGGTCCTTCCAATGCTGTTTGATTCGTGAAATCAATAGTAAGCCTGACGAGTTTTAGGCAGAGAGAAGAAGTAAGAAATTACACAGAGAGCAACAAACAGCTAACCCAAGACAAAGAGGGAAATTGTAAAGTTTCCCATTTAGATCTTGATTTGTATTAATTTGGTCTTTTCAGAGGATTCAAATAAGAGTTGTAAAACTGACTGTCAGACAGAGGCTGCAGTCTAGCAGTCCCACGTGTGCCGGGGGCCCCGATTGGCCAGTTTTAACCTTGGCCTCGACCTGATTGGTCCATAACAAACCTTGCTAAAAAATTAAGCAGCTAATTTCATTAAAGATTGATGAATCCACATGGACTTAATGGTGTTTTCAAATGATTCAAGAGGACCCTACAAGACAAAGAAACAGCTCAAGTTTGGAAAGAAAATGTGACAGCTGTGCACAAAAATGCACAAAAAAAAGCCAGAAACACAGAGAAAAGATCCACGGTTTCCATGGCTCCAGCATGGCCAACAGAAATTCAAAAGGAAATAAAATCAAAACTATTATATTCACATCTGTCTCTAATAATTATGATGTGCCTATCTTTTACCTAATACTTATTACAACTTTACACTTTTCTGTCGTGGACAAATGTAGCTAAACTGCTTTGAGGTTCCTACTTTTTTATTAGTAAAGATTGATTTGAAATAAATGTAAATGAAGGATTCTTATTATTATATCATATAATAATATTACAATATTATGTTGTTAGATTTAGTACATGAGTTAAGCTGTTATTTTACAATGATATCATTCTTCTTCTTTTTTGGTGGGGGCGTTTGGCAAAGATGGGGGCGCCCAATTAAATAAAAAACACATGCTGCCTTACAAGAGGGGGATGTTTGCTGTACGCCATGTCCTTCCAACACTTCTTCAACCTTAAATAGACAAAAAGCTCTTGAATCAACATTTAAAGCTTTAGTTGTTTGCTTCTGATACATCTGATAAGAATCTCTAATGGCAATTTGAACAATTTGATGAGAGGGAAAGTTCAGTTTGTCATCAGCATTTAGAAGAACTTTGCAGAGTCCGAGACTGACCAGGATCCTCCCCTAGATTAGTGACAGTTAGAAAACTTTGATAATGAGATGACTGAGTAATGCTACTGCAGAAAAATCCTGCTATGAAAGACTGGCGCTCCTCAGATCCAACATGAAGGAAGAGAAACTTTTTCTTTGGGATCAATAAGTCATAACCACAAAATGCCAAGGCAAATAAATGGGGTCATGAATGGGGTTAGTATATGCAGGTTTCCGAGTCTTCGTCGAGGCGTGTAAACACAGGAAGTGGCTCACCGGGGCCTCCAACAGCTGCCAAGCCTTCGCAGATATTTGTCACATGAAGAACTTAGTTTGCACATGATGAATGTGTGAAATTTAAACGGATTCATCATAATGATGAAGGTACAGGCTCTCTGGTCTCTGAGGTGGGTTACCTGAGCGAGGAAGGAGATTTCCAGACAATATTTTGCATGTCTCAGTCCAAGTTACAGTTGTTTGTTTTTTCCTATATATAAGGTATAATCTCTATAGCAAATTTTAGTAAAACTTAACTTTAAATTCAGCATTGCATATCCTCTGGGTCCTCAGCATTACATCCGCCACATCTGAAGCAGAACACATGAACAATTGACACTAAATACACACAAATACACGTACACACTCCTGCATATTCACTTCATTTATTCATGAGATGACTAATTAATCTTTTCTGGAAAGTGCTGCATGCCAGTTTATAAATTTTCTCATTAGAAATCCAGCTGAATTGTTTTGGCTGAGTGAACTGAAGAGGCTTTTAAATGACTTGGAAGAAGTTGAATCTGGAAGCAGATGTTAAAATTGAACAATTCTGACCCTGTTTCTGACCTTGGATGATAAATTATTCTATTTTATATGTTTCTTTTTATTGCTTCTGCTTCTATTTTATGCACATTGCTGTATGTTTGTTGTATATGTTTTGTTTGGTAATCATTGATGAAGAAATGCTGCTCGTCTTTCCCAAGAAACTCCCAAACTCTTTATTTCAAATCTCAATAGACTAATTTCCTATTTTAATAAAGGTAAAATACATTAAAAAAAAAATAAAATACTGAGGTATTGACAGGAAAGGTGTTGGCATCGGCCATCCCCACGGCCATCCCCAGGTTTTGTAATTAATCTCGATTAATCGCATTTTAATCCCGTCACAAGATTTGCCCCAAAACGCCACATTTTTTTAATTAAATGAGGTGAACATCTCCTGCTCTGGAGCTGGAAGCTGGGACGGATGCTGCGAAGGACCGAGGCCTTTGAGCGCTTTTAGACGGGGGCGGGGCCTCAGTACCGCTGCTTGCTGAGAAGAGTAAACGTTACATGCTTTCACATCAGTCTGCAAAAGTCTCCAGTATCACCAGAAAAAGTCTATAGATTTGCTGCTAGTTGCTTTTTAAACAATAGAATCGCTAGAGGGGTCTGAAATACTCTAAATATAGCACCCAGCTCCGACGTGTGATGGCTGTCATCGGTCTGGAAACCATGCACTGACGAACGTTCTGCGTTGTTTGGAAGACAAACTGCGATTAAATGGATTTATGTTTTAATGCGTTAATCTTCTGGAATGAATTAATCGAAATTACCATGCTAAAGTCTCAATGTCTCAAAATATCAACATCTGACATGATGAAGCCAAACAAGGTACAACTCCACCTGGAGACTTCTCATCCTGAACACAATGAAAAGCCTGTTCGTTGCTTTAGAAATAAACTCGATTGTTTCACTAAAGCAGCTTCTGTCTCGTCAAACGTTCAACTCAGCTCATAAAAAGTAGTTTCCTGGTTTTCACAAGACTCAAACTAAAGCTGAGGATCTGATAATTCCCTCCACCACTGATATGGTTTCTATAAATAATAAAATAGCAGCCGATAAACTAAAGACTGTTTCACAGCACATTTCTTCATATGTGTTAATGCAAATGTTGGGGTGGTAGTGGGGGGGCGGACGTTGTTGTCGATGAAACGGGGCCCTGCAGAAAACGCTTGAGAACCAGTGGTCTAGATCACTAGATCTGATCACTGGAGGGAAACAGCCAGTTCATGTTTCCCAGAAAAGGAAGGCAACACGTGTTGAGGTTAAGCTGTTGTGACAGACACCAACCGGCCATGTTTAGTCCGACAGATCGCTTTGCTGCTTGCCTCTGAGAAGCAGCTGAAGTGTGTCAGCAGGCCATGTTGGCCACTGAAAGGTAGATTAATTAGTTATTATTGCCTGCGCCATCTGAAGGGAATTAGCGAACACTTAGAAACTATTATGGGTGCATAGCAGATAAACCTCTATCTTTTCAATGAGGAATCTATTTCTGGATTGTTCCGTTGGATTTCCTCCAAACTGGGGCAGCAAGTCATGCTAGTTGCTTTGTGTTTATCATGTTAAGACAGATGTGTAGATGTCGGGAAATGAAACAGCAGCAACCACACCAATCCTTCTTTTCATCACTGGTTTCAGGAAAACTTTAAACTACCAGTAGTTCTGGTAGATTACATTTAATCTAATCACCCGTCAGGTGTTTTTGGAGATATGCCTTTTCCAGCTTCATCCTACCACCTTCCAGATGGTTCTGTTTAACATACCATCTGGTGAGTTAGGTTACAAACAACCAGCCAGCTTCGTGTTTCCTGCTTTACAGCTAAACTAAACTAAAAATGAGCTGAGAAATGGGTTCTAGTTCAATTTGAAAGCTGGAGGTTGATTAATGACATGTTTGTTTATATTAATAACGTGTATTTTTACTCAAATTGTTTGGTTTATTTTCTTCTGTGAGCTGATAACATCTCTGATGTGAACCCTAAGCATGTAAACACCCATTTACACAAACATGAAAGAAGAAAGCAGAATACATGTACACAACATGGCTTAACAGCATTAGTGCAGAATTATTTCAGTCCATGTCGACCTTCAAGTAACCAAATCAGTCATCTGCTAATATCGACATTGTTCATGCAACATTAGCGCTAATGAAAGCCTGACGGATTGAAGTGAATTGCTTTGCGAGACAGAGACGCCCAGAATATTTTAGGAGGCCGACAAAGACAAAGAGGGGAAGTAGGAGGGAGATAGCAGCCGGTCTGCGCTCTGATCACAGTGAATAAGTCGTGTGAATTCACAGATGGGTTTTAGCAGGAACACACTCTGGCCAGGGGAGTTGTTCTCACACACTGGAAGATGCTGTTACAGCTCATGCACAGACTCGCCACAGTTTTTAAATGACAGGAGCAACAATACCTTCATTCTTCCCATCGGAGGCAAAGTCTAGAAATAGAACAATAAAATGATCAGAACTCAGGTTGCAAGATATTCTGTTTGTCTGTTAGCCAGTCAGGATGTCATCATCAGGCTTGTAAAAGTGGAAGCTGAACGCAGACAAGTGCACTCACTGGCCACATTTTTCTGTTCAACTCTGCATGTGTAAAATGGAACAGCTCTCAGGCCTTTAAGAGTTCTATTTTCTTTCATATATATATATATGTATATTTACAGATTCAACTATAAATGCATAATCATTTTTTTTCTTGATAAGTACCAAAAACATTTTAATAGGTCATTTTTTTATTTTTTGTTTATTTATTTTTTTTTTAAGTATATTTGTCTAATGTTAACAGATATAATGTGGCCTAAAGTAAAGGTTTCCCTAATTTTACTGTCATCCAAATAAAAAAAACAAGATTAAATTATTTTTCTCATTCTCAAAACAAATATTATTTTATATTTTTGACAACCACAATAGAATTGTGTTGTATTTTCCTTAATCTTTGCTGTTTGTCTCATTGATACTAAATATGTTCAATGGTTTAAAGATTGACCTTTTCAGACGGAAGGTATGGAAAGAGACTGATGACTCAGCAGAATGTTAATGAGGTGATCATCATCAGCCCGATGGGAGAAACACCATGAAGATAAATGGATGCCATCTCTGTCAGTTAAATGAGTAGGTAGGTCCCAACAATCAGCACGTCCGGTTTAAAAATCTTTAGATTTCCACTGTAGGTGGAGGAGCTTTGCTGGAGAAACCAATCAAGGTCTTCATTTCTAAGAGGTCAAATGGCCAAACTACAACTTAATTATAGAAGAAGCTGATCCTAACTGGACTCATATCATCTCACAGCTCTGACCTCTTTACCTTTAACCCCTCCTTCTGTGGATGACAGATAAATATTTCTTTTCTCAAACTGCTCTGAATCTCTCTCTGTTGACCAGAACATGTGGTTTTATGAGGTGGTTACTGACATTCAAGCCTCACTGAAAGCCAACCAGACTCATACCACTACATTTAGATCCACACCCGAGTGGAAAGAGAAGCAGTTCAGCTGGAGGATTCACTTCGCTGCTGTTTCCTGATCGTGTCCGTCGTTTCTCGGCCCGGCTGGCTTGCAACTCGGTGTTACCGCACTGAAACTGCTGCTGGCCTGGATTTGTGGAGTTTCTGTGAAAGCAGACAGTCAATTTCCAGTTAAACTAGGCTTGCTTCATATCCAGATTTATCAAAAATAATCAAACTTTTTAGTTTAAATGCAGTGGAGCCAAGAGGTGTTCATGGACGTCAGGCTAGCAGGCACAAACATAACCACACCCCCCGCATAACGAGTTTGCTTGATAATAAATATTAAAGTTTTCCACAGATGCTCCTCATTGTAAAGTTTAGTTAGATGAGATGTAGCTCCTTCTTTGGACTTTCATGTCTAAAAATGTCTGCAGCCATAGTCCATTTTTCAATTGATCTGATTCTTTCTAGTCAGTTTTTTAGTTGTCATACATCCACTTTCTAGGATTTTTCCTCATTACAGAATCGGAATAAGCTTTATTCACCAAGTATGAACACATACAAGGAATATTTTGCTGACAGATGTTATCACTCTAGTGGAAGTATTAGAATACGCAACGATCCCCTCCAGATGGTCCAGGTCCACACGATCCAGGTCCAGATGACCCAGGTCCACACGATCCAGGTTCAAATGACCCAGGTCCAGATGACCCAGGTCCACATAAACCAGGCCCAGATGGTCCAGGTCCACATAACCCAGGCCCAGATGGTCCAGGTCCACATAACCCAGGCCCAGATGACCCAGGTCCACACGATTTAGGTCCACATGACCCAGGTCCAGATGGTCCAGTTTCCAGATTACCCAGGTCCACATGACCCAGGTCCAGATGACCCAGATCCAGATGGTCCAGGTCCACATGACCCAGGTCCAGATGACCCAGGTCCATATGACCCAGGTCCACATGATCCAGGTCCACATGACCCAGGTCCAGATGGTCCAGAACAAGATGACCCAGGTCCACATGACCCAGGTCCAGATGGTCCAGGTCCACATGACCCACTGGAGCCTCACCGTTGAAGAGCGTTATCACAACTACGGAATATATATATATATATATTTTTTTTTTATGTCGATAAGTTACAAGCGTGCCCTCCATGTATTTAGTACCAAGCCACTGCTAACAACTAATGTTATTGTGTGAAATAGTTTTTCGTGATTTGCAGACTCAGAGATCATCTGATGAAGGGAGAGAAAGATGGAGAAAAAGAGGGAGTTGTAGAGGGAGTCAATGCAGGAGCAGTGGGCCACGTATTAATAGAAAATAATTATAATCTGAGAGATATTTCTGCGCCAGAATGCTGCGGTTCTGGTGATTAAATCACGCCCAGAAACTGGTTTTACTTTGGTCTATTTAGTCTGACTAGAAGGA
>JBAMHW010000017.1:24712580-24725585 GCA_037177495.1 Rhadinocentrus ornatus | reverse complement strand
TAAAACCAGCTCATAAAGCCTTCCCTCCGGCTTTTAGTCCCAGTAAAACCAGCTCATAAAGCCTTCCCTCCGGCTTTGAGTCCCAGTAAAACCAGCTCATAAAGCCTTCCCTCCGGCTTTTAGTCCCAGTAAAACCAGCTCATAAAGCCTTCCCTCCGGCTTTTAGTCCCAGTAAAACCAGCTTATAAATCCTTTCCTCCGGCTTTTAGTCCCAGTAAAACCAGCTTATAAATCCTTTCCTCCGGCTTTCAGTCCCAGTAAAACCAGCTCATTGAGCCTTCCCGCCGGCTTTTTGACCCAGTCACACCAGCTCTAAGTCAACACCTTCAACCTGTAAAAATTAAATTCAGGTGGGTATAAATAAAAACTTCCAGTCCAGCAGGTTGTGCACGAAGCCAGGCAGCGCTATCAGTACATTTCCCATTAAACATACATGTTTCATGTCGTATTAGCATCCATCGACTTTGCGCTCTTTTGGCGCGCATGTTGTTGTTTACGAGCTACAGCAAGAATGTGAATAATAATGTAAAAATACGCATAAAAAATGTGTAAAATACGTTTAACCCCTTAACACCTGAATTTATTTGCAATTTTATAAGGACAAAATAAATAGAGGAAAACATCCAGAAAGAAAAACCTGACCTGGTCAAAATCCATGGCTAATTTGTAGATCAAGTAGGTGGATCATTTAGGCCAGTAGTTGCCAACCTGGGGTCCTTGGATCTCCAGGGCTTCACCCAAAGAGCACAAGGGGTCCTTCAGGCTTTGATTGTTTAGAGCCAGTGTAATTTAAATGAAGGTCATGTCCAGTTGAGATGTTTTGACTTAAGAATTTTATCATTGGGGTGTTTCAGTCACATGGAACCAGCGTTCTGGGAGCCTAAAAACATTTTGCACCAGTTCATTTAATGAGGCATGACTGAGAAATGCCACAGTGCAGTTGATTCGTCCTTATTTAAAATAAAACAAAGAAAAATAGTACGACCATGTGTTGGTGATTAGCTTAACCTTGGTTTGACCAAAAGGAAAGGAGTCAGCCAGAACTGGTGATTTATGGTGAAAAGCAGCATAAATGGGTCTTTTACTCCCATCAAACATGATTGTTTGAAAGCTTAGTTGGTTGAAACGAATACATTTTGTTGTGAGGCCGATTAATTGATCCTTTTTGTCTTGGCAGAACATTGTTTTGTAATTAATTGGTGCATCACAGCAGACATTGTGTATTTATTTATTTAATAAGCAAGCCAGGATCTGATGACAAAAATGGATTATTTACTGTTCAGCTGTACAAAAGCCTGCAATAGAGTTTTAAACATGTTAAATAAATTCAAGGCTATTTATTATCTAGCTGGACATGGTTACACCTGCTGTTGTTGGTGGTAATGGAGAGCAAATTCAGGAATGCACAACAAAAGCTTCACAGGGTTTGTCACAATGCAGCCAAATAAACTGGTTAATGACTGCAGAATATTTTAATACAGAATACAAAGTGCAGATGCAGCGTCATCTGACATCTGCTGATCTCCTCTGCACGTGGATAATGTATGAATGCACCAGATTCTGCGTTCAGTACCAAATCAAAAGTATGTATGCATAATTAGTATTTGTCCTTGTGAATGGATAAGTTATTTGACCCCTGTGTTGGACATGTGGTGGCAGTTGTGATGGAACTAAGAGGGAATCACAGATATCCCAGATAAGTTATCACACTTGTGGATCTACACATGCTCACTGCCCAAGTGCGCTCCCTCTTGTCTGTCATCACTTTGTGTTCTTCCCTGAGTTCCTTTGCCCCATTTTTCTCTTTATGCCCCTAAAACAAACACAGACACACACAGAGATACAGATCATTCATACCGCTCCATGCATCCAGCCTTCCTCCCACTGTTATTTCCTGTCTCCGTGGGGAGCTGAGGGTGGGTTAATGAGGCAGACAAGCCAGATGATGCACCTCCTGGTGAAGAAGACCCAAAGTCCCTTAAACCTGCATTATGCAAGACCTCTGTCTAACTACAACAACAAAAAGAAAATGAAAAAAAGAGTATTAAGAAATGGCCAAAGATAGAACTTCAAGCAGATTTAACGTCTTCAGGTAATGTCCCTATAAAACCCTGATGTTTACATCAGTATTCTATCAGTATCAGTCTTTTTCAATCCCTTCTAAAATACTGCTGTTTGTCTCTTTTCCAGGACTGACTCAGAGGTGACTTTTGCAAAACCATCAATTACTGTTCACAGAAAAGTTCTCTGGCTTCTATGTTGCTATGCAGAGTCATGCAGACAACCAGCATTTGCCTTAAATGCCAACATTATTCTCTACACATGCTTTGAAAGGTAGCCATGATGTTAATGATGCACCAGTGAACAAACTTTATTGAATATTCTTGTGTTAACGTCTGCTGTAGAAACACCAATCAAAGAAAGAAGCTGGAGAAATTAACGTGTTAAAATTCTACCTTTTTTTTGATTTGTGTACTCTTGCAGAGAATTCGGAGATTTCATCAACTACTGTCATTTTGAGAGAGTTGAAGGAAATTTCTGCATTCTAGATCCTGGATCCCCAACTCCAGTCTCTTATGGCCCACAGATCTAAAGACTTTTAATGTTTCCCTGCTGCAACACACCTGATTTAAATTAATGGCTCAGCAGCAGACTTGTGCAGAGCTTGTCAGAGAGCCATTGATTTTAATTAGGGATACGTCTAATACCTGCAGGATTGATGTCAAGGATTAGGGATCACTGCTGTAGAAGATACGGTTTGTTTCCATTTTACCAGAACCCAGAATACACAGTTTATTTTAGCAGTTTCTACATATTACAGCAGCATGGCTCCATCATAGAGGAGTCCAGGTGCAGAACTGGTCTGCCTGCAGTCCAGACCTTTAACATGTTTCAACATCTCAACCATTATGAAAAAAAAGGAGGCCCTACACTTTTAAGTAATTTCTGTGTCACATTGAAATTATAATGTGAACAACCTGCAATATGAACTGGCTTGTGTGTGTCAGAGTAAGCATGTGTGTGTGAGACTACATGCAGCAAACCAACAAAGATGCACATCATCCTTACAAAAATGGTGGCTGACATGGACTGTGGTGTATTCTCGGGCAGCTGATGGGACTGAGAAATAAAAGAAAACGGGAAGCAGGAAGGGTGAGAGTGTGTCTAAGACGGCAGTGTGCTCAGGGTATAGAGGAGAGGGGGAAGAGAGATTTTCTGATGTGGTTTGACATCAGATTAATCTAAAAGGTAAACACACACACACATTTCCACGTTCACACACCGGGCTTCTCACTGATGTGGGTGTGCTGCAGTGGGGGGATAGACTTCAGTTGATGTTGCACAAATGTATCAGACTCAAATGGAGCCAGTTGTCCTCTTTTCTTGCCATTTTTATTCATACTCTTCAACAAAATGGCGAGACCGTCAGTGGTCACACCAAAAAACAGTTAAACATTCAGACAGTATGGATGAATTCAGATAGAAGACGTAGGAGTTGATGCAAACAGGTTTGGTTTGTAAGTGTCTGTATGCTATGACTTGGACCACAGGTCACCGGTCTGTCTGTGTTTACAGTAACTTCCGCAGTGTGTAAAACTTGGATGGAATCAAAGAATTTGACTAAAAACTGAATCAGGAATTTGAAGAGTTTTCCATGATGTCTGAGTAAAATGACGAAGAAAAGGACAAGAGTCAAAGCTTCCTGTCTGAGTGACATCACCGGACATGACAGGATTGAACTGTTGACATTTTATTCATCCAGCACATGATCAGACAAACCCGGAGAAAAACACAGAATTCAGACGGGAGTAAAGGAAAACATGGAATTTAGGAAATGAAATGTTTTGTAGATTTTTGAGTTTGTGATTTTTTTTCTTAACAACGGCTGTTTTCAAACATCATATTGATTTTGTAATTGTAGTACACGATGTAATATGCAGGATGCAAACTATTGTAAAATCTGCAGTATGTGAAAGTACCTGGACAGTACTTCCTTTGAAACATTCTCCATCATGCATCTGACCCGTCATTCTGTATCCCATAATGCAATGCAGCACAGTGGTCTCAAAGCTGAAAATTATTATTTACTTAATTTTATTATTATTTTTTGCTGTTGTGTGTTTTCGCTGTATTAGAACTTAATGAAAACATCTGAGATATACTGGTTTTGCTTTCATTTACTCGTTTCTAAACAGTAAATATAACAATTGTATTGTGAAATTGTGCATTTTTAAGATTATTTTACAACCACAAGCTAAATGCAGCTATGCTGTAGTTTACTTCAACTTTTCTAATCCTCAAACTGGCTGAAAAGGCTGTAGATTGTTAAGGAACGACTGACTTGTAAGGTTGCCTTTAAACAGCTACATACTGGCTAGTAGAGCAGTTTGGGAAAGAAGGATTTAATCCTGCATTAAAGGGTCTATGTCAGTTTTTTCTTCCAATGTAAAAGCAGAATGTTTTGGGAATGGTGAATTCCTTGTAGGGCTGCTCGATTATGGGAAAAATGATAATGACGATTATTAGATTGAAATTAAGATCTCGATTATCTGACATGATTAGAGAAAGAAAACGAGCCGGGGGGTTTAAGGGTTGTCTGTGGTAATCCAGACTAGTTTCTTTCCACCACTCAGACCAGCAGATGTTCTGCCCGGTGTGATCTGGAATAAATGAGACTGGAGACATTTTGTTTTCACATTGAAATCCGAGTCATATTCGGCTCTATGGTGACCACGGCTTGACCACAGGTCCGTAGCGGTGGCGAAACATTGGACTGAAGCCACGTCCTTCACATCACCCTCATGACACTCATCATACAGGGCAGGGAGAGACACGATTAAAATAGTGACGAGATGCAGTGATGCCGTTTATCCAAAGTGTTGATGAGGTTCTTAAATCCGGGTTGTTCACTGTGTTAACTGAGCGCTGGTCTTTGGTGAGAAAACAAGTTATGTTTGTTTATAACGTTTGTTTTCTCTCTGTGTCTCTGGGAGCTGGTGGATTATTTAGTCACGACTCACAAAAACTGAACATTTTTCTATTTCCTTGTGTCGCATCTTAAGCCCCCGTGTGTACGTTTACATGAACGAGCGCAACATTTCACATGCACGAATGTCGCCCGTCGCTCGGCTGGAGGAGGGCAGCGATTTCTGTCTCATCGCGCAAGTTCCATAGAAAATTAATGAAGAAGGAGCGAACTTGCCTCCTGTGTGTCCAGCCTATAACTTGAGAGGTGTTTGCATCTGGAGTTGAATTAAACCAAAGCGGCTGGGACTGTGGGAGGAGTATGCAGCAGAGGGAGGAGTTAGCAGCAGTGGGAGGAGTCTGCAGCAGAGCGCTGCAATGCCAGTGGCGCTGGATTTGCAACTGAAAACAGCACAAGAGTAAACAGTGAAGAAGCTAATAATCGGACCATTTCATTTTTCTGATCATTGAAAACCCAGATCGTAACTGTGATTAAAATTCGATTAATCGTCCAGCCCCAATCCCTTGCATGTTTTTGGACTGTGGGAAGAAGTCATATTCCCCTGGGAGAACCCAAGCATGCATGAGGAAAACATGCAAGCTCCACACCAGAAACCCTCTGGCTGTGAGGCGGCAGGGCTTATATACTCATCTTAGAATATAATGTATAGTACTAGTACTGCTGGGGGATATCTGTCAGCACCATAAAGAATCAGGATGAGGTGTGATCTGGGTTCTCATTTGTTGTGCTTGTCTGTGGTGCACAGTCAGAAATGCACTCAATTAAAACTGTTTAACTGCAGCTCGGGTAAGTGAACCACAGAGTAGGATGAATAAATAAACAGCAGCCAGCAGTTTTAATTAATGATATCCCCACTGACAGCGAGCTCACCTGCTGACATTCACAACCAACTCCATCACCATTTCAGTTTGAACGTGCATCCTTGCTCTAAAACACTGTTGGTTGCACCTCCTCAGCAGCCGTTTTGCTCAAGCTGGAGATGGAAAAATGCCCTCAGCCAAATGCAGACCTACCCAAACCTTTTTATTATGCAAAACTGCAGGACACTGCTCCAAACAGGCAACGCCGAGGATTGAAAATGCAGCTCTATATGAACACATTGCTCCTGAAGTAATCAGTCCTTCAGCGGCTCCTCCAGGATGTTTTGCATCTTTGCTCCCACTGTGTCTTTTCATTTTTCAGACATCAAACGTTTCTTTAAACAGAGTTTATGGCCAGAAAAAAAGAGAAAGTGACCTTTTATATTATCTTCTGTTTTCATTGTTATTCCTGCAGTGCAGCTCAGCTGGAGAGACGCCGAGAGGCTTTCTTTTAAAAACACAAAGCTTTGATCTGGATTTAAGAATCTTTAATACATTCAAAGCGCAGCTGATCATCTTTAGTAAGACGTCAAGTGGAGTCATCAAGTCAACAGTTTGAAAGTTTTTGAAAGATGTGAAATGAACACAGCAGGACCAGATTTTATTTTAATAGATTTTTTTA
Source organism: Rhadinocentrus ornatus (assembly GCA_037177495.1). Taxonomy (NCBI): domain Eukaryota; kingdom Metazoa; phylum Chordata; class Actinopteri; order Atheriniformes; family Melanotaeniidae; genus Rhadinocentrus; species Rhadinocentrus ornatus. The sequence goes on along the minus strand of JBAMHW010000017.1, from coordinate 24,719,116 downwards.
TCATCATGATGACTCATTTAGAAATTACCACTTAATTTTTTATTTCTGAACAACATAAATGGGCACACAGTGACTCAGGAATAAAAGCTCATCAGGTTTATGGATAAATTCTCCCATCTGTGAGCAGGGGAAGTAATATCTGTGTGGATCTCCAGAAGAAGGAAAGTAGGAATAATGGCCAGTTAATCCACAGTGACAAAATGATGGTGCGACAACCAAGAGGTTAATAGCAGGCAGCTGATATATTGTTTTAATGGCCACTAAATACTGTGCTATAGCCCGGGTCTCCTAGTGGGACATGTGTTTTTGCTTGCCAGTGGGTCTCTCTGTCCTTAAAAATAACATTCAGTTCTTATTAATTACGCATTAACTGTTTCCTTTTATGCTCAAAAAACTGACCAGTCCATCGAATCCACATAAAAACAACATGCTGGAAAGAAAGTTCTTAGAAAACCTTAGAACAACGAACCAGCAACCGTTATCAGCCACAACATTATGGCAACCAACCTGATATTCAATAATTCGATAATTGATCTTGAGATCGTAGCATTGCCTTCCTGGAAAAGTGAGACACATATTAAACCAGAAAGCACTTGATACTTTATATTGTACATTATTTTAAACTACATGAGTTACTGTATAGAGGTGTTGGCAAATACATACAAAAGTAATCAATAAATATAAGCAGAGATGGGCCGTTAGACTGATCAATATGCAGACCACACTAATGATCTTTACGTAAACATACAGGCTCTAAAATGTCCAGGTTTCATTCAGTTTAAAACAGCACAAATAACATAACCACTTCCTTTAAAAATAAAAAGATTTGAAAGAAAAGTAAATATGATTTAAGAGGGAAACTAAATTTGAAAACACAGCAGGTCAGGACAACTTAAAAAAGTTCAATATCAGCTGTAGAATTACGTTAAAGCTAATTATAGCTAAATAAATACAGCTGCCAGTTTAAAAGAAGGTACAAAATGTCAATTTTAAATAAATATAAGCTTGAAGGACAACAGTTTGATCCAGGACGGTACTGATGTTGTATAAACCAGAAATAGTGTGAATGATGTGGAACAGCTGAAGGGGGACAAGATCAACAGCAAAAACGTCTTACATACATAGAAACTTTACAGATTTGGCCATACAGTAGCACAGAAAAGCAGACGAAACTAGCTGAAGAGCAGATCCAGGCGTTACAGGAGGCTGCAATCAGTCGTCCAGGTGAGCTGCATGAGCCAACAGACCAACAACTGGAAGCCAGACCCAAAGAAGGCAGGAGCAGGACACAAAACCCACAGAACTGCAGAACCATAAATCTGTGATTCTGCAGTTCTGCCATGTGTGAGCGTTGTTATTAGGCCAATTTCAGATGCAACCCTGGTGGAGCTAAACATTCCTCAGAGCTCTCAGTGACCAGGCTTTGTTTCTTCATCTGTCCCTAAAACTCTTTCTCTCCTAAGCCTTTTCTCACAATCCATGCACCAACGTGGACAAGATGTTCTAAGAATGGGCAGGATCCAAGAGATCTGATTGGTCAGGAGGTGATGCTTTTATACTCGATGATCTTTTAGCCGTTAGCTGTTCAGCTTAGGTTGCCATGGTGATTGACCCTGGAAATAAGTACACCAGCGTTGTAGGATGGAAAACCCCGGGTTAACCCCGAAGTTAAAAATCCAGCTTCGTGGTACAGGCCTCTGGAGTGTCTGCAGTACATCCTTTGGTTGTTGTGGGTTATGGAGTGAGGTATTTGACGATTATGCTTGCATTCCACAGATGCCATAAGATCCCATTGAGTTACTGGTGGAATTGGAGGTTAGATAAACATCATAGTTTTCTTGGAGGTCTTCCTTAGAAGTTTTTGTGGGGTTTACTGCTGTCCTGTTAGGGGCACCAAACTGGGTTGAGATCATATAAAAAGGGTTCTGAATGAGTGACATCCACGTTTTTATGGGATTATAAGAAAATGAACACTGTCATGTTTTTTTGTATCTAACATCTCCTTTACCACATGTAGTAAAACATTGTTTAGTTGTTTCAGACTGAGGCTTAAGAAACCAAGGACTTTCTCTCACACCCTTTACTGGAAAGAGCTAGGATGTGTGGAAGAGACCTGAGTAAAGCAAGGAGACATGTTTGCATATTTAAAAGCACATGAGGTGTTGACAGCCATGCTAGAGGCTAAGTGAGGTTATGCTAAGGCAAAGCTGTGCCTTGAGCTAACCTGAATGCTAACAGAACAGTGAAAACAAAGCTGAGGCAGCAGGTTTATAACAAGCTCCTTTTAGCTTAGTACTCAGATAAGAACATCACAAAGACACTGGAAGGTGATCTACAAAATGGTTGCTAGCATGGTGAAACCAATTTCTCCAGATTTCTAACATTACTTTAAAAAGGGTCTTTTTTGGTATAAAAAGACTTGCAATGAGATGCTACAAGAGTTTTGTTTTTTATTTCACTGACATACATTTAACGTAATGGAAACTGTACACTTCATTTTGCTGCACAACAGCTTCAGTGCAGGATTGCATCTCTCTTCAAACTGAGAAAGTGAAACAGTAGGATATAAGAAGATAAATCCTGAGCCAAATGGTGACAATAATGCTTGTTACCAGCAGTAATGAGGTCAGAGACACCACTGTCTGCCTCAGATGGAGATTTACACAGAGATGAAGAGGTCCAGCTGTCCTCCAAGGCACATTCCAATAAAGATAGATCTACTTGAGTAGCCGGGAGCATGGAGGGTGACAGGTATGATAGGGAATGCCTGGGAGCTGATCCATGGTCCGACAAACACTCGGGGCACTTTTTGGACCGTTAAATGAAGTACAACACACCCAGTGATTTTGATAGCAGGTCATTACACGCTAAACTCTGTTGACATTGTATAACCTTTAGTTTTTGTCACTCTTTTTTGACCAGCTGTATAAAGAGTTGGAGATGTTTGATGGTATACATGGATGAATCTACATGTAAACTATGCAAACTGCCCACAGCCTGCTTATGTTCCCTTCTTATCAGCTTTTTGATGAGTTGAGTAGACAAACAGATGCAAATCAGATTTAAGTCAAGAATATAACGTCAAAAAAATTATGTTAGATTTAGACTTTAACACCACTGACTTGAGGCTTCTCTTAGACCTAAACCCTGGAAGAATAAATCATCCTATGCACAAAGATTCAAAGTAATGGTAGCAATGCTTACAATCATATACACAGCTGATACTTCAGGTAAACACTGAAACAATTGTACATCTGTCACAGAAAAAACACAAATAACTAACCAGTTAGTCACATGGCAGCATGTAGTCATGTAGACCTGGTGAAGACGACTTGCTGAAGTTCAACATGAGGATCAGAATGAGGAAGAAAGTGGATTAAAGAGACTTAGAGCTACAATGGTTGTTGGTTTGAGTGTTTACTGGGATTTTCACCCACAACCATCTCCGGGGTTTCCAGAGAATGTTCTGAAGAAGAGAAAATATTCAGCAAGCCGCAGTTGTTTGGACCAGGATGTCTGGTTGATGTCAGAGGTCAGAGGAGACTGGGCAGACTGGTTGGAGATGATGGAAAAGCAACAGAAGATGAAGATACGTTGCTGGTCTAATGAGTCTCCACATTCAGAGGCTAGAGGTAGAGCAGCTTTGGGATGTGGTGGAACGGGAGATTCTCATCATAGATGCAGCCGACAAACCTGCAGCAACTGTGTGATGCTGTCATGTCGATTTGGAGCAAAACCTCTGAGGAAAGTTTCCCCCAAACTGTTTCAAACAGGAACTATGCGGATGGGAAGCTGAGCTTAGAGCTTTGCTTCTACAAGCAAAGTTACTGCAGCCTGTCAAGCTGATGAGCTGTCCAGGACATTGGATGTGTTCAGTTGCTGGTTATCACCAAGTAAAACTATAAAAATATTCATCAGCAGTGGCAGAAATTCCTTTTGAGGATTATTTTCTCTTTCTAGTTCATAAAGCACTGTGAATCCTAGCTGCAGCTATGAAATGTGGAAAATTTGCAGTGTAATTGACATTATTCATTACATAGTAATGGAGAAGGAAGGTGAATCTTTAGCCATGCTTCCAGTCAATGGAAACAGATGGTTATGAATATTGCAAATTTTATGTTAATATTATTTTAACAGCCTGCTAGAGGGCAGCAAGGATACTTAACTAAAAAGAAAGTTGGTCAAATAGAAATTTAAGAAACTTTGGATGAGTAACGAGGAGGCCAGAATGACTTTTTAGACAACTTTTATTGTAATTTGCTTGATAATGTTTTCTAGTTTAAATTTGCAGCGCCAGGAATTACAAAGGAAAAGTAGCATTTTTTTTTCTTTCCGCAGGGCATCAATGTAAAATGTTTGATGAGGATCAACAGACATCCCAACAATCAGTCTCTCTATCATTCTACATGGGTCATGTATAGTAAAACAAATTGTAAAGCAGTTTTTATTATCATTAAATATCGTTATTTCTGTATTTTCCTCTTTCCAAATCAAGACTTTTGGCTGCATTTGCTCCAATTTTTGAAGCAAAGCATGTTATTTACTTATGAACCTAGTTTGGTCTTTTGTGAAGTAGTTACCCTTTAATTACTGGGCATTATTTCAGGATCATCAAGCTGCAGGTGGATGATATCATGGAAGCAGATTATTGTTGTGAAGTGAAGAAATCTGTCCTGAATAAAATGCCACAGTTTCACTTAATGAGCCTCACCCCAATCATGTGAAATCCTCTGCCGATGCCAGCAGGGAGCCCTCTTGAAAGAGAAAAGCTATTAAACACACAGGCTGAACCCAATTCATGGTAGTTTTATTGAAGTGAAGCGGCAGAGGGAGGAAGCGAGAGAGACCAGAGTACAAGAGTTACCCTCCACCATGTCATCTCGTCTTCACAGCCAGATAGAGACTACATTAGTAGCAGAACAAATACAGAGCGAGGAAAAGGCTCTGACTGCTGGGAATAGAAGTGTTCAGTCAGCTCGGAGGAGAGAAATATGAAGCAGTAGAGGACAAAGAACAGAAAACACAGCGGATAACAGATGGAGTTGGGAGGTATATACAATATCTCTTGGAATTGAGCACAGTGTTCTGAGTATAGAAGGTGACATTTTACTAGATGTTCCTACCACAGTCATCAAGTAAACTTTATTTCGGTGTAATAAGGTGGCCCAATGAGATTTTTTGACACTACTATGTGTCCTCAGAGAGACTGTAAGGGGTAACAAATGCCTCTGCAGTAGAGACATTTGTAACTGTGGAGTCACAGTTCGGTGATCATGGATTCCAAGCAAATAACCAAGATGGCCACAAAGCCCATATATTACAACCAAGCTTCTTTGGTTATATCACACTAAAACTGTAACTGTAACATATTATTTTCAAATGTAAACAACATTTCTGGAAAAATATTTACCCTAAAAAACAGAGACTTTGAACCAGAATGGTTGCACACTTTAATGTTTAATAAACAATCTACAAAGTTTTACATCCATTTCACAAAAACAAGTACTATGCAGTACCATGACGATCTTTCCTGTTCTTCGCTGACTGGACCACAATAAGAACCAGTTATTAGCTAGAAGTTGTTAGCTACTAACCTTTAAAGAAAACCTACAGAACCTTTGCAGAGTTTCTCAGTGGCGCCCCCTATCGAGGGCTAATGCAGCATCCATCCTGCATCCGACCTGTACTGTGAATTCTCTCCATTCGTAAAGGACAGTCTTATCTAGTCTCTTGTTCAGTCCCTTTCTTTTTCTCTCTTCCTCCAGTAACGTCCTCTTGCTAAATTTGCCACAGTGCTAATTCAAAATGGCTAGTGTGTTTATATCCGCTTACTAGCGTGGGGCGTGGGGCATAAAGTGATACTCAGTTGGTATCCTGGAAGAAAAAGTTGTATAGTGCAGTGTCTCAGCCTCAAGATGGCTCCAAAATGCTCATAATAGACGTCTCTGTGCCATCAAACGAGTTTAAGGTTGAAAAGTTCTGTAGTGTGTCATGTTAGAAAGACTTCCACATGACCGTTTTAACAAATCAAACATAGCTAGTGGCTTCATCAAACGTTATTAGCTAGGTTTGACTCCACTCCACCAATCAGAAGTAGCCAGGCCAGGACTGGCCCCTGGTAGAACCGTGCCAGCCAGAATTCCCAGTGGCCTGGGCCCAAAAGTGGCCTGACTGGCCTGCTTGTCAAAAAGAAGAAGAAGAAGAAAGAAAAAGAAGAATTAATAATCCTGGTGCATCACATCGGTGTGGCTGATTGGTCGATCTGACACTGACACCTGTGTTAGTGCTCGTCAGTTGTCACTAATAACAGCGACTGGTCAAAATTACGATGTTCCTCCGTACATCCATCCATCCATTGTCTGCCGCTTATCCGGAGTCGGGTTGCGGGGGCAGCTGCCTAATCAGGGAAACCCGGACTTCCCTCTCCCCCGCCACATTCACCAGCTCATCCGGAGGGACCCCGAGGCGTTCCCAGGCCAGCCGAGAGATGTAGTCCATCCAGCGTGTCCTGGGTCTTCCCCGGGGCCTCTTTCCGG
>JBAMHW010000017.1:24693384-24712480 GCA_037177495.1 Rhadinocentrus ornatus | reverse complement strand
TAATGACCCTGGTACTACTGCTGTATTAATGACCCTGGTACTACTGCTGTATTAATGACCCTGGTACTACTGCTGTAATAATGACCCTGGTACTACTGCTTTAATAATGACCCAGGTACTACTGCTGTATTAATGACCCTGGTACTACTGCTGTATTAATGACCCTGGTACTACTGCTGTATTAATGACCCTGGTACTACTGCTGTAATAATGACCCTGGTACTACTGCTTTAATAATGACCCAGGTACTACTGCTGTATTAATGACCCTGGTACTACTGCTGTATTAATGACCCTGGTACTACTGCTGTATTAATTACCCTGGTACTACTGCTGTAATAATGACCCTGGTACTACTGCTGTAATAAAAAAAAAATTATTAGTGTGTTATCTGGTTATAAATGATGTGGTTGCTGCATTATATTCTTGTTGGCTTATTTTACTGCATGAAATATTTGGTGGGTCCTGCTGCTGGACCAAACACAAACATACCTCCACAGGTGGGCTGCTGCATGGAAAAGTTTGGGAACCCCTCCTAAGGTTGAACAGTCTTTTATCTGTCATCTTCATTTTGTTCATGTAAGTAGAATCACATGAGGTGAAGCTGCTGTTGACCACTTTTTACTGTTGCAGAGAATATTGATGTTAACATAATATATTGATGGTGACAATCAAAGTTGTTTCAGGTAACAAGAGATCGTGAGATAAAAATCGTCCTGGACGGTTCTGAGTCTTTTAATCTGAACAGGAGAGAGAGAAGCTCTAGACTGGTGGCTTATTGCGTTAATGTTAGCTTTGGTGATTACTTAGCCTAGGTGTGTGTGTGTGTGTGTGTGTGAGGGTGGGGGGGGGGTGCACTTGCATGTGAGCATATGTGTGGTGTATATGAATTGGGGTGGCCTGGATGAGTGAAGTTCGCTGTAGTCTGTCTGCCGAGACAAGTCAAACAGAAGTAACACAGACAGAACGTTGTTCAGGAAGATGTTTAGTCAAACGCTGCTCGTCTGTCTTTTACCCTTTTCTCGAAAGTTTTGCCAGCCAGACATGTTCTGAAAAATAAGAGTATTTTATGTAACTTGGTGGATGCCTTCATTCATGTTTTTCTTCTTTTGTTAACATTTAATTTATTTATACTAGAAAGTGCTGCACGGTGGTGTGGTGGTTAGCACTGCAGCCTCACAGCGAGAAGGTCGCTGGTCCGAGCCTCGGCTGGGGACTATAAGTTGGACATTACTCAGAAAGTACTCAGTATTTGAGATGTTTATTCATTAGGTACTTTTTAAAATTTTACTGGAGTAATTATTTGAATGATTACTTTTTTTTGTACTTGAGTCGTATTTTTCTAAAGCAACAGCACTTTCACTGTTACTTTTACAAAGTATAGTCTTTGGCTACTTTTCCCACCTCTGCATATGTGAGCAGTTTTGCTGAATAACTGGCTTCTTAATACCCAGGTTTGCCTTTTATAGTCTGACTTTTCGCTGAGATGTTCTGGAGGGGCTGCATGTAAGAGCTTATATGTTTGTGAACTATTCTGGTAAAGATGCAGCTTCGTACTCTTTGTATTGTCCTGTATGTTGGGATCAGCTTTCTATTGAGCATACATTCAAATACAGGATCTTCATCATGGAGCCTCAACCACCATTCTCAACAGATATTTCCACACAGTAGTTTTTGCATCATGTTCTGGGTCGTATTGTGGACTGTTTCACTGTAAAAGCACTATTCCAGCACAAAATATGCTGCGGTGAACTCGATTTTTTTTACCACATTCTCCACACAAAAAATCCAGTGTCCATGTCTGAAAACAGCTTTACTCACCAGCTTCTGATTTTATCAGAGGACAGAATTCTGTCCCTTTTTCCGAGCCAGAAAAAGCCCCAAAAAGAGAAGACTCAGATCATTGTCTATGTTTGCACCAGAAATATATTTACATATATTTACATACATAAATGTATATGCAGTATTCTAATCCAACTTTATTTTTTAAAGCACTTTTAAAGCAACAGTGTTGGCCAGATTGTTCTGCACAAGGACAAAAATAAAAACATATATAATGATATATACATATTTTGCAGTATACAGTAGCTTATTGCTAGAAGTTTTAAGTAAAACTGGATTCTGCTTTGCTTTGATTGTGCAGCGATTCGGATAATAGAAACAATTCATGTTGTGTGGTGAGGCATGTAAGAACAACATGGGGTCTGGGTTATTCATGATTAAAATTTTAATAATGCATGCCGTTTAACTTTACATTCACTGCTTTTTCAGTGACACTGAAAGTAAGACGGGACTGTGTGTTGAGCGCTAAACCCCAGGAAAGTCTGGGGGTGAAAAGGAAATGGCTTTTCTCCTTCAACAATTCCGCTCGAAGAACTGCTAACGGCTCTGTTCTTGTGTGTGCATGTGCTAAAAGATTGGCTGTCCACACTGCTCTGAGCACCCAGATGGTGTTTGCCAGTGACGCAGTTTTTAGCTTCAAACTTAAATCCTTCATCGCACACATCACATACTGTAAACCCAACACACACGTACACACAATGCCCGTTGGGCCCTTCGCAGCTCCCCGTTGGTGCAACCAAACACTGAAGCACCGTGTTCAGGCATGACTCTCTCCTCATTAGCCCTCCCATCTGGTTGCAGGTTGCAGCAGTGTTTAAATGGAGGCATGCTTTCTAAGCACCGTCACTCAATCACCGCTTCCTCTCTTCCCTCCTTCTCCTGCAGCCTCTCAGATTTGTTCATTTCAGCAGGTCAGAATGATAATTGAAGCTGATTGATGAAGTTTGATTCAAATGCAGTCACTTTCTTTCAGTTCTGACGTGTTGCATTGCGTTCAGATATTTCTCATAACTCAACAAATACAGGGCTGGTGTTTTGCAACTTGTCAGTTTCAGAATTTTTCTTTTCTTTTTGTTCCTGACGTCATATCATGAGTTATGAATATAAGTATCCACCACATGCACATTTTGCGTGTAATTTTTTATTTTTATTTTTGGTGTACATTTTACTGTGTTAACTAGCAGAGAATCAAGTAGGATTGTGGGAGAAATTCGGGGCAGGGTGGCATTTTCTCAGACTTTAAAGCTGTTAGAATAAATAATATTCATATAGAGGTCAGTTACTACACAACTCAAAGTTTTTCTATGTATGGCATTTCATCAGACTAGGTTGTGTCACCATGTAACAAATGGAAATATTTTAGCAAATTATGTATTGATTGTTGTGAAATTTTACTGACATGCACATGGTTCCTAGTGTGATAAATTTTGTAATTGTCTTTGGTAGTTTCTGACTAAAGGCAGATTTATACTCTGTGTGCGGTTGGCTACAGCATAGCTGATGCTGGTATGGTTACGTGTCTTTGTTAGCTTGTGGAAGAAAATTAATAAATAATTTGATCAACCTCTCATCAACTTGATCCACTGCGTGTTGTTTTTAAAATGGCGGTTACAAATTCAGCGAGAAAATCCAGATATCCGGCAACACGTGATCCCAAACTGACCAATCACAAGGGAGAACCTCCACGTAACCGTCTGCATAGCAGGGGTGCACGTCAGGCCTCTGCCGACCTACACAGTGCCTACAGTGGTGACGCAGACACCACACAAGCATAACTCTGCCTTAAAAAAGAGATGGGATCTCCGCGGTGCTGGTAGAGGGGTGGCTTCAGATACAGTTGTTTTCAGGAAACACACAGGTTGCACGTTTGAATGGTTTATTTCCACCAGACTTGTGTGTTGCAGCGGTGTTGCAGTTTCTCTTCTGAGTCTGAAGGTGGCAGTAGGGCTGGTATCGGCTGGTAAACTCCACAGGGCGGAGTTCTTTCCATGGCTCACTTCAGTTCCAGCTGGCATTTCCTGTTTTAGAGCAAAGGGCGTTGCAAGCTCGTGTAAACAACAAAGAAATATTTCTTCTATTGAAGAATTTACAGTGCAAACAAGATAACTGGCGGTTAGCGCACAAATTCAGCGAGAAGACCCAGAAACACGTAATCAGAAACTGACCAGTCAGAAGGGAGTACTTCTGTGTAGCAGTGCTGCGAAGCAGGTGTGCGCGTCAAGCCTTCGCAGACGTTTGCAGAGCAAGCGGTGATGCCATAAACCGAACATACACTAAAGCCATGTGCAACCAAATACCTGCAAAATCTTTACATTTTTTAAGTAACAGGTTTGTAATTTACAAGTACCAACATGTAGACACCTCATTTATCTCGTGAAAGGAGGTTCAGCTCTTTTTTGAAGGTTCAGCTTTTCTGGTTTGGTTTCTGAACAGCACTTCAATTTGTATTTTATTCCTGTAGCTACAAACGAAAACATGGAAAAAATATGGGACTTTTAAACGTAACTGACCCTTAATCCAACCTGTTTTCACAAAGTCATCACAAACTGACTCTTCAGAACTGACTGCATCTGATTTCAACTTGAAAAGTACCCTAAAAGTGTCATGTTGAACCTGTAATACATAGCTATTAAAGCTATGGCCACTTGAAATAACTATCAAAGTGTTACCCCTCAGTAACACCTGGAGGCAGAAGAGCGAAGCAAAGCAGCTGCGCAGCATATTTGAAGCGTCCACGAGGCATTGTGATGCTGAAGATGTGAACCCCCCTCACAAGAGTCGGCGCTTCTCGTTCATTACAAAGAATCCACTATTAGATTCAGGTGGTTCGTGAACAAAATGCCATCCAAAATTCTCTGGTACATAATATGACAGGGTTTCATCTGTCATATTATCTTACATACACACATTATAATTACATTATAAGATTTACCCCTACAGTCTTGTATTTTCAGAGAATTCTAAGTCAAACATCTATTTAATTTTTAGGAACAAATAAACGCCAGTATTAGCATTTAGATTAATGAAATTGCACACATAAAAGTCAGTCATCAGCCATAAAACACACTGAAAGCATGAGACAGAACAGAGAGACAGTAATGGAGATGTGCTGAACTTTGGGAATGAATTTTCTCATTGTAGCTTGATGTTTATCTAAACTCTGCGGGTGTTGTTCACACAGAAAGCGATACGTGCAGGTGTTTGGACAGCTAAAGCTGCTGCTGCTGTATATCGGCCTTTAGCCTTCTTAATCGTACTAGAAGCAGAACTAAATATAAAAATATCAGTCAGTTGGTGGAAAGTGGCCATGGCTTTAAGAGGGATGTACTGCATGGTCAAAATGACACTTTTAGGGTGCTTTTCATGTTGAAATCAGATGCAGTCGGTTCCTGAACAAGACTCAGTTTGAGATGACTTGGCAGTGAAAACAGGTTGGATTTACGGTCAGTTTAAGTTGAATATTTTCAATGTTTTCAGGTTTGACAGGGTTAAAATCATGTATTATCTAAAAAACTAAACAAAAAGGAGAACGTGATCTAAGATGCTCAAAATTCTGCTTTTTTACAGTGTGACTGAGAACGGTGAGCAACAGACAAAAGTTCCGTTTTTATTCTAAAGTTTTCTTTAATCACTTGCCTCATAGCATACTTGTTTTCATTTTGTCATTTATGATCGTAGCCACACAGGCTGCCATTTGTATGCAGTTGTGTGTGTGTGTGTGTGTGTGTGTGTGTGTGTGTGTGTGTGTGTGTGTGTGTGTGTGTGTGTGTGTGTGTGTGTGTGAGGCGCTGGCAAGCTTGACGGACGCTGCTGGTAGGTGTTTTTCTGACCTCGGTGTTCAACATGGAAGGATGAAGGCATCTCATTCCTAATTCAATCACTTTTGTGCAGGTTCACCTTGAACTGAGCATTTGTTGATAATGTTTCTGTTTCACTATCACTGCAAAGCGATTTCCCATATGCACCATTACTGTTGGCGTTTTTCAGAGATGCTGATTACAAACCAAATTTGAGGCCATTTTCTTAGAGTTCATTTGACAGCTGAGCTGATAATAAAAAAACAAAACAAAACAAATGGGAAAAGGTAAGATTGCATCATGTAGTGGAAGCATGCATTCAGCTTGCTGCCTTGTGAGTCTCCTGGGCCATTATTGTTGTGGATAAACTGATGACCTTGATGCTGAAATGTATTGGATTTCTCATTTTATTGGATTGCTTGTTATTAGCTGTACTGTACGTTCATAGACATCCACCTTAGATTTATATGCATCGGTGAAAAATGCAGAATTTTCACAGCCGTACAGCATTTTCTCCACTTTTCTCTTATCAGTAAAAGGCAGCAGAGAAGCGGAAGCTCCTCCCGGCATTCCCTGGCAAAATGAGTTGACACTTACCTTTAAGTTGTAAATAACAGCCTGCCCACCTCCTCCTCCCTCTACTACGCCTTCGCTGGGTAACTCGGCAAGAATATAGCAGGCTTTTTTATTTTTTTCTGCTTGTCTGAGCTGCTTTCAGCACTTTCTAAAAATAGGACAAATCTCTACAGTGGTTAGTGCAAGGTAGTGGCAGGATAGAACATGTCAGCTGTGTGACAGCAGTTCGGGGACGGGACCACATCCCCAGCAACGTGAAACACTTCATTGTCTAATGTGTCACATTGTTTTGCATCTTTAATGTCTCAGAGAATCTTGATGTTTATTAGTGTATTAACTTCAGACAAACAGGAATAAATCTGACTTTGTGGAGAAAGAAAAACACAAAAAGTCATCAGTTCATCTCCATAGTGATGCGGCCAGTCTGACTTCAGTGGTATTTTGTATTACATTTGTGATTTTTTAACCGTGTAAGAGCTGCAGGGCTGCTACATAAATTATAAAGTAATGTGTTTTCACGCCTTAATTGATTTTTTTGCTTCTTTGGCCGATTTAGAGCTGCATAAAAGGACTAAAAGCACATCATGTGACTCTGTGGCAACCTATTGAGCCTATGCTAGAAAGCAGCTTCATGTCTCATTTTTAGTCAGGTATCTGTTTTAAGGCTTATTTATGCTCCATTAAATATGTAAATAGGTATGTCCGCTTCAAACGTCCTCATCCTCTAACGCATTCCTTGCATTGGTGTGATTGTTATTATATATTGTCCATTTCAGACCATAATAAACATGGAGATGATGGAGGAGATCATGATACCACATGATATCTGCAAGGCTAAAAAATAAATTGCAGCCTCATCTTCTTCATTCCTTTCTATGGTCGCACGTCGCTACGCTGGGCTTCGCACCCGTAAACGCTCAGAAAACAGACCATATTATGCACATAACAAAAGGCTAAAGGCTCAGCATCTGTAAAGGCTCTATGCATGTACAGGTAGGATGCAAGATGGATTAGCTATCTGCCAGGCTGCACCACAGTGTTTCAGTCTGCCAAAGTTTAGTAGTTGTTCAAGCTCTCCAAAAGCAAATTAATGAGAGAAATAACAACAGAAATCCCACGCAAGTTTAAGAGTAAGCAAAGAGGATTTCTTTAAGTCATTCTGATGGGTAATGCAAGATCACAAGTTTACAGAATAGACGAGCTCGAAGCACTAACAAGGACACAAGGAAGACAGAGTAAAGAATTCTTCACTGAGACATGGCTGCAGGAACAAATCTCTGAACTCTAATGTGTCTTTCTGCTGCTTCAAGAGCAGGTTGAGACAACAAAGTGAGTGCAAAGTTAAGGTGTTGTAGTGCTTTTTTAAAAACAGATTGTGTCCTCCTGGACATGCCACTGTACAGGAGAAGGTCTGTCCCCAGGACACACCTGTTTCATCTATTTGATCTACCGAGAGAGTTAACGTGTTATTCTGGTAGTGGTTTGTGTTATAGATCTGATGGGGCAGCAGCATCAGAACCAGATCCTGAACACATTCAGGAAGGCTGGTTCTGTGCTGGGGAGACCTGCAGGTGATTGTACAGGAGTGAATGCTACACAAGCCACTGAACATGATGGTCAATTCTCTTTCACACCCTCTACACAACACTGTTATGACCTCTTGAAGTCCATAACAAGCCGGGCCGGACAAAGTTCAAATGGTATAACAAAAATGTTTATTATAAGAAACCACAATCTATTACAACTTCCTAGAAAATGAAAACAACACAAATTCAATATTACTCTATATAATGTACTTTACAACAAAACAAAATATACCATATCTACAATAAATAACAAAAAGTGTACTTTACAGGTATTTACGAAAAGTCTATTCTAATACAAAACAAAAGAAAAAGTCAACCTGAGGATTGAAGTGCTGGGACTTCTAAAAATAACAGAAAATCCACTATTGACTAAAGAACAATAGTAGCACTTAAACAAAAGACTATATTCTAATCTAAACCAAAATCACTGTAAACAACTTTCTCCGAACCAAAAGTCTGTCAACGGAAGCTCTAAAGCCAACACTCACCCACACAGGGTGAGGTAACACAAATCCCAAACAGCGAACTTTGTGCCCAAGGTACAGAGCTGCCTCGAATGAAGGCGATGGGCGCTTATATGGGCGAGTCGTCCATCACGAGTAGCTCCTTCGGCAGGCGACCAATCAGGGTTGAGGAGGGCGGTGTTGAAGAGCAGTCATCTCTCCGTAGGGTGATGAGGCACAGCGGCTCCACTGATGAACTGGTCTGCTCGGCCAAGGGCCGTAACAAACACACTAAGGGAAACAATGAAGTATGTTAAGACAAAGGCTTCTTCAAGTACGCTACAACACTAAAAGGTACAGTAAGTCATTCCTGCCAGCAGCCATCGCCCTCTGGAGCAAAACTTGACTGTTAACAAATGACTGATTATTTATAATAAACAAACAAAAAACTGCAGCATTAAATTTTCCTCTATGAATTAACATGCTCCGGATGAGCTGGTGAATGTGGCCGGGAAGAGGGAAGTCTGGGTTTCCCTGCTTAGGCAGCTGCCCCCGCGACCCGACTCCGGATAAGCGGCAGAAAATGGATGAATTAAATAAGCATTTTATTTCATTCTTGTTGAACAAGAAAGAAAAGAGCAGCACTGGAGGCAAGATGGAGGACAAGTTGAAAGAGTTTGATAAGCTCAATTTTGGCTCCACAGCTGGTGATAATTTTCTGTCTTCAGCTCCGCAAGCAGTAGCTACCATTTTACAGTATGTTGATTTATTACTTATAAAGATATTGATTACCACCATCTTGGCAGATGGGTTGACAGCTCTTCAGTGAGTGCAGGAATTCTTAAAGCTGGTTTGCTCTTTTAGCTCCCAGCAAGTCTAAAGTAAAGAAATGAGCAGAGAAAAAGGTAATGAGATCTCTATGAGACTGAGAAGCTGACCGATGTCTAGTCGGCCAACACACAAAGTTGAGACAGCCGAAATGAAATATGATCAGAAGCCGGTGGGCAGAAACATGATTGTCCTGATAAATGGCTCAGTAAACATGTTTTTATGGAGCAAAGTGATGATCTTGATCTCATTTTATGGTGGTTTGAGTCTTGTCATACAATTAGTGGATAAATAGAGTGGAAGGATGTTTAAATTCATTCAAGATCTGAGCTTTTATAATTCTTTTCTTTTAAAAGACGAGCCACCTGCCTTGGGTTAAATGGCTAATGCTGCCATGAATGGAAGTAAAGTGTGTGACGTAACTGAAATACATAGAGGATGGTTGAATCATGCAGAGAGGTGGAGCATGAAGCTGCAGCAGTGGAGGGAGGCAAAGAGAGCCTCTGATTGTACTGTGGCCATTGAGATATCACTCAACGCTATGTGTCCCTTCTTTCAGACTCCCAGCTCTGATTTTCTTTCTCTCACTGTATCTGCGCACAAACACAGACTGTATGTCATGAATATTCTTCTATTTGTTTGCTTTGACTGTTTTCTCAGTAGCTCTGAGGATGGAGCTCAGGGAAGGCCCTGTGTGTGTTTCCAGTGAGTTCCATGCTTCTCTGAGGATGAGCAGACATGACAGCGTCGGCCGTAAACGAACTGTTGTCCTCAGACTAAGAATCTCCCGGCTCTGCCTGTGTGTATCTGCGTGCACGCATGCGTTTGTCGGTGTGGGTGGATATGCTGTCTCAGAAATCAGTGAAGCAGTGTTCCTCCAACCAGTGTGCTTCCTCTTCCCGAATGCCCTTTCCCATGATGTGTCTCTGTGTGCGTGCACGTGTATGTATGCTCATGTGTGCACTCCCATGACCCAAAACATATCCTATTAGAGATAATATTCCTCTATGGGTCGCCAGTCAGGGCCCGTGGCGCCACTTGGAGCTGGACCTCAGGGCTGACAGCAGACCAGCAGCCACCTGACTAAGCTGAGCAAAGGGAGGCCTCGTGGTGCAGCTCTTCCCCCAGGCCCAGGCTGTGCTCTCCGACCATGAAATGAGTCATGAAGCATTACTTAACATGCTAAAAAAGCCCCTTTCTCCACCAGTGAATATCAGGATTAAAAAGCCTTTATGGCACTATTTTGCATCATATATACTGTAACTCTCTACATTGCACAAACTCTCACAGTTTTCCTTCCAACGAACTAAATTATTAATAAAAGAGACACGCTTGCCACTGAGTCTGTGTCCAGACTAACTCAGCTTCTCTTCCTTCACACTGTCTGCATGTACGGTGGTATTTCTGCATGTGCAGGGGCTAACGTGACATTACACAGAGATGGGAACTTGAATCCGGAACTCAGACTTGAGTCGCATTTAGTGGTTTCAGACTCGACTTGCACTCAAAATACTTGAGGCTTAACTGGGACTCCAGATTTGAGACTCCTGAACAAGGTTTATTTTAATCATTTTCTTTATGATCTCCTCTCAGTCTGATCTCCTGTCTGCTGTATGTGATTCATGTCCTCAGACATAACGCTGACGTGATGCCACACAAACACAGATGCGAACGAGCCATTGCAGCACCAGCGAGCACACCTGCTGAACCATAACTTTTGGTTATAAAATTTTCAAACAAGGGACAAATAATTAAAAACATAAAAATAAAAAAACAGCCAACTGCAACGTCTGTGCCATGAGAATACAGGGTGCTGGATCCACCAAATCCAGCTTTATTTACTACCTTAACACACACGAAGCTTAATGTTAGCATCTATATTAGCAACGAATTTAGCACCACAGGGACATAAACGTTAGCTACTACAGGAATAATGTTAAATCCATCAGACTGACATTTACTGAATGCATTTAAAAGAAGAAAAGGCATTTACTGAACACAGTAACCTTTTTCTGCTGGCTTTCACTATGACTTTGCCCCAGATAACGTTACACTGAGGCCAATAAACATCAGAACCATTGGAAAAAACTTGGTTTTAATGGATCTATTATCAAAAATGTAGTTACAGCTGTTGCTGCTTTAGTTATGTCACCAATATTTATTTGACTTGTAAGTGTTGGATCTAAATAAATCTAAATCTTGTGAACACTTTTATTTAATTTAAAAAAAAGTTTAATGTTTATTTTGTTCTCATCTCACAGTTCGTCATTTCAAGAGATACAGTACAGCATAGTTAGAATTACATTAACAGTAATTGTAGTAATATACACAACTTTTGTCCATCCTCTACATTTAGGAAAAAAAGCATTATACAGCAGTATTAGGTCTGAAAGGTTTTCTTGCACCTATGTGGCTCCAGATGGATTCACATTGTGGCTTTCTGCTGTACCCAGCTATCTGAGGAGTGTCCGTCCTGCAGAATCTCTACAGCCAACCTCTGTAGACCAGAACTAATTATTTAGACTCAGTGTTCATTGTCATTTGCCCAGTAAGGAAACAAGTTTCCCTGAACACTAAAAGTCTTACTTTGCTGTCCACACTTAATGCCATAAAAGATTGTATAATGAAAAAAAAATAATAATAACTTTTAAAAACTACATACAAGATGAAGATAAAGATAAGATAGAAAAACAACTCTGAGTAAACAATCCATGAACATAAATGTGCAGTTTGCGACATAAACTTTTGTGCCACATTCATCAATGAATGATTAGCTGTGCAAAATAACTGTCATGAGGTGGACGTAAGATGCATGTGCAATATTATAAGTAATAAAACACATAAACAGTAAACAATATTGCAGTAACTGTGGCTGACAAGTTAAAGTGAGTGTGCAGGATACAGGCTAGCACTGACTGTGACATTTGTGCAAAGGGTCAATACAAGCATGCTAACATGAGTTTAACATGCAGTCTTTAACTCGTTTACCAAGCAGCCAAGCTAACATTTGCTATTTAGCAATTTACACAATCTCCAATCTGTTCAGTAGCTCTGGATTTGATCCAAAACACGACAGAGTCTGTATTTGGCTGTTGGTAAATGCACATGATGCATTTGTGATGCCCCAATTCCCGCTGAGTCCTGCGTGCTTTAGACATTACAGCATCTGCTGGGTGGCAACATTGATGTCTTTATTGGACAAACCACACAACTGCATCAGCCAAATTACCTGCAGAGAAATGTCTGGCAGCTGCTGTAAATCTGCCCGCGCAGATATGAAGCACCAGCAGCGGCTGATCATCAGGGGACCCATGCTGCAGCTTATTGGTTTTCTCAGTGACATGCTCTCACATGTTGGTATTTATGCATGTCTCACCGTGTGTGTGTGTGTGTGTGCATAGTGTGTGGCTTCATGTGAGAGTTGGAGCCATTTAGGCTGATAAAGCAGCACATTTAATATGATAAGAAGAGTTTGTTTTTATTTATGGAAAACAAAAAGAAAGAAGATAGGAAAGGCCATTTTCAGCTGCAAATGAGCAACATTTAGCTTCATACACACTTTTCTCTGGCCATGGTGGGAAGATCTGAAAATAAATAAGGATTAAGCAGCTTTATTTGCTTTGGAAAATTAACCTTCACAACTTTGAAAATAATAAATTATGGCATTTAGTTGATCCGAGGTCCTAAATCCCACCTTGCCTGAATAAATGTGATTAGATCTTTTATCAGGTAATAAAAACTAGTTGGAGTCAGATGGTCTTCATGTGCACAACTGGTGAAATTCTGCATGTCAGTTTGTGGTTTTCCTCCTGGATCAGATTGACTGTTGCTACATGTGCGTCAGCCATATTAGCTAACAGATGATGCAACATTTCCTACTGCTGCTAATTCTCATTAAAAGCACTGAATCAGGGAAACACAGGGTCGTGCTCGCGAAGCAGCCACTTGCTTCCAGGCTGGCGCTAAGAGTGAAGAGAAACAGGGACAATTCATTTCAGTGGAGCAGATTTGATGCAGTATACTCTCGGTTTTAGCATGTGGTTCCATTCAGTATGCATTTTTCTGGTGGATAAGTCCAAATTGAGATTAGTTTGTGTGAGGGCTTTGTGCGGGTGTCTTTAAGTGTGCTGTACATAATCATCGGTCTTTCACATTTTGTTAGTATTTGGCAGCCATTGGCTCCATCCTGCTGACTGTTGATTTTCAAATAAGCGTAGAAATTATGCATCTCTCATTAAGGAAAATAAAGCATTTTGGAAGAATGGTCTCTAACTACCCCTCATGGACCAAATGTGGAAATATTATTAGTAAATTAGGATTTTAGATAATGAGATTATTAAATTAGATTTTGTTTTTTCCAGTTGGATTACCTTTGTGTTCACACTGTTGCTGTCAGATTATATTGATCTGAGCATATATTTAAAACCACATTAAATATAATTTGATGTATTTGCTTTCCGTGACCTCTCTGGGGTTTGGTGACACCTACACACCAGTATCTGGATTGATCCTGGTTGATGAAGATGCAGGATTTATGTACCTTAGCTGGTGTCTAATTGTATGCCAGCTTTTCTTCAAGATACTACACCAACTAAAGGACTTTATACAATCACAACTGAAACCAAATGCTGCACATGACTGAATACTGAAGACTATAAGAAATGACATAAGAACTAAAAGTCATCACAATAGCAGCCACTGGTGTGGAAGCACACTGGTGAAACTAAAGAGCTGGATGCATTGGTTTCTGCAGCTCTCTGAAGGTCCCACCACAGCGTCTCAGTCAGGTTGAGGTCTGGACTTTACCTTCACATCTGACTCTAAAATACAGGTGTCCAGATAAGTTCATGGTCCACTCAATGACTGCAAGGAGTCCAGGTCCTGTAGGTGCGGAACAAGCCCAGATCATCACCCTCCTCCGTCGTGCTTGGCAGTTTGTATGAACTTTGACTAAACATCTCCACTTTGGTCTGGTACTTGGTTTTAAGTCCTACTTACAAAGTTTTAACGAAGATTGCGAAGAAGAAATCCTACGGGCACTCAGCAGGACTCTTACGAACATCTGAGTGAAGACAAACTCAGCTTTCGTGTTGTTTTCTGCTGTTCTGCTCATTTAAATGCGATAATGAAAGTACAGTAATGATTTTGTTAGACTTTTAAGAAAATAACTTTTGCTAATTTACAGAGCATTTTGTTATTTTAAAATAAATATTGCTGATTGTGTTCTGACATTGTAATTTTCCTCAGTGGAAAAAAAACATTTTTCAAGCATTAATTCAAGAACAAGTCCCAGTTACTTTAATTCTTTTACTGGTCTTCCTAAAACCATGGGTGCAATAGACTGAACACGTGTGCGCTCCCTCGCCAGATACATTCCCTGAAGCACATGATTTTCACTCCGTAAATAAAATAAATAAATAAAATAAAGTTACCTGTTACTGAACATGGTTTTTAATTAAAGTTTTTATGCTGACGATTAGTTTTATTAGGAAATCATGGTAATGCCCTGGTCACCTGGTTACCGGCACCCCTGGCCGACCTTCAGACTCACCTGGAGGTTTAATTTCATCAGATCCATCACTCGCTCCATCAGTGCACCCCACCTAAAAAAGGATGCCACAGCAGGTGCAAATTGTGTATGTTAGGGATGATATGGAATGAAAATTCCTCCTACGGTGAATTTTCCCGCCTTTAGCCACGTCATCACGAGGGTGTTCATTTTCTTGCTCTCATGGGATCCGACTACAGGCTGCTGCCCAAGCTCAGGAGAAATTAATGGCCCGTTTGTACATTAAGCTGCTTTTATATGATTTAAATTTTACTGTGTGATTATTTCTAAGCAGGTTATCACTTTAGAATTGACAGGTTTAGGTGCACATCTGATCATTTTCTGTTTTCATTCATTCTTTTGCCATTTTGTTTGTTTTTTGTCTTTGTCACTGCTGCCTATGTCTGTTAGCACATAACACGTAAGTCTGGACTTTTATGGCTGTTTTTAGGCATTTATCTATACATAGTAGGGCCAGTTGGTCCATTTTAAGATGAAAGGTACGAACAATTTTGCCACCTATGATCATGTTTGTGAATCTGATGAAGAGTTTTCCTAAACCACATTCAAGTACAACTTAAACAAATTTAAGAAGGCGTGTAAGAAGATGTTGGGGAAAGAGGCTGATTGTTCCAACCTAATCTGTGCTAACTTGTTTCTTAGTTCTCCTGCAACCCTTCCAAACAAGCCCCACTGGTTCAGTCTTTTTCTAACTTTACGTTGCACGGTGTGACCTTGGGCGGACCCCGCTGGGAAGATTAGCAGCTGTCCTGAATGCTTTCCTCTTGTTCCACCGATAATCATTCTTTCTGTAAAATGAAGGACTTTATTTAAGGCTTGTGCATCTGGTGTATGTTTGATGCAACATGTTTTTGAAGTCAGTGGCATTGAAGGATGATCCAAGTCCAAGATGATTTTTAATTATTCTTATTGTGCCTTGAGTACTATTTACGTTTAGTTCTGGGGATCCCTAAACTAAGTTTGAACAAAAGCATCTATGGTCATACTATAGTTAGAACTGTCTCAGCTATATTTAACAAAACATACGTCACAGTAGTAAATATTTAAATGAAACATGGCTGAATTCTGTCCAGCTGCTCCAGTTTTACGTTCCTGGGAATGTGCCTGCTGGCTGTCACCCCTGACTTACTGAAATACTTGGATAAAATGGAGCCATGTGCATCTTTGGCTCAGAATTTAGAGCAGGTCATGCACTAATCAGTGGTTCAACACTCATCTTCTCCAGTCCATATGTTGATTTATGGAAGTGTCCATGGGCAAGATACTGATGCCCCAGATGTCGTCATCTGTTTGTGAGAAAGTCATAGTGAAAAAGAAAAAAGTGCTGCATGAATGTGGTTTTTAATCTGAATATGCGATGAAAAAGCAGCGTTTTACTCAAGTTTTACTGCTCTTTGTGAGTTAAAAAGAGCTGTCCACTGACATTACTTGTCTCTATTCTACAAATCTTACAATAACTGTTCTCCTTAAAAACAGAAGAAAGTATTACTTACATAAAGGCTTGGCTGTTTAACTTTTCCCCTCTCCACCTCCTGGTTCGCTCATGTTTTATGGATGCTAAGTGGTAAAGGATTTACAAGGAGTTTAGTTCACTCATCCCTCGGTGCTTGCACTTATTCACACTTAAGAGTGCTTTGGGCCTCTCAGTGATCCCTTCAAGGCTCTCTGTTGACTTATTAATTCTTACATTTGTTTTTTTGTTTGTTGGTTTGTTTTGTTCTGATCTTGAAACTTAATGTTTTAGCCTGTTCTTGTGATGAAATGACAGCTGGTACACGTAGAGTCACAGTCCTGTTGCAGTGCTGGTTATGTTGACTTGTGAGCTTACTGGTGCTTTATTCTATCCATATGTCATCTGCTTTCTCCCCACACGGGGATTGGAAGCAGGTGTGTGCTGGCAGCCGTATGCACTGACTGTAAATGCAACATTTCTGTTTTTGTGTTATTTTATGCCTTTCTCTGATAGATCTTGGTCAAAGTTTAACTTCGGACCTGATGGATTTGCTGCTCTGCTATTCCGTTCAGGATTTCTGTAAATTCAGCATGAAGGAAAATGTTCTTCAGGTGTGCTCTATGAAATCAGGCTTTTTGATGGTTGTGATGCATCTTAGCAGTTCTCTGAACATTCAACCTCAGGCTTCCTGGGTTTTGTGGAGGAAGAGAAGAGAGCTGGAGCAGGGGTGAAACGAAGAGGAGTGTGTAAATGATGTGAGCAGAGCTTCAGCTCCCGCTCCTACCCTGCAACCACCCCTCTTTAACCCAGGGCATGGTGGGAGACAAAGTCAAGCAGACAGAATATGGCACTGCACAGTGCACGTGTGCGTGTGTATGATGACACACGCTGTGTCAGTGGCACTCATGCATTATGTGGAGAGGCGCTGCGATGATGTGTAGTGGGACTCTCTCTTTCCATCCCTCTCTGTGCACATTTGTGTGAGCTGCCAAAGGAAAAGTCATGCGCACAAATGCGTACATGTGTGCAACATCCACTTGAGTGCACACAAGCACATGGCGCAAACGCCTTATTCAGCCTGACACACGCACACACACATGTTCAGACGGGGAAATGAAGGGAGGCAGCAGAATGCTTGAAGGTGCCAGATATAAGCGGATGGCTGCAGAACGAGGCGATGCAGAACTGCGTGTTTGTGTAACACATTTTTATGATACATTGCTGTTTTGGAATTTATTTATGCTCGTCTGTGTCGCTGCTCTCTGTTTGACCCGTGATAGGAGACCATGTTCAGCACTGGCCAGTTGAGCGAAAGCTATTCCAGTTGTGTTTTCTGGCTCTGTGGGTGGTTGGATGGTTCCAAATGAGAAATTTCTAACACAGAAGCTTTTTTCACATTACATACTTAGTGATGCAACATCTTCCATGTGTAAAGTGAGTGAATCTCGCAGACATGACCATGTGATTGGGTAATGAGTCATGATGTTTCACCAAACGCAGCCACATTAAAGAAAAGAAAACACTAAAAACCAAAGCTGAAAGATCGGCCACAGAGAGGTTTTAACTTCTGAAAAGTGAGTTTATTAAAATCTACTGAAGCTGTGTTTTTATATTTAGTTGTTTTAAAGTCTCAGAAAACAAATCTAAATATTCTGAGACTTTTGGATCCCCTGTAATAAATAAACATTTTTCGTGTGGGACTGGTCTAAAGACTGGATGCATGTCCTTAAATCGTTCGACTTTTTGTTCTTTTGTTCTTTTGTTAGCAGCTTCTGGTGGGAAAGAGCTGCATTATAAAAAAAAATGTACCGGAACGTAATAGAAATTTGACACGATGACTGACAAGTCCTCTCACCTCAGCTCTACCTGATGTGGTTCATTAGAAATGCATGCCACAGAGCAGGTGGGTTAACCCCTCCATGCCTGTCATAGCAAGTCTGAAACAAACCACTTCCAGTCTTTTATATTGATTGATATAATTGAATTCTTTTCATTTATGTATTAATTTTCTATTACTTGTTTATTTTTTTATTTATTGTTATTTTTTATTTAATAAATTTGATTGTATTTTATTTTATTATAGTCTTTTCCTTTTTATTACTCGTCCTTTGTTTGTACTGTATTTCTTTTGTTTTTGTAAACTGTAATTCAGTCATTCAGGGTTTAGCAGTGATATTTATTTGGCACCAAGTCTGTTGTTTGCTCAGATATTTGAGCGTTGTCTGAACCAGCAACCCCTACAAGCAGCTGGAAATATTACATATCAGAGAACTCAAGGACAGTAAAGGATCTTTGTTAGGCCATTTTCACTTCTAAGCAAACCTTATTGTGAAGGTGGGTTTTTTAATTAGTTATTTTGCCCAGGACTATGGTTTTCAGCTGCAAAAGGGTGGAGTGCTTTCTCCAGGTCAGGAGTGCGGTCCTGCTCCAGGTGGAGGAGTTCCAGTATCCTGGGGTGTTATTTAGGAGTGAGGGAAGGATGGAGCGGGGGATCGACAGGTGGACCGGTGCCGCGACTGCAGTGATGCTGACTCTGCATCGGTCTGTCGAGGTGAAGAGGGGGCTAAGCCAAAAGGCAAAACTCTTGATCTACATTTCCACCCTCACCTATGGCCACCAGCTGTGGGCAGTGACCGAAGGAGCCAGATGCCGAATACAAGCAGCCGAAATGAGAATAGTTGGGTTCTACCCAGTGTTGGGAGTAACAAAGTAACGTGTTACAGAAACAATATTACTTTTTTGGGTAACAAAGTGAAGTAGTGCGTTATACTTAAAATATCGGTAACGAAATGACTTTACTGGACTACAGTAACGTGTTTTCCTGCGTTACTCGAGCCGTGTTTGCCGATGTGTTTTAAGTGGTGCGCATGCTGCTGCCTGTGTGTGTGCTCGCCTGGGCACGTTGCCATAGAGATGGATCTGTGTGACGTAGCTGACTGTGCGCCAACTAAGGAAAAATAAAAATGCAGGTGGAGTCGGAGATACGGGCTTTTGGTCAGTGGC
>JBAMHW010000017.1:24668898-24680772 GCA_037177495.1 Rhadinocentrus ornatus | reverse complement strand
AGAAGTGGGAAAAAGAGAGCCCAAACCAGGACCCCCAAGGGTTTGGGGGAAAAGGCCCCGGGGGGCAAAGAGGGGAAGCCTGGGAACCCCCCCCCCCCCCCCCCCCCATCATCTTGTGAGTTTAGAAGAATCAACTTCAGAGTTTGAATTACAGGGTAGTGAAGGGGAGCTTGGCTCCGCTGAAAGGCAGAGAAGCTTCCCTAAAGACATTCAGCTGATACTTTAGGGGGAGCCCGAAACGTTTTCCAAACGACGTAGATGATCCGTCCTGTTTCCTTCAGCACCATGGACAGCAGCATTGTTTGTCTTTGTGTGCTGTGAGCGTTCACACAACCACCTGATGTGCTTCTTTTTGTGCTTAAAGAACTCTTAAACAAGCTGTTTTTTAAGTTTTTTATAGTAAACATATTTTTTGCTTTTGTTTACATGCACTCATATATATGCACGTGCACTTTACATGTAAAGTCGCTGTGCACGTGCGATAATAAGTCTCCCCCGAAAGCCCCAGTGAAGGTCAAGCCCTGATCAACATCACTGTTGAGTTGGTGGATGAACATCCAGAGGAGAGTAGAAAAAAACAGATGAATAACATGATGATTTTACTACACGGTTTCCAAACCACTCAAGTTTCCTTGTACATGTTGTATATTTCCTTGAATGTATCATGCTCAGGAGAGCCTAGTGTTCAACCATTCTATCTTTTTTCTCCTCAGTTTGCTCGCAGTACTCCCGTGGTGTCTTTGCCATCTTCGGCCTGTACGACAAGCGATCGGTCCACACGCTGACGTCCTTCTGCAGCGCCCTGCACATCTCCCTCATCACTCCCAGCTTCCCCACCGAGGGCGAGAGCCAGTTCACCCTACAGCTTCGGCCATCCATCCGAGGGGCGCTCCTGTCCCTCCTTGACCATTACGACTGGACCAAGTTTGTCTTCCTGTACGACACAGACCGAGGTGAGTGATGAGATGGAGTCAACTTGTGTGTTGTTCAGTGTGTTTATCTGTAAATCCATAAAAACTACCAGTCATTGGTCTCCGTTAACAATCGAACTGCTGAAAAAAATAAAGGGAATACATCAGCACATCTTAGATCTTGATGAATGAAATATTCCAGCTGAGAATCTTTAGTCATCACATAGTGAGATGTGTTGAACAGCATAACATCAGTGGAAATGAGGATCATGAACCCACGGAGGTCTGGATTCAGACTCAGAATAAAAGTAGAAAGATCTGATCCCAGTCTCACCCAGCTTCTGTGGAAATTCCTTCAGACCAATCAAAATGAGGTTCAGTAGTGGGCGTGGCCTCCACCTGCCTGTAGTCACTCTCTACAACATCTGGGCTCCTGATGAGACCACAGATGTTCTCCTGAGGGGTCTCCTCCCAGACCTGGATCAGGGCATCAGTCAGCAGATATATGAACGTTAGTGGCTGCTGGAGGTGATTTTGTAGGACTGCAGAGCTCCTTTTGGTCCTCCTGGTCCTCCTGGTTATCCTGCAAAAAGGTGAAGATAGTGGTCCTGATGCTGGTTGTTGTTCTCCTGTGGATCATTATAAGTCTCCTGGTATACTGGTCTGTTTCCTGGTATACTATAATAATACATTTCATTTGAAAGCGCCTTTCAAAACACCCAAGGCCACTGTACAAAAGAAAAATGGTTATAAACAAGTACAAAACAAAAATTTAAATGGTTAAAAAACAGTACAAACTGCAAACAAAACAAAACAGAACAAAAGACAACATGAAGATGGTGAGTGTGTGACTAGGGGATGTACGACTGTCTGAACAAATAAGTTTTGAGTTTTGATTTGAAGAGTGGAAGAGAGTCTATGGTATGAAAATCAGGGGGAAGGGAGTTCCAGAGGTGGGGAGCAGAGCGGCTGAATGCTCAGCTCCCCATGGTGACGAGACGGGCAAGGGAGACGAGAAGCCGAAGTGAACAGACAGGAGTAACAATGTGCAGGAGATCAGATATATATAGTGGGGCCAGATTGTGGATTGCTTTGAATGTAATGAGAAGAATTTTGAAGTTCTTTGTTTTATGGGGAGCTAGTGAGGTTGTGGCAAGATGGGGGTGATGTTATGAGTTGGAGGGGTCCGTGTAATGATGCGTGCTGTAGAGTTTTGGAGGATAATGGTCTGTTTCCTGGTATACTGTCCCGTCTCTTGGTATACTCGTCCATCTCCAGGTATACTTGTCCATCTCCTGGTATACTGGTCTGTCTCTTGGTATACTGGTCTGTTTCCTGGTATACTGTCCCGTCTCCTGGTATACTTGTCCATCTCCAGGTATACTGGTCTGTCTCCTGGTATACTGGTCTGTCTCTTGGTATACTGGTCTGTTTCCTGGTATACTGTCCCGTCTCCTGGTATACTTGTCCATCTCCAGGTATACTTGTCCATCTCCAGGTATACTGGTCTGTCTCCTGGTATACTGGTCTGTTACCTGGTTTACTGGTCCGTACTGAGGGGGGGGGGGGAGGGGTCAGAGAGGAGAGAGGAGATGGAGATTCACATAAACATACATGAACGTGCTGCCGGACCGGCTGGTAAACACAGACAGACATTGTGGGACGTCATGCTATTACCTCAAGTTCCTCACATAGACATTTTTAATTCCTTCAATCTAGAAATGAAGAGTTTCTATTTATTGCTCCATTTAATGTTTATTTAATGTAACATTGAAATGAAATGAGGTGTAATTCGCAGTTGTGTGATTATGTTTGACTCAGGTTGGGTTTACATGACGCGTTGATTGAAGGTTACATTGAACAGAAGAGAAAAAGCTCAATTTGTCTTTTTAACATTTAGGTTTGCTGTTCAAGCATAACTAACTTATTGTGAGGCCGATGCTTTAGTGTGCAACAGATTGTAGAAGAAAGCATTCTTAATTCCAGTTATGTGGTATGTTGGCATCAAAATGTAGAAATGAGTAAAATTTTAAAACCTTTAAGAAGTGTTCATGTGATCTTACATATTTACAGTATTGTGAAATTAATTCAGGCATTATAATCATGATAATCATACAATTGTGATTATTACTTTGACAATAATTGTACCCAGAGAATCTATAATTGTGACATTCCTGCAATTAAGCTGATGTCTTCACACTCCAGGAGTAACACTAGAAGAAACGCAGAGACTTTAGCTTCTCTACTGTACCTGTAAGCAGTTTTTAATATATTTGTAGCATTTAAAATAACTTTACCCTTTTGGTTTTGATTGATTGTTCAGAGGCCTGCAGAGATGGAGCTCCTCCCACAGACTTCCTGTTTTACAACGTACAGGCTATAAAAACCCATTCTACTAATAGGGGGGTACGTGGCTGGTTCATGAAAGATTTTAAAAAGTACGTTTGGTTAAAAGTACTTTTTGCAAAGTTAGGAAATGGCCAGCCTAAACTACTCCAGATTCTAGTCTGACCCTGAGTTTAGCTTTTCTGCTTCACCAGGAATTGTAAAGGTTTTGAGTTAAAAGAATATTGAGTTAGGGTTTTATTATTGTTTAAAAGAAATATTGCCTCTTACTATTTTAAACCATGAATTATGACACTGCTATGTTATTTTTATGTTTCATTTTTTGGGCTGTAGTGGCTTTTATTACCCAGTAGCTTGACAGGAAAGGGGGTCGTAGACCTGGCCTGCTGGTGGGGGAGCTGTAGCCTCTGAACCAGTGAAGCTCAACACTGCCCACACTGCTGTTTGAAAGATGGACAGAAAGTAAATTGTGAGACTGAGCTCCAACGAGGGATAGCAGATTAACAAACTTAATAACAACTTTGCTCAAACAGGAGACACATCTGTCATTTGAAGAAGTTCTCTAGTGTGTAAAATGGACTAATGACTATGAGCAGACAAAAAGGAGTGTTTCAAGGTGTTGCCCACAAAATGTCTGCAGGACAGCAGCTGTTATTAAAAAGCACAGATAACATGTAATCTCTGAACTATCAGAACATTTAAACCGATTTCCTTTTCTTTTCATACCTTATGTACGTATACATAATAAAGCGGTGCATTTTCTTATATTTGTAAAGTTTCGTCCTCGTCTCTTAAGAATCAACCTGAAGTAGAAATGTTGGACTCTTTCTGCTGGTGTCTCCGGTGTCCTCTCTTTGTATCTTCTGCTTTATTCCCTCTCACGGGCGTGAGGGATGTGTACCTCACCCTTCTGTGGGCCTTTCTGTTTTTCTCTTTTTTTACCGTTTACATTTTCCCTTGCGCTCAGTCCCCACATACACACCAGCAGAGGCAAGAGGTTTGCACATATTCACCCCACTGTGTCACATTTCCATTACAAGACAGAAAGGACATGGGCTACTGCCTGGATCACATCTCACATCTCGCTTTCATTCATTTTCCAGGCTAGGCAGAGGTTTAGGTTTTCTCTCTCTCTCTCTCTCTGCAGCTGTGGGGACTGCAGTGAAGGTTTGAGCAGATTGGCTGCATGAAGCTGCAGAGTGGGGATATCAGGATGGCTCTTCTTCAGAAAAACTCATTCCCTAGCCCTTTTTCTCTTATCTCAGGTCATACATGCTTGACTGTGTAAAAAGTCTCTCCTCTCAACAAAACCAACTTGTATCTGATCAAGTGTTCTCCAGAAACGCAACAAGGGTTCCTGTTTGTAAGACTGAGCTACCCTACAGATGGACCAAGGACACGACGTGACTTCAATGCAGATTATTAAGCGATGTGCGTTATCACAAGACTCTGCTTTAAATTTACTTCCTGACACAAAAAATGGGGGCTGAAACAATTTATCTGACTATTTAACAGCTGCTAAAATGTTCTGTTGTGAAAGTTTTTAGTGTAAGTGCAGGTGAATGTGTGTTATCCTGCAAAGGTTTGGAGATGACCAGATTACGTGAGGTAAACTGTAAAGAAATAGCAAAGGTTTGGTATCAGCTGTCCACAAAGTCATGCAGCACGGTTTTCTCTTATGTCTGGTTTTAATGCAAAACATTACAAAAATACAAAATCTCAGTTTTTTTTCTCAAACACACCCCAGGAAGAAGGAAAGATTAGGACTAAATCAGATTTGGTCAAATCTAGCATGACAAAACCTCATAATGAGGCAAATGTTAATTATTTTTTTTTTAACCTTTTAAAACCTGGGGTCCTGGGATTTTAGAGAGCGTTCACACTGGTGCCGTTTGGTCTACTTTTAGATAACTCTGATCCACTTCCACAGATAGTACAGTTTGTTTGGAGTAGTGTGAAAGCTCATTCACACTGTTGTGAGGATCAAAGAAGCGAACTCTGGTCTGATTTAGAGATTTATTTAGAGTTTCATCGTTTCACAGATATTTATATAAATCCTGAAAGAGGGGTTTTAGGCAAGCCTAAAGCTCTTTTATTTTTATCACTTTCATTTATTCTTCACCAGTAACACACAAGTGTTTCCTTTACTATGACTCTAACAGTTTTAAAATAGACCTTGTGGTTGCAGAGATATACTCGTTTTAGTACAGGTCATCAGTTTCTAAAAAAATATAAAAAAATCAGGCTCAGAGCTTGAAGGGTTAAACATATTCTGGAGCTGCAAATTTAGTCTGAAAGGTCTCTCTGTATTCATTAATGTTAAAACACTCTCCAATATTCCAATATTTATTAGCTACACTGCATCATGTCTTGCTTTCACATATTTGGCATGAGTCATTAATTTGATTTATCCGCTTATCTAATCACCACATGCATTTTACACATTTTACAGTTTTCTTTAGAATCCTAACTCAGCTGAACCTTCAGCTAACATTTTAAACAACTTCTCATCTCTTTATTCCATTTGATTAAAATGTATATTTAGCTAGTAAATGATGTTATATTCTCTTTTTCTTTGTGTTAAAATGAATTGGATCAGTGAAATATTTGCTTTAGTTGGAGAAAGAACCAGTCTGCTGAGAGCTCTGTCCATGGTGCTGAAATCTGGCTGCCGCTCCGATCGCTGATGTTTGGGGTTCCCGCTCTGTGTGACATACATGTGTGCCGCCTGCACTGCTACCAGTCATCACTCAGTGAAATGAAACTCCAGGACATTTAGTTTCTCCTCCAGAAGATTTTACCTGCAGATCAATTAATCAACCAGACTTTAAACTGAATGTGGCTGTTACGCATGGACCTCTCAGAGACAGAATAAGGGTTAACAGAACTCGTTTATTATAATAAACACAAAGGAATGATCTTAGTCAGACAGGTAACTGGAGATACTGGAACTGTGGAGCCGGGAATGGGGAGAGCAAGTCCAGGAGGGTGCTTAGGTTATGATCCGACGGGGAGTGAACGTGGAGCAGGAGTTTATATGGCAGGACGGGTGAATGGGACACAGGTGGGAATGATGTGGAGATTGGAGATGGATTAGCAGGAGCAGGTGTAAATGAGTAGGAATCCAGGGTGTGGTGGCTGTGGTGCCTGGCTGAACCAGGTGAGGCCGTGACACTGGCACAAAGTGCTTCACAATATGTAAAAGACTAATTAAAAACAACAAAAACAAACTATAAAAAACTACAACAACAAAAAAACATCCAGTCTCACTCCATCTAAAATGTGCTCATAGGATAAAATCTTAAAAACAAACAAAGAACAGAGCATCGTTGTCAGGGTGTTTGGAGGATGAGGGTGAAGAAGCAGGCGTACGTAGAAACTGATGGTTTAATGAAGGTATAAAAAGGCTCTGCACAGGCAGGATAAGTACAAACTAACACAAGACTGGAAAAACAGAACTAAGCAGATGACACGGGGGAAACAATGACAAGGATTCAGAAACCAAGAGGTTCACTGAGGGAACTAACAACAAGATGAGGAGACGGTCGTATTTTCAGCGAACAGAAACCTTGTGTGGGAAAAGGAAATGAACACAGGAAGGGAGAGCCTAGAAAAGTAAAACAGAAAACTAGGACAGCAACTTCCATTTGGGGAATTGAAAAAAAAAGAAGAAAGAAATCTCTCAGAAAAAACAAGATCATTAAGAATTAGGGTTACAAAAGAAAGTCTAGATGATATTATAGAAATAAATCAGGAAAACAAATAAAAGAATCCATGAAAAATATTCGATCTGGTGAAACAGAGAAGAAAGACAAACATGTAAAGAATGAAGGGCCGCACAGTGATGTAGTGTTCAGCACCATTCCAGGATCCAGGTTCCAGGTTCCTGATTCCATGTTTCTAATTCAAGGTTCCTGATCCTGGTTCCTGGTTGCAGGCTCAGCCTATATAGAGTTTGCATGCTCCCCCTGTGCACGTGTGGTCCTCAACTCTGAGTTCCTCCCACAGTCCAAAAACATGCTTCCTGGGTTGACAGGTGTTTTTAAATTTTCCCTAGGCGTGAGTGTGAGGGGTTGACCATAAATTGTAACAAGCAGGAAAAGACAATACAAAAGTCATTAATTAATAATTTAAATCAGACTAAAATACAATGAATTTGCCAAAAATTTAAACATGTAAAGGTGTGTGCAAGTCCGGGAGTTTTCCAGAAAGGCCATTCCACAGGATCCTGACAATAAAAAAAAAGGAGCTTTTACCACATTTTTAAAATCTTTTTCTTTTTCTACTTTGACTGTTTAGCTTTGGAGGGTCAATGGGGTTAAAGCGAATCTGACTAACAGGCAGAACCGAGGCTTTTTAGAGGTTTTCACTTTACAAATAATTTAAATTAAATCTTTTTTTTTTCAAACCCTGGTCTTTTTGTTGAAAAAACACCTAAAAAAACACATTCAAAGTAAATGAAGAGTTTCTCCATAATAACATGGTTCATATTTCTGAGGACATCCAGAGCCCTCAGAGAACATTTTACTTGTTTTGGAAAGGTTGTTTCTGTTACTCACGCCCTGGGAAAGTTACAGGAGAGAAATATGAAGCATCTGTTTTTAGCTTCTGACAAAGAAAGACCATGTTAGCAATTATTCCATTAACACAGATGTTACTGTTACCTAAAAATAAAAAGTTTACAATATATTATGGTCTAAACTTTAAGTAGCACACAATTTTATAGGTGATTGTGTTTGTCATTTCAGCCCCAATAAGGCTATAAGGGTTTAACTTAAACAGCCTTTTGTAGTTTTTTCATGTCTCTTGTTTGCTTGCCTCAGTATTTATTCATTTTTCTGTTTTTTCTCCATCAGATTTAGTTAATTAGCTGAAATCTGTTCTTCTGTGTGGGTTTCCCTTACTTGCTTTTCTTCGTCTGCACTGCGGTGAAAGACACTTGTTTCTGTGAGCTCAAGAACCTTCTAGTCAAACTATTATTTTTCTTATTTTGTGTGGATGTATTATGGAGCACACACACACAGTCCAAGAACCGCTGTGACCAGTGGTGTATCCTGAAGAGGGAAGCTTGCACACATAACCTCAACTCTGTCATGAGGCGTTATGTCACTGTGAGGGGGTACCAGTGCGTTTTTATTTGCACGTCAGCAGTGCTCGGCCAGTACGTGTAAGTGTTGGTGTGCACATGCAAGAGAGCTTCTGGGTGAGTGTTGTGGTTCTGAGGACTGAGGTGGCACCAGGCATTCATCCAGTATCGACTATAATGTAGAATCAGCCCACGCATGGCTGAGCTCCGTCAATGAGACTCCATCTGATTCCCTGTGACTGTAGCACAGAGAGTGTGTGTGTGTGTGTGTGTTTGCAGCTGCAGAGAGTGCTGTTAAATCTTGGGTTTCCAAGGATTCCTATGAAAATATATATATACACTCTGACAGTGACAGAATATATATTGGATAGTCCAAAGAGAAATAAATGTGAATAAGAAAATATCAAGGAAACAGTCCAGGGAGAAAATGAAGGAAGTGAAAGGAAAAAAAACATAAAAAGAAACAGAAATAGGAAAGGAAAGAAATAAGTATAAGAAAGGAAAGAGAAGAGAAGAGAAGGAAAGGAAACAAGAATTGAAGAAAGGAAGAAAAAGTGAGGAAGTGAATCATGAGGTTCTAGAAAAATAAAGAAGAGTAAATGAAGAAAATAAAAGATAACAAAGCAAAAATGGAGAAGAAAAAGGGGAGAAGTGAAGAAACAGGAGGAAACAATTACAAGGCAAAGAAGAGCAGAAAAAAGGAGACGAGAAAAGATAAAGGGAAATGATACAGATTATGAGATAAAGGAAATAGAGAAATAAAAACCAAAGCAGAAAGAGAGAGTGTGGTAGAAACAACAGCAGGAGAAATGAAAAGGGATAAGAAGTGGAGATGGAAAGAGCATGGGGAATGGAAATTAAGGGGAAGGAAACTTTAGGAAAAGAGATAAGAAGAAACACAAGATTAAGCAAGATTAGCGGCAAAGTAGAGGAGAGAAATAGAAACGGAACAAAAGGATGAAGGACATGCAGAAAAGGAAGAGGAGGGCTAAGATTAGGAAAGGAAGTCAGAGCAAAGGAGAGGAAACAAGGATGGAAGAGAAACTAGGACAGAAAATAACAAGTATGAAAGAAAATTAAAGGAAAGGGAAAGAAGAAGGAAAAGCTTGGAGGGAGTGAGATTAGGAGAGGAAATCCAGAGATTAGGAAAGACAAAAAAAGAGAAAAAACAACAGTAGAAGAGACAGAAATGGGGAAAAGGAGAGGAAACAAAAGATTAGGAGGGGAAATGAAAGTGGAAAATGTAAAGATGAGGAAATTGGATTATAAGAGAGGAGAAAAAAGGAGAAAAACAGAGGAACGAGAAGGAAAGTAAAGAAATATGAAGTGGAGACAAGATTAGAGAGAAAATGTAAAGGGAGAAATAAAAAGAAATGAGAAGATAAGGATGCAAGAGCACAATGGAGAGATCAGAAAACAAGAGAATGAAAGGAAAGAAAAAGGGGATGAAATGAGAGAGAAGAAACAAGTGAGTGAGAAAACGAGATTAAAGAAAGGAATTGTGATCAGGGATGAGACAGAAAACAAGATAATAAGAGAGGACAGATGTTACAGGTGGAAGAGTGAGAGACGAGACTTCTTCATCTGGCGGATGAAGTGTGACCAGATCTAAACCTGTCTGCGTGCTTTCAGAAGAGGAAGAGGCTGGAGAGGATGAAGGCTCGGCAGGCATGAAAGGAAGAGAAGAAGTGCTCTCATACATAAAGCCATCCATGCACCCACCTTCCTCCCCTTGTGCTGCAGCCATCTAGCGCCCGGCTCAGCTCCAGTCTGCACAGCCAGCGTTAGCATCAGTCAGCAGAGCCGCCCGCGGCCGTGTCTTTCATGCTGATGCTGATTGCAGCTGGCTGCAGCTCCACATACGGCCCCGGGCCGCACGTTTATCAGCTGGTAATCAGCTGGCCCTTTGCCTGCTCTGCTTCAAGGGTCAGCATCGCTGCAACGTCCTGTCCGGGTTTTATACACCGTGTTGCACGACGGGGCATGATGCAATGACACGGGGCAAAGTGTGGCAACGGCTGCTGCTGATCGGTGGGGGGTAGCACGACGTTAGCCCCTTTTCTGGCTGAGGTTCATCTTACATCCAGCAAGTTGCTGGATCATGGGGTGGACTCATTTTTCACACACTGCTTCTGCACTTTTTTAACAAATAAAACAGATGTCCATCTGAGGCTGTATTTACCTGATTTCAACCCTGCAGTCTTAACACAATCCAGATATAACAACCAGATATTTTCATCTTCATGCACCATCTTGCATGGAGCATGCATGTAATACCCATGAAACGACAAACCCAAAGATAAAGTTCCACACTGGTGCAACGACAATTATTTTAAAACTTGGTGAGAATCAGCAGCTTCAGTCAGTAGTTGTAAAGAGACTGCAGCTCCACATGTGAGTCTTACCATCCTGCACAGTGTGTGCTTTTTATTACACACCTCAATCTCAAGCAATAAGAGGAGATGCTATGAATCAGATATAGCTGCCAGATAGTCTGCATTCCCAGAGCAGGCAGACGCAGACGCAGCAGAATAAATCTTAAAGGAAATAGAGCTTGTTCCACTGTAGCAGCAGCATGAAAATATTGACAATGAAAATATTGAATTTACCATTTTATAAACTAACATCATTCATTTCAGAGCAGCTGTCAGGTGAAGCATAATGCAATTTCCTCCTGTTTTTTAGTTCACTTCTAGGTAAATGACCAGGAAATGCATTTTTTACACTGTTTTTAGTTGTTTATTTCTTCCCTAAATGAGTAAAGAAACCTAAAGAAAATCAATTCTGAACTTTGCAGAAGTGTGGCATCTTGCAGTGACAACATTTGCTCTCACTTTGGTAATTAAAGCGTCATAAACCCTCAAATTAAAGCTGTAAGTAGGAAAATTATGGGCATCATTAATTTTAGTCCCTCTCTGAGACTCGGATCCTATGCCGTGAAAATTCTGCTTTTTCAACACACAACCCCATTTGTCTTCTTTTACAACTGAGAACAAGGTCGTCCCACTTGGGGGTCTGGCTTCCCAGCAGCCAAAATGTTGTGAACCGTTTGTTCCCTCAGGACAGCTGAGGACATTCAGACATGACTCATGCCCGTGTGTGTGCGCTTTCCATATGTGTGTTGCCTCAACCAGCAGTCCCTCTTGGCATCAACAACTCTCTAATGGAGAGCAAGGGGCTGGGGAGGGGATAGAGGAGGTGGAGAGGGAGCAGGGTTGCCAGAGCACAGGTTAATCCACTAATTGGGAGCAAAGGGAGACAGGTTGCCAGATTGTGATGGCCACCAGGAGGGGCCGTTTAAGGGGGACATCTGTTCCTTCTGGAGAACAGCCGCCCTCACAGCTCCCTAGCTTCCTCTGTGACACTCATCTTCTTTCTACACAAACCTGACAGTGGGGGGGGGGGGGGGGGGGGGGGGGGGGGGGGGGGGGGGGGGAAGAAGGGGGGGAGGAGGGGAGAAAAACCAGGAAGAGCAAGAGATTCAAAAAAATGAGCAGTAGGAGTGTGTACGGTCCATATCACCGTCTCGCT
>JBAMHW010000017.1:24590903-24604988 GCA_037177495.1 Rhadinocentrus ornatus | reverse complement strand
ACATCACCCTGGAACTACTTTTTACACCGTGCCGAACATCACCCTGGAACTACTTTTTACACCATGCCGAACATCACTGTGGAACTACTTTTTACCCCGTGCTGAACATCACCCTGGAACTACTTTTTACACCATGCTGAACATCACTGTGGAACTACTTTTTACCCCGTGCTGAACATCACCCTGGAACTACTTTTTACACCATGCTGAACATCACTGTGGAACTACTTTTTACCCCGTGCTGAACATCACCCTGGAACTACTTTTTACTCCACGCTGAACAGAAGAAGAGGGGATGCTACACCATGAATTATGGGTTCATGAGATTTGCAAGTCGTTGTATTCTGTTTTCTTTTATATTTTACACAACATCCCAACTTTTGGGGGGAAGTGTTGCAAACACACTGAAATGAGCTTATTTTGTTTTTCTAAACATGAACCAAAAAAGTTATTTGTTCCAAAGTGACCAACTCATCACAGTCAATGAATTAAACCCTGTTTTCAGTAAATTCCCCTGCACACAAACCCACAATAAAGCAGTTATTTGACTTATAGCCAGGCTGGTGCCGGTTTCCAGGCGCTGCTTTGACCAGAAAAAGTCCCTGACAGATCAGGGTAGTCCTCCCCTCCAGGCCTCCACCTTGCTGTTTTTGGGGGGATTATCATCTTCTGTCAGCTACTTGTCTGGATATCAGCAAGGAAACACACCAGTAGCATAAAAAGCTGGCAGCATTGTTGCTCAAAGCTGCTACTTCACACGGCTCCACAATCAATATCGCCAGCTTCGGCTGAAATATTAGCTGTGCCGATTTCTGTTTTCTAATCCACTCCCATTGCTGAATGTTCTTTTATTTTATTTCACAATGATGCAAATGAATAAAACGGGTCAAAATGCACGCTGAGGCAAATCTCTCCCTCCTTCTCAAGACATCACAAAGCAGCATTCAGTAAAAAATCCCATGAAATTATGATGCACACTTTTCAAGGGCAGTTTTTGCAAGTCGATGGTGATTTTCCTTAATAACTTAATGCTCAGAAAATCCTGTGAGATTTGAGTTGGCTGACAAACAGACTGCATACATAGCTGAAGCAGGTCCAAATTATTTGGAGGTGTCTGATTCTCGGAGAGTTGGCTGACGCAGATACTTTGGGAATAACGGTGCTGATTGCCAAATGATGTAATCTTTTAAACTGGATCATTTCCTTCCCGTAACAAGTGGTTGCCAACTTATCCTGCTTGTGATGCTTTTAAGTGAGACAAAGTTTACTCAGGGGAACCATCTGTCTGAGTTTTCATAGTCTTAATAGTTTTCAAGGCCTTCAAAATGTTAAACATCACAGTTTAATGTTCATTTAAATACATGAACCTGTGCAGGAAAAATTTAGCTTTTGGCTTTCCTGTGATGATAATCATCTTAGAACCGTGGAGGATCAGAAGAAGAGTAAAGGCATCGATTGATTGAGAATTAACTCCTGATTTCCTCAGCTGATGTGTGAACAGTTCAAACACAACAAAGTTCTTCCATAATACCAGAACGTGAGAATTGCTGCTTGAAATTGGCAACGTTTTCTTTAAAAAGCAAAAGTCTGTTCTTTCAGACAGACACGAACAAACATTTTCACTCCTAACTCATCACTGCATTTGAATCAGTAAATTGGCAAGAGGGTCACGACAAAGCTTTATGTTGTGTGCTAAGTTGCATCTACCCCTCCCAATATCAGAGGCAATGATGCAAAATGGATGCGTGTATTATTGTTCCCGTTTGACGGACACGATCCTCGGTGCGTCCAGCAAGTAGATAAACTGCAGCATGAATGTGTGTCCTATCAAGCTTGCACACGTTGTTACTAGTGCTGGGCAACGATTAATCACATTGTTACACACAAAGTGTCCTCTTCCTCTAAAAGAAGGCCTTCTGCAATATGAAGAAAATACAGTAAATTTTGGTTTACAAACACTAAATCAGGGGTGTTCAACCTGCAGTTCCGGAGCAGCAAGTGGTCATCTGGACCTTCCATGATGGCTCTTAACACACGGCTAAAAATGCTAAAGATCTAACCAGTGTTTTTAAAGTAGATATAATAACAAATGCAGGTTTTTAGCAATTTTTTTGTTTTTTCATGGAATAATTGCATTGAATTTCTACAACAAAATTTCATTTTGTTTAATCTATTTTTCTTTTCATTATGTTTAAAAATATGGCTTTTTTTTTTAACTTCATTTTCAACAAATCTACATCCCATAGAAGAAAGTCTGTTTACTGCAACAGTTCTGTTTTTCTTTATTTTAAAACCTGCAAATGTTCTATAGTAGATATTTATCATAAAATCAATCTTATTTCCAGGTGTAGCGTCAGGTCTGTAAATAAACATATGTGGTATCCATAGACAGTCCAGAATCTCAGCAAACAGCCCAGTAAAACCATTTTTATGACCAACAAACACAGTTAAGACAATTAAAATACCAGGTACACAAAGTTTGAATAAATATGTACACATATGATGTCTCCCCGTGTCCACCGATGGCATGAACAGACAAACGGTTCCTCTACTGAAAGTTCACATCTGACAGATTCCACAGCTGGAAGTTTCATTTCGCTGTCACCAAGATTCACCGAACCAGAGGCAGAAGAAGTCCCGGTTCATGATTCACGTTGGTAAAACAGTCAGAAAATGTCTTACCTTTGCTAGTGGTTTCAGAGGTGGACTTGAGTCCAGAGAACCTGGGTTCAAGTTCCCGGGCTGACAACCAAGGTTAAAGCCACTGAGGGTCCCTGAGCAAGGCCCTTAACCCCAGACTGCTCCCTGGGCTCTGGAATCTGGCAGCCCACTGCTCCTAGCAACTAGGATGGGTAAAATGCAGAGAAAGAATTTCCCAGTCGGGGTTAATAAAGTATGTTAAAGAAAATAAATAAATAAATCTGCATTTAGTTTTTTTTTAAACTACATTTCTTATTTTCTTTTAAAAGCAGTTTCCTGTCCAGAAATCACGATGTTCTGCCCACCTGCATGGGTTTTGACAGACGAGGAGAAATGTCGGTTCGTTTTCTGTTCCAGACAGAAAACGTCTCTTCATGTTAATAAAGCCGCTCTTTCCCGATTACGTCAGACGCACCGCCGCAGCAGGACAAGACATGAAGGAAGAGGCCTGGACTGCAGCCTCTGCATGTGCTTTATCTGGGTTCAGAGCCAGTGAGCAAGAAAGAAAAAAAAACTGCAATAACGCACAAAAAAAAAGAATGCCGTTAATCAATTCATGCATTAACAGGAAAATAGCACATTAATGTGCCCAGCCCTAGTTTTTACACATGCAAACCTTTAGTAGATCAGGCCCCATGTCCTCCATCCACTTGGGGTTAGGAGATGGAGACGCTCATAATGCAGTTAGTATCTTATTTATATTTTAATTATGGTAATTTACCATTATTTAATTATTATCCCTTTTGCACATTTTTCCAAGTGCAGTGTAGTGGTCCACGTCATCAGTGTAGTGGTCCACGTCATCCTGATGGATGCGGAAGCATTAAAATTTTAGATGAAGACACCCCTACAAAACTGAAACAGAAAACTACATGTTAAGCAGCAACTACTTGGTTAGGTTTAGGCAACAAATAAATAAGAAATGTTTAGGTTAAAGCAACTGAACTAGTGAGGCTGAGTCAACATTATAACTACAGTGCCTGTGTGGTGACATTGGAATAATATATGTTAATCTATGACACAGAGATATTTAACGTTTGTTAAGAAGTGATAACAAAACTGTGGCCAAGTTACTTTATAGCTATAGCACACATGTAACATGGATCATTTTAATTTAATTGTGTGTTATTTAAATTATTATGATATAATTCATCACTGAACAAATGTCTAACTAATAAACTACTAAATATTAAAGAAGAATATGGTCTGTTACAATGATATCCTGCGATTAACAAGAGTGTAGTAACAGGAACTTTAATTCGGGTGCTTACGGCGCTCAGTCAACAATGCGTGTACTTTAGGCAAGTTTTTAACATATAAGTAACACGTGGTCATGACTTCATTTTCTCATTTCCATATGTTAGCATTCCATGGCCACGGCTTTATTACACATGGCCACATAGTCTGTGACCAGGCAATAAAGTACATTTTCTTCCGATGTCATGAGGGTCCGTAGAAAACTTAAGAAAAATACCTACTTAGTTTTAGGCAAAAAAAAGTATTAAAAATAGTACTTGTTAAGGTTTTGTCCACAAAAGCTACTTTATGTTTAGGCAATTACATGACTTATCGAGTAATTGGAAACAAAATTGTTTAGGTCTAAAAACCAAACCTATTTTGTTAGCTTCAGCCAACCAAACATGGAGATGGAAAGCAGCACAAGATTTGATTGCTGATATTTCAACTGCTGTTCCTGCCTTTTTAATCAGTTCTAGCTAGCTAGTTAATGCTAATGCTAATGTGATCACCAGCAGACTCACAAACATTAACACAAGCTTTGTTTCCCTGAAGAACTCACAAAGAAGGAAAGAGATTTGTTTTTAGCGTGCGTTTGGGTCTTTGAATGGGATTGATGCATTTATCCACCCTTGTCCCTCACTTACTGCTACTCCTCCCTTCCCCATCCCCCTCTCTTCCCTCTCAAATTGGACAGCATACTCACCCCCTCTCACCAAATATGTTTTATCGTTTTCAAGAAGTGCTGTTAACCTGGCAGTGTTAAAACTCAATGAGCAAGGCCTGTTGGACAAATTGAAAAACAAGTGGTGGTACGACAAAGGAGAGTGTGGCAGCGGAGGCGGTGGCGAGAAGGTTAGCCACTATGTCTCTATGC
The DNA here is from genome assembly GCA_037177495.1 of Rhadinocentrus ornatus. Taxonomy (NCBI): domain Eukaryota; kingdom Metazoa; phylum Chordata; class Actinopteri; order Atheriniformes; family Melanotaeniidae; genus Rhadinocentrus; species Rhadinocentrus ornatus. Next base: position 24,600,175 of record JBAMHW010000017.1, on the reverse strand, counting down.
CCATGTGACCTTAATGTGGGTAAAAGAGAAATGTTTGTTGGTAACAGGAGCATCTGCCGGGTCGATTGTGTCGAGGAAACGTAGATCATTTGGAAACTGGGTTTAATCAGTGGAAGAGGGAAAATACTGTTGAAGCAGAAATATTCGCTTCTCTGCTGACGAGGAAAACTAATGATACTGGGTTGTAGTAATCAACAGAAGTGTCTTAGAAAGTGACGGTTTTGGTGCAGCTGTGAATATAACGGATCCAATAGTTCTGGTTCGACAGTATTAGCCCCGTGACTGTAGCGTGAAAGGTCCCGGCAGTATGTTCCCGTTCCTGAAAGCGATGCAGCCAGGGTCCCACGTATATATGTCTGTTAGCTCTGCCCCCTTCCCCTAGATATCTCCCAAGAAACCCAGCCCTGCCAACAGCCATCTTAATCAATGAGCAAAGAGACATGTAGCTAAAGTGGGGCCCATTTTTGGCTTCGTCACTTTGTGAAGAGTACTGAGCTGCTCTTGTTGGGCTTCTTCTGATTGAATAACATAAAATAACATGTCCTATGATGTTATTTATGTTATTTTCCCCACCCCACCCTTCCCCGTGATTTGAAGAACGCCTGTAAACCTTGCCGTATTGAAACTGAGTGAAGCAGGAGTCTTAGACAAACTGAAAAACAAATGGTGGTACGATAAAGGGGAGTGTGGACCCAAGGACTCTGGAAGTAAGGTCAGTCTCCACCAGCCTGGGAGCCTCCCCTCCTCTCTTTGTCTCTATGCACACTTTTGTCGCGCTGGCAGTACTGTTCTGTTATCACAGCAGGCTGGCTGATGAGGTGCATATACAAAAGAAGTGTGAGAAACAGCCAGTGACAGACATGCAGGTAGAAGCTTAGCCTGAGGGATACAGCATGACGGACACGAGGCATGAACACGTATGGTGGTTTCACGGCAGCCAAGCTTTTTGTTGCAACTGTAGATTAAAGCTCACACAAACACTGATCATCTGCAAAGATTGACCCAAAGCATGTTCAGACTGTCTGTCACACAGGATGTCAGTAGCACTGTATGCCTCGGCTGCAGCAGCACACTTCAGACTGGTTATCGTTACAGATGCACCGGAGCATGGAGAGAGCTGCCTCATTTTAAACAAAGCAGCATGCACCGTCAACATTAGCAATGTCTTTTATATCAGATATTTGCAGTGCAGAACACACACTATCACCTGCAAACTAAAGCATGACAGGGCACTTGTTTATGGCAAGAGGTCGTGGGTTGAGTGCACCTTAAGGATGTGGATGATTTATCAGAGGGAGATAAACTTGTTGGTAGGGAGAAGAGGCAGAGCTCAGACAGAAGGGAATGAAATGTTGACACTGACAGACAGGCAGCATGTTTAAATGTGGGGGAAAATTAAAGGGCCAGTTTCTCCAAATCACAAACAGATTTTCTCACTTACATCTGATGATTTCAGCTGAAAGATCATGAAAAAGGTTCCTCAGAAACAAAGATATGTATGGCGGAAAATGAATACCAGTAATCTGTGGTTAAAGAGCTTAATTGTCAAGGTTTGATCAGATGATTTGACCTGTGTGTCATAATCAAAAATACAATGACTTGCAAAGATATCCCTACCCCTTGGGTTTTTTCTAATTTTTTCACGATTTATTCTTTTTTCCTCTTGTTTGTTTTTATTTATTTTTTATTATTATTACTAGTAGTAGTAGTAGTAGTAGTTTTTAAAGTGTATTACAGCCTGTAATTGAAATGGATATTTTGGAGGATTTTTATGTTTAAAAACTGCATAAATAATTATATATTTTTTAAAAAAATGTCCAAATTGTTAAAATGAAAAAAAAAATAACATTTAAAACAAACTTTCAATAAAAACTAAAAGTGGTATGTGCTGATAATTTCAGATGCTACCAATTTCTGTCAGAAATAACATGATTAGTTAAATATGGTCTACCTGTGTGAAACCTGAGCGCCACGTGACCTCAGTATTTATATACCTGGAGCCTCATTTTCGAAGCTGGCGTAGGTACAAAAACCAGTGTACGCCAGTTCAAGTCAAATTTTGGGATTTATAAAAACCAAACTTGGCAGGAGAATGTCCCGACCTCCACGGCAACTCTGACCCTGCCGTACGCACAAAATCTGCAGAAACGGGAAACCACGACACCAACGAACAGAATAAAACCAAAGAAATGACGGGAAATGTGAGACATTAGAGCAAATATTGCCTTTCACATCACCATATATTCAAGCTATCTGGATTCCCTACGTTCGCCACCTGTAGTCATCTTTTTATGAATGAGGCCCCTCATCTGAAACGCTCCAGAAGCTCAAACACCTGTAATCAAGAGACACCATAAATACCAAGAAACGCCTCAAAAAGGTCAGGGACAAAGCTGAGTTTGGAAAAATAAATAAATAAATACCTCAGAGCTTCATTAAAAATTCTTATAAAAAAATGGGAAAAATTTGGCATCATGACAAACCTGAAGAGAAAAGCATCCACGAAACACACAAACTGGGCAAAGAGGACGTTAATCAGAGAGGCAAAATAGAGACAAATGGTAAGCTAAAAGCTCCAGAGGAGAGGCCGATGGACCTGTCCATGGGACCACTAATGACTGCTGATCTTTATGGAAGTGTGGTCAAAACTAAAATACACAGAAAAGTTCACCACAAGGAACAGAAACATCTGGAAGAATGTCCTCTGACCGCACAAGACTAAAACTGAATGCAGTGTTTTATATAAACCCAACATCTCTTGCCATCCCCACAGTGAAGCATGATGGTGGCAGCATCATGCTGAGGGGATTTCTTTTTAAATCGTTAGTGACTGGAACACTGGTTGGAACTGAGCTAATGATGAATGGTGCTAAATACTGTGGAAAACCTGTATCCGTGTTCCAGAGATTTGAGGCTGGGACCTTTCGGTGAAATAACAGTGGAGCAACACATCAGCAGTTTATTTCTTCTGTTACGTACATAAATAGGTATGTCCATTTCGAACGCCAGTGCCCTCTTACGTCCATGTATCCTTTACCTTGGTATGGTTAAGGCCCATTTATGCTGCCATACATACATAAACAGCAACGTCCGTTTCAAACGTTGTCATACGTCGTCGTCCTCATACTTTCATGCATGTCTTTCTTTAAAAGCTCCAACAATTTATACAGTTGTTTATACAGACATTTAAACAGGGAGCGCAGTGACGGAGGTGGCCTGTGCGGCCATTAAATACGTTTAATGCCTTTTTTTTCTTTATTCCTTTCACGGGATGCATGTGAGCTATTCCGCACAATGCTGCCCCCCATGGTTTCTGGTGGTGTTGCATCATTTGCTGCTTCTGGTAATTTATCCACAACCTTTATGAAAAGGGACCAAATTACAAACGAAAAGGACACAGTTGACAAACAGCTCCATATCCATCTTTAGTGTAGAGCATAAATAGGCCTTTACGTCAACTGTAAACATGATCATGATTACGTAATAATAAGAGGCAGCGCAGTGGCCGAAGTATAATTCCAGATTCTTCTTCTTTCGTGGGCCGCATGTCAGCCACACTGCGGTTTCCTGTGGTGCTACTTTGTTTGCTCCCCGAAACAAACCAAAATACGCACGTAAAGGAACACGGATGAAATGCTACGTCTTTTGTGAAAAGCATAAATGGGCCTTTAATTGGAAAATAGTTTTCTGGTGGAGGAAGACCAAAGAAAACTTCTGTTACTGCATATAAACAGTCCTGCAGCGAGAAGTGAGAAAATATGCTGTTCGGAATTTGGTTAAACTGGATTGTTATTGTGCTTAGAGAAGAGAAAGATTGTTCACAGCTTGGCTACAGTCTGCTGTGCTGACTTGTAGGTTAGAGGCAGTGTAGTGAAAAGTTAAAAGGCTCTGTGTGTGTGTGTGTGTCTGTGTGTGTATGTGCATGATGTGAATTTCAAGTGAGTTTTTTTCCAAATGTACTAATATTACTAATACGTGTTCAGTGATTGTGTGTCACCTCTACTAAAACCAGCGCTGACTTTGGTTTTTGTTCCTCTCCCGACGGCTTACAGGACAAGTCCTCCCAGGCCCTCAGCCTGAGCAACGTGGCGGGGGTCTTCTACATCCTCGTCGGGGGCCTGGGCCTGGCCATGCTGGTGGCCCTTATCGAATTCTGCTACAAGTCCCGCAACGAGGCCAAGAGAATGAAGGTGGAGGCCCAGCCCCAACACCCCCAGTACAACCGTCCCCAACCTCACTGTTACCCCTGCCGCTCAGGCAGCCCACGCCATAGCCCAGAGCCTAGCCAAAACCAGAGTCCAAGACCCAGCATCCACAACCTAGCTGAGTTTAGTGAGGTGTTCAATGGTTATGGCAGCGACGGGGAAGCTGATAAGATGTAGATGGGGTTTCGTAGAAGGTCCTCCCAAGCCATTACTCCCCCCTCCACTAGCTCCCTGCACAGAGACTGTAAGTGAACCATCATGTCCCGTGCTAGCTTCGTCATGCTGAGTGGCTGTCGTGACCAGTGGCAAAATGTTTCCCACTTCTCTGTCCTCTCTGCTCACCATGTGGTCATGTGATGTCCCAGTCTGCGTTTTGAGCTTTTTCTCAGTGTGACAGGAAGCGATGAGTCATCCCCAGACATGAAGTCGCCGCTACTGGCTGCAGAGGTTGGCCCTCATTTATCAAACCATGCGACCCGTTTTCAAAAGCAAACATGCATTACTCACTCTCAACTCAGCAGGAAGTTCATGTCAGTGTTAGTCGATGCTGAGACAGCGTGATACAGTGATACAGTTTACAGTTTCATTGGCATAAAAATCACATCAGAATCAGAAAATAGTTCTAATGTTGATAGTAAACTAGTAGTGAAAGTAATTCAACTCTACAGGGAGGAAAGACATGATAAATGAAGGCCAATATCTTATCTGTACACACACCTCTACACCTGTGAGGACATCCGATCAGACTGCAGAGCATTCGTCTCAGATCTACTTCAAACCCCTGTGTCTTTGCGTCCCTGTGAGGACCGGGCTGTAACTACGGGACAATACAGTGATGGAGCGTAAACGTACAGCAGCGTTAGATGAGAAACTACCCAGGAACACCTGGTAAACTAACACTGAGGCGGCTGAGTGAGGAAGGCTAACCCCTTTATCGATCCTCTGCTCTGCTTATTTCCCACAGGTCCCGACCATTAGACTTCAGACATGTCCTCGGTGTATATCTTGTCCAGCGTGATTATGTGTCCCCATCAGCACAAACTGTTCATTAGCTTGACTGTTGCTTCGTCAGCTTCCCTGTCCCGCTGCCTGCAACTATCACTGTGTAAAAACCCGTCACTGATACGTGAAGCTGATGACTGTTTATATTTAGATTTGCAGCCGCTCTCCTTTACTTTTGCAGATTGGAGTTTTCTGAGGACAAAAGCCTTTTACTAACATTTTAAAATATTTTTCATGATTCAATACAGTTTATTATTAGTTGTTTGTTTTTTTTAATAAAAAATGCTAAATTATCATTTAAATTCCTAAAATTTAATCAAAAAAAATGTAGTAATTATTTTTATTTTAAATGTATTTTTAAAATAATTATTACAGTTATACAACTATATAATTCTATTGTTCTAATTACTATTATTTTACTTCTTATATATTTTTTTCATTCATAATTATAAATTATATATTATTTGTAATATAATATATTTTTATACAGTTAAATAAGATTATATAATAATTTTCTCTTGTGAATTTTTTATTTCCCCATTTCATTGTCTTTTTTTTTTTTTTTTTTTTAATAGGACTTTGGATTCTGTAGTTTAGACCCTGGAACCAGATCAAACACAGTGTTAAGAGCCTCAAAGAGCAAACTACAAGCATCTTACAAGATTTGTTAGAGTAATCAGGATTTTCTCCAAAATTAGTATCAAAATTTATCTGAAGTAAAGTGTGGCGTCGCGGCGTAGCGGCGTTGCGGCGTACTGGAGCAACGTCTTGGCAGCGCGGTGGCGTAGCGGCGAAACATTGCAGCGGCACAGTGTCGTCGCGGCCTAGGGGCCTAGCAGCATAGCAGAGCAACGTCTTGGCAGCGCGCCGGCGTAGCGGCGAGACATTGCAGCGGCACAGTGTCGTAGCATCGTAGCGGCACGACAGCCTCCTTGAATTGTAACAAAAAGAACTCCAACCAGAAACGAAGGAGGAGAATGGTGGACATCCAGCCGGCTGTCTTCTTTATTTTTGGTATGTGGCTTTAAACAACAATAAATCCATCGTATACTTAAACATGGAGCTGGTCCGGCTGTGTTATTATTGCTGAGCCACACAGGAAGTTATGATTCTTTCCACCAATCAGTGGATTGCAGCGTGTGACGCTCCGCCCTTTTGGTTTGGATTAGTAGGATTATAGGAAAAATATAGATATAAAAAGGATAAACCAGAGCAGTCAGTGCAAATTAAAGTAAATGTTTTGGGTAGAACTCAAAGTATTTGTTTCCGAACAATACTCTGCACATAAATAGAGCATGTTGGACATCAGACTTCCAAGATGTCACAAATGTGATGAAGGCAGTGTGGAAAATTTGTTATAAAATGAACGGCTCACAGCTGTGACTCGGTTCCCATAGTTAATTTAAAAGAGCTGTTTAAAAGAGTCGATTCGTTCATGAACGTCACGTCTCTAGTGTGGACTCTCTGGTCAGACTGTGCGTAAAACTCGATGAATTCTGACATCATGTCTTTGAATAAATGTCATTCAGTATGTGTAACCATCTGAAACCCCGGTCACCTGATGACTTTAATCCAGGCAGTGATAAGTATAAATTTCTATTTTAAAAGACGATTAACCCTTTAAAACCCGACCCAAGAAAAAATTAGGAGAAATTTCTGAATTTTTTGTTTATTTGGCCCTTTGACAAAATGTAAAAAATAAAATTGACTAAATAATTTCTGTATATTTACCGTTTCTTACCATGTGATGTCAAAATGATTCTAGTTGTAAAGGTGTCCAGCAGGGGCCAGAAGACAAGCATCAGATTGTGTTCAACAAAGCAAAGTTTTTCCATTAAGTGATGCAAAGCTGTATGTTACATACGCCATTAAAGGCTTAAAGGTTTCTGTCTTAAAATGACCTTTTCCTCACGCGTTCATTCAGAAATGTCTGTCCAGTTGCTTTTAGAAACAGAAAAAATTCAGTTTTTACTCGTACCTGTAGTCTTGTAGAGGTTTGAACAGGTTAATTTATCCACAAACAATTTTTTTTAATAATTTTTAACCTGCATTTATTTCTCTTCTAGAATTTCTTTTCTTGATTGGCTTGTTTAGATAATCAAACTTATTGATACCTTTAAAAACTCTCCTGTGTATCTTTCATTTTCTGGTGAGGTTTGTTGTCCAGATATTAAAATCTGGGCTCCTCGTGCTCCCCTGTCCATGCAGACATTCAACAAACTCCAATCTGCAACAGTTTCTGTGTTTTTACATCCTTGTCCTCCATCCACAAACCTCCGTCTCTGTTTCTCCTCAGCTAACCTTCACAGAAGCCATGAGGAACAAGGCCCGTCTGTCCATCACGGGCAGCGTTGGGGAGAACGGACGAGTGCTGACGCCCGACTGTCCCAAGGCCGTCCACGCCGGGCCCCCCATCCGCCAGAGCTCCGGCCTGGCCCTTGTCTCCTCTGAGCTTCCTTGAAAACCAAAAACCTCTCAAGTGCCTTATACAATAACAAGAAGAAGAAATAAGACAACAACCAGAAAACAAAGCAGGACAGAAGCAGGATTCCCGGCGCCTCCAGATGGAGGTCGGAGGTGACTTCTCTCCCAGATCTGAGGAAACCACGAGCAGATCAACCTTTATTTTTCTGTTTGTTTTTAACTGTGAGGCCACATGGAAGAGTTTGTTTGTGACAGAGGGGGAACACAAAGGCAGCAAAAAGGAAGAATATCACGAGATATGATAAAGATGAAGACCAGAAAACTGTAAACTTCAAACTTAAAGCTGTGCTTCTCTCTTTTTATGTTTGGCAAAAACTGAACACATTGTTTTCCAACTGAACAGCATTTGCTACACAATGACACCAGATATCAACAAGTGACGCCATGAAGATAACCATGAAAAATATTTCTAGTCATAAAAACTAAAATTAAATCTATTGATACTGAATATATGATCAAATATAGAAAACTGTGAAAACAAGTAAATATGTATATTCCATGCAAAAGAAAAGAGATTAGCTGTAAATAGCCACAGCGTGCTTGCTTTTTAAACAGATGTACATAGCAGATATTGTAGTGAAGAGACCGTTCTTTTTTGTAAATCATCTCTAAAGATTTTATTCATCGCAATAATGAAAAGGATGATGCCATCCAGAGGAGGTAGTGTTCAAATCTGTGTTGTGTTATATAGGAACATTCAGACTCTTAAATGTGAAGGGTATCGACTGCCCAAATATTCTGATACCTGTTACATAAGAATTAATAAATATATTCAACAATGAATGTTAACTAGCTCCACCCCCAACCCTTAAGCCACACCCCCTCACTGTGCAGACGTAGACCCAGAGAGATGCTATCTAAATCAAGTTTCTGCAGCCGGAATAATAACTATTTTTTTCATTCTTTGATCTATTTTTTGTATGAAGAAATGAAAAAGAAACCGTCTCTCGGTTTTAAACGTTAACAGTCCAGAACTCTCTGGTTTGAACTTTTAAACCATTACCTGTGTGGAGACACGAGTCCAACCCTGAACAGAACCATTTCTCTCACCTACTTGTCATTGGAAGTTTAAAGCTGGGACGGATGTTTGTGTTGAAGCACATGCCGCAGCAGAACTGTATTCTCTGTGCTCCGTCTCTCCTGGAAATGGTGGGACAATCTGCAATAGAGGCGAGACGCAGCATCTTCAGCATCACCGACCCAGGGATGGTGCTGGGGACTGGTTTTAGGATCATTCCCAGCTCTGATCTGGTCCATTCCCTTGACATGTGTGCAGGGTGGTGGGAGGAAACCAGCTAAAATAGTCCAGGTCTTGCATTCTTGTCCTGCCATCTGTCTTTAAAGCTGAAGTGTAATATGGCGTCTTCGTTTGGTTTCAGTTGTACATCTTTATTTTGATCTTTTTTAAGTAAAATGAATTTGAAATCACAACGTATTGAGTTATTTTTGTAGATACTGGTTTTAAATAAATGTAACTGATATATTCTAACTGAGCAGGTTTTAACAGAAGACCAGACCGGGTGCCTCCTGTCAGCTAAGAACAGGAAACACTGGACAACAGAAGATGGAGAAACGTTGCTG
>JBAMHW010000017.1:24514430-24545848 GCA_037177495.1 Rhadinocentrus ornatus | reverse complement strand
TTCATGTTTTTTAATTGCATTACAGGAAATAAAGAACTTTATCACAATATTCTAATTTTCTGAGACAGTCCTGTATGAAAATTCAAACATAAGGTCGATAATTTTGATGAAGCCAAACAGGAAGCGAATGTGAACAGACTAGGTGTGCTGGACTCCAGACTTTGTTTGGTGACGGCGGTCAGAGGTCGGTGTGGTGCGGCTTCAGATGAGGCTACATCGGAGTTTATTGATGTGTTTTCTGAGAAAACACAACCACAGTATAAATCAAGACGTGTTGAGTACGTCGTATGGAATTGGAGGAGCAGCTGCTTACCTGGCTGTTGATGGTGATTTTCTTGTGCTGCTAACTGGCTGAGATTTTTCTCTCCTTTCGCATCATTTCCCTGTACAGTAGAGTGTTTTCTTATTAATAAAATTATGAAATTCACAGACTTAAAGGTATTTCATAGCTTTGAAAGAACAAAGCAAAATAATGCAACATGACTTTTTCCAGGGTTTCTAGAGTTGGTCTGAAGAAGAGAAAATATTCAGTGAGCAGCAGTTGTCTAGACAAGAATGTCTTGTTGATGTCAGAGGTCAGAGGTGAATGGGCAGACTGGTTGGAGATGATGGAAAGCAAATAGAAGTCTATAAGCACTGGTTCTTACCAAGGTCTGCAGAATAGAACACACAACTCATCCAACCTTGAAGCAGATGGGCTACAGCAGCAGAAGAGCACACCGGGTGCCTCCTGTCAGCTAAGTACAGGAAACTGAGGCTACAATTCACACACACTCACCAACACTGGACAATAGAAGATGGGGAAACGTTGCTGGTCTGATGAGTCTCCAACCCGGGATTGGAAGGTGGACCTGAGAAAGTGGCCAAGGGGTCTATGTGTAAAGAGCAGCTCAAGGAAGTCAAACGTTGCCATGAAATTCATGTCCCTGATGAGTGAATGTAACTGTAAGCTGTTTGCAGAGACCCTTAAAGGAATCTATAACTGAGTTGATATGAACGACCAGTTAACTGTCACTCGTTTTCTCCAGTAAACATCATACGGGAGCTCTTTGATTCAGTTGACTTACTGATGATTGTAGAAATTTAAAGAAATTAAACTATGTAAAGAACTTTCTCAGTTTAGTTTAATCACTTGTTTAAATGTAAGATGTTATCAACACCTGACCAGTTTTCCATTTATTAAGAAAATGTCTCTGAACATGGCCGTTTCTATGCTAATGTGACAGTAAGAGGGATTCCACCCAAAGCTACATAACACAAAAACGGTCTTGCTACTTTAGGAATATATCTCTCTTACAACACATATGCAGTAAGTATGTCTGTGGCTGTCAGTAGCATCACTGGTCCTTGAGTTGTTCAGACTGCAGCAGAGCCAAAATGAAGTCTAGGGCCTATATTATCATTCGTGGTTAATCTGTTTCTCTGTGTGTTTGTGTGCTCACTTCTCTACATGTGGGCTCTTGAACAGCTGACAGCTTCTCCTTTTAAGACAGCTGTAGCCAACAAACCAAGGTTCCCACTGAGAGCTATTTTAGATTTTGCAATCAGCCCCTTTGCAAGAGTTTCCGTTGCACTCTTCTTACATCCCAATATAGCCCCAAAATGGATGCTTTGGAAATCAGGGAGTTAGCTCCAGCAGTCCAAACAGTGCCTAAGTATATCAGCCCTGAGCCTTTGCCCTGTGGACGCCCCCTCACCCACCCTCTCCAGCTTTTTTGCTTTCCAGAGACACGCCATTGGTCTGGCCACGACACAATAGAGCTATTGCATTTGCCCGTCAACCCATCATCAGAGATTATCACTGCAGTGATCTTTGGGCCCACAGTAGCTGATGGAGGATATCACAGTCTGACTGTCTGACCCAGCTAATCCCATCAAACCTTGGCTAATGCTTAACCCGCATCTATTTGAGACTGCTTTGGAAACATACAAATGTATTTTGGTTGGTTACGGCTAAACATGCAAACATAGAAATGTCTTTCTATTCAGAGGAAAAAAACATGTTAATTTTGTAACTGCTAAAGTGCAGTGATACTGCGAAGGAATAACCCCTAACCATGTATTTTGTAGCATGTAAACGTAACTGTACACTGATTCAATCCACAGTCACAACCTTCAATAAACTCCATCCACATCAAATTATACATAAATAGAGAATATACGGTTGTGTGTGCTATATTTAGTTTGAAAATACTTAATATGGTGAAACTGAGTTTAGTCATTAGAGAAGAAATGACAGATGAATCAAACAGCTAGCTAGCAGACAGCTGTGGACAAGCAGCTAAATAGATATTTGCAAAAGCCTGGACTACAAATGAGATGTGTCTCTATGGCGAATTTCACTTTTTTTTTTAGCTTGTTGTTTTACAGCCTGAAAATTTACTGCTTCTTGCACTAACACCTCAGGAGGCAGCTGTTTTTGGTGCATAAGCTAAGCTTACTATAGCTAGCCCTACTGCTAACCCTGTTGTACAAAACATTTAACATAATGGAGCACTGTGTAAGTTAGGATTAAATATTTCTTTTATTTTATGGACATTAAAATATATATATAAAAAAAGAATTTTCAGTTTTGTGTGCTGGATTTACACTGAAAAGATTTTGGGGAAAAATGGCGAAAACGAGAGAGGAATCAAACAACTAGCTTAGATAGCTGTGAACAAACAGAGTTTTCCTATAACCTGGTCTATGAAGAAGATGAGAAAGACAGTCCCAGGTGTAATTTTACCTTCTTTTAGCTTGTTGTTTAACAGCCTGAAAATTAACTGGTTCTTACAGTAACATGTCAGGAGGCAGCTGTTTTTTAGTTCATACGCTAACCCTAGCTAGCCCTACTGCTAACAGCATGTGATTTAGGACACAAGTCTAAAATATTTCTCAGGTGTTTATGGGTACCAAAATATAAAGCCTATGAGAATATGCAATTGTGTCTGCTAGTTTTACATTAAAAAGACTTAACATGTTGAAATTAGGTTCAGTCATCAGAGCTTTTCTAGTGGTCAGTTATACAAGAGGCAAGATTGGAAAACATAAAACCGTTATTTGAGTAAGATTGTTTAAAAGCTTTGGCACTCACTGAGTTGTACCGGCTTATAAATCAGTTATTAATTTAATCTTTCCTCCAGAGTTTCATCTTGTCAGTCACAGAAGAAAAAATGACAGATGACTCAGGCAGCCAGCTTGGTACCCCGGGGTTAATCTGTTGCATGTCAGAGTCAAGGGGTTGATGGTTGAGAAAAGACCAGGTGACTTCACAGGAGAGGAATGTTGGCAGGGTGTGCGTTTCAAGAGGACAGCTGCTTGTCTCTCAGTGTGCAGGCTGAAGGTTTTAATTGACCGGGACGTTGATGCAATTCAACTTTCCATTAGGCGACTTGAGACTCAGATTGGCTGGGAGGCAAAATTCCTGAGCATTTAGGGGATGGGTTTATTTATATACCTGTCTTTACAGTGTGCATGTGAGTGACGTACTGCAACGCCACATGATATGTATACTGACGACACGTAGAAAGAATCTGGTAGTTTACTGGGCTTGTTTATCACATAATCCGCAACCATCCTGATTGTAGTTGATCATGTAGACTTGAATTCCTGCAGGTGTCCCTGCCTCCATTCATGCGTTAAATAGTGTTAGTCTAAGATAAGAGAGGAAGTTGTAGTGCTACTGCACTTATTGGAGAGCATGCAAAGGTTGAAAAGAGCTATAGCTCACTCCCAAATCCCAAACCCAAAAATACATGTGCCCTTTGGAGGACCCGCTGTTATAAAAATGGGTCATAAGCAGAAGCACTGAAAATAGGGGGTGAGGGAAAATTATGAGTATGCGGTGGGTTTGTTTCAAAATATCTCTCTATATATGCAGTATGTTGCAAATGTAAAATGTAATATTAAAAATGATTAATTAACAATATCTGACACCAACAATTGCAGGTAATGCAGTGCTTGTAAAGCAGTGCTGTCACTCTGGAGTCAGAGGCAACAGATTATATATGCTCACTGCACAACCTCTTCATTTTTAGCTTGCCCCCCTCCATAAGTCAAAGTCTGAATGATGCGCCCTCTTATACAAGAGCAGTTTAGTCCATAAGCACATCTGATCTTTGTAAGGGTTAAGGTAGAGAGCAGCTTTCACTGCACCATCAGACTTAAATGTAAAACTGTAATCTGACAGTTCTAATTCCTTGCCATGGTGTCATCTTATTAAACAAAATAACCCTGTTGATATTAGATCTTGGATACAAATGCCAATATATCATATTAAGGAATAATACATTTCACTATTAATATTGACCATAAATAGAATAAAGCAGGTATATAAAGTGAATAGATGAATAGATTTACCAGCTAATAATGTTTCACAGTTAAACTAAAAAAAACAAAAATGATGGGGTTAACTTTAATTATCTATAAAACACCATATTTTACAAGCTAGTTAATCGCTTCCCGTGAAGACACCACTTGACTGCAGTATCTTTAGTGTTTGTCCGGCTGCTTTGCTGAAAAATATGATGACACAATTTCTAAATTAAAAAGAAACTTTTTCTGAATTAGGTTGGAAAAAAGTTTATATTGGTAAAAAATATTTTATGTATCTTTAATGGGCAAACTACAATAATCTGGGGTTCCCCAAGGCTCAATATTGACACTCCTTCTCTTGCATAAACCACCTTCTTTGGCTCAGTATACCCAACTGTACCGATCTTTCCTGCCTGGTGACCCCCATGCTTTCAGCGTGCCACCACCATAGCTACATGGGTATAAGAAAGCTACCTTTAACTAAATCTACCAAAGATTGAGCTATAAGTCATCCTGCTCTTTTTTCCATTCAACATAATATTAACACAAAAATCCTATTCAACCTTCTCCTTTACAAAGATTGCAAGAAACCTAGCCACTGTTACTGATTACTGGTTGTCCTTCTCTGACCATGTTTCATCGCCTTGAGTACTGCAACATCCTACCAGCAGGCCTTCCACCATCAGAGTGAAACCGTTAAAAACAACAGAGGCACATATGGTGTTTGATCCACCGAAAACAAAACATTTAAAATTGAATCCGGCCATTAGTCGCAGCTGGAATCAAATTCAAGTCAATGATACTTGAGTAACTGCTGGTTCTGTTCCCAGCTACCTAAATTCAGTCATACAAGCCAATGATCTCGACTACTGTGTTCCTTAAGGAACAAGATCTGGCCATGTCATCCCATGCACAAGCTGGTTTTCATAGTGCTCTCATTTGTTGTTCTATGATGATGAAATGAGCTACAAAATGGTATCAGAACAGACTTGTCCGTCTCTAGTCTATTGAAGACTCATCTCATGGGGAAGGGCGGTCGTCCACTAATTGGAAGGTCAACCGATCGATTTCCAGCTATTCCAGACTTTTGTCAAAGTGTGGTTGGGCCCCTCTGAACCCCATGTTGCCTCTCAATGTGTCTTTCAGGGTCTGAATGTGTATATAAGCACTTAACATATACTTAGAAGTGCTGCATGAGTGTGCGCATGTGACTGGGTGACTGGGACGTGTTTTAAGTGGTCAGATAAGACTTGTGCTATGCAGTCCATTTCCTTTCTGAGAAAACTTTCTCTATCCTAATATGAACAACCCACCCTAACTTACACTTTACCTGCTCATTATCGGCCATTTAAACTTTAAACATTACTTTTCTTTTCTTCTTCTTACTGTGCTGAAGCTTGAATTTTACTCCTTACTATCAAGCTGCTTTGGCTAAAAGCAAAAGCAACATAACTAGAAGCTCTCAGAGAGCGCAGACCTCCACAAAGCCACAATATTTATTTATTTTTGCCAGTGATTGTGGGCATTATTTTTGAGTTAGAAGCTCTAATGGCAAATTTATCCCCATCTCCCTATTATAAAGAATCCTTAAAAAAAGATTTCCAGGGTTTGGGTCTGAAGAACGTGGGTTCAAGCCCCCGGTCTAGCAACTAAGACCCTTAACCCCCAACTGCTCCCCGGGCGCTGGATTCTGGCAGCCCACTGCTCCAAGCAACCAGGATGGGTTAAATGCAGAGAAAGTATTTCCCCACTGTGTGACTAATAAAGGATTATTATTATTATTCAACTTCTGAGATTTCCTGAAAATTGAATCAAAATCCATCCACCACCTTCAGAGTTATGATGCTAACAGAATGAAAAACCAACGCCATTGAATACATGATACCGTGGCAGGAGGGAAATATTACGTAATAGCTGTCAAACAATACAACAGGCTCTATAAAGTAGTGTTACTAAATCAAATATATCCTCAATAAATCATATTCTTAGAGTGTTATCTACCAAGACCACTTTTCTATTCTACACAGTATAGGAAAGATGTTCTAGCATCTGTGTTTGGAAATAAGAAGCCGTTACTGAACTGCCTTAAAGGAACATTGCATAACTTTCTGACCTTATGGTTCTGTGTTTCTGACTCATTTTGATACCACACTGACTTTTATTATGTACATTCCTGGAGTCGTCGTTGCCCTGCAGCATCCCGGGGTTGAGAAACTGAACTTAACAACGTGTTCCAGCCCGAAGCATCACCTTTTGCTTTATTGCTTGGTAATTTCATTGCACTTTTTGTTGCAATGACAATAAAGTTCTATTCAATTCTATTGCACTCCAGCAACTGGATTTTACCACAGTGGTGGTTTGAGACGCACACCAAGGCTGATTCATCAAAGAAACCCAGGAGGACATTATTGGAGGAAGCAAGGAAAAGAAAGCATGAACGGGATGGAGCAAAGGATGAGAGAAGACTGACTGAAAACATAGGACTGACATTTATTGGATGGAGAGATCTCAGAGAAGAGACAGGACGCAATAGGGAGGCTAAATTTCGTTTGGGGGTGAAGTGAGAAACTTTCCGAAGGTTAATTGTGCTGCTTTAAAGATGCAGTGTAACAAAATCAAACGCCAGTGACAGAAAATTTTAACACACTAAACAGAATTTCTGTTGGTATGTAATCACTTCTCTAACATAACTGTTTCTATTCTCTTAGAATGAGACATTCCTATCTACTCACCATGGGTCCACATACATAGCAACTGCTACATTTTTCTACGGTGTCTCTGAATGGACAAACAACTCTGTGAGTAAACATTTAAAACTGCAGTTGCGGCTTTGCCTGAAAGGAGGTAGAACCACAGAAGAAGACAGTACACATGTAGTTACCTGTAGTGCAGTCATCTCTGCACCTGAGCCCGCCGGATCCACTCACACATGAAAAGATCTTTATGTCTGGAAGAAGTTTGGCCACTGACGGCCACCGTACATTCACAACTGTGCTTGGCATTTCTATGCTTCTCTTTACCGCTAGATGGCTGTAATCTTATATACTGCACCTTTCAGCAGGGGGTGAATTCTCAAAAAATTTTCAGAAAATCTAGAAAATGAAATGCAGAAGACAAGCGTGTAGTGAGACGACATAATTAAAAGAGTATTTCAGTCTTTCGCTAAGGTCCCAACTACACTAGATGTGGAGCTGTTTTCAGCCATTAACAAAAGCTGAGTTCAGGAATCAACCAATTCAACACTGACTTTTCTTTTTTATAGCTCCTGATTATGATGATTACCCGACCCTAGTGACACATCCATGAGTTGGAGTTAGAAGGAAGTCCTACTTATCATAGATCAGGTGCATTGATGGTTTGTTGGTAAATAAGACCCTTAGACCTCTTGGTTTCCAACCATATCAGTTCTGTTTTACCTTCATCTATATGTACTTACACAAACAGTGTGAGTATTTTCACACTTTAAAAAACAGAATAAATACTCACATTAATGTCTGCATGTCTCCTGGCTCTCCATGGAGGAGGGGTGTTGCTGGGTGCAGCAGCAGGGCTTGCCCCTTCGCCTGACCCCGATGGTTCAGAGTGTGCAGAGGTGGACTGGTTGTTTTCTGGTCCCACAGAGTTAACCAGACCCTTCTGTTCCTCCTTGGGCTTAGATTGTGTACGCACATGGCCATTCTCTAAGCCTTCCCCGTCGTTCTTCCTCCTTACATCGGCAGGATTCCTTTCGATCTTTATTCCAACGAGACCCTCCACCAAGCGGCTGAGGGTCTCCAGCTTTGCTCTGAGCTGGAGGTTCTCCTCCTGCAGCCTGGTCACTGCCTCGGCCAGGGGTCCATTGCAGACGCACAGCTCGTCGATCCGTTGCTCTATCCGCTGCTTGAAAGCGCTTACGTCCACATGTACTTCCCTCACAGCCGCTTGCAAGGTGGCTTTGAACTGAACTAAAGCTTCGCTAACCATTGCTTCCTGAGCTGCCTCTTTAGCTTCATCCATTTTTGCTTTCCCGACTCCCACTTTGTTTTCAAGTCAAATGAGCGGTGGGGTGGTCAGTATGGAGCTCTTATTCAAAGTCCTACAAGTCTCTTGTCTATCCCTTTTGGGTCTTTAGATCTCTTGAAGAAAATATTCTGTACCCTTTTCTCTTCTACTTTCTTCAGGTGTTTCTGTCTTCCATGCCACTTTTATAGAAGTTTCAAGAGGCCTTTACAGGATAACCAGGGTTGCAGAAAGATTCCTCGGCAGCAGCTTTTTACAGTCCCATCACGCTCCATGGAGGACTTCTCTCAACATATCTGTTTTCTTACTCGTTTCTTTCATCTGTCACAGCAAGAGCACTTGTTATTTATCAGTCATGGAAAACGCATACACAATGACATCTTGGAAAACAGATTAGGTACCACATGAACAGATCAGGTTGTTATTACACGGAGAAGATGGGGAACGATCAAACTAACCTTCTGAAGGAATCCAGTTGAAGTGGCAAATGGTTTTCTTCTACCTTCCTCTGTAAGTGCATCAGCTCGTGCTGGACGCCGGCTGCCCCTGCTCAGTGTGTTGTCTGAGCTATGTATGTCCCTAAGCTCGGGTGCAACAGGTTTGCCTCTGTATTTTGGGACAGAAAGGGGGTGGGAAAAGATCAAATGCAGAGGAGGAGCCAGAATCATCCCAAACTTTCATCTCCTTTAGCTGACATTTGTTAATTGAGAGGATGATCGCAGAAGTTCATCAAAGCAAAGACCAAGTTAATTTTGTAATGAGACGGTTTTCCAGGAAGACCAGAACAATGCTGATGCTTAACCTGAGAACACCAGATGCCAATACTGCATCGATTATGTAAGAGAAAATCATAAAACAGAAGTCTGCTGGTAAAGTCAAAGTTTGTGCATTTAAAAGTTCAAAAAACTAACATGGCTCTGGGATTTGGTTCGTTTACCACAATTACATTCAAAGAAATGACATTAAAGGACATTTACTAGGGAAAAACGAATGTTTTATGTATGATAATCTCAAGTAATACAACTTTAAATCACATTAAAGAAGAAATATTAACCTCTGTTACAGTCTGAAAATAGTCATTTTGGTTACCAGTAAAATGGAAGTGATAGATGAGAAAATACTTTTAACATTAGATTTATCTGAAAATAACCTCTATCATAAATATTTATCTCTGTGTTAATGTCTTTGCAGTATTATTTATATTTCACGTTTATTTTTTTACTCAACACTCTACTGTACTTGCACTCTTTTTCACTAGCGCTGTGTGCTACTGTGTTAAGGAGCCTTGCAATGCAACAGTTTCCACCTGGGATTATTAAATGCTAGTGATCCTGTGAAGTGGGATTTAAAAAACAACATTAAAAAATGTAAATGATTTAATTGCGAAAAGATGTAAAAGTTAATTCTAAACTGTAAAGTTTTTGTTTGCTTTACTGGCGAACATGACCTCTAACATTTAATAATGAAGATGTGGTAGGTAGTTGTAGGTTCCTTTTAAGAAAGATTTTACAAACAGCTTCTATATGACACGAAAGCTGTGATCCTCAGTGTTTGCAGCTGAACCACAGACGTCAGCTTCTGTCAGCAGCGCCCCCAAGTGGCCATGATGCCACATTACTGCTGAATGACGCCGTACAGGTACAAGATGAGCAGGCATAATGCGAAATCCGGAGTTTGACCATCTTCAGACATCGTTGCTTACATCCATTTAAATAACTGAAAACATCTTGAAGAGTTACACAGGGGGAAGTTAGATGGATGCAACAAGTACTTGAGCTTAAATAATTAATAGTTATTAAATTGCCATTTAAAGGAAAGTTTGACACTTTTGGAAATATAAGTTCCTTCAGAGAGCTAGATGTTCCTCCATTTTCCTACTTTCCTACTTTCTGAAGAGGTGGTTACATTGCCGTTTTTTTAACCTTGTGTATTAAAGCAGGTAGTGTGGCTGTTTGCTAACTTTCTCCAAATGTCACATTTTCCCAAAGACACAGTGGCGTATCCAGGAAATTATCAGTTGGGTGGCCAAGACAAGACAGACGCTAGTGGGGGGGCATCGATAGATTTCACCAACTTCCATCAGGCCCATTGTTAACTTTGGGCAGAATCAGTAAGTGAAATCCAGGAATTCATGGGTGTCTGTAAACCCTTAAAAAACAGCTTTAAGCTCTTTCCACGGTTAAAAAAACCCAAAACAGTCTGATTGCAGATTTTAGAGATTACAGAAGGCATGGATTAACCAGCTTAACAAAGCTCGAGTCGTTTATCTCACAGAAGGCTTTAAAAATGACGCTGCAGAGTAAACACCCAGAAAGAACGATGATCGACAACTTAACGCAAGTTTAGCTGTTTCTGTAGCGGCTGGAATCTACTGAATGAAGACTCGGCTTTTAACCCACACCCCTCCACCCATATTTCACACACTGGTTTCCACGTTGGTTCTCTTTACCAAATACATCAGTAACAGTTGTTGGCACTTTTGCATTTAATTTCTTTATTTGCATTTTTACTATTGTGTATTTATTTTTATATTATTTATTTTTTATGTTATTTTAAATTTAATTATATTCTATTTTATTCCACTCTTTTTATTTTATTCTGTTGTATTTTTCTGTATATAAATTTAGACATTAGGAGGTTAAAACAATTTAAATAAGACCATGCGAAAATAAAAATAAATATTGATGATAAAAGTAAGAAGACGGTCGTTTGCTTGCTATGTTAATAACTACCAGTCAGAATTGGGATAGCCAATGAAATTTTCAGAAATGAAGGAGAAATGAAATCCGTTAAAGTGACTGACAACTTTATACCCTTGCAATTGATCCTAATTCCATCACTTTCCAAGCAAAATCATCTGGATGTCCTGTTTAGGGAGG
Source organism: Rhadinocentrus ornatus (assembly GCA_037177495.1). Taxonomy (NCBI): domain Eukaryota; kingdom Metazoa; phylum Chordata; class Actinopteri; order Atheriniformes; family Melanotaeniidae; genus Rhadinocentrus; species Rhadinocentrus ornatus. Next base: position 24,534,674 of record JBAMHW010000017.1, on the reverse strand, counting down.
AAGAATCATTATTATCCCGAAAGTTACAGATTTCCTTTTTTCTTCCTCAGTGAGACGACGATTGAGACCATGATATGACACCGTGGATGCACTCATATTGTGGCATAAAAATCTAGATTTTCCTTCTTCTTCTTTTCAGGTGGAGGATGCAGGAGATGCATATTACAACTGATACGAGGACATCAAGTGTGAGCCTCGTCAGCAACAGGACTACAAGATAATATGAAACTATGTACCTTCTAATATATTTTAAAGGTTTAAGTTTACTGAGACAAATCAACATAAACCAGAGACCTGCTCAAAACAGTCTATCAAATCAAATTTATTGGATTTTAAGGGGGGGTGCTCTGAATTCACAGGTTGCAGTTACAATACTTAACTCTTCCCATTATTTCATAAAACAGTTTAGTCTCACTTCAGAAAGGGAATTACCTGGGGGAAAAAAGAAGACAGATTCATCTATATTGTTTTCTATGTCTGAAAAATTAGAGTACTATCAAAAATAATGTGGGCCAGGAAGTATTAAAGGTTGTCATAGTGTTGCATTTAACTTAGTTATAAACGCTGAATAAAATCCAATTATTTACACATCCACTAAAACAGAGGCACAGCAAACAAATGCAAGTCTATTTTAGTATATATATATATATATATATATATATATATATATATGCGTGTTTAAAGGTTCTTATCTTAATACATATAAGACATAATTATGATATAAGACATAATGGGATTTGTATTTAAATCATTGATGAAATGCTGCAAAATGTGAAAAACTACCAAAAAAAACTATATAAATCTCTTAATTTTTATCAGAATTAAATTATTTTATTGGAGTTAGATTTCATGATCTCTATCAACGATCTAGCTACATATGCATAGCAGTTTAAATACAACTGATTTCCATGAATTATGAACGGCTGCTGTGAACACCAAAATGACGTAAAACACTCAATTAGACAATGATAATCAACCCGATGAATACAGCTACAACCTGTAAACGCTGCCTGTCACGCTGAGCTTTGTGGACATCACAGATTTTCCACAAGGCACTGTAGACTAAGTTCGGGTCACTGTCCACAGATCAAATCGTTCCAAGCAACACGTTTTTTGCGATGCCTAAAACTCAAGCCTTTCCAGACTAAAATGCATTTTATCAACCAAATGCAGCATTTACACATCATATCAGAGGAAAGTGCAGAATATTGTTGCTTTATGCTAGTTACTCCCCATCCAGCATGCAAACTAATCCATATTCTCTTTAAACCTTTATTCCCACCTCATCCCCAGTACAAATCCTCAAATAATCATGAGGAAGCCGGCCAAGGTGAATGGGTGTGGGAAAGTAGGGAAAGCAGCAAAGTGGCAGAAATTATGTGACAGAAGCATTACAGACTATTATCAGTTTGTTCTCCAAAAGAAACTTTAATATGCTGTGGTAGTAGCCCTGGTATTGGTGTAGGCCTTTACTGGAGTGTTTAAACAACTCAGCGTTTAAAACTTGGAGTTTACAGCCTCAGACACTCGACGCCTGGCTGTGTGATAAAGTTTACTGGAGGGCTTCAGTGTACTTATGCTTGCATGAGTTAGCTAAGAACGGTGTAAGCTTATCCTAAGCTGTCAGCATCAAGTCTACCATAATTTTTATGGTTATGTTAGCCATATGTGGTAATATGGTATCTAATTTTAGCATATAGCTTGTAGCCTTGAATACTATGCTAAGTATTCTGCATAATGGGGTAGTCTGAAGATAAGTGTTAGCAACAAGTCTGCTATAACTTAGCACAATGAAGTGTTAATATGAGTTTGATTGCTTCAACATAAAAATAGTAGCACAGTGTAACACAAAGTGCTAAACAAAGTCTTGACCTATATCTATTCTAACCTTTGAGGCTGACAACAATCTATAAAGATTAAGTATGGAGTGTGATAGTGTGATCACCATACAGCAACATGTCAAAAGATGTACAAGAAAAGCTTTAAAGGAATTCACACTCAAAATACGCTAACATTTATTCAACCATTAGCTGAAACTAATGGTGTGTGATATGAGCAGGGGATCCAGAACGATCAGAGAAAGACGCTAAAATGTTCTCACTGACTAAACCTCCAAACACTAAAACCCACTAATGGTTTTAGCTTGGAATTTAATGACATAGCAGTTTAGAGTAGCTAGCATATGCTAATTGAGCTAACTCATATTAGCACTATAGGAATTCAAAACGAAAATAATTTTGTCCATCACCAGCTAACACAGTGTTACCTTAGAGCTTGATATGACTAAGTAGTTAAAATAGTTCGCATAAGCTCAATGGCAATTAGATAAAAAATGCAAAAGTGTTAGCATGCTAACCTACTGGTTGACAATTGCTCAAAGTATTGTGCTAGCTTGGCGACTGCAAAGATAGTTAGCATAGGCTTTAGAACAATTTGACCTAAAGTGTTAAAATGTTTGTAAGCTAAAACAACTTTCTAAAAGATATAAAATATTAGCTCAGAAGTCACTAGTGCAATAAAAATATTAGCATGGAACAAATTCCCACTCAAAACAAGTTTTATTTTTGTGTGTTAGCTTGGAATTCAGAGGTTTAGATATGCTCTGCAGTAATTAAACAAAATTAAACTAAACAAAGTTGATGGTAAAACGTAAGCAATGAAATTAGCACTGAAAATGTTTGCAAGAAACTCATTGTTGCAGTTGCATGGCCATAAATCAACTCGCACACGGCTTGGTGTAAAAGAAAGAGGAGCTTTCCACACAATGACTAAGCAAGATGCTAAAATGTTAGCATTAAAAGAATTTCCTACATGACGCAGATTTCAGTTGGAACTGATTTAATGATTTTGTTATTCACCAGTCAACTGAAGTGTGCCAGTGTGGTGCAATCACTGGTGTCCAAAACCTAGTTTATTAGTTTAATCCTGATGTTAATAACCACCACGGTATGTAGAAGAAATGCGGCTAGCCTGCATTTCTTCCATTACAGCCGAACATCTGCAACTCTGCACCAAAAGGGATAAGGTTGGTGATCAGTTAGGTTAGAAATGGCTGCCTTTACAACGAATCACGTTTTATGCACTGAAAACCAAATAAAACCATCTTTAATTTTAATTATTGCAACTGAGGTGCCTGACAGTCTTTGGTTAACCAACCCTTCATCGTGTAATTATTGATTGTGTGATCATCTTTGTAGACAATCTGTTTCATCATCTTACAGTAAACCTTGATGCACACATGTATGAACTATGTCAGTAAACTACACACCCGGGGCAAAGCGGATTCACTTAGATTTTTAATTAGATTTAGTTATGGCCACTCTTCATGCCTTCAACCTTTTATGCTTCCTACCAAACATCTTCCGGTGTTGGACCAGATGACATTAACAATCCAAACTATTAGCAGCGGACGTAAAGCTGCCTGTCATCACACAGCAGCCAAGCAGCGTAACCAGGCCGGAGCGGCACGCTCTAGTAACGTCAACGCAGACAAGCACTTTCGTTGGGAGGCCTTTTTTCTTGTCTAACCTGACGCGCACGAGTTGAACTGCAAATATGCTTAAAAAACTGAACAAACACGAATCAAAAGAAAAATAAATAATTGATAAATTGAGAGACATGGTATTAAAGTCAGGAATGTTTGGTGTACTATATTACTTCAAACTTAGACTTTTTAATTTACTTCTTTCATTCTTTTCACCTTTAAATTGAGTTGCCACAAATGACTTCATTCCAGGAAAGTCTGTGAAGCTCAAACTATTAAAACAGGCTTTTAAACCTAAAAAAGTTGCTTTCTGCATTATGCAATATTTAATCCAAAATAAACAAGAAAAAACAAAAACAGAAATTAAGATGACCACGACCACAACATGTGAACAGAAACATCTTCTTGCCTGTTTTTTTTCTTCTGTGAATTTCATGGAAGGTCACAGTGTTTGAAAACTGGGATCTATAAATCTCCGTGCACAGCTGCACTGCCCAGAAACTGCTGAGTGGACAAGCAGCAGATAATCCTGGCGACAGATGGCGGCAGAGAGGATGGCAGACTCCCCCGGCAGCTCTGTACATCTTCACAACAGATCAGCCCAGAGACCATCGTTATGAGCTAAAACGAAGGACAGGCAGGGGCGGTGGGAAGGGAGGTGGTTGGAAAGGAGACAACACTCGGCCACAAGAGAGGAATGGCCTGCAGCCTTTAATCTTAAATAAAATATCAATTGTTTGCATGCTATGAAAGAGGAGATGTTACAGAAAACACAGAGAGAAAAGGGAGAAATCTGCTGAAAGAAACAAGGGAACCAAACAAAAAGAGCATGGGATGTTTCCAGTAACAGTGGTCCGATCAGCTCTCCTGGGTCGCAGCCAAACCGAACAAGCGAGCCATTATTCTGCTGCTCGCCCCTCCTAACAACCTCAGCTCCGTGCCACTCATCGGTAAACAGGCTGTCCACCAACGAGCTGACTCAGCACTTTCTTCCTGCACTCCAGCCATGATGTGTGTTCATGCTAAAAATTTAAATCAAGGGTTAAGTAGAAATGTCTGATCTGTAAAGTACAAAGTATTTACATCAAGTGACTCTGATCCCATCAGTAATCTGGACAAGATCCTTATGGAAACAAGGTGACCTAATAAGCGATAAAACGCCCAAACGCAGGCTAAACTCAACACAACCAGCAACTTTGCTGCTTCATCTTCATGTAGTCTGCTAGCTTATGAGGCCTTCAGCAGAGAATATACTTGCTTTTTATCATGCAGACACGTGTTGATCATTTGGAAGATTCGTTTCTGCTCTTCCTCAGAAATTATTGCTTCGCGTTCACAAGCTGCAAAATAAAGGCCACCAGTAGGGGGCAGCGTAGGACGTAAGGTCACCGGGCACACAGAGGTTAAAATAACGCAAAGTGCTGCAGCCATTTTTTGGCTGCAATTGCAAAATTTAACTTACTAACCTTGTCTGTTGTCGCCATGTTTATCATTACAAATTTTGAAACTCCATCTTGAGTTTTCTGACGCGCCCCCTGTTGGAATCATGTGGTAACAAACGTAGAACACAATGGGCTCATTTATGCTCCCGCAACATACAGAAATGAGTACGGCGGTGTCAAACGTCGCGCACTGCCGTGCATGCTTTACGCTGGCATGGTTGGTAGGCAATGCCTCCAGCAGAGGGCAGTGCAGAGCTCACAGTTCACCTCCAAGTTACGACATCGGCTTCGGTGGCAATGTAGCAAACATGGCGGAGGAGATCGTGGTGAGCTGTGCTTTAAATACTTCCTGACTTCTTCGTGTTTCCTTTCCGCAGTCACACGCAGGGATGTCACCATTACAGAGTTTATTAGTAGATTGTCGTCAAATAAATAATCACAATTTTCCAATAAAGATTATTCTGCATTAATTAATTTCCCAACATTTTAAATGTGTAAAATCACACGAACACTCCTTACAGGTCTAAGTTCTGTCAAAATGAACGTGTCAATGCAAAGAGACGAATCTGTGGAATTAACGCGCTAGTTTTTCCCCCCTTTTTTAAACGCATAAACAAAGTCAATGTTTAACAATCTGAATTTGGCATTATCTCGTCAAGAGAAGCGGAATTTGTGTATGTAGGTCTTTTATCACAGCTGCAAACAATCCACCAGAAACCGATTTATCCTCCTTATTTCTGAAGATTCTGACGTTTTTCCAGCCGAACACGCAGATGACGGCCCGTCGGACACATAACTCAGCTTGGTTTCGCTAACGCCACCGTCTCTGGTGGAACTGCATTCACAACGGAGCCGGTTGCCTACACGAGCACGAGCTTAAAAAGCAAGTATATTTCTGGTCTTACAGTAAATAGTATTAGAAACTTAAATAAATATTATGTATTAATTTGCCAGATTAGCACAATTAGCCATAATTCACAGTTCGGCAAACGTGACAATGGAGGTAAAAACGAAGAGGGGACAGATGGTGATGGTAAAACCACCAGATAGACTGAGGCGAGGCTTTTGCAGTAGCTAATGTTAAGCATTACAGTTACCATGACAACAGCTGTCTAAAAAGCCACAGCAAGATTTATATTCAACTGATTTGAAATATTTTGGTATTAGTTGTGATAAACATGACTGTGGTCGTAAACGTGTCCATGTGCACTACAGAAAAACTAAATCCAAGTATGATCATCGTTTACATGTCAATATTATAACACACGGGAGGCGGCAACATGAGACCATGATATGTGGTGAGGAGTAGAAATGCACTGAAGTTAGATGACGGGTCAATTTCAAAGATTGAAAAGCGCATAAATGAGGAGGTGTGGATCACATTGAGCCGACGCCAGTGTTGCACACTAACCATCCACCACAGCCTCTTTTGCATAGATTGAATGAAAAGGACACAAAAAAAGGCCATTAACACATAAAGCCTGAGTGATTAAGAATGTAATCTACTAGTCAAATCACCTCTAGATGGTGTAAATAAAAACATATTTCTATACATTTCTTCAGGAGAAACAAAGCAAAGTGAAGCATGAAATTCTGATTCTCTTTCATTAAAGATAAATATCCATCTGCAACTGGAAGTTAGCATGATAATGGTCCTCTAGTCAAGATATAAGTCAGTTAAACTATTTTTCTAATGAAACTAAAAGATGATCAAATCTCTAAAAAGTGTCTGAGCTGTATGAACAGCCTGATGGTTTAAGTGCTCAGTTCAACACCTGATACAGAAGTGCATTCAAATCTCTGCATCTGCAGAGAAACTCCTAAGTACTTATCAGAAACCAAAGCTCTTAGCATCCTAGATATTTCTTTCTTTTTAATGTTTGGAAATTTCACTCGTAAGTCTGCCTGGGTGAGACACAGCTCACCTTATTGCTCTGACCTGGCCCTGAGATCAGGAACTACGCTGTTTTAGCCATTTATATCCCTACTTCCAACCCTCAGAGACGGCGTCAACCCCAACCAAGCTGCCCCGAGATCGGCTCTGCCTGTCAGCATCCAGTGTAATCACCAAACCCTCACATACGGGACATTTGCACTAACTCAGCAGGAATTTTAACAGAAAACTTTGTACATCCTTCCACTTTGCTCCAAGTTCATCTTAATAAGGTACATTTCGAGATCGAGGACCTAATGTTTTCTTCAGACGACCAAAATAAGACCTTCCAAACTGAAATCCTGAAAATGTTTAATCTTGTTAAAAAAGGAGGAAAGCTGATGGACAAGGTTTGAAGTGATGAACAGCGGTGAAAAGTCACATTAACTGGGTACTATTTGTAGCTCTCGAATGTGGATGAGGCGGCTGTTCCCTGCACGCTGTGCCAGAACACTCATCCCCGCCCGAGTCTCTGCTCCCTCTCGCCAGCGTGTTAAAGGATGAGAGGAAAATAAGCTATGACATCACTGTAAAACTCAACCTGCCGTAACATCCGCTCCCTGTAACAGACGTTTCCCAGTCAGCAGCAGCTGTAAACACAGTGGGAGTAAAATAAAGAGCAAGTCTCTCCACGTTAGTTCGTCTTTAGGATCTAGTGCATTAACGGTGAGGCGAACGCAGCCCTCCCATCACCGCTGTATATGTAGAGCAGTGTTAACATCCAGGTCAGTCTAATCCAGAAAAGAAAAGAACAATTAAATCACCCAGGTTCAGTAGTAGCATTAGATCGGTGGTGAGATAGTCCGCTTCGGCAGCAGATTTGTAACAGAGGAGTTGAAGGGTGCAGAAAATGCCCAGGAGTTGTGGAACGAGAGCAGGCAGTCCTGGTACTACAGTACGATGGTGGGGTTGAGTTAGTAGCTGAGTGTGTGGCTGGAGTGAGCAGTCGTGAGCTGAATATCAATCATCCTTGCAGCTGTCTGCGACGGCGGCCGCGGGAGGCGAGTGCGGGCTGCGGCTGCGCTGGTACAGGCGGTAGCCCTTCCTGCAAAGCAGCACGAACCAGTACACCTGCGGCGCCAGGATGCACGAGTTGCCCAGGTTGGCGGACAGCGGGAGGTGGAACGGCACGCTGTACAGAGGGATGCCGTAGTGGCGGCCATACATCCAGTACATGTAGGGGAAGAGGGCAATGCGGCACATGAAGAAGGTGAACAGAACCATCCCACCGTTGGCCTTGTGCAGCCAGCCATCCTGGAGGCTGAGCTGGGGAGGAGACAAAGACGGGAGGGATGATGTCAGATCAGAATAATTCACACTTAAACATTTTTGTAGATGAAATATGAAGATAAATCATAATGTTTGGGACAAAGAGCTAACTCTGCTCATCTGATGTGGACGTAAAGCCTGTTCTCACACAAACACACTGCTCTGAGGTTTGTGGCATCAAATTACTCTCATTTATACTGTGAGCTTTGAAATCTTTGCTTACTAAGTATTCCAGAGGTTGTAGCTGTAAAAGAATCATCATAATTCAACCACATATCACACTGGCCAATCAGAGGGCAGGAGGTTTTGTTGCGTTCCACCCCGCCAAAAAGCACATACAGATTAGGAAGAAGTGGGCGGGGCTGAGGTGGTGGAGTGGTCATCTACCACCATAAAGGTCAGCAGTCCAATCCCATTAAACTGTTTGGATACAATTTTTCATTAACACCCCTAAAAACAGTACATATCCACACTCACCAGCCACTTCTTTAGGACCACCTTTTCATACCGGGTAGGACCCTCTTTTTAATTTTTGTTGTGATAAGATTGAAGAAGGTGTTGGAAACATTCCTCAGTGGTTTCTCAGACAGTCAGAGAATATACAGGTGTTTGTGTATATGTATTGAAGGGATGGTGGCACGAGAGATGTCACAGCTCTGGGAAAAAACACTGTCTCAATCAGCTCGTCCCAGTCCATACGTTTCTGTATCTACTCCTTGAAGGAAGAGGCACAGTCCACCAGTGGCGTCAGCAGCCGATTATCTCGGGGCTTCAGCCCTGGGTCTTTTGAGTCTAGCCCGGGCAAAAACCAATATAATTCACTGTATATAGATGCTGTTAAACTTAACTGCCGCCCCCTCCTCCAGCCGCTTCGCTCTGTTTATTCTCAACAGCCACAGGCTATACACACTCACATCCAGAGCAAGGCTGGGCTGAGCAGGGCGGGACTGTGGGTTGGAGGGTCTGATTAGCCCTGTCCCTTACGTCAAATGAAGTTACTGGGTGTCAGATTACAGTACGTTGCTTCTATAGCGCCACAAACCCACAGCCAATAACCAGCGGGGGCTCTGTGTATGCATGTGCCGAGTAGAGAGCAGCAGCAGTCAGAGCACGTCAAACCATAGAGTTTGCAAACCAGCACAGAGCCAGCAAACCAGCACAGAGCCAGCAAACGAGCACAGAGCTAGCAAACCAGCACAGAGCTAGCAAACCAGCACAGAGCTAGCAAACCAGCATAGAGCTAGCAAACCAGCACAGAGCCAGCAAACCAGCACAGAGCTAGCAAACCAGCACAGAGCTAGCAAACCAGCACAGAGCCAGCAAACCAGCACAGAGCTAGCAAACCAGGACAGAGCTAGCAAACCAGCACAGAGCTAGTAAACCAGCATAGAGCTAGCAAACCAGCACAGAGCTAGCAAACCAGCATAGAGCTAGTAAACCAGCATAGCGCTAGCAAACCAGCATAGAGCTAGCAAACCAGCACAGAGCCAGCAAACCAGCACAGAGCCAGCAAACCAGCACAGAGCTAGCAAACCAGCACAGAGCTAGCAAACCAGCATAGAGCTAGCAAACCAGCACAGAGCCAGCAAACCAGCATAGAGCTAGTAAACCAGCATAGAGCTAGCAAACCAGCATAGCGCTAGCAAACCAGCATAGCGCTAGCAAACCAGCATAGAGCTAGCAAACCAGCACAGAGCTAGTAAACCAGCACATAGCTAGCAAACCAGCATAGAGCTAGTAAACCAGCATAGAGCTAGTAAACCAGCACATAGCTAGCAAACCAGCATAGAGCTAGCAAACCAGCATACGGCTAGATCTTGTAGGGGTGTAATGTTAGGGAAAACACTGATAGGCTTTTTCTGAAGATTAATTATGGAAATTGGGGGTTGTCTTATAATCAGGGTTTGGAAATGTAAGTGTCTACAATAGCCAACAATCATTCTGATTTATACAGCATTGTTGTTAAGTTATGCTAGTGCTACCTAAGTTGCTATCCTTATTTACTCTGAGTTATCCTTAGTTAGCTTTAGTTATTCTTAGTTAGCCTTAATGCAACTAAACGGCAGCATCTCAACACAAATGAAGGCTGTACATTTAAGTCCAAATTGGAACAAAAACATGTTATCATATCTTGAACCGTGATTGCTTATGCTCTATAGCTGTAGTTCTTTTTTCAGTACTTTTCCCCTTTTGAAATATTTGTTCCAGTCTTGTACACTGGACCGGATCAGGGCAAAGCCCTCGTTAAGAAAAAATTCTAATTGAAAAATGGGAAATACTTCAACAGTAATGCTTTCTGGGAAATATTATTTTGTTCTTTCATGTTGATTTTATTTTTATACTCAAGTATACTCGATATATCGCCCAGCCCTTATGCAAGCTGATGAAGGTCCTGCTGCGGTAAACATGTCAATCACCTAATTATTTATTTAATCATACAGTTTCTCTGCTCCTCCTCTCAAATTCCTCTCCTCTGGTCTGACAGGTAGCTGCATCCACTGGTCCAGAACCAGAAGGGGTTTAAAGTATCTGATTGGTTCAGCCTGGTGTCAGCTAAGAGCAGAACCAATGAGACGCAGATCAACAGATTTCATGGGCCGCTGGTCAGGAAAGAAAGTTCTGTGCTGACTGGATAAATGAATTACTCGGGCACAGGGACCACAGCGAGGGGGGATGGTGTTAAAAACATGAGTGGGCCGGCGCAGTGTTAGTTGGACTGCTGATCTACTGAGTTTTATGGACCAGATCAATAAACAAACTGTCGTCCCACCGGGAAAATGCCTGGTATGCCCGATGGATGGTCCCTCCCTGTATCCAACCAGTCTGCCTATTCTCCCTCTGACATCATCCAGACATTCTGGTCCAGACAACTGCTGCTCGCTGGATATTTTATCCTCTTCAGACCGTTCTCTGCAAACCCTAGAGATGGTTGTGTGTGAAAATCCCAGTAAACAGGACCTGACGGCGTCCTTGGTCGGGTGCGCAAGTCCTGTGCTGACCTGCTAGCCCCTGTCTTCACCACTGTGTTAAATCGTTCTCTGAGCCAGTCCATGGTCCCTGCCTGCTTTAAAAGAGCCATCATCAACCCTGTGCCAAAGAACACCTCTCCTGCCAGCCTTAATGTGTGACCCTGTGGCCCTCACCTCTGAGCTCATGAAGTGCTTTAATAAACTGGTCAGGGGCACATCTATGCCTCCCTCCCTGAGTCTCTGGACCCACTTCAGTTTGCTTACCGGCCAAACAGATCCACGGACAACCCCATCTCCCAGGTATTGCACACCACCCTCACCCACCTGGTCAAGCGCACAGGTAGGTAAGAGTGCAGGGGAACAGCATCCTTCAGTTTCAATGAAGATGTTCACTGACTTTAGTTCAGCAGTGTGCAGGTGGGTGGGTGTGCAGACACACCTCAAGCCCCCAACCCTCAACACCGGATCTCTACAGAGCTGCGTGCTCAGCCCTCTGCTCTTCTGCCTGTACACTCATGACTGTGTAGCCATGGCCAGCTCCAACACCATAGTGAAGTTCATGGACGACTCTGATAGTTGGTTGCATCAACAACAATGATGAGCAGGCGTATACAGGGGAGGTGGAGGAACCTCCTGCTAAATGTAGACAAAACTAAGGACGCGATTACTGACTATGGAGGGAGACAGCAGAGGAACTACACCTCTCTGAGGATTAATGGGACTCTGGTGGAAAGGGGGTGCAGTTTCAAGTACCTGGGTGTGCACATCACCGAGGATCTATCCTGGACATAGACAGCCAGGTGAAGAAAGCCAGGAGAAGTTCGGAGTCTCTCTGAAAACCATGAGGATGTTCTACACTGGAGTGTTCTGAAATCACCCAGTGGTACGGGAACAGTATTGGTCGGGACTGGAGGGCCCTGCAGAGGGTGCTGATGTCAGCAGAGTGTACCATTGGTACAACACTCCCCACCCTCCAGCATATCTTCATGAGGAGAACAACAGCCAGAGCAAACAGGATTATGAGAGACCCAGTGTCCTACCTTCTGCTGAGAAACACTCTCACACTGGCGGTCTGATCCTCGGCCGCAGAAGCTAGCACAAGGGACATGGAACAAGCAGTTCCAGCTAGATATAGTTGGACTCATGGCTTGGGCTCTGGAGCCACTGTCCTCGAGAAGGGCTGGACCCTTTTCCATTCTGGAGTTGCACCGGTGAGAGGCGTCGAGCAGATGTGGGCATGCTCATTACCCCCCGACTTGGTGCTCATACGTTGGGGTTTACCCCGGTGGATGAGAGGTTCTGTAACTGCTGCTTGTGCTTACGCGCCAAACAGCAGTTCAGAGTACCCACCCTTGTTGCAGTCCTTGCACGGAGTTCCTTAAGGCTCTGGATGCTGTAGGGCTGTCTTGGTTGACACGCCTCTGCAGCATCGCATGGACATCGGGGACAGTTCCCCTGGACTGGCAGACTGTGGTGGTGGTCCCCCTTTCCAAAAAGAGAGACCGGAAGCATGTTCCACCTACAGGGGGATCACACTTCTCAGCTTCCCTGGTTAGGTCTTTTCAGGGGTTCTGGGGAGGAGGGTTCGTCGGATAGTCGAACCTCGGATTTAGGAGTGTGATTTTTATTCCAGTCGTGGAACAGTTAATCAGTTCTACACCCTCTTCAGGGTCTTGGAGGGGGCATGGAAGTTTGCTCAACCAGTCTATATGTGCTTTGTGGAGAAGGCGTTCAACCATGTCCCCTGGGGACACCTGTGAGGGATGCTCCAGGAGTATGGAGTGCCAGACCCCTCTGTGCAAGATGTCCGGTCTGGTGGCCTAAGGACTGGGTCTCCGCTTTTTGCAGATGATGGGGTTCTGTTGGCTTCATCAGGCCGTGATCTACGACTGCATTTCACTGCCATCTTTCATTTGCATGTGACACATAATTTGAACTTAAACTAAATACTCAGACCCACAACCATGCCACGTTCAAAGTCGCTTAAATCCCCTTTCTTCTTCACTCCGATTCTCAGTTTAAACTTCAGCAAATCGTCTTCACCACGTCTACAAATCTAGATGCTGCCATGTGATTGGCTGATTAGATATTTGTATAACAACAGGTGAACAGGTCGGCCTGATGAAGTGGTCAGTGATTAGGATCATTTTTAAGTTATTTCAGACTTCCAACAGAGCGGACAAGGCTTGTTAAAATGCCTTATCTTGTAGGAAAGAGAGCAATTTTCAGGCAGATTAAATGCTGAAATGGTGAACAAACATCTAAAGTCCCAGTTGCAAAGATAAAAGGTCTCTTGGATCAGAAGGACTTGAGGGGTCTGCCGTTGAAGGCAGTAAAATGTCTGGCCAAGTTTCTGTTAGTGCTGATGTGGTCCAAGAGAGGGCAGCAGTTGCAGCTTTGCCGTTTTTCTCTGCTGACAGCAGATGTCAGCAAAGACCTGAAGGCCCACAGTCCACTGATTTCACAGAGGTAGACAGTAAGGCTCTTCTATTCTTAGATTAATGCACTGCAAGACTCTCAGCCTCCCAGCACATATCGAATGTGTTTTCCAATGTGCGGAGTGTGATGTGTTCGCTATGGGATGGTACTAATGAGGACATTAAAAGCAGCAGATGGGTTGGGAGAGTGTAAACTGTGCCATGGTTTGTTTGTTTTATGCCGCTGATTGACATCTTTTGTCCTTTTTTTCTGGTGAGCTATGCACCTTAATTATTGATAGAACGGTGACAAACTACCTCCCAAATGAAATGGAGATACTCTGGGTTTTTGATGATACAAGCTTCTGAGCATCACCTGAGTAGAATTTACACAAGAAAAAAGATGAATGACTTTCTTTTGCAGAAAGACACATAAGAGGTGACAGTTTTGTATTTAAAACCACACGTAGCAAAGCAGGTTTTATTAAAGCATTTTTCTTAAACTGTGTTAATAATCTGAAAAAGAAGCAGCTTCCCAGTTTTAGATTTTAAGAATTGATTCTGTCAGCTGAAATTACAGCAGTTGTAAGAAATAAATCAACTGTAGTTAATCAATGATAAGTTAGAGGAAAAACACCTGATGGCTTCATGCATGATTAAGTGCAAATGGCCCACGTTAGAGCCCATCAGGCTCTGCTCCTCTTACACACTGACCACAAGGTCGAAGGAGGGATTCATGCTTCAACTTGTGAACTTTGAACAGAAAAGTTAATTTTTATATGTTGAAATCTTTATTTAAGTGACTCTGAACATGGCATGGTTGTTGGTCTGAGTATTTACTAGGATTTTCACCCACAACCATCTCCAGGGTTTCCAGAGATGGTCTGAAGCAGAGAAAATATCCAGCGAGCAGCAGGTGTCTGGACCAGGATGCAGCAGAAGACCAGACCGGGTTCCTCCTGTCAGCTAAGAACAGGAAACACTGGACAAGATGGAGAAACGTTGCTGGTCATTCAGATAGTAGCCTCAGAATTTGGTGAGAACATCATGAAAACATGGATCCATCTTTTCCAATCATGGAACAGGAGATTCTTATCATGGATCTGTGTGATGCTATCATGTCAATATGGAGCAAAACCCCGAGGAATGTTTCCACCTTCTTTCACAACAAGAATTAAGGCAGTTCTGGAGAATACAGGTGTCAAACCCGTTACTAGGAGGTGGACCCGATACAGTCACCAGTGAGAGTGTGTAGTAGTGGCATCCACAACTGGTTTCCATGCAAACCAGGTAAAACATTTTTTATCCAACCCCAGCTCTTCTAAACCTGAGGGTAGTCTGTGACTCTCCACTGTGTTTGGAAGAGGAGTGATGCTAATATTTAATCATTTCATTCATACTTCTGTGTTTTACTAAAAAGGTAAAAAGCAGCATTTAATGCTGACTGCTGCTTTCAGTAGAGACAAACAGACAGAACAAAGGTCCACAGGCCTGTTTGCCTGCTGCTTGAGCTGAGTTTCACCAAACTGAACCATGTAGTGTTTACTTCGTCTAATAACTGCAGACTAACTATGAAACGTTGGAATAAAAAAAACAGGACGTCCCAGTTTGTTTCAGGTGGATGCTCGTGTGTGTGTGTGGCGTCTCACCTGAATAAGCATTTTCCCCAGCGAGACAAAGGGCGTGCTGAGCTCTGTCAGAAACAAGCAACCGATGAAGAAATCCCCCTGGTCCTTTCTGAAGAACTGAGGAACAGACAGAGCACACACAGACTGAGCAAACAAACAAGAGGTGGTGGGGGGAGCACAGCTGACACAGAGACAGGCTTTTAGGAAAACCATCAGGTTTTACATGACAAAGTGTTTGCCCCCTTCCTGACTTGTCAAACCTAAATGTTTCACATCATCAAACAAATTGAAATATTAGTCAAAGAAAACACAAGTAAACACAACATTTTAAATTAAGGGAGAAAAACCTACATGGCCCTGTGTGAAAAAGTAATTGCCCCCTAGACCCAGTAACTGGCTGGGCCACCCTTAGCAGCAACAACTGCAACCAAGCGCCGAGTCTTCTACAGAGCTGTGGAGGAACGTCGCCCACATCTTTGTAGAATTGTTGTAATTCAGCCACACTGGCAGGTTTTCCAGCATGAACCACATTTTAAGGTCATTCCACAGCATCTCAACAGGATTCAGGTCAAGACTTGGACTACACCACTCCAAAGTCTTCGTTGTGTGTTCCTTCAGACATTCAGAGGTGGACTTGCTGGTGTGTTTTGGATCTTTGTCCTGCTGCAGAACAGCTTGAGGTCATGAACAGCTGGCCGGACATTCTCCATCAGAATTCATGGTTCCATTCATATATCACGTATCACAGTAAGTCTTCCAGGTCCTGAAGCTGCCAAACAGTCCCAGACCATCACACTACCGCCACCATATCTTACTGTTGGTATGATGTTCTTTTTCTGAAATGCAGTGTTACTTTTACGCCAGATGTAATGGGACACACAACTTTCAAAAAGTTCTGCTTTTGTCTCGTCAGTCAAAAAAGTATTTTCTCGAAGGTCTTGGGGATCATCGAGATATTTTCTGGTCTGTTGTCCGGAGACGAGCCTTAATGTTGTTTTTGTCTTAGAACTCCGCCACGCCGGCCATTTTCGCCCAGTCTCTTTCTCGTGTCATGAACACTGATTTTAACTGGGGAAAGTGAGGCCTGCAGGTCTTTGGATGTTGTTGTTGGGTCTTTTTGACCTCTTGGATGAGTCGTTGCTGCGGTCTTGGGGTAATTTTGGTCGGCCGGCCAGTCCTGGGATGGTTCACTGTTCCATTTTTTTGCCATTTGTGGATAACGGCTCTCACTGTGATTTGCTGGAGTCCCAAAGCTTTAGAAATGGCTTTCTAATCTTTTCCAGACTGAAAGTGAATTTACTTTCTTTCTTATTTGTTCCTGCATTTCTTCGGATTCCTGCTTGATGTCAAGCTTTTGAGGATTTTTGGTCTACATCACTTTGTCAGGCAGGTCCTATGTAAGTGATTTTTTTCACGTGGCAGTAATCAGGCATCAGTCATAAACCACAGTTATGTTGTGTTTTTTTAAAAAACAGGTATGATTTTTTTTCCTTAATAATAAAAATCTTCATTTTAAAAACTGCATTTTGTGTTTACTTTTGTTGTTTTTGACTGATATTTAAATTTGTATGATGAGATGAAACATTTAAGTGTCAAAAACAAGCAAAAATAATAAAAAAAAGAAAACCAGGAAGGGGGTAAACACTTTGTAACACTGCTGTATAACAAAGTAATATTCCAGTCTGAACTTGGTACATAAACTAAATCTGGAAGGAAAACTATTATTCTGAACTGGACACAAGCTAATCTAAGGAATCAGGAGACTTGGACCTCTGCATTTCCAGGTTCAAGCATGTGGAACACCCACGCTGTGGTGAGTTAGATTACCTTCAGGCTTGTTAAGAGACTAAAAAATATTTACAGGAGAAGGATTAAAAAGTCCGGACTGTGAAGGACATGCAGTTTTAAGACCCATCCACCCATCCCGCATTACGTTGCAGACCTCTGCATCGCCAGTGAAAACCCATCAGCATTACTTACGCAAGCCAAAGGAAGCTGATGACTGAGAAAGAGTTCTGGAAATGATGCAAGTGGAGTTTCAGTAGTAATTCTTGGCATTGTTATTTGGTTAGCTTGGATCATATTTTGGCTAAATGGTGACTTCTGTCCAACTGTACTCTACTAACGTTGCTGACTGACTGTGTATCTTTGCCTATAAACCCTGAAAATATGCTATAAGGCTTTGTATTATATCAGTGACTGACTGAGACACGCCTAATAAAACCTGAATAGGATAAATAAGATGCTGAACCCACACTGCATGTTTTAATCTAAACACACACACACACACACACACACGTGCTGCTGAATAAACTCCTGTAACAAACAATAAATTAACCTCTCAGTTTTTCTCTTTTTGATGCTGTAAAGACAAGAAGAAGCGTGTCACTCATAACACAGGTAGACAGAGGGTTCAGGGGGGAGGTGATGAACACAAGTAACGAATAAAGCGCTCAAATATTGACCAGCGGCACAGCGCTGGGGGGTGAGTGCTGCCATCCTGGAATAGGTGAGTCAGTCTGGATGGATAAAGAGACTCAAAACAAAGGACAAGCGCTGTGTGAAAGCCTAGCTTGCAGCATACAGATGATAAATAAAGCATGAGTTGCTCCAGGACTGGCTTTGCCATCTGCCTGCTTCAGAATGACATAGACCACGAAGGTACAACTTTAAACCAGGTCTACGTCAGTACCTGGCTGCTTCATTTCACCCTGTCTGCCATGTAAACTTCAAACTTCGTTACATCTGCGCGTTACATTGAAAATCCCACAACCGAACTTTGATTCTCGCTGTGGCGCCCCAACGAAGGCCAATCCACCATCATCTTCACCCGTTAAAAAATGACTGATGATGGTAGGTTCAGCTGGCTGTGGACGTGGTGGCGAAGTTCTCAGCACTGAAGCCGGAAACTCCGGCTGGACTGGGAGCGTCTCCAACGTCGTCTCTCTGGAGTTTAAAAACACTTTACCCTGAGGACATATTATTTTATCTGATTGTTGTATTTTTAACTTTGCTTTTAACCTCCTCCTGGGACAACTGGGCTGTTTACGTCACGTTTATTTATATTCTCTCTGCCTTCCAAGTAAACTAAACCAAACCCAGTTGCTGGGACCTGGTGTGGGCCGTCATGTGACGCTCCAGGCTGGAAAAGCAAACTTTGTGGTTTCTTAGCCTCAGGACGCTGCAGGGCAATAACAATCACCTGTGTACCATAAAAACGACCCAGAAGTTTTACATTTGGAAACTAATCTAGTGTTGCTTTAACTTTTATCACCCCGGATTGCAATTTACCTTTATGGATAAATAACTTATATTTAATTCAAGAGAACACACAAACTGTGGGTGTAATAACATCTACTTCCATTCATACATCTACAATCCAACACTATCCATTTTTAGATGGAAAATAATGATAAAAAAGAAAGAAAGAATGTTTATTATCGTTATTGAACAGCAATAATATCAGATTTTTAATCTGATGAGGAAATGTTGACATCTAAAGGTGTGTAACTATGATGAGTCAGACTGTACTACAAATATTTGCTCTGGTTTACATAACCTGCTTCAAAATCTGAAAACAAGTGTATTCTTTCGGTTTTCATTTCCATTTAGTCTATTTTCCTTAAAAAAAACATTGTTTTTCATTTAAATTTCTGACCAACTCAGGAATAAGATCAGACTTTAATATTTCAGGGGCTCTTCATGGAGCCAGTTAGTAGGAGAACTTCATTTGAATGCTCAACGTGCACAAACTGAACTTAAATATCTTCTTCAGAATCAGATACGTTGCCCTCATTGTGATGGGAGAAGCGTCATCAGCCCAAACGGCTGCATCCTGTCCAAATAATAATAATAATAAAATAATTCATCCACGGCCATGCTGGACATTCAACCTCTGATGTCACCAGATGAGCTCCACAGATGCTGATATGGATGGAAGTGACCACGTTAAATCGGCCTCTGTCATCCCATGTTGATCCTGAATCAAATCAACATCGGATTGTGGAATTTCTCTCCATAAAACACTGCGATCTAACTTGTGATTAAAACCTCGAACACAAACCTGGTGAAAACAAAGGCACCAGCTAAAGAGACAGGACTGATACGACCCTCCACGGCTCCTGACACCTTACGCATCACCATATGGTAAAACTGTTGTCCACAATCTGACACTCGTCTTCGGCCCCTCGGTGGACACGCGCCTTCGGCCCCTCGGTGGACACGCGCCTTCGGCCCCTCGGTGGACACGCGCCTTCGGCCCCCTTGGTGGACACGCGCCTTCGGCCCCTCGGTGGACACGCGTCTTCGGCCCCTCGGTGGACACTCGCCTTCGGCCCCTCGGTGGACACGCGTCTTCGGCCCCTCGGTGGACACTCGTCTTCGGCCCCTCGGTGGACACTTTTCCATCACACGTGACACAGCAGCTATTCTGGTCTTTTTTTGGGGAATTTTAAAACATTTAGTAAAAGTATAAGTGACCTTGAAACTCTGCTTCTGACTAATTTTGATGGTACACTGACTTTCATTCACACATTTGTGGAGCCATTGTTGCCCTGCAGTGTCCCCAGGCTGGGAAACGGCACTTCCAGCCGGGAGCATCATGTGATAGCTGTGTTTTGCTTCACGGCACCACGTCACAAGCCAGGACACTGGACATTGGACACTGGATGGCTGATTCAGCAACGAAAGATAAGATGAAGAGTGGAAAAGAAAGAGGGAACGGGACAGAGTAAACATTGGATTTAAAGGTAAAGGTAAAAATCTATTTTCTGTCCATCATTTCTTGGCTCGGGTTTTTAGGGTCGGGATATATTAATTCATGTATTAAAAAGTGTTGAATCTCGTTTTGTAAGTGTGTGGTCTGCAGTGAGCGACTGAAAGAATTTGGTCGCTGCTGGTCAATAACAAGAGCAAAGGAATAGGCCTCTTGCGATAAGCAATAAGTCAATTAATTGAACGGTAAGAAAAAATGAGGCCAATAAGTTTGCTGGCCACAATAATTTCCATTAATTTTTTTCTATCTTCCTTTACCACAGACTGTATGACAAGTTTCACTATGGAGGATCTGGACTGAACCTCTGGGTTCCTGCGAAGTGATCTCT
>JBAMHW010000017.1:24504325-24514330 GCA_037177495.1 Rhadinocentrus ornatus | reverse complement strand
TAGCCTATACACACATGTAGGCAGAACACACACATGTAGCCTATACACACATGTAGGCAGAACACACACATGTAGCCTATACACACATGTAGGCAGAACACACACATGTAGGCAGAACACACACATGTAGCCTACACACATGTAGGCAGAACACACACATCTAGGCAGAACACACACATGTAGCCTACACACATTTAGGCAAAACACACACATGTAGCCTACACACACATTTTTCCTGTCTGAGCTCCATGTTTAATATTGTTTATATTTTTTTAAGGGCAATTTTGTTGGACTTTATTATCCATCATACTTATGGTTTTGGGTTGTGTTTGGTTTTCATTCATTGTTAATGAGACTGAGTCTGTATTATTTATTTGTTTTGTTATTTAAAACTTCTTCCAGTTCCAGTGTAAAATGCTCTTTAGAAATTAAAGCTTATTGATCTTTGAAAGGATGTACTTGCATTATCATTATATTAGTTGAAAATGGTCTCAAAATGACAGCTTATCGCAATAATTTCTGAGAAAATTTGTTATCGCAACAGGCATACAAAGGATCTACTTTTTTAGGTCATGCCACCTCTAACCAAGCTGGTTCAACTGGAAGTCAACAGCTTATTTCTCCAGCTTCCCGGCCTCTTATCAACCCACCACGTTTAGCTGATACAGACCTTTTCACAGTACAAACAGCAGCTGCACAGGTGGAACTAGCTCAGACAGCACAATATCTGGACTGTCTCCCAGTTATCTAAATCTTATCAACTGCAGCTGTGTTTTTCCAGAACAGCATGTCCAAATATCTCAAAGCTGTGTTTTTTCTGCTCGTACATGTTGCTGTCCTTTAACAGCAGGCTGGGTAAGTTAACCAGCTCATGTAAGCTGCAGGGGAGCCGAATTGGCATGAAACTGATGAGTGAAGGAACAAGTGGAGAGACAAAGGACGGGGATGCGAGTCCAGACATTAAAAAAAGGAGAGGATGACTGCAGCTGGAGCTGCATAATGTAGGGTAATGTGATCTTATATAGCCACTGACTGCCCCTGCAAACAAAGGCCTGGGTTTCCACTGCACCTGGCTCGCTAACCTGGGATACTGCTTGGAAATGGGACTGGTTACGCAACATGTTCTGTTAACTAAGTTCTTTTCTGGAATATAAGAGAAAAGCTCAGAGTGAATATTTGTTCGTTTTAAAATGGCTTCTATGCGTTGTGGAGGAATTAATCAGGAGATGGAGGAAATAAATGGACTTCGGGGCCTAAACTGTGAAATAGTTAAATTAATTCCCTGTTTTTACTGTAAGAATTCCAAAAATAGCTTCTTCTCTAAAGATTTACTGTAGCCATCTATTTAAATCTGTTCCCTAATCTTGGACGCTTTCATGTTCACTCAGGTCTTTGCCTTTCATTCTCCCTTCCGGTCCTCTCTTACTGCCCCCCCTCCGCTTTGTAACACTTACAATTCAAGCATATTGTAAAAATAGCCGTTTACTTGTATTTGTTCAGTGAAGGTAATCAATTATCCCAGTCCGAATGTCCTCCTTTGTTTCCTGTCATTTATTGTTTTTGACCCCGGAGAAGTTGTTTTTCCTGTGAACAGGCTGAGCTGGGCTGCAGCCCCTCGATGGACCACACATCACATCTGCTGCTTAATTGTTAACCATTACATAAAACCAAAATAAATACCTTAAAAAAATTAGGCAAAAAGAAAAATACGGGAATATTTAAGTTACTACTGAATACTAAACATCAATAATAAATAAATGGCCACAAATAATATAAGAATGAATAAAATTCAAGGTTGGAAATAAAATAAAAGACAGGCATCAAAGAGTTGAGAATAAAATAAATGGTGCTATTTTTAATCAGTGAAGATTTACATTAGCCATCCAAGGACCCGTTCCTTCCCACAAAGCGCTCTTTGCACATCCAACATGTCAAACCTGGAATAAATTTCAGAGTCACATGGCCTGACTCAGGCGGGGTCAACAAAGGACACATTACCCCAAATCTGGTGCAAAGTGGGCTTAAAAACGACGAATTTTAAGGCTCTTAGACCAGCCTCAGCAGCATGAACACGAGCAGAAATCCCTCACTAGCTTATTCCTGGCTAACCAAAAAGCAAGTCACGAGAGTATTTCAGATTTTCCAGAGGTCAAGGAAGCAAACTCGTACCTGTTCCTAACGAGGATTATTAAGGATTTCCCTCCCTTTACATTTATTGTCCTTTCTGTTCAACCCCCCCTTTGTAAGCAGCAAGTCACCTGGTTCCATGGCTTTCTTAGTTTTAGATTGTGTATATAAAGCATATAACAGGGTTATAACTGGGATGTTACAGGGTAAATCTACTACTATGCTGTGAAATACTCTGTAAACAGCAGTGAAGGGAGAAAAGGGATGTTTTTTAGCACAATGAGCTAATGTAAAGCTTGTAAAAAGGCTTCAACCCAGACTAACAACAGACTTTCAAAGGCATGGCAACAAATTGCAAAACTTTTTTTGGGTAAATGTTTTTTTCCATTTCCATTTAACACAATTTAAATCCCGTCTAACCCAATTTCTGTGAATCCCGTTTTACTGTTGCCTCCTTTGTAGCAACAAATCGTTTTAGCTAATTAGCAAATGCTTTCTGATTACCAAGAAAGAAAGTTACATGTGTCCTTTAGTTAGGTTTTTTCTTTTGTACCCTCAGAAAGCGTCAGGCAACAAATTAACAGACTTCATGGGCAAAAGTTAACAACTTGACATAAAACTCTTTAAATTTGTTTCTCTCCTTTTCAACAAACCACCTGGCAAATTTAGCGCATTTTGGGGAAAAGGTTCTCTAATTTCCATGAACACTTAAAAATTCTGCTCATCTATTTGCAACTTTTTAAATAAATTACGTCACTTTTCAAAAAAAGTCGCTTTCTTTTAGAGATTTTTCTATATTAAAAAGAAAATAGTAAGAATCCTTGCAGCTTTTTGGACAAATGAAAGCTAAACAACTCAGTTTGATAATTCTCGCTGGCATTTTCTCTTTTTTAGGGGCAACTGCATCATCTGCATGTATGTTTATGTGTTATCATCGCAATTACTATAACTTAACGATAAACAGCTGCTGATTAAAACTGAGATCAGTCATGCTAATCTTTCTGATTCCAGCCAGGAGCAATGCAGCAAGCACGAGATCTCTGACTAGCAGAGCTGCCTACACCGTCCAGCTCTCTTGATTATGGGCCTGGACTACGCCGTCTCAAAGCCTCGCACCCTCTCATCAGCCCTACTCCTCCTCACCAGCGTGACGGGAAGCAGGATGGTGAGCAGGGCGATGTGATGCAGCACCAGCAGGAACTCTCTGCGGACGAAGGAGTTTACGGTCCTCAGCGAATGCTGCTTGTAGTCCTTGTGCCCTTTGACTCGGTAACGGTAGTAGTGGCTGAGATACATGGCGAAGATGTCGTAGGTCATGTAAGGGACGCCGTACCAGATGACAAAGTAGGTGGCCAGCCAGTGCCTGAGGAAGAGAGAGACATATTAAGACAACTATCTACTACAGATTCTTGTTTTTATTATTCCAACATTTAGCTCATTACATTAAAAACTCCAAATGGTGACAGATAAGTCTGCTGAGTCTAAAGTAGCACTTATAAATGACTGCAGGGATTCTGTATGGGGTGTATATAGATAAAAAAACAAGAAAAATGTGCCAAACACCAAAGAAAAAGCCCTCGAGGGTTTTTAAAGTATAACCACAGCTCCTTTGCTAGTCTAACGGAGCTTTGCTAATCACATTGAGAAAAGCAGCTGTGGGGCCAGAAAGCAGCGGGGAGGTAGTGCCAGGGCCAGTAGCTGTCCCACTATCACTAAACAGGGCTTGATCAGGGTGCCCTCGGGGCTCAGGGCAAGGGATGCGGGTCTGACAAGTTAACCTATGTTACGGTTAAAAGGGGGGTCTGCTTATGGGAAACCGGGTGTTATGTAGTCTATACAGTACATTACTGGCTGTCTAAGACCACAGAGACAGATAAGAGACCATCAAGGACATGGCTCTGCTGAAGGATCCAGACTGAGATGGTGAGTCTGTGAATAAAGTTAAAGTGCAATTACAAGTAGCTAATTTAATTTGAGCAAAGCTTCATATACATGGATATCCCAGATGGATCTCTGTGCATTACCTGAAAGGCCGTTTTTAGCTACACTTCACATCCATCAGCATGAAGATGCCAGCTTTTACACAGCTCCTCCCGTTACCGGTGCTTTCCCTCTCTGGGAACGTTACGGTAGGTTGAGTGACATTCATGACGACACTGTACATTGTGGGGCTAAGGTGTTTTGTCTTGGAGCTTCAATGCCTGGGTTACACGGCTGGAAAACAGCCCAGGTGGCCTGATAGTCACACTGCAGCAAGTAAAAGGTTCACAGATGAAATGTTCTGTTAAATCATCCTGTCTAAGCAGGGACGGACGCCACGAAAGAGAAGCTACCCCTCAACAGCTCTACGAAGACACTGACACAGATAAAAATGTATATCATGATGTTTTGAGTTCATGTATCCGAACTGATGCAGCACACCCCGTGTTTCAACTATGTGTGTGAACATGCGAACAAATGACTTATTACAGGATGTAATCTGCTCTATGTTGGCCCAGCTGCTCCAACGTTGCACGACAACCTCATGAGACGACAGCAGACTTAAGCTTCAGCAACAATATGAACTATGGAGAGCCCAGGGGGTGCTTCCATCTGAAAAAGCAAGGCATTAACATTAAACATCATGAAAGCTGACTGTCCTTTGTGGGAGGTTACAACTGAGTATTGCTGAGTCACATATTAACGTATTAGTTATAATAATATTAGTCATTATTTATTCTCCTTCTCTATATTTTTGATTGCATGTAGTAAAAATTTGTATAAAAGTCTTCTTAATAAAATTATTATTATTAAAAAGTCTTGATAATTATGGCCATGTGTTACTCTTAAAGTGGATTTAATACCAGTTTCATGAGGTAGCCAACTGCTTCATAATAAGCAAACACACCCACACACACAAAAAAATATAGATAGTTCTTCATTTATTTACAGACGCAGACATTAAGATTCTAAACTCTACACACAAATACAAGTATTCTGATTTATTTAGTTTAATTTCAATTCCAAACAGTAGAAAAAGAAATAGAAAATATCCCTGACTCAAACTGAACAGAGCTGAAGGTAATATTTTAAGTGCTTTAACCAGCAGCTCCAGCTGTTCTCTGGTTCAGAGTCTACGACACGTTACACAACTTTAACTTCTACTAGGGCTGGACGATGCGGCCAAAACTTGTATCACGATATGTTGCTTCATTTCGGTCGATACGATATAATTCCGATATCGATAGAAACAAAATAAAAGCCTCAGAAAAACGCTGTAGAACTAAAAATGAGTTAGCCAAGTCTATGAAACTCCTCCAGTAAAACATTTTAGAAATAAAAACTGTACAATAAATTAATGTTTACCTTTTATTTGTATTTAGCAAGGCTAAATCAGCCTTCCAACAAAGAAATTTAAAATCACCATCAAAGGTCAGATAAACTTTTACCTTTCTCAATAAAACAGCTTTAACTTTAAACTAGATTTAAACAAAGCTGCTTCAACTAGGCTTAAAAAGAAAAGTGCGAGGAATTGCTACAAAAAACAGAAAAAAGAGCAACAACCGGAGCTTCATCTGCTGACTCAGCATTTTCTGAGAGGAAATGCTTCAGACGCCTGATCAGCGAAACATAATAAAATAAAACTAAATTCTTCAGTCAATATTTTCTTTATTTTTTAGTTTAATTCTATTAGGTGTAATTTGTTTTTTAATTAGGAGTGTGGAACATGTCAACACTTTTTAAATACTTTTGTCCACACTCTTCATGAATAGACGTTAATATCTGAAGGTCCGCCAGCGAGGGACCAGCAGCGGTGGTGATGAAACAGAGCTGATCCGCTCCGATGCAGCCGAGCTGCGTCAGGACCGAGTCACGTATCAGCGCTTTTGACGGGGCGCATCAGTCCCCAAAAGTCTCCAATTATACCTTTTGTTTTTATTTTATTTTATTTATTTTACATGATTTTAAGAAGATTTTTATGACTTTTGTTCTTTAATCATGTCTTAATATGATTTTTTCTCTATTTATATTATTTTACTTACATTTAAAACTTTGCTTTATGTAAAGCACTTGGAATTTTCTTATACAGGAAATGTGCTCTCCAAGTAAACATGCCTTGTCTGGCCCTGCATGAAACAATGAAGACATCCACTTCTGAGGGGGTCTTAAAAATCATCACATGAAAAAAAGTAACGTTTTCACTTCCAGTGAAACCTTCCAACCATCTTCAGTAATCTATTAGGGCTATTACAGTGCCAGCTTAGCCTCACGGCGTTCGTGTGCGTTGCGGTGCTACGGCAGACGGTAAGCTAAAAGACGCTTCGTTTCAGAAGGGAAGACCCGTCGACACCCTCTAATGTAAATGTCATGCAGGCTTATGTAAGCAGAGTATAATAAACAGCTCAGATGGCACTGATTACAGTGGCGGGTAATTATGTGGACAGAATGGCGTTACGCTGCAGGGAAGAGCTAAACTAATGACCTCTGACCTCTTACTGACTCTCATTGACTCTTACTTTAGCTCTTGAAGTCAGAGGATGGAGATTAAGAACAGAAAGGCACAACAAACAGCTCAGGGTGGACACAAGCTGCGTAAGTCGATTCTGTAGCGTGCAAACTGGCTGCATTACAGCGATGAAACGTGCATGAGCCTTCTGAATTTTAGAAACATTCGGACAAACACGGCATCATTTTGGAGTTTGGACTCTTATGGAACAATGCCACATGATATCAATAACATAAAATCACCTGTTTATTTGACTTGGTAACTTGGTGGATTACACTGAACTAGAGTCTTTGCTATCCGGGCTTCCCACACTTGTTTTGTACAATATTAGCATAATGTTAAGTATATAACTTTTAAAATGATGTATAGGATGTGAATAAAATGACCAAGGTTGACGAGGAACTGGAGTGTGAATGGGTCCGACTGTGGAGCATGTGTCTGATAAGCTCCAGACCGAATGCACGTCACAGGCCAGCAGAACTGAGCAGTGTTGCGGAGGAATTAAGCTGTGGGGGTGAAGGGGAGGGGTGACTGAGATTAGTAGCCTGAAACTGGGACTGCCAGAGTCCGGCTGCTGACTCAGGAGGATTAAACGGCTACAGTTAGCCCAGTGTTACACTTATCTAAACTGAACAAGGAGGCTAATGCTAAGCTAGCATGCACAAACACAGGCAGCTGATCGGAAGGCAAGAGGCCAGATTAAAAGTGATACTGGGTGAATTGCTGCCCAACAGAAAATCTAGACAAAAACTAATGACTACTGTCATTGATTAACCCAACAATTATTATTGAAATTAATATTAAGATTTGTTTCTGGTCACTGGATTAAAACTTTATAGTTATTATCTATTGGTAAACAAACTCAACTTTCAAACTAAAAAGAAATACATGAATAAAAAAGTTGAGAACACTACTTGTGCACCTCACTAGACCTGAACTAAAGCAATGACTGAAATTATAAAGATGACAATCAATTACATTGACATCCCACCGGAGCCCTAATTGGAGCTCGGTGGTTTAACGTTTACAGCTTATTAAGTTGATGAAAACACCTTTTTCCACCCGTCTGAAAAGCTAATCCTTAGATTCAGACACTGGTAACCACTATTTCATTATTAATTAGGAATTAATGACGTGTAGTGTAGTGCAGTGCAGTACTGACCTGTCGCTGATAACGTTGCCTTGGCATGATGATACAACAATAACCCCCGCTGTGGTTGCCATGATGGCATGGATGGAGGACACCAGCCTGTAAAAGAGACACATGAAAAGCTTTAGAGAAACAAAACAAACGTATCTAATCTCAGCTTACAGTTCAAAATGTGTTGGTCAGGGTTTTTTTGCTATGCTAGCAGCGGCTCGAAGGCATGTTGGTGTGCTACTTGAGACGACTTCAAACTGTTATAAAATGATATTCAACAAACAGAAATATGATTACATTTATCTAATTTAATTTCAATTTAATTAATTAAAGCAACACTTCATAACTTTCTAAACTTACGACTGTACTTTTGTCTCGTTTTGATGGTGCAGTGACATTAATTGCGTTGGTCTCCAGCAGCCCGAGGCCGAGAAACCGTACTTCACAGGCTTCCCTCCCCCGGCCCCGGACATGACATGCTGGCTCGTCTCTTAAACTTCACTATCCCTTTCTGCCATGTGAACGTAGGAAGTACTGGATGCATCTGCATGGATCCACGGCAGTGGCAGCGAGTGGAAAGATGGACACACGTCAGCAGAAAGGACAAGCTCATTGGCTGCAAATGATCCAAACTATTTGCTGACTCTTTTGTACATTTTTAGCTGCCTGGTTGGAGCAGAGCTAATGCTGTGGACATTCGTGTTCTAACATCCCACCGCTCTGGAGGACATTTTAGGAAGTGGATCTGCTACATCTGCTCAATCGCAGCGTTTAATCTTTATTTTTAAATGTTTGTCCTTCAGGATTCTTTTCAAAGAAAACAGGTTAGCCACTAAAATGATAATATTCTTAGAAAAAAAGACGCATTTCTTCCATTTCTTCGTCCTGCTGTTAGCTGAAACTAATAAACTGTGGTTTATCCACTATTAAAGCATCTGCTACTGATGTCTCTATGTGGAGGACAACACTAAGAAAAGTAGGTCCAAACGAGTTTCATTCAGGTGAGCAACTCCACCAGTCAGACCTACGAGTTCGGTGTGGGATTGGCAGCGCTTGGCCTCAACTTTCCTCGTCTAAAAACAGACCTGTGACATAGGAGAAGTTGGTACATCTTTATTTGAAGTGTCACTGTCTGCAGGCACAACACATACAGCACACAACCCTCGACAGGCCTTTGCAGCTGTGAGTAAGCTCACAGCACATGAACGCATGAAAAAAGTTTGAGTGGGAAACAGCAATCCTGCCAATCTTCCGTAATTACGCAGCAAATAAAAAAACTTGATGAATGTTCAGTTTGCAATCACAGTTATTTTTTGTTCAGTTTAGGCAGGACGCTGGGTTATATCACCAATTTGTTCAAACTATGAATGACTGCTTTGGCTCAGGCGAGCCCTCGTTCTGGCCGCTCTCCAACTTGGCAGCACTGACAGTAAGCAGCTTTCAAATCAGACATGTAATTTATTCCCCCTGCACTCACTGTAGCTGTAATAGATGGGTCGCCCCCCTTTAACACAACACTTGGTGTGCTTTACATTAATACCTACTCATCATCCACTACAAGCCAAAGAATGAGGACACACACAGGTTACCATGTGAAACTCCTAATGGGACATATATTAAATGTGTCACTTAAATCGGCACAGATCTCATAACTTAAAGGATGTCTATTGATTTCTTGTACTAACAAAGATAAAGGACACTTAAATAAAAGTATTCCCTAGTGGGACTGAGTTTATGAGCATTTTTGTTCATATAGTCAGTAAGTCTCAAAATATGTATTTAATATACAGAATTTATGAGCTTGGATTTTAGGTGAGGAAAGTTAGATGCAACTGACAATTCAATTTACAACACCACGAATCCCGTTGATGATGAGCCTGGATTCATATCACAGTAAACTCATGTTGAAAAAAGACAGTTATGAATATCTTTATACCAGAGAGAAGGATTTTGCCCTGAAGGTAAAGCCAGCATATTTAGCTAGGACCCGAACGGTATGGATTTTTTAAGGCTGATGCCGATTCCATCATTTGGCAGAAAAACAACAACAATGTATAAATAAATAAATATATATATTTATATATAGGCTGCACAATATATATGGAAAACTTACCTTCATGGCAATACCAGCCTTTGTAATATACATATCGCAACAACTGTCTAAACTACAATAAGTCGTAGCTATTTGCATATTTTAAGGAAGTATTGTGATGCTGCTGCAAACGCTGCTGAGCCGTCATGCTCTGTGTGC
>JBAMHW010000017.1:24486619-24497639 GCA_037177495.1 Rhadinocentrus ornatus | reverse complement strand
CATTGGTCAGGCTCCGTGTCTGTGGTGTACGTCATCACTTACGTAGCCAATGTGTTGCAGCTCTTTCTGTTCGGCTTAAACTCCAGTCAGTAAAACGCTGTAATTTTCACTGTATACTGTATGTATATCGAAATATCGGAAATTTGTTCAAATCTCATATTACAGTTATTGAATAAAAGTATATTGCGATATATATTGATATTGAATTATTGTCCAGCCCAAAATTCAGCTCGTTGGCAATTGTTTGCCACACATTGTTTTTGTGGCCATTGTCGCGGTAATTCTTGTCTCAGTTGTCGCACAAACACGAGTGTTGTGAGACAAATGTATCAAGACGCTCGGCCACGGTGATACAAAGTTTAAAAGAAGCAGCAGCGAGAAATGACACTTGCATAGCTCACAACATCGGCTCGGGTGATGCTATCAATACGCCGTCTGGTCGATTGTGTATCTATCGGATGCGAATATTAAGACAAATCAACCTCAGTTCGAAAAACTATATCTCGAAAAATCTCTAAATGAAAATTCATCACAGATGTGAATGTTTCCATTGACTTCTCATTGATTCAATAAAAAATATTGCTGTGCGAATTAGTCGGATGAAATGTTCGGAGTAGGCGTGTAAAGGCCTTGAGACGTCGTCTTCTTCTCTATCTCTGCTGAGTTGCACATGCGCAATAAAGTCCGCCAGGGGAAAAATATGGCGGCCGACCAGGGAACAAAACGGTGGCAAAGGACGTTAAAAGTTTAGGATAACTTCACGTTAAACTTACAAAATAAATTAAATACATTTGAGATTTGTAAGGCGGACCTTGCGGACCACTAAAGTACGTCCGCAATGCTCGAACATTTAAAGAGGAGGCATGTCGGAATTACATAACAACCTCATGCAAGATTTTAAAGCTTAAAGTGAAATAAGAGCCATTTAATAGTTATGAGATACATAATCCGATTGGTCGACCAGTCGTTTTAATAGTCGGTGACTAATCGACTATCAGAATAGTCATTAGTTGCAGCCCTAGTGTCTAGTTGATGTTGAGAACCTGTAAAAACTATTGTCACAATAGTCGTTTTGTACGTTTGTTTTCCTCGCCTTTCTGGCCAAAAAAGTAAAGTGTCCCCACTGTTTTATGTGACATTTTCATCCCAGGACACCTGGAGATACACAACAAGCGCACTCTGCTTGACTAGCCAAAATGCATGCGCTCCTTTTCATTGCGGCCTGAAAGAATCTGTGATGTAAGGCTGTCATTCATGTCAATCACAAGTGTAGCCTATCACTGGACAGTAAAGCAAACACGTCCAGCGAACCAGGAATGGAAATTAAGGAATCAAAATGTTTAAATTGGAACAATTCTGTGAAAACTGGAAAGTAAGTCCCGGTTCCAATAGATGCCCAACCCTACACAGATGTAAGGGTACCTATTGACACAAAATACTTTCTGTTCTCTAAATATGTTTTAAATCAGTGAAATGCAGTGCCAGAGAGGCCCACCCAGTTCTCCAGTCCTTCCAGGAATATATTGTGGTCACCTGTATCAAATGTAAATCTTTAAATTTAATCATTTAAATTGTTTTTACTTTTTTCTGTCCTGGGTGTCAAACTTTCAAACGCCCGATCATCGTGAGATTTCCCTGTACAATTATCATTTGGTCTGAGGTGTTACGAGCAGATTTGTCCCGATAATCCGCTCCAAAACGGGTCATAGCCGACAATTGGAAATATTGAACATGTTCAATATTTACGACCAGATATCTTATCGCACACCGATATGTGTGGTAAAAAGCCGACAACTCATGAATTGTGACTGTGTGGATGGTGAC
Source organism: Rhadinocentrus ornatus (assembly GCA_037177495.1). Classification (NCBI taxonomy): domain Eukaryota; kingdom Metazoa; phylum Chordata; class Actinopteri; order Atheriniformes; family Melanotaeniidae; genus Rhadinocentrus; species Rhadinocentrus ornatus. The sequence goes on along the minus strand of JBAMHW010000017.1, from coordinate 24,495,815 downwards.
AGGGGCCGGAATGTAGCCAATCAGAGAGCGAGCTGGCTGGGGAACAAGGAAGGATATAAAGTCTGTGTTCATGCTTTCTTCAGTCTTATTTTTTTTCAGTTCTGGCTTTTTCCTTTAACAATAGTCCCAAGACCTCCATCATTCCCTCATCCTACATATCCTCTTCCAAGCTGGGTGTTATGTTTTCTGGTTGTTGTTATGTTTCTTCTTCTTCCGTTTTTTTGCCAGTTGTTGCTATGGTTCTTCTTCTACGTTTTTGTTACGTAGATGCCATTTGGTCACGTGAGATGTCTGGCTTGGAGGACTAGATTGTAGATGAGTTGCAGGACAGCATCGTTATGTGTGTGTTGTTCTGTGATTACATTATCGGCGCCACCACAAATAGTACGATCAAAGCTGTTCAATGCCTGATTTTTTATCTTCACGTGAGAGATCTCGAACCGATAAAAAATCTCATAAAATTAAAAAAATCCTTATGTGTGTACCAGGCTTTAGTGTTAACATGATGATCAAAATCTACCAAAAACACTGTGACTTGTCAGATATGGAAGGTTTCCACAATTACACCAAGTACTTAAAAAAGTGTCAGGATTATTTTTGTGAATCTGATCAAAAATGTTCCACACACATTGAAAGGCAGTAACATGACAGAAGCTGAGTCGGTGATATTTAGGCTTGGGCTAGTGGTTGAGAAGAGTGATACTCCCCCAGGCGTTGACACTTCAGAGAGCAACCCTTTCTTTCAGCTGAGCATTAGTAAATTAACAGGAGTGTTGTTCAGAAGAAGGGTTCAGTGTATTCCAGTGCACAGCTAACTCAGCAGTGGGCTCGGACTGGAGCTCAGAAGAGGATTAGCCGGAGTGACAGCGTACAAATGAGCACTGAACTGAGCTGTGCACATGTGAGCAAGCCACACTGGCCCCTTAAACCCCCTCCAACCACAAGATATTAATTAGTACTTCTTCTTGAACTCAACACCCAAGAAGACCAAAGTTTTACTGAAACCAGAAAAGAGACAGTTTGTGCTAAGGTTTGCTCACCGGAAATGTCACTTCCTATGAGGACCAGTTAAGACTGCTTATCCTAGAGCCCTAGACGACTTGCGAGGAATTTATGCAAGTGATCACTAACACAGCCCCAAAATGTCTTTCTACACTGTAATTTCCATAAATTTAATATGAATGCTGACAGAAAAATGCACTTCTTCCATCATGTTTATCAAGACTCAGCGTTCTTACAGCTTGATTTGGTTTTTCCCTACAGGGACCCATAGTTTAGATGTGCGGCGACATTTGCGTAATGTCCCTCATATAAAGAAAAAAAAAACATTTTAAAAAAAGGGAGGAGGTGGACAACCGCACAATTTCAGTTACATAAAAACTGCCGGTAATTAAATGTCAGCTATCGTCACACATTTGCGAGCTAACTACACGAGTCAGACCGTTACTAGCTAAAAAGCACGGATCAAGCTAGGCTCAGCTAACATGCCCGTTACGTTTCGTAAATGGATTAATTTAACTAGTTTTACCTTTCGCTGACCAGCACCACGTCGGCATCGCTCCAGTGTTTAAACACACACGGCAGAATTCTCCTAAAGGCGAGAAAAAGACCGGGGAAAACTACGGCGCCACAAGCCAAAACTTGCAACATCCTGCTGGTATTTTCCTCGCAACCTGTCCGGGGTCCTGGCTCTCTCCCCCTCCGCGATTTTCGGTCAGTTACACGCAGCAATGAGGCATTTTCACGGGGCAGGGCTTCGGTGTTTTTTCACCGGGAACGGTCCACCATCAACACACGCACACACTCACTCAACTAAGGCTCAGCAGCAGCACCACCACCACTGTGGAGTTCATTGGCTGAAAGACAAACGACACTTCCTGTGTAGACGTTCAGAATAAAAGTCCAAAGCAGTGTTAATCAGGAAAGGATGTGAAAGAAAAGGCTGCTGGGGCGCTTTATTTTGGAGGTAATGATTATTTAAAGCACTTCCGTTGTCACTCGAACAACTTGACATTTATTGTATTTCTAAGCGAAAAATACTTTCAGCCTGGATACAAACAGTATATAAACAGATTAATTTAAACTATATCATACTTATCATGATAATTATTATATAAAATAAGAAGAGATAAAAATGTTTAATGATAATATCATAACATTTTAGGATTATTATAATTTGGATTATTTCTTTGGAAGACGCTGACTGAATTTTAATCAATAGACCTTAAGATGCTACAGTGAGTATGTAATTCCGTTTATTAGATTACCTTTTCTTATACTACATTGCCAATTTTGTTCACACCCTTCTTAAAAGCTTTGTATTAGTAGTGTCTGATGGCTCAAACAAAGTAAGAATAAACTCAAACAGCAGTAGTTATTATTATTATTATTATTATTATTATTATTATTATTATTATTATTATTATTATTATTATTATTATTATTATTATTATAGCATGAAAAATGCAATGAATGCAGAATATAAATCAGTGTTTCTATTGCTCCTGCTCAATGAAGCACACTTTTGTTTGAGATTGCACAGCCTTCCACTTTTTTCCACTTTGAAGTTTAATAATACTTTCCATTACGAATTGCCTTTGGTGGTCTTTTGTGGCCAAGTATTTTTTCATTTTAAACTCAAAGCTCTGCACAAAAATTTTAATGTACCAAGACAAACACATGGAAGTAAAAATCTTGAAATATTGTTTGTTTTTATTCCATTACTACCTGTTCACAAACATTTTGTTTGTTTGTTTTTCCAGCCTATAGTTGCATTCCCAAAGCACATCATTTGTTTAAATTAGCTGCATGGGTATTTTTATTTAATGACATAGGTTTTAAGAACAAAATTGGTGACTGGGGACCTGGTAACAGCCAATATGAGTAGGAATGATAAAACAGTGCACACAACAAATGATCAATACTGTAACAAGGTCATTAAATTATATAGATGTAAAAAAGAAGCACACACACACACAAAATACATTAAAAAAAAGAGGGAAAAACAAAAGGAAAAAAATTAACTGTGAAGGCACAGTTTTATGCACAAAGTACTTAGCAAGCAAAAAATAATGTGCAAACGTTTAATTAATGTGCAAAATGCATCAGCAGTTAAAATCAAGTGTCTTGAGTGAGGTGGTTTCCCAGTGAAGGAGATTAGTCCAGCTTGTGCTGCGTACATTGACTGTGGGAAGCGAGCTAGACTTCCTCAGTCTGGTGGTCCTATTCAAGATGCTCTGCGGCCTTCTTCCTAAAGGATGAGGGGCAAAATCTCTATGTGCAAGATGGATGGAGTCCTTCAAGACATGGGCGACCCCTTTCCTACATCTGACGTTGTAGATGTGTGTGGTGGGGAGGCACCAGTCCTCTCCGCAGCAGGGCAGCTGCTGTGCCGCATGGCGATGTAGGAGCAAAGAGAAAAACACAGCTTCTACCAGCATTGCTTCTGTAGGAAAAATCAGATGTGATCAGCTGTAAATGATCCATTTGTAAAAGAATGTTTTCATGGTTTTGGATGGAAAAACAGGATTGTTTGGAATGTTTTTTTTTTTAAGTAACTTAAAATATTTGTTTCTTACAATCAATCAGTTTAAATAAAATTGTATTTTAAAGCTAATTTAGAAGATTATTGACTACACTGTAAAATGTAACGCTGGCTTTATGTAATGGATATAATTTGGTATTACCTTGGTTGTTATTAAAACCCGTCTTATATGAGATGTACTTTGGAGAACAAATGATTAAATAAATGTATGTGTCTAAATTAAATCAAAGTAAATAAGGTGAGCATCTGAAAATGATGAGTTGGTGGACAACACTGTTGACTTTTATTTTAAGACAGGGCTAAACATGGCATGATACCATGTACTTTTAGTTTGGTTAGTTTTAATTAGCCAGAAGTTCTTCAAAGTACTTTATAGCTCTTTTATAATAAAAAAAAAACACTAAATGTTAATAAGAATTTTAGTAAGAACTAAATAATGTGAAATACTTTGTGTTGTGCCCATTTTTCTGTCATAAAAGCTTAAATGTCTCCAAAAGTATGTCTTGTTTAGTTTTTTTGTTGTCTTTGTTCTCACTGTTAAAGTTTATTGAATAAAACTGAGTAATTTAGAGGGAATTAAATGCAAAAATGTTTTTTTTTTTAATCTAATGTCAGTCTTGATAATCTTAACCTCCAAAGCTCTTTTTGTTGAAAACAGTTCTTTTCGTTTTTTGGTCATCATATTGACTCCATATCAGCAATAATACACCGTATATTCGATTTATAAGCAACACATAAAACACTGTTTACCTGTTATTATGTTGATTGATTGATGAACCCATTAGGACTGTATGTGTCATATGGGATGCATAGTTTCTGAAACCTTTTGCATCACTTTATAATAAAAAGTAATAAAAAAACTTTACTCAAAACACAATTTGATATCTGTCTTCTGCCCCCTGGTGGACAAATTTTGCACTACAATAATGTTGACATGACAAACGATAAATATGCAAAAAAACAAAACAAATTTTTTTTTTAAATTAATTAATTAATTTATTTACATTTTATTAAAAGACTAAATAAAGGCTTACCATAAAAAAACAAAAACAAAACAGAATTTTCTCCCCATTTTATCTTGGGTCAAGCTTTAAAGGGTTAAAAATGGTTGATCTTCCATTGATTTTAGTTATTGCATTTGACTCTTCCAGGGTAATTTTCATGTCTTTACTTTTCAAGTCAAATCAACAACTGATTGCATAAAACTGTATTCACAGTTATTATCGTCCCCCTGTGTTTAAAGCAGTTATACAGGCTGCTGCACTGGAACAGGGAGGTCAGTGGTGTGACGTAGTTTAGCAAAGACCATGGTCACAACAAGTTCCTGCTGCAGCTGAAAAAGTCACATCAAGTTCATCAGATCATCCAAGAGGTAACCTTAAAGTCATGTTTATTGAAAAAGAGAAGAACACTTGTGAAGCGTCACCGCTGACTAACAGGGAATTGGTCCCATTAAGTTTCCTCACCAACCTCAGGGTCATGCAACATATTCAGAGGGATTTAGTTTATCAGAGTTCATTGTGGCAAGGATTTTTTAAAGAAATACCACCTTGTTAGATTTTACAGCAAATTACATCCTCTAATGAAAAATAGTCAATTATTTAAAGCTATATGGGTTTATTTTAAAGTTAGATCAATTAAAATGTGTTATGTTATGTATTACTAAACTCACCATGTATTCCCTGTTTTGTATATTATGCCGTTTAAAGTTACATATATAGTTTCAACATTCTTCTGATAGTACAATATATTTACTTCTTTTATTAAGCAAAAATAGAAACAAGACAAAGTCCAAATAATTATGCCAAATAAAATATCCCCTTTTGGCCACTTGGGGGCAGCGTAAGCTTTATCATCACAAACTTCTGTTAAATGTGCTTCCCACAAGAGATGGAAGAAGTAAAACACTGACATATAATGCTGTGTTGACCTTTATTTCTTAATTTATTTTAGTTCCCTACAGGAGTTTCTTCCTCTATCCTTGTTAATGATTGATTGTTGGGTTGGGGCAGGGATGTTTTGACCTCCAGAAGAGGACATGCCAGATAGATTTGTGTCAGTCAGAAATTTCAGGCGGGCACAGAGCTGCAATATCAGTCAATGTTTTCTTTCTATTTGGACAAAAACACCTGTAAACTGCTAAATTCTTTTCTGTGTTGACCTAATCAATAACGTCAAGCTGTATGAAAATAAAGCCAGTTAGCTGGTAAAAAAATAGTGGAGATCAAGTATTTAAAGTAAACCAAGGAGCTAATGTGCAATCAAACCACTGAGACTCAAAGAAAGCCCCTCCACGGCTGAATGAACACCTCGGACTCTGTATCTGCGCATGTTAAAGCGAGGCTATCAGTCTCAGATGCTGCTATCAGCTGTCAAGTAAACACTCGCTTCAAAGTCAGTAGTTGACCTGAATTTACTAGCTCTGTAAGGTAGCTGATAGCTGAGAGCTGCTTGTAGAGTGGCATTAAAATAGGTTCTGTTCCATAAAAATCACATATTGATATGAATTTTTAATCTTGTTTAACTTTTAAACTGATTAGAAATAACTACATGAAACAGTTTGGTAAAATTTCAGAATCAAAATACTCCCGGAGGAAACCGAGCACACAGTCACTGCATACCAACTAAAGAAGGATAAGATAAAGATAAAAATCACAATAAGAAAAATTCACAGGTTAGTACCAATATCTATATAAACAGATCCAGGATAAATCCTGCCAGTGAGTAAACAGGTGAAACAGGTGTCGCTGGTGTTTTGGGTCTCATAAAATCAGGAATAAGTTCCTTCGTCTTTGTCACATTAGGCTGCAGATTATTCTGCACACATCATGCGACAAAGGAGTCCACAGCAGCTGGATATTCCACCTCATCTCCTCCTCTGATACGTCCAACTACAGCAGAGTCACCAGAGAACTTCTGAAGGTGGCAGGTCTCTGTGCAGTGGCTGAAGTCAGATGTGTAGAGGGTGAAAAGAAAGGGGGAGAGGACGGTCCCTTGTGGTGCTCTAGTGTTGCTGACCACCGTGTCCAACACAGTGCTGCAGGCGCACATACTGTGGTCTTCCGGTCAGGTGGTCCACAATCCAGGACCCAAGAGAATCCTCCACCTGCATCGCTGTCAGCTTCTCACCCAGGAGGGTCGGCCTGATGGTGGCGGAGGCACTGGAAAAGTAAAAAAACACGACCCTCACAGTGCTCGCCGGCTGGTCCAGGTGGGTGTAGACACGATTGAGCAGGTGGATGACGGTGTCCTCAACTCCGAGACGAGGCTGACATGCGAACTGAAGGGGGTCCATATGTGGTCTGACCATGGAGCTGATCCAGTATAAGTCTCTCAAGGGTCTTTATGACATGTGAAATCAGTGCCATGGGTTTGTAATCCTGAGGGCCACTAGGATGCGGGGTCTTTGGTACAGGAACGTCTTCCACAGCACTGGGACCCTCTGTAGACTCGTGAAGATGTAGTGAAAGACTCCATAGAGCTGGGAGGCACAGCCTTTAAGGATGCAGGGACTCATCACGTCCAGTCCTGCTGCCTCGCCTGAGTGTAGTCTTCTCAGCTGTTTCTCAACCTGCTTACATGTGAAGTTGACAGGTGAAGGAGGGCTATCGGGTCTATCCCCGGAGGCAGAGGTCCAGTAAGGAGAGGGAGGGAGAGAGGGTGGTGTGGCGGGGGGTTTCAGGCTTGCTCCTGACGAGTTAGAAGGGGGCTGAGCTGTAGCTGCAAAGCAGAATCTGTTAAAAAACATATTCAGCTCGTTGGCTTTCAAGGGTGACCATGGAACAATACCGATTGATAGTTTCTCATTCAAGCTCAGACAGAAATATGCTCCAGAACATCAACTCCACTAGTTCAGTCGCTTGTTAACACAAATATCCAACCAGCCAATCATATGGCAGCATGTAGTCATGTAGACATGGTGAAGACAACTTGAAGTTCAAACTGAGCATCAGAATGAGGATTTAATGGGGATTTAAGTGACTTTGAACATGGCCTGATTGGTGGTCTGAGTATTTACCGGGATTTCCACACACAACCATCTCTAGGGTTTCCAGAGATGAAGAAGAGAATATATCCAGTTGTTGATGTCAGAGGTCAGAGGAGGATGGACAGACTGGTTGGAGATGACAGAAAGGCAACAGAAACTGAAATAAGCTCTGGTTCAATTTCCTGGTCTGATAAGTCTCTATTTCAGCTCCACATCCAGATGCTAGGATCATAGTCTGCTGGAAACATCATGAAAACATGGATCCATCCTGCCACGGATCAACGCTTCAGGCTGCTGCTGGTGCCACTTTGCTCCCCTTAGTACCAACGTGGCCTGGTTTGACCACCACTGCCTACCTGAGTATTGTTGCTGACCATGTTCATCCATCTATTCCATCACCTTCTTCCATCTATCACACCAAGACTTAAAAATGGAGTCCTCCCCGGTACTGGAAGGTGATGCTGGTGAAGAGGATGACCCGGTACTGGAAGGTGTGGTTGGTTTGCTTGTTTGGTAGAGCATCAGTCTCCCATGTGGGAGACGAAGGTTTGGATCCCCCAGGGGACGAATATTAACACCTTCGAAATTTTCCACCTGAGGAAAGATGAGCAATGCAAAAATAAATAACCAACACAACCAGGTTTAGTTCTACTACCCTAAATATGGAGTTATTATACTGTTTAAATGTTAGCAAACAAAAATTTCCCAGCACAATTTGTTGAGTGGTTGAAATAAATAAAAAAAATTCTTGACAAAATATCCTCGTTGCCTGTACAGAAAAAGTTAGTAAATCTCAAAATCCTAGTTTTCTAAAGCTGAGTGTGACGTGTGGGTACAGCCCAAAATACAAAGATATCCAAAATCTAATGTGTCTGCAGGAAACAGATGCAATAGTAAAGGACGAAAAGTTTATTATCAGCCAGCACATTTCTGTGGTGCTTCCTTGAAATTGAATGGAATTTGAATGGTAGCAAAGTCTGACAGGAATAATATTATTGCACCAACAAGCAGCCGCTAGCTGAAGATGCTATTTGTTGTTAGCATCTCTCAGCGTAGTGAAGACTCATGCCTGATAAACTGCAACAGATAAACAGGATCTAAAAGTGATGTCCTCATGGAATGATAAATCCAGCAAAGACCCGAATTGGGACCTGAGAGATGTGTCTGGACCTTCAGCTGATTCATCTACTGTTGGCTGAATCCTCATCAAAAACTGTCTCTGGAAGCGAGGCTGTCAAAAAGCCGTTTTTAGCGAAGGGAAACAGGGAGAAAAGGCTGAGGTATGTCACACGGCACAAGAATTGGACTAAAGATCAGTGGAAACAGGTCTGATGGAGGGATGGATCCCCCTCAGAACCCGGACCTCAACATTACTGAAGCAGTGTGGATCTGAGTGACTTCTCTGGGGCACGTTAGGAAGTTGATACAGGTGGTTTGGATCCCAGTAGACTCCAGAAGGCTTGTCACGTGGTAGTCTGAAGATTCGGATCAGGCAGTTCTTTCCTTTGAAGATGCTGAAATTGCTACACACACACACACACACACACACAAACACACAAAAAGGTGTCATGGGCAGGGGTGTAGCCGTCATTTTAGAAGTGAGGGGGACAAATTGCTTAGAAGTCTATTGAGTGATTTATCATCCTCTCGCATTCAATTGCACC
>JBAMHW010000017.1:24460271-24473140 GCA_037177495.1 Rhadinocentrus ornatus | reverse complement strand
GAGATCCTCAGACCCCTTGTGAGACCATATGCTGGTGCGGTTGGTCCTGGGTTCCTCCTAATGCAAGACAATGCTAGTAAAAATCAGACTTTAAAGTTAACCATGCAGAAACATCAGAGGAAACTTTTCAGAGGAAAACCACAACCTGCGGGACCTTAGACAGCTGAGCTGGTTTCGGATCAGCAGAGATTTTTAGTGATTTAAAACTTGGTTAATTATAATTTAATTCTTTTCTTTCAGGTGCAGTCTCTCCAAAGCTGGAGAGGTAGTGTGCCAGAAGAGGAGCAGACTGAAGCCCAACTTTATTGAGAACTAATAAAAATCTATGACGACACAAAGTTGCCAAAACATTTTTTCATAATACATTTTAATACAACTGTATAAAAACACTAACACAATCACTATCCTCGTTGCACAAGCACCCCTTCCCTTATATGGTCCGTTCCCGCTGTGAGTATCCAACTACTGTCATTACAGATTGGTATACTTAAAATAACAGCACAGTTCTGTTACCTATTATCATTTGAACTAAAAAATATTCACTCGTGGTAGAAAACGTATCCTTTATTGAACACTTATTAAAAGATGAGACGGATGACAGACGTGCAATGAGAAAGCCATGTCAACGCTGTCCTTCTGGTGCACCAGACGACCACAGCCAGCAGGTGGCGCTCTTTGACCTGATTTAACACACTGAGCCATTTGCATGCATTTGGTCAAAGTTGACTCGATGTTTCACGAGGCCTCGGTTTCGCCATCCCAAGGATTAAGGCGGGCTACAGTTGGGGTTTTCAAGAATCTTTAATGGACCAAAACAACAGGACAGCATTGGTGCAGCTCAGAGCTTCTCTCTCTGAATCAATCACACTAACATTCCGTCGCTCTCTCTATTCCCCCCCGAAACAAGGGTGGGTAGGAACCAAAAATACCCGAGCAATAACCACGGTTACACAAGCAATAATTACGGTTACACTGATGCTACACATCACCCAATAATTCAAAATACACCAGTATGTCTCCTTCAGTATAAGAAAATACTATTGCTCTTGCTCTCCAACAATCTTCCAGGCGTTTGAATATAAATTAAACCCGAAAAGCACCAAAATATTGCATATTGATGATCTTCTGATTACCAAAGTGCAGAGATTTGTTTCTGAACTCATTCAGTTGTTTCCAGGTTTCGTTGTTCTTCCAGCTGAACAGTTTACAACATTTGAGTTCGGTATCTCTCTTTCCCAGGCTGAACAAACTGCAGTTCAATAAAAAACAACACACAATACAAGTAAAGAATTCAATTGATTTATTGGCTTTGAAATGACTTAATGTAAAGTCAGCAACATCATATCTCACAGCTGCTTTGGTGTGTTTTTCCCACAGTAAAATTGCTGCAAGGTCTATAAATACTGTACAAAAATAAGTTGCACGTTTACATAAAACATCCTCTCATAATCCATGGAGTCAAAAAGCTTATTTAAATTACATGTACAGTCTCGCTCCAAAGTACAAACACCATATTAAATAGAATAAATTATGTATTGCAGCTCATGTGTGAGACCAGTTCTCACTAATACACATTTAGACATGAGTAGGTAGAAACTCAGGTCCAGAAAAGGCTGTAAAAGGTATTTTCTCTGAGTTTCAATGCTTAACTCAGCTGTTTATTTTAGCTCCACCCAACATACGAGCTTTGGGTTTTCCACCTTTTACTTTCACTGAGATGAAGGACAGGAGATGCTTCGTCTTCAGCCTGCATAATTCTCTGTATGTAATGGCAGGACTCCCTCCACTAGATGGCGCTCTCTCCCTGCATCTGACCACACCTTCGGGCCCAGTTGAGCTACAGCTTACCGAGCCTCCTCTTCACAGCTACAGCCGACAGATCTGATATTTGTTGTGCGAAGAGGTGGCCAGCTCGTAGAAGAGGACGTAGGCGTTGCTGCTGCGAACCTGGTTGGAGGGAATTGGGCTCACCCTGCACACAACACACATCACACACACTGCAGTGAGCTGTGGTGTGAATGAACAAGCCTCCAACCAGAGGGTTAGGGTTAGGGAAACCCAGTCACCAGGCTCCATCTGATAAGATGGCAAAGTAACTCAATGATGTGAGATTTGATACCTGGAGTCATTGAAGCTGTACCACTCCCCCAGTGCCGGGTTCTTGCAGTAGGCTGTGTAATGGCCTCCCAGGGTGTTTCCAGTGTGGTTGGATACCGCATACAGGTTATACACGGGATGCTCTGCAGGAAGAGACAACATGACGGTCATTCAACACTGTAAAGCTCCCACTCGGCCTGATCTCCCTTCTCAGATGACAGCACTCACCACTGCCGTCTGCAGAAAACTCCCGCAAGTCCAGATCTTTGAGAGGAAAGTCGACATGGGTGGAGAGTTTGCTGGCTCGGATGTTTGAGTCTGAGAAGCGCTTCAGATCTGAGGGGAAAGCTGAGTGAAGGAGCAGAAACTGCTTTAAAGGGAGATGTGACTCTCCGTTTACCCTATTAGCTTTATTAACTATTTGGCTTTTCCCTGACACGTGGCTTGCTGTGCATCTGCAAAGTTACAAAGTCCACTTGAGACAAAGTTGTTGCCTCCCACTGACACCGCTGTCGAAATCACTGGTTTGTAGTTCTGACTTTCCTTTCTAACGTCACTGCTAAACAGGTTTGGATAACGTTTGCCTGGCAGATTTCATGGCCCGTGAAATCTACAAGTTATGTAAGAGGTGAAGGCTAAAAAGAATATGGAGTCGGTCAAAGTTTAAAAACACAAGTGAGCTCATGATGGCAGAAGAAAGCCAGAAATATACACACATATATATGATCTGCAAAGACACCACTTTCCCCCCACTAACAGGACAATAACTCTTCAACTGAATAATTTTTAACAATTGGAGATGAAAACTTAAGTTTTTGGTGCCACATTGTCAAAAAGAAGCTTCCGGACAGACACGAGGCACATGACAGGAAAGATCTGAGGATGTTGAAGCCTTAGACATAATATGCGTATGTCAGTGAAGTATTCAGCCAATCACAGTTGAGCAGTTCTTACAAGGTTTTGCTGTCACATGACAGACCGGCACACACTGAGTGCCCCGTTCGGATCAAACATGAACAGTAAGAGCTGCTGGGACTTTTTAAAGAAGAGAAGATCTAAGATTCAGATGTGGTGAAGAAATGAAAATTTAGGAAAAAAATATTGTTTGTTGACACAATTTGCTTTGCTTCACATTCGAGCTCCTTTCAGCTTCACCAAGTCCAGAGCTCAACAGTAACTTCTGGATTTATCTGAGCTTTTGTGCAGGAAATAAAGTTCATGAAAAGGAATTTTTCATTAAAAAAATACAGCGAGGGAAAATATTTTCCAAGTTTTAGATTTGCTTTCATAAAAATATGAAAACATTTTGAATTGGTGCAGGATTAATCCTCGCATGGGTTGAGGAACTACCTCTGACCAGGCAGAGGGGATATTTTATTCTCCCGGGGTGTTTAGGGTTTTCTCCCAGTTTGATCCAAAACAAAAAAACTCAGAAAGGAGGAAAGATCCCAGTCAGATGCATGAAGCATATTAGCCGTGTCTCTTTTAAATGTGGAGGAGCAGCAGCTCTACATGGAGGCGGAGAGAAGGAAACACCCCAATCCATCAGTAATAAAACTCCGTCACCATCTATAAACAGCTAAAACAGCCAGCAGGCTGAACCACGTAGTGTGCCTTTAAATGAGCTGGAAATAATAGTTAAAAGAAAAGGATACGGAGCACGAGAATCTGGGGGAACTTCTGGATGCTGAACCTTTTGGTGCATTTTCTTCTGGCTTTGCATTTGTTGCACGTCTAAGGAAGAAATAGAAAGTAGGTCATGTTACGCTGCTGCTGTATAATCCAGGTAAATGTGACCTTTATAGGAAGACAATTATATCCACGTGCTTACTGGTCTCTCGTCTCCGTCCAACACATCTTCTTTTGTGAAGAGCTTTAAACAGTCTTTGAGAGTCACTTCGCCCGAGCTCTTCTGTGGAGAGAAACAGCGTCATGATGCCGCTTGTTAAACAGGAAAACACAGTTCAGCTCGATGAAAACCAGGCTTCTGCTTCGGGATCAGAACATGAAGTCAGGAATGAGAGGAAGGCTGACCTGTGCAATCGGTATCGACAGGTCCCAAAACGGGTCAAACACGGTGGAGCGGAAGCCGCAAACGGTGCAGGTTAGAGAGCTTTTCAGCTGTCCCACAAAGAGGTCTGCGAGCAGGACGGAAAAATACACCCATCAGAAACTCGACGGGCGCGTGAAGCTCATTCTGCAGCTTTTTACGTCACTTACCCACAACTTTGCTGTCTTCTCTCTCCAAGTACACGTTCCACATTCTCCTTCCTTTTTCATCATCCCTGCAGATGAGACCAGCTGGGTTCATTCCCAAAGATCCTCACTCCTCTACTGTCTAATTACATGAAGTTTTTCCCATCTCCTTTCTTCCTTTAATCATTACAGCCCGACTACGCACGCTGCCACACTTTACGAGCAGGGAAATGTGTCTGTGACACCCCAACCGCCTGGTTATTAGTGACTCATTGAAGACAGAAGGGAGAAGAAGCTGATGTGCAGACTTACAACAGATGGTCAAAGTCCTGGACGGACACCGTCGGCTGGATCGTGACTCTGTTCACCTCATTATGGAGGCCATCCAATAAGAAGCGCAGGAATTCCTGAGCATCCTGCTGACTGCAGGGGGGGAAACGTTTGTCTTCGTGTTTTAGTAATTATTAGTTAAATGTGTGGGGAAGAAGGGAAGACTTACTTGCAGCCAACAAATTTTGGAGCAACCCTCTGGATCTGGCTTCTGAAATCAGAGGGGCTGATGGCCTCGTTGCTTGCAGTGGTCCACAGTCTCTGAGTCAGCTTTGCAAAGTCTGAGTCAGAGAAGTGGCTGGTGAGTTCAAGTGCATGAATGTGCCACCTGGCTGTAATTTTCTGAGAGAAACTCAGCTTCTTTTGGTCCTCGTGCAGATGAAACCCGTCATTTCATCTGCCGTGTGATGACGTAACACATCTAAACTAAAAACGGGTCACCTGAAACCCTACCCAGCTCTATGCGTTGGTTAATATGTGGCAGATAGAGTCAAGAAAGTTAGCAAAGATCCAGCAACTTGCTTAGTCAGCAAATTATGCCTAAAAATGTAAGTGAAGAATGAGCAACATTTACAGTGTGTTAATTGCAGCTGCTTGGCCTTGATTAGATGAGCAGAGAATGTAAAAGTCCATAAAGACTGGTAATGTGTGACCTGCTGCCGGTCCATAAAGTGATTTAGCGTCAGTAGGTCGCATCATCGGACTGCTGGTGTGTGTTTTAGTAGGTCAGGAGCTCATCCTACCTTCCATGAGAGCCGTCCTGATGTTGTTGTTGAGGTCTGTGTGATGGCCGTTTCTCAGGCAGTAGTCCCTCAGCTCCGAGGTGTTGCTCAGACACTGGAGGATGGAGTTCATGAAACACTGCAAAGCAACGCAGCCCCAGCAGTGAGCACAATGAGCGGCTTCAGTGGGAGATGTGTGGTGCAGAAGGCTAAACTTACCGTGTTTCCCAGGTTTTTCAAACCCACCAGACCCTGAGGACTCTTGTTCTGTTGAAACAAAAAAAAGGACAGAAAAAAGTTTAACGTGCTCAAGAACTTACTGACAAAGGTGCAAACAACATCCAGCAAAGTGGAAAACAAGACGTGTGTAAAGAAAGTAAAACAGAGTGAGACTCTCATGGTGTTAAAACCAAACAAAGTTTTATCTTCAGGATAAAACATTAATAATTCCACGAGTGTGAACATCGACTTTATCTAGACTACAGCCGTCCACACGGCACGCCGCTGACAGAGGAGTGTCGTAGACCTTCTCCGATGTGCGCCGCTTACATGGCTTACATGTTCCCCTCTGCAGAGGTCATCGCAGGAGGTTTGTGTTAAGTTTCCCATCAGCCCCGGAGTCACCTGCATCTGTGGATCTGAGACAGAAGCCACCCAACACGGGCTGACAGGATGCTCAGTAGGCATTTATTTCTTTAAATCAAGAATAATGAAGCATATGTGACCATGATGCTCCACAACAAGGGTCTCTGCTGGCTTCTTCACCTTCCAGGCTTTCTCCACCTCTTCCTTCAGTCCGTGGCATTCCTCCACTTTCTCGTGTTACTTTTCCCTGATATTTAATGCATGTGGTCATATTTATTCCTAACGTTTGGATATAATCCAGAACATAAAGTCACTGGATCCACAGCTCCTATAAATAATTATAATGGAGGTCAAACAAAGCGCTGGACAATGAGTAAAAGTCATTTCTGGCTCTAACATTTGAAACAACAGATTCAGGTTCTGCAAGCGAACAATGAGTGCGACTCAGTTTGATGCTGAACGATGTTGCTGTAGCTTCTCAGTCATTCAGATCATGGAGGAATCAATAAAAACATCATTAAAGTTTAAGCTTATCAGACCTGAGAACGCCGGAGCTCCTCCTGTGACCTGAGGCTTGACCCGGCTGAGGGAGCGTGGTGACAAAGTAACATGATGACTCAGACCAACTCAGCACATCAAGGCCTCTGCACGGCCGAGCAGCTCCACGTGGAAGCAGGAGCGTGCACACGCTGTAAACCGAGCGGCGTTTCACTGCTTGTCCTCATGCGGCTCCAGACGCTCAGAACTGTGACTAAAAGCATTTTTGGCTGAAATCGGACTCATTTCTCTTCTTCTCTGCTGTCTTTGAAGATGGCCATATGGTGTGAGGCTCAAGCAGCTGACCAGCAGGTCTCAGCAGGCGCCCTCTGATTTGAAAGAGGAAGTGATGCGTTCAGGTGCTCCAAACGAAAGCGCTCCGCACTGCTTGGCAGGACTTGAAAGAGCAACAGAACGAAGTGTCCTGATTCTGCCATGCATGGCTGCCCGACATGTGATGGAGGAGGCTGCGCGCGTGCACACGCACATGCGCCACTACCAAGCGGGAGAAACAGCAAACAGCAGGGCTGAGAAAACTCCTACGTTGCTGAATGGGTTGCTGGAGGACAGCTGACGAAGGCTGCACCCTCATGTTTCTAGTTTCAGCAGCTCGTGCTTACAGGTGGGTTGAAGCTCAGCTGATATGTAGACAAAGATTCGCAACTGTTTTAATATTCAGCTTTTTATTCAGTGACTTTTTCATGGAAAAGGGAGAAAAAACTGCGTTAGGAATTTAATAATACATAGATTCAGTGATCGAGCCAACAGCATTGATCCAAATGAAAACTATTAATCAAAGATTGATTGCTTTTTATTTAAATGTCTGATTGAGCTCATTTATAGAACCAGCTCATGATGAAGTCATCTCAAGAACTTTTACAGATCTAGTCCAATCCAGTGCAATTATAATCCAGTTAGAACAAATCCACTATATGATCCGTGTGGGTCCAGCAGAAGAAACTGGATGAGAAGCAGGATGGAATCTGCTGCTCTCCAGGTGTCCGGTCATGTGGGATGTTTAAAATAACAATAATAGTAACACAGCTTTTCTTAAAGACGTGAGTATTTTAACTCTGAAGGCCTTCATGACAGTAGCTGGAGAGGATTAGAGGCAGGGGGCCGGGATTCGAACCTGCAGCTGCATTGACTATCTGTAATCTCTGTTAAATAAGCCTGTGTTGTGCCAAAATAAGCACCCCTGCCAGAAAAGTATGCCTCAAGACGTGGTAAACAGTCTCTCCAACAAGTAGTTTAGTCGGCTGATGTTTTCCCGTGGATCTCCTTCAGGACGCTTCCAGCTCCTCAAACACTCGGGCGGTTTCATAGCGGCCGTTCCGCTTTCCTCACAACACTCCTGCTCGTTTGTAACGCTTCACCAAAAAGGAGAGGCAGCTTCTTCATGTTTTTCCAGACGCACTCGGGGAAGCATCTTTTCATTTCTTGGATAACGTTGGTGTCGCTGACTTCCTCCGTCCAACTTTTGCACATGGTGGAAATCCCAAACCAGGCGACGGCCGTCTTCCGTGCCGGGTTGGAGATGGGAAACATAATATTTTAGCTGGATTCTTGGGATTTGACAGGGATGGAAGGGATTGTGTTACATCTGCATGTGATATCGTTTCATATCATCACTTGATCCTGAATCAAATCTGACTGGAATGGCATCATGGCAGAATTTGTGATGGACAAACATCCAATGAATCGATATAATGTTGAATGGTGATTAAAGTTGCCACGCCACTGGGAAATGTGAAGATTTCCCACTTTCCTCAGTGATAAAAACACGTGATCTTTCGAGTTATGGCTTCTGTTTCCGTTAAGGAAGCAGCATCAGCTTGGGAAGTCATTGCAGCTGCAGCCCTAAACAAATGTTCTGGCTCGAGGGCGAAGCTGGAGGCTGACAGGATCACGTCTCCGCTGCTGATTCTCAGATTAAAACACAATTGTTTCTTCTTTAAAAAGCGGAAGAGGAATGAGTGAATAACTTAATTAGTGAGTTATGTGCAGGAGTGACTGAGGCCGTGGTCACCTGTGACCTCCGCCTGACGCTTCAAACCCACATGGAAGTAAACGCTGACTGAGGGCTGCGTGTGAACGTGTTCTGTGCGCGTGATAAGATGTACTTCCTAGGACACATTCCTTATCAGCAGCTCTCCTTCCCCTTACGCAACAAACACCAGACTTGCCTGGTTGGTTTGAAGCAGGCATCTGCGCTGGCGTGTTACCTGCTCGGCCTGAAGGTCGTCTTCAGCCTCCAGGAGCCTTTTTCAGTGTTTTACCTTCACCCACTCTGCCTGTGTGATGGTTGGTTTGTTTTTACAGGATGTATTCTGCTTTATTTATGAACACATAGAAACTTCAATAAAAATGAGCATTTATGGATTTTTTTCATCAATATTTTTTAAGTGAGATATTTTTCTATGTTTTGTTTTATTTTTTTCTTAAATCGACCATTTGATGTTTTTAATGTAATAATTCATTAATTAATTAAAACATAGTCCTCTTATTGTGCTGAAACCCCCAGTAAAACACGCCAGGTTAAATATAAAAGCTCTCTCACGTGGAAGGTACATTAAAAAGGTGAGAGGTGCGGGGTTCTGGACGCACCTTGGCCGGGTTGATGATCAGACCCCTGATGGTGGACACCAGCGCGGACCGGGACAACGGCGGGTTCTTCTTGCTCCGCAGGTCTGTTTTGTCCAAGGGGACAGCGGCCGGCTGCTCCGGAACCGTCACCGTGTAGGAGTGTCGCAGAGACGGCATGGTGGATGTTTATGTCCCTCTGACGGCGGAGCGCGAGCTCAGGTGGAAGCAAGTCTGGTCAGAGCCCGTCTGTACCTGCAGGTCTGTCTCTGTTCCCGTGTTGGAGTGTATTAACACAGACGGCGCGTGGTGGAGTTTTACTGCGCGCTCTGAAGTACCCTCCCACTGAGAAATAACTCGCGCTGCTTTCAAGTGCCGTAGGAAACATCTACACTGTGATCATGGAAGATATTCATAATGTTTTACTGGTAAACATGTTATGATGTAAAAGCAAGAATATTTAGTAATAAATTACCTAAATATGGGATTTAAACTTTAAATGCTTTAAACTTTTTTCAAACTGTTTTCTATGTTTTAAATGTTTTTTTAAACATCTTTAAATGAAAATTTGTTTTCAGTTCAGTATTTTCAGTCCCTGAAAATTTGCTTATTGAGCCACTGGCTGATGAATGAAATAAATCAGAGTAGATAGATAGATAGATAGATAGATAGATAGATAGATAGATAGATAGATAGATAGATATTTGATGTTAATGGATTTCTTGTTTTTCAGGATTGTGAAGATTCCACTGACATCATGGTTTCTAAAAATCTGATTTATGAGTCAGAGTCTGATTATTATATCTCTGTTGGTGCTTTTGAGTCAAATTTAATACTTTATAAATACATTTAACCTGTAAAAAGGGGAAAATGTTTTCTAATTATTACTGGGTTACTTCTTTCAGTGTGCTGTGGAACTGCTCACCTGATTAGATTCAGGTGAGATGAATACACTGGTGTTCAGCCAGTGGCAGCTCGGTGCCTTTCACTGCTGATTTTGGTGCTGCAGCCTGCAGGTATTGAACTCGGGCTCGCGCCGCATTTGCTTGGAAACTGAAGGTGATCCTACAATAAGATCTCCTGCCCTGCCAGAAAAGTTGGCTCGACCGGTAACTGCAGTCAGTGGGTTGAGGCTAAACGCTTCCTCCTGGGTGGGACCTTGCTCTGATCGGTACAGAGGGCCAGGGCGGACACCCACCTGGCCCACTGCTGTCGCCCTACCTACGTGCGGCTTTGCCCTGTTGAAGGTCTTGCAGGCGACTGCAATAAGAACAGAAGGGGAGTTTTGGACTTGCCAGGCTTGGTTCGTAAAGGCTGTTGGCTTTTGCTTTTTTACTAATTTTTATTTTATTTTATTGGAAACGGTAAAAAGTTTTATTGACTTTTTGTTTTATATATTTTTTGCAGCTGGTGGTGGACAGGCCATCTTTGTGGTGGCATCCCTCCTGGGTTGTTGTGAGCATGTGAATGGCACAAAGTGGTTTAGGTGTGGTTTGTTGTGGGGTGAGTTTGGTTTGTTTAGGTTGTTGAACGTTTATCTCAAAATAATTTCATATCTATTTTTAAGTGGAACTTGTCTCTTAAGTTTTGTAAACGGACCTGAATGCCTTTAAGATGTCCTGGGGTGAAAGTCCTGGGATGGTGTTGTCTGAGCATCTGTAAAGTGTTTCATTGCTTCAACCAAACACCCACTCACCACAAGTGCATTAGAATAAGAGTGACATGAACCAGAAAGCTTTCCAGCCTGCATAAGATGCAGAGTAGAAGAAGTTTAGTCAGATGGGAGGTTCAATACTAAACATGACTCATGTTTTTGTTGGTGTAGCCTAGCAACAGCTTTATTGCATAACACTAATAGATTAACCTTTCAGTACCACTTTAACATTGTAACATCAGCATTAGCGAAGTTTAACATCAAGATGACCCTTCGTTTCAGGCACAATGTCCAGATGATCACCTCCAAGTCCTTATTTAATTTGGAATTAAATTATTTCTTGCTCTGAGTATATTTTTATATGAAGGCAACGCCAGCTGGTATTATGGAGAGAGAGAAATGTGCGGAGTTTAAGCTGGGCGGTGGCCGAAGAGGCTGGACCCTCTCCCAGCCTAGCAGGTGTGGGAATGCTCATTGTCCCCCGACTTGGTGCCTGTATGCTGGGGTTTACCCCGGTGGACGAGAGGGGAGCCTCCCTCTGCCTTCAGGTGGGGGGACGGAACCTGACTGTTGTTATACACCGAACGGCCCCCATGATTGGTTCCCAGAATCCATCTGTGATGTTCGGAGAATATAAACCTAGCATTGCTCTTGGATCCAAAGACTCTGGTCAACTAGTTCAGACCAGCGTCCAGACAAGAGTCCAGACTTGCGTTCAGACCGGAGTCCAGACCGGAGTCCAGACCAGCGTTCGGACCAGAGTCCAGACCAGCCTTCAGACCAGCGTCCAGACCAGAGTTTAGACCAGAGTTTAGACCAGCGTCCAGACCAGCCTTCAGACCAGCGTCCAGACCAGAGTTTAGACCAGCGTCCAGACTAGCCTTCAGACCAGCCTTCAGACCAGTGTCCAGACCAGCGTCCAGACCAGCGTTCAGACCAACGTGCAGACCAGCGTCCAGACCAGAGTCCAGACCAGCGTTCAGACCAGAGTCCAGACCAGAGTCCAGACCAGCGTTCAGACCAGAGTCCAGACTAAACATGAACAGAGATGAAACTTTCACCAAGTACTTTAAATCCAGGTTAAAACGTTTCTTTTCTCATGTATAAAATCTGCACGCTAACTTTTAGCTTGTCTTGCTTTTAATATTTTAATGTAATTTATGATTTTCTTGTGATTTTTGCTGCTTGTTTTTTCCTTTTACTACTTCTGAGTGCTTTTGATGTTTTCTGTAAGGCACCTTGAATTGTCCTGGACATGAAATGTGCTAAACAAATAAACTTTCCTTCCCTATTCATTTCTTTGCAAGTTGATGTTAATTATGGTAAACATTTAATCTTTATTTTAAAATCTTTGCTTAAATCTTTTTTGTTGTTGCTTCATTTCATGATTTTTTGCTCTGCACTTTGGGTTCTCATGTGTTTTATAAAGTGCTAAATGAATGCGTTTGAGTTATTCTATAATAAGCCGTGTGATTAATACTATAGAGGCAGTAATGACGTGTTCTGTCTCTGTATCTGCTGTTGGGATGTAGCCTTGAATAAGTTGTCAGAAAATGAACATTTTTTACACTTTTAGCAACTATCCAGATGGCAACGTCTCCTCTCTGCTTGGGTCAGCACATCACAGCTGCATGCAGAAACAGCAAAGGGAAGCACTTTGACCATGTGAGTGAGATTACTGTGTGCTCAGAGGATGCTGGAGACACAGATAAAAGTATTTCTGCAGGCTGGTTGTGCTGTACAGAAATGAAACGCTCACTCTGAGGGGTTTATCCTCTGCCTCCAGAAGACAGGATGACTGACTTTGAGACTCAGCTGCTCTGGGTCTGATAAGAGGCTTGATAGCTGCATTGTAAATCTTTACATGCCCTTTAACCTACTCCATTGATTTCTTCTTTTCATGTCATGGCTGTAAGTAAAAGGACACTAAAGCTGCTGAGCAAAGTCGAGAGTTCTCCATCTACATAAATATCTAAGCAGCCAATCACATGACAGCTTTTAGTCATGTAGACCTGGTGAAGTGAGCAGCAGCTGTCTGGACCAGGATGCAGCAGAAAACCAGACTGGGTTCCTCCTGTCAGCTAAGACCAGGAAACACTGGACGATAGAAGATGGAGAAACGTTGCTGGTCTGATGAGTCTCCATTTCAGCTCCACATCCAGATG
>JBAMHW010000017.1:24429800-24445104 GCA_037177495.1 Rhadinocentrus ornatus | reverse complement strand
TTATTATTATTATTATTATTATTAGTATTATTATTATTATTATTATTATTATTATTATTATTATTATTATTATTATTTATGAAGTGCACTGGTTTTTGCCCTGTAAGAAATTCGGCTTGTAATGGTATTATATCACAATAGTAGAGTAGTGGACTGTTAATACATTACAGATATTACAGAACTAGATTCTAGGAAATCAGATCAGTCAACAATGAAGTTTATATTTAAAAACATCTAAATCCACAGGGAAGTGTAGTATCATGCGGCACAGAGAGGCTGGTATCTCACGGTGCCCTTACAGCAGTTCTCCTGGGTGATCCATTTGGTGGTGAGGGTGCCCAAAGAGCGGCAGGCCTCAGCATAGGCTGCCAGCGAACCACAGACCTGAGCCTTGCGATGATTGTAGCAGCCATCCAGGTAGCAGGACTGGTAGAAGGGCCGGGGATCCAGCAGGCCGTGGCATGGCTGGAAGAAGCTCTTCAGCTGGGTCAGCTTCTGACAGGAGTCCTCCCCCTGCAGAGCCAGCACAGCTGTGTTGTCGCAGGACTGGGCCAAAGCCACATACTGGGTTTCATCACAACTAGAGGAGAAAGACAGACTTCTAGCTGTAAAGATAATAATTTTCAACCATATTTTTGGAGAAGGTAAAATCTGCAGAGCTTGGAGATTATTTTCTGCATATATACCTATAAACTAGCAATGGTCTCAAAAACGGTTTTAAAGAATTTGCAAGGAGCACCAGTAATTCCACCATGTCTGGGAATCTCACCCACCTGTTCTGCATACCGTTGGTCTTCCAGCTCTGGGCCAGCTCCAGGGCACTGACAGCCGGCTTGCCCCTGGAGGTCATGTAGTCATCACTGGGGTCCCCATTGAAATTGCCACAAAGGCCACACACTTTGTTCTGAAGTCGCTGGCCCATTGTGATGCTGAGGGTGTTGAAGCGGTTGTATCGAACCTGAATGTCTAGCGGTGTGTCGATGACGATAAACCCTTCAGATGTGGACAGACGCGTCATCAGCCCTGTTAGAAATGGCACGGACACTGGTGTACCATTGACCTGGGAAGACACGGAAAGCGGCAGCATGAAGGAAATAACTCACGTGATAGCCCCTTTTGTTACAGCAGCTGAGCTTACTGATTTCAAGAAGGTAACGTGAGCGTTTTGGGGGGACAAAAAGACCTCTGAGAGGTCCAAGTCTTTCTCAGAAAACTTCATGTGGTGTCAAGACGTCCTTTATTTTAAAAAGAATTAAAGGTGTAAGTTTGGGATTTGTCTTCTGGCTGATGCTCAGAAACTGATTAGTGGTGCTTAAGCTTATACATGTTGACTCAGTTGCCTCAGACAGGGATAAAAAATGTGGGTATCATCTGCATAAGCCAGTATTCATAAAAGATGTCAGTAAGTTGGAGCACACTATAATAGATAAGAAAGGAGACAGCCTGGGGTAGAGACTCCAACAATCACAGATTGGTCTGTGATAAGGAGAATATGATCTGTGCCACCTCATTGCATCTGACGCCAATACAGTTCTTAGGCCACTTCAGAGAAATGTCGCTGTTAATGGCTCACCCAGATCAAGCAGGTTTAGGGCTCACTGGGATTTGGTGCAATCAGTTAGTCATTATCCACCTCTGAGTGCTCTTTCAGTTGAACGGTATGGCCTACAGCCCGGACTGAAGGAGCTCTAATAGACTATTAGTGGTAAGGTAAATGGTCATTTGGACCACAAGAACTTTTTAAAGTATTCTGGAAAGAAAGGGAGATTTGAATTAGATCCATTAATTGGTTCAGTAAAGGCTTCGTGGATGGTGGGTGGCATGTAGCCAAAAGAAAGTAACTTGACCTCATAAACAAAATAAATCTCTCAGCAGAGAAAACTGATGTCAAATTACCAGTTTGATCCCCACAGTGCTGTTTCAGCCCTAGAAAATGGTCTGCTTGTCTGTTTTTCTTTCTCTTTTAAATCTTTAATCCAAATAGCATTATGCTGGGTTTACATCAGAAGACTTTGAAAAGATTTGCAAAAGACTAGAAAACTAGCAGCTCACACCTGCTCACATCTAAAGACAAATATTTAGAGTTTTAAGTCTCAGACTGAGATACTGAATCGCTATTTACAGACTACAACTAGATTCTTTCAGCATTTCTGTGATATGTTGGACAGTTGACATGGAACAGGGCTGATCTGCCCTCAGCAAAGCGAACAAGGAGAGTTTCCCTCCAGGATCATTATTAAGGGTGACTTTGCATCTCCAACAGGTGTTAAACCGACTCATCAGAATCTGGAGGGATGAATGAGTTTCTGTTCTTCTCATTATACTGTAACACATAAATGATCCACAGCAGACATTTTTCTTCCTAATAACCATCCGCTCCTCTTTCTGGACGTCCACCTACAACGTGTCATCACCGCTTGCTCTTACTCTTTTTTCTTTTTTTTTCTCGTCCTTTCTTGCCGCCGTTCTGTCAGGATTCCTGTTTCTGCTTTTCTCAGAGCTCATCTACTGGTTGTTAAACGTGTTTCGTCACTGCGACTTGCGATAATATATATAGTAATATGCGAGTACAAATCTGCCCTTAGCCTTCGTTAGGGGGTCGTTAGGTAAGTGTCAAGTGTGAAACTCTGCCAAAGTTCTGTAGTGTGGCTTTAAAACTACTGGAAAAAGTTCCCATTCTTCTTATATGCCCTCACCGGAGTCATGCTAGCAAGAACCTGTTAGTAGCCAAGACCCTGACGTGCTAGCTGCTGTCAGCCCGCTTAGCCACTTTATTTGTGAGCAGCTATAGCTGCTAGGCGACTGGAATGGGACTTAAAATATAAATACCAAAAACTGAAGTGTTATTTGTGGGAGTGGTGACGAGTACAATCAGCAGCTACTAGCTAATCCTCAACAGCTAGGAATGGCTTCCCTAGCCATACCTGCTGGGTTGCTAGGGGCTAGCAGTCCATAAAAGTTATTTTCTGTTTTTAGCTTTCAGCTTTTCTCCAATGTACTGGCAGAGTATTTTGTTCTTAGAGGAGCTACCCAGTTATCTTCGGGTATCTTGTTCCCACCAGGCCAAACAGGTTGTTGTCTTGTAGTCCGTGGCCATGTGAGATGGAGCTGATTATTAGGGTGACTTTGTACTTTCACACAGAAGTGGATTTGGCTGATTAAATGTTTCTGCTATGCCTCTGAGGGGAAACACTCTCACCTTGAACAGGCTGGGTAGGAGTCCTGCGGAATGACATCAGCATCAACATTAAACCTGAGCCATGTTTTTGACCTCCTCCCAATTCCCAACCTCTCAAAATCCTCCCTTTTCCCAGCTCCACTTAGTGATATTAGTGCATGTCGGATAATTAAACCATAGCCATCGTCTAAGCTTTTCCTATATTTGACAACCGACAAGGGTTGAATCTTTCTCTTACCTTGACAGTGCTGCCAGAAATTAGTATATTCTCCTCATTTATGTAAAGGTAAACGTGAGAGATGGTGGTGAGGTTGGGTGTGCTCCATTTGTCGAAGTTAGCAATGAGCTGGAAGGAGAGGTCAGGCAGCTTGTGACAGTTAGTGGACAGAACAAAGGAGCAGGAGGCTGGAAGACGCAGTGATGCCCCATCAAATGTCCTGAAGACTCCACCTCCTGATGCCACACAGTGCTGAGAGCGCCTTGCAAAGCAGCCTCGAACTCCATGTCGCAGAGCGCACTCTTCCTCTGCCTTACATCGCCTCGGGTCGCACTGGATCAGGTTCCTTCCGATGCACTGGCAGCGTTTGGTACAATCACTGTTCCAAAACAGCTGTTTGGGCTGAAAAAAAACATTTCTTTCATTTAAAACAACCTGAACTATGACGAAAATGTATCTGTTGTGAAAATGAAAACATGCACTTTTCATGTTCGCTACACAGTAAACTGAATGTGGGACTAACCTCGTAGTACTTGCCATCAGTGTAGCAGCCACAGTTTTGAGGCAGGATGCAGCTCTTGCCATTGAGCACATAGCCCTGGTCACACTGGCATCCCTCCACGCAGTCCTGGCTGCAGTCTCTTTGGCCACGGGCTGGAGCGCACTGAGGCGGACAAGATGCCATGCAGCTGGAGTAATGGCTGTTAGGTGGACAGTTCTGGACTGGGAGCAGGCAAGTTGGCAAATAATTAGCTAAGAATTATGCTAACCACACAGTTCAGGGTAAAATACGTAGATGTATCCATGTAACTCTGCAGCAACTGTTTGGCAGAAGCCGATAGAAGCCTGTTCTGAAGTTATTTATTTTCTTGTTGTTATCTCAAGAGCATGAAGCAAATTTTCATATGATAGCAAGTTATTTTCTATTTATTTTTAAAAAATAAATAATTAGCAAGTCAATGTTTTTGTTTCTATCTTGAGGTATCTGCCTTTTGTTTTTTTCAAGATAACTATCTGCTGTTAGCAAGCTTTTTCTCTCTCTCAAGTTTGCAAGATGTCCAGTCCTGAATCTTTGTACAACATGTAGGACCTTGCATTAAAAAACTATCCTATAAAACATCTGTCAACACTTATTAATCTGCATAAACACATGTACACACAAAAAAAGTACAGATTCCTACTTTAAGACATTTACCTTTAGTAAAGTTGTATTAGACTTAGAGATTACATAATAAATCTGGCACAGTGTTCCTGTAAATGACCTACAGAGTTCTGCAGAAACCCTTTACCTTTTGGGAGTGAGAAAATATAGATTCTAATTTCACTGCTGAATGCCGCTGAGGCAATATTTCTACACTGTTTAAAGGTTTGAGCAGAAATGTCCAACAAATCCACTCACCACATGGTGTGTCACTCCTCCAGCCAGTAACAGGCACTCCTAGGGCCTGACAGGTGTTAGCATAGTTTTGCAGCCAGTTGCAGATGGTGTCCTGAGCTCCCTGATCCAAACAGGTATCCTGTAGGCAGCTTTGATAAAAGAATGCTGGCGCCACCTTGCTGTGACAGCGTGCAAAGACACCTCCTCGATCCACAATCAGCCCACACAGCCTCACCGCCTCCGGTTCCACAAACACATACAGTCCATCTCCAATGTGGAATCGTATTCCTGTGGTGACTTCATTTGCCTCGTCATCTGCATTCATGTTGCTGTCGGCCACCATGAGAGGGCTGTCGTTCAGCAAGCTCTTCTCTCCAAGGCCGCAACGTGGGCAGGAGTCTCCACAGCCCACCTGGCAGAAGGTGTCCCTCTCTGCCCAGGTCAGGCCCCAGTCAGTGGTGGTCAGGGTGGGTGGAGATAAGGGCATGCCCTGGCAGAGTCCACAGGAAGTGTTGTAAAAGTCTCGGGGTAAAGTCAATAAGAGGAGGGTGTTCCAGTCAAAAGCCACCTTTAAACCAAAGTCTGTCTCCAGAATGAGCATCATGCCCAAGGTGAACATGTTGATCTTTCCTGGGCCCAGTTTCACAGGAAGGTACAAACGCTCCTTATTGACCTGAGTGAGGACAATAAAACTGGTTTAAACAGGTTTTATTCCGGGACACAAAACATTCTTAAAGGTCCAATGTTGAGCATCGAATTTAACTTCCTTATCCCACTGACTTGAATGTTTTCAAAGCATGTGGGGAAACCCAGGTGATATTAAGACCGACTGAAAGAGGCTTTATGGATTACTCGCAATATCACTCTATAAGCAAAAGAGAGTGTGTGAGCGTGGGGTGGTGCAGTTGTTAATGTGTGTAACTGTGGTTCATTTCTCCTCAGATCTTTTAGTCGGTTTGTGAACCCAGTCCAAGAGTCGCTCAGGGTCGGGGTTTGTCTGAGCCAAATCCAGCCTGATAAAAGATGCCCATTGAAATTAGATCCTCCTTAAGCCAATCAAAGAGGAATTCACCCTGTGCCTGGTTATTCTATCAGCTTGATTAGAAATAACGTGCCCTCACAAATGCAACAGCTACAACCTTCACAGGGCATGCAAAAATAAATGTTTATGTAAAATTATCATTCTACATAACAGCTATCCTCAGGAATACAGAGTCTCTGTTCATGTACTTACAGTGACTGTGTTTTTGTAGCTTCGAGACACTTCAATTTCATACTCGTAGATCTCCAACGAAAAGCCTCTCACCCAGATGGCTTGTCCTGTGTCTCTTTCCTCATTACGAGCTGCCAGTTTAAATTGAGGGAAAGCTGCACTCAGCACTGGATGCTCTCTATTATCATTCCTGCAGTTGGTGGTTGCCATCCTGAGAGTACAAGAGCTCTGCAACTCAAACGGTACACCGCCAAATGGCAGGAAATGCCCATATCCAGCAGCCACACACAAGGCCTCAGTGCGTGGCTGGCAGAAATACAGGCCGTCACTCTCCTGGCAGTACTCCTCAGGGTGACATGGCGCGAGCTGACAGTACACGCTGTTGTCAGAGCCGTTGCAGTAGCAGCGCTCTTGGCACTCCCAGTCTGTCCAGAAAGTCTGATTAGTAGCCAGCTGGCGCCCGTAACTCATGCAGCCACAATCGCTGCGTGCCACGCACAGGCCATCCCGCGCAGCAAAGCCATCTTCACACTGACATCCCTCCTGACATGGCAGAGGGCATGGCTCCTCGGGCTCGTCCAGGTTGGCACAGGTCAGAGGGCAGGCGCTGGTGCATTCATCAAAATGACTGTTCTCTGGACAGGGAAGAGCTGAGAGCAGAGCGAGGAATGGAAACAAAAAGAACTCTGAGTCAAACTCTGGAAAGCAATTACTAATTATTAAAGGATTCTGGATTTTAGTGGTCTTCATTTAATAACTGGGATTTGAACACCAATCTGCTGAAACAAACTTTGGGAATGGCGATGCCAACATTTTTCCTTTCAATATGAAACCATCAGATACTTTTTCATCAATACCCTTATCATTTTCTACTTAAGGGAAAGTCACACGACTGTAAAGTGTGTATCCATATCGTTATTTTAAGGGCAATATGAAATGTGATTAAAATTTATGAACATAAAAACTTGAATGAAATGCTTATAAAAGGATAATTAAACATATCAATAAGTAAACTGAATAGAAAAATCTTAAAAAATGATAAAAATAACAAGTTAAAATGAAGTTAATAAAATTTCTTAAATTGAAAAAAATTGTGCTCAAGCGTCTGCATTAAACCAGGGAAATATTAATACGCAACATTATCACTAACACCAGCATCATCATCGTCATGACATCTGATAGGCCACCATAATCATGTGACACGGAAGACATGGAAGCAAACACTGGAGCTGGTTTTCACATGAAAACTTCCTCATGTTGCCACCACACTCTAACAGTAATACACAAACCTATTAGAAAAATCAGCCTGCCCTGGTTCGGCTTCGTGTTTTTCATGAGAATAGTACGAATCCATCATGCCTAAGTGAAAAGAACTAGGAGTAGCCGACAGTTGCCATGTTCATGTATCACCCTATATTTTCTTTTTGGAATATATGTCTGAAGAAAACATGTATTTACTGCTAATGGAGTTGGCCATGTGTACTTGTAAAACAGCCCACAATGCTAGCAGCAAATAGCCAAACACTCATCTGAAATGTGTACTATGGAGCTTTTAAACATTTTGACTGACAATCAAAAGTTTACCTGAAATCTGAGCAACTGTTATGAAGTCAAGCAGACAGCTGTGAGAAAAGAAGTTTTCACAGCTACCTTTTAAACCTGCGAAGCTTGAGTGATGGTGACAGTAGGGCCGGCAAATATTTGTGCAACCCCTGCAGAGCTGCTCGTGCTTTGACAGATCTTCTTTAAGAGTATATTTAGAAAGAAAAGAAACAAAAGAATGCTCTGATACTAACATAGCTATCAACATCAGACCACAGGTTAGATGAGGCTATGTGGTCTCGTCAGTTCTGTTTTTGAGGGAGATTTTTTTTAATTAATTTATTCCAGTCAGTCCTCAGAAGACTGGAAGGACAGAAGAAATATCTGAGCCAATCATGCAGCACAGGAAGTAGAGAAACAGCTAATAAAGGCTTTTAAAAAAATGATGCCTTTCATCTTTCATATATTTCACTTTTTGATAGGTTGTAAAACAGCTTTCCTTAGCCTCAGTCTGAATTTGACACAAAGCATAAAAAATGAGAGCCTGTTTCCATAAAATGCTCATATCATGCCCATTCACTGGCTCATAGTTGCATATTTGTGGTTTGTGCTACTGGTAACACCTCCTGTCACCTTCTGTCTGAAACACCCCCCTTCGTTTCTACTCTGACCAGTCAGCAAATTGTTCTTAACTGCTGGAAGGTAAACTTATCATTCTCTGAGCTGAGATATATTCTGCAAATGATTTATATAGGGGTGGAGTTAAAGCCTGGACTACAAATGTGTTTCATGAAGTGCAGGAGCAATAGGGTTTCGAACGTCGCAGACCAATTACATGCACAAAAACCTACTTTGAGCTTTAATGGAAATGAAAAACGCATTGTATGAACCTTTTTATGTAAAATGATATCTACTCACGACAGTTGGTGGCACTTCTCCAGGAAGCTAGGCCTACTTGAGCATCCTGACAGGCGGTGGCATATGCCTGCAGTGATGAGCAAAGGGCTGAACGGTTCCCTTCCCTTACGCACATGTTATACAAGCAGTTCCTGAAGAACGGCGAAGGATTGACCACCATATGGCATGCCAGGAAGGAGCTATTCCCTGGGTCGTTGATGTTACCACACATCCAAGGACTCTGGTAAAGACGTAAGTCTGTGCACATTCGATACAGGTCATCACAGTCCCCATTGCAAGTGAGGTCATCAGCAATTGACTTCCAGCCCTCAGTGAACTGTTCGGTGGACTCTGCCAGGCGTCCATTGGGAAGGCGCAGGTCATCGGTGGTGTTGCTATTGAAGACGCCACATAAACCACACGTAACATTGTAGAAGATGGTTGAAAGGGAGATGTTGAGGAATCCCTGGCGGGTGTAGTGAACACGAAGAAGACCACGGGACTCCACCACGGTAGCATTTCCTGGCGCTTTGTAGATCATCATTGTCTCCATTGGATGGACATATGGGAGCGTCACTTGTTCCCCGTTCACCTGGAGGAGAAACATTTGCAAAGGTTAACGATATCTAATGGAAAAACAATAAAAATCAGATAAAAGTATAGTATACTGACCTTTACAGTGTCAAAATCTGAGCCTCCCATGTGTGCCTCAAGATTAGCTACAGTAACTACCACTGGTCTTTTCCAAGTAGGGCCTTTGTTTACCAGCTGCCTGCCAATCTTCACCTCTACCACCGAGGCATTAGCTGGTGCTGGAGCACACAGCTTCAGCAGGTAGTATGAGCTGTCATCTGGGAACAACAGGTAGGTGCCATCAAAGGAGGATGTCACTGAGTTCTGGGTGACTGAGCACACTCCCTCCCTCCGAGGGTAACAACCCAACAAGCCTACCTCGGCCACACAAACCTCGCCCTCCTTACAGGACTCATTGAGACAGGAGACTTGCCCAGCAAGCCCACAAGTGCAGCGAAGGGTACAGTCACCTTCCTCACCACTGGGGCCTGCCCAGAAAGTGTCATTAAGTGGGTAATAGAGGCCGTTGTGCTCACAGCCACATTTGTCACGTTGTACGCAGCGACTGCCACTCAGCACATAGCCGGGGTCACACTGGCAGCCTTCGGTGCATGGGTGAGCACAGTACAGGGGAGCAGTGAGGTCCGAGCAGGAAGCTGGACAGGCAGTTGTGCATACTTCATAATGGCTGAACTCCGGACATGTCAAAGCTTAGAGCCAATGAGAAAAAGAAAGCATTTCAGACGAGGCATAAAAATACTTATTTATAAATAAAATACTTTATGTGCAATGAATCTCACCACAAAAGGTGCGAGTTCTCCAGGATCGTATTGTGACGCCAAGAGCCTGACAGGCCAGAGCATAGGCCTGGATGGCCTGACACAGTGTTGTGATGTTATCCTTATTGCTGCACATGTCATAAACGCAGCTGTACACAAAGGCTGTAGGGTCCACAACAGGTCTGCAGTCCCGAAAAGGTCCATCAGTTTTGTTGATGAGCCCACAGTAGTCTGAGCGAAAGTAGAAGGCTTCTGTAACTGGGTCGCAGACACTACAGTTCTGAGCGCAGCCGTCTGTACACCTCCAGTCTGTATCCTCTGCTCGCCAGCTGCCCCCCAGCTCCACCACGCTTTCTGCCAGAGAGCCGTCAGGCAGCGTGGGATCATCAGCTGGGTCATCATTATAGTTTCCACAAAGCCCACAGGTATTATTAAAGTAGGAGCTTGGTAGGGAGATGGATGCGTAGTGCTGGCCATCATACGTCACCAGGAGTCCAAAGTCTGTTTCTAAAGCAATTGCAACCCCAGACTGGTACACCCGGACAGCACCAAGCTCAAGTTGAACAGGCAAAGTCTTCATCAAGCCATCCACCTAAAGAGGAAAGAGCCCAAAATTCTGAGAAGATACTGTGTATGACGGTAGAAATTTTAAGGATTATTAATTTTTCTGCCTGTAAATTAAAGATAGATGCATTTCAGAAGTAACCTGTAATCTGCTTACCGCCTTAACTTCTGCAAGATTCTCACCTGAACTGATCCCAAACTGCCTTTGGGTATCAAGACTCTGTGACCATACACCTCCACTGTGACATCTCTGAGCCAGGACACAGAGGCAACCCCTCGGTTCTCGTTTTTGGCCTCCACACTGAAGAATGGCTGTCCCGCCATCTCCCAGCAGGGTCGAGCCAGCAGGTAAGAGCAGGTGCCTTGGAAGTGATAGAGGAAGCCATCGAAGGTGTGATAGTGTGGGTCCCCAAAGACCACACATGTGCTAGTGCGGGAGGGCTGGCAGTAAAAGGCCCCTTCCTGTTGCTCACAGGTCTCAAGCTGCCCACAGGGAGCCTCAAGACACTTCACCTCATTATTGATGTCAAGGCAGCGACATCGCTGTGAGCACTGGTCAGACATCCAGAAGATCTCCCCTCGTCTGTAGTAACGTCCTGGAGAGTGTAGGGGGAAGACAAAAAAGAGGTATTAAGAAGCTGAGGTTAGCTGTAAAATGTATTGGACATTTTTAGTACATGATGCTTGGACTTGCCATTGTAGCTGCAACCATTGGCAGGATCTATCAGGTCAGTGTCTATGCGGAAAAACCACCGTCCAGGAATGTTGACATTGGTTGTCTGTTCGATGTTTACCACGTCATTTGATCGCGATCCAGGCAGGTTGAAGAAGTGACCAATATCTCCACCATTAAAACCTGACTGAAAAAGAGAAAGGTGGGAGTGAAGTGAGTTCATACGGTTTTCATATTATTTCTGTAACAAAAGATCGGCGAGGCAACATGGGAATACCTGTGCTGTTGTCCCACCCAGTCCTGTTAAAGGATCTCCACCACTGGCTGTTCCCGTACTCCATGTGATTTCGCCATAGTTGAACATGCAGAAGTATGCCACACCATCTGAGATGAGCACAGTTTGGAATGTGTTTACCTGTTAATCCAAAGTAAAGATGAAATGAAGAGAAGGCATAAAATCGTCAACAGTGAGAAAAAGAAATAACACCGTAATGAGGAAGGACACAGGGTTGTTTCACATCAAAATAAACTTTTTTTTCCAATAATTTAACATTTTAATACTAGATTGGTCCAATCCAGTCAGAAAAACTTTCACTTCTATGTCTCTGGAGGATGTATAAATACAAAAAATAGTTACTATTATTTGGTTAACCTTCAACATTTACTGTAAATTAAGTAGAAAATCAACCACAAGCAAGGTGCGTCCCTGCTGGTGCAGTACCACGTTGCACCAAGTCTTAACAGATGGAATAACTTCCAGTCCACATCCACCTCATAGTTCCTGACTTCTACAGGCTCACGTACTTCTGCCGAAGTGGTGGTCAAACCAAAATGTCTAATGCTGTTCACAAATGAACATTTTCACAGCTTAGATATGAATTTACGCAACTCAAAAATTGAGCAATGTGATGAGAACAATCCTTGTAATCATCTAACAAAGATTTAAGCTTTAAATTGGAGCAATAGCCCTCTCTTTTGCGCCCGGATATCTGGAACTATCTGATGCTTCAGTCAAGCTTCTACACGACCAAGCAGAGGGAAAAGTCCAGAATGCTATGAGTGGATGGAATGAAGGAGCCGGGATTAAGACCCTTCTTGCATTGTTCCTGGACCTGTAAGTAGATGTTTTGGTGTTTTCATAGCGCCATTGCTGCGTGTGTTGGTTTTTACAAACTGTAACTTGTTTTACTTTGTCACGGCCCAGATCCTTCATAGCAGCCCAGTCTATGTTTATTTATTTACTTGTTTATTTGTCAGAGGCAGAGAATATAAAAAGAAGAACCCTTCTGCCAAGCTTGTTACATTCTCTTTTGTTGCATCCTTTTTTCTTGTTTCCGTGGCCTCGAGAACAAGAAAAGAGATTTTGCTTCTCGTAGAGTATGTAACAGTAAACATGTCAGATTTAGCCAAAGGGCTAGTTTTTTTAAGTTCAAGTTAAAATGAGCTAAACCCACGTGTTGTTCTCAGTAAAGCAATCTTGCTTTACTTGTATAGCTTGAGCGCTAAAACATAAGGAAATTTATGGCATTTATCCTCCCATGAAGCTAGCAGAGAAAGACCATAACCAACTGAAGTAAAGTGGTTTGCAAAGCTTTAACAATGTCATCACAGCTAATTCTGACAGGGTTTTACTCAGTTTTCATCCCAAGCAGAGCTTGTAAAATCTTGGTTTTTCTTCTCTTTTATGACTTCATTAGGAACCCTGAAGTAGCATTGATCAGTTTCATGATTTGAATGACTGGAACAACAAAAAACAACAGAAATGTGAGGAATTTTCCAGCAATCAAGAGCATGTTTACCACACACACTCAGCTAGGTCTACCACCACTTAATGTCACACATATTTAATGAGGCATGTGTGATGAGTGAATGACTGAGATATGTAACTAAAGCTTGGATTTTACTGGGGTTGTCTGGCTTCCTCCGTAGAAGGTGACTTGGTGCCATGTTGCAACAAAGATCCATGAGGCTGTGAAGCTGGGCATGTTTTTGAAGTGCTTCCGGACATCTTGCGTGGCCCTTTCCAGCATATCTGGGTCAGTACTCTCTCTGTAGAACACATCTCCACGGATGCCATTGTGCACATCTGCCCAAAGTGGAGCAATGAAGGATCTGCTGTCGCTCAGAGGAAAAGCTTCAGGCGTGAACTGACTAACTTGCACGTTGAAGGAGATCACACCGTTATTGTTAACCTGAGAGCAGAAAAGTAAGTAGGAAGGTTGTTTTTGAGTTTTCAGAAACTATAAAACTTTATATATTAATGAATTAAAGTTGATGAAACATAAGGCTTACATAGATGGAGCGGTAGGGCACATTGAAGAAAATGAAGGGGATAAGCAAAGTAATTTCAGGAGAACTTCCATCATCCATTTTGGGCGTCTCTAGATCCCTATGAGCAGGTCCGTATGGATACAGGACATCCTGACTGCTAGCTGAAAGGAGGATCAACAAACAGAGCTTGTTAAATAGACTGGTCACAGCAGGATGAGTCAGAAATGGATTGTTATGGGATTTGGGGTGTGTTAGTACCTCCTGTCTGTGCAAAGATGCTGAAGAGATGGAGCAGGATCACTGGACAGCATGGCCTGACCATTCTGAAAAAAACCCAAACAGATAGGTGAGGAGAGATGATCTATTGCAATCATGTAACTTAATCTTGCGTTAATCTGCGCTTCCCCTAAAACTGAAATGCAGGAAGATGTGAGTCATACTTCTCATAAACAAGACCGTTAAACAAAGCTGAGAGGAGGGAGAACCATCCAACCAGCACCGCGTTACTTCTTTAAGATCAGGCTCCCAGGCCTCCCCTGAGGATCCCTGAAAAGGCCCCATTATGCATGTCAGAACAATGTATAAGGATCACATTTGCCTACAGTCCCATGTGAGCCTGCAGGAGTGGACTCCAGGTCTCTCTTTGCCTTGGTTCCCTGCAGCTGATGGGACTGTCCTGGTCTGCTCCAGCGTCTCGGTGCCTGGAGCTGTGAAGCTGCTTAGGACCTCATTACCACTTCTGTTTGGGATCCATCCATGCTTTGTTGGCTAAAGATACAGGAGCGTAAGCGCCGGGGCACTAATGGCTTTAGGGGAGAAGGTTTCTGCTGCCAAGGTCCATGCAGTGGCCGGCTTGTCAGGCTTGGCAAGCTTCCCACTGGTAAAGCCGAATGCACAGCCAAGTTGGGAGATTCTGCTGTCACCACAGACGTAACTTTAAACTTGATTGCTGGATGATCTGTAATAAAACTCCATAAAGTACTCAATGTTCATTACAGTGGCTTAAAAAAACTTTATACCTTTAAATCACTACAAACATTTAAGTTGACCCCGGAGCGTTCTGCCTCCCAGTTAGTGCTCTTAAAAACTTTTATATTTCACTAAACTACCTGCTGGTTAGTTGGTTAGTAGCTGGAAATAAAACTACCATTCAGATTTCCAATATTTATTGAAATAATACATACTTAAAAGATGGACATGAGATCAGGGATGAGATGTAAAGTTAGTGAGGAAGTGAGTGAATTTTAGTGATATCTGCTACTGAAGGAGCTGGCTCTAAAACACAGAGCCAACAGAATAACACGTTAGATGTTTCCCATAGATCCTTGTGCTTTCATTAGCCAGATTCACTACTTCCGATCAATGTCCTGCACTCATTCCAATAAATGTTGATAAGTTCCACCATGATTTTCAAACGTGGTCTCTCCTGGCTCCGAAAAGATCAAGATGGCGACAGTCAAATGGATGCACAGAGCAGATAATAAACCTACGAGTGACGTCTCAGCAACTGTTTCACATGGCTGGAAAGGTCCCTGCTGTAGCTAACTCAATGTCTTTGGACATGGAGAACAATCCCACCTCACAAAGGATTCGTTCTTTTATCAGTGATACTAACATCTTTTAGTAATTTGTTGTTTTTAATATATAAATGACAGAAACCTCAAACTGCTCGAGACAACTTTGTTTGGCCATTTGGGAAGTTAATTCTACAATAGTGCTTTTCTTTTCAGAACTGGATTCCTAAAACCACGTAAAGTTGTTGTAATATCCTAGTGATGACTGACGGTGGCATGACTGATAGTGTTTTAGTTTAGGACAGTATGATACCCAATATTAGGGTAATGGTTTTAGTGTGGACGTGGGTCCTCATACCACCTTCACGGAGTCTGGTTCTGACCGTTTGAGCGGACATGTGCACATTTGTGGCCTGCAGGAGGTCATGTTGCAGGGCTCTGGCAGTGCTCCTCCTGTTCCTCCTTGCACAAAGGAGGAGGTAGCGGTCCTGCTGCTGGGTTGTTG
>JBAMHW010000017.1:24402881-24416024 GCA_037177495.1 Rhadinocentrus ornatus | reverse complement strand
TATATATATAGTTTTATTTATCAATTTATGTCCTTCTGTTCTTGCAAGTTGTCCCATGTGTAATTATTTTCTCTTCTACAATACACAAAGACAACATTTGGCATGTCTATTTTGGAGCTGTCTTTATAGGCCATTTAAAAATAGCCTTGATACTGCACAGATCTATATGAAAGTGTATTATCAAGTCTTTTTTAATTTTTTTTTGTAAATCCTCTACATATTTTTTAACTACACTGCCTAGCCAAAACAAAGTCACCACCTGGCCTGGGTTTAACAAATTAAACAGGTCGGAGCCTCCTATTGGATAATTCTTGCATGGATCATCTTTCAGCTGCAACAAGTTATTTAACCCCAAATGATGCCAAGAGCAGCTTCTCATTTCTTAAACAACCATGTGGAAAGACGCATCGGTGGTCGTGGAAAAGATGTTAGAAGAAGCAGAAACTACTAAAACTGGGTTCAGAACTGTCCAACACAATATTAAAACCAGATAGGGTGGTGGAGAACAAACGTCTTCCAGGAAGAAATGTTGTCAATAAACATCCTGAATGATGGTGATCACTGAAACGTTTAGTGGAACCAGATGGAAGAAAACCAGCAGAAGAACTCGGGACCAAGTTAAATAGTGAACGTTAGAACATTTCCACATGAACTATGTGAAGGAACTGAACAGCTGTGGAGCCAGAAGAAATCCACTAACCAGTGAGGCTAACCGGAGAAAAGGCTTTAGGTTGCTAGACTGGACTTTGGAGCAAAAGAAGAAGGTTGTGTGGTCTGATGAGTCCAGCTCTGTTCCAGAGTGATGGAGAATCAGGGTAAGAAGAGAGGCAGATGAAGTGATGCAGTCATCATGCCTAGTGCTGCTGTACAAGCCTGTGGGGGCAGTCTATGATCTGGGGTTGCTGCAGTTTGTCAGGTCCAGGTTCAGGTCTAGGTTCAGCAACATCGTGTGTCCAAACAATGAGGTCAGCTGATACCTGAATATCCTGAATGAGCAGGTTTTTCCATCTTCCCTGATGGCACAGTGCCAGGATTCACGGGGCTCAGATTGTGAAAGAGTGGTTCAGGGAACAAGAAACATCATTTTCATACATGGATTGGCCACCACAGAGTCCAGACCAGAACCCCATGGAAGATCTCAGTGGTCGGACTCTCCATCATCAACACAAGATGTTGGAGATAAATTAATGTGCTCTTTCTTTTTATTTATTTATTTGGTTTCGGGTGGTGACTTTTTTTGGCCAGGAGGTGTATTTATTGGTGTCTCTATTAAATTAAATGTGCCAAGTCTAAAGGTTAAGCTAAACTGTGCAAATGTACTATTGCACAACAAGACTTCCTTACATTCATGTGGATTTTGTTTTTGGCCCAAAATAGACCCAAGATAAAGCTTAGTATCCAGTAGCTGTTTAATATCTAAAATCCCTCAAATTACGTTAATCCAAAACTAGAGAAGCTCCTGGCTCAAAGATCCAGAGGAGGAGCTGCAGCGGCTCTTCACTTTCGGCACCACCAGGATCTCATCTCCATCCCGGATGCTGTACGAATGAAGGGCCCGGGTGCCGCACCTCAGCTCCTCAGGTCCCAACACTGAACACATCTCCCGGTCGATGTAAAAGAGCCTGATCCCGTTGGTGGGAAGCTGCAGCAGAGCTTTCAGGTGTTTCTTCAGTTCACCCACCGTCTGCTCCAGGCTGAGGCTGACTGCCTCCACCCTGTCACCCCAGCGAACATCCACCACGGTGCAGCGGGGGCTCAGGTCCACCTCGGCCAGCGGGGCCAGATGACCATGCTTGGAAACAAGGATGTGGTACCTGGGGAAGGAGCAGAGCTCATATCACCGATCTGACAGTAAATGCATAAAATTAAAAGATAAAGGTCCTTTTTGTGTGTAATGGGGGGTGTTTTCGTGGTGAAGGAGACTACTTGGTATCAGAATCCCATCAGAACCAAATAAAATCTATCTGAGCTAGGGATGGGCGATATATCGGATATACTCGATGTATCCCGAGAAGTTTTACGTAGGATATATAAAATCAAGAACAACCAAAATTTTGTCACACACACGGCAGCAAGACTCATTTTGACTCTTTTTGTGCAGGTTTAATCATAAAATATAGCACTCTGGGGTAACAAAATATTTAAAAAAAAAAGGGATATAAATTGGTCTTCAAAGTACCAACAGAAACTTCAAAATAAAACAGGAACCAACTCAACTACAAAAAAGAAGGGATAATAAGACAAGACAGAGGAAATTCACAATAATCATTTCTCAAGATCTGTGTGTCTTGTCAGACTGACTTTTGGTCTTTTTGGATGGATGGATGGATGGATGGATGGATGGATGAATGGATGGATGGCTGGCTGGCTGGTGCATGGATGGACGGATGGATGGCGAATGGATGGATGGCTGGCGGATGCACTGCCCTCTGGTGGGTTGTAACGGTAAGGAATGCATGGCAGTCGGGTTTGATACTTTTATAATAAAAGTAGAAAATATGAACCTGGTCTAGAGGAAAGGGGACCTTAGATTACTGCTGTTGGGATCTGGTGCAGAATTAAAATAACCTAAATAAAAAACCATTTGAATATAAAATATATATATTAACTGAGTAATTACATAAAATAAACTTCTAGGGTTGGTGGGGGACGCTGTTGGGGGGTTCCCTCTAATATAATAGTTGGGGAAACTCTGGTTTAATAAAGTTAATTAGAGCAGGTTCCAGGTTCAGAATAAAAAGTTTGTTGAAAGTAAAAAATAATAAAGATAAGATCGTGTATCGGGTATCAGTTTAAGGCCCAGCCCTGGTGTGAACAGGTGAATGTGGCTCGTAGTGAAACAAGCATTAGAAAAGGGAAGCATCCTGTATGCAAATGCCATTATGTACCAATTGCATGTGCTATAACAAGTTCTGGGCCTTAACTCTTTATTCTCGGTGCAACTGAAGTCTTATTGTCCACTGAGATCCACAGGTTCGGTTCTACTGTGTCCCTTGAACTTAGTTCTTGGTTTGCAAAGCTGTGTGTCAGGATGAATCTGCTGGTTTCAGGTAGGGGTGTGAACATAAATCCATCTACCATCAACAGTCCAGTAGCATTGTTCCAAATTCTGACTCCGAACTCAGAAGTGAACTCTGCACTGCCCTCTGGTGGGTTGTAACGGTGAGGAATGCATGGCAGTCGGGTTTGATAATGTTGGAAAC
Source organism: Rhadinocentrus ornatus (assembly GCA_037177495.1). Taxonomy (NCBI): domain Eukaryota; kingdom Metazoa; phylum Chordata; class Actinopteri; order Atheriniformes; family Melanotaeniidae; genus Rhadinocentrus; species Rhadinocentrus ornatus. Next base: position 24,412,821 of record JBAMHW010000017.1, on the reverse strand, counting down.
GCACGCATCTGTTTACGTACGTAAAGGCAGCATTAACGAGCATTAGGGCCCACTTATTCAGCTGCGTTCTGTCTGCTTTAAGGTTTGGATTAAAGTATTTTAACTTTTTCCAATGAAACTGCATTTAAAAACTAATTATATTTCACAGACCTAAAAAAGTCTGTTTTCCAACCAGATCTGGCAACACAAACTATATCTGGCAACCCCACACAGAAGTGTAAAAGATACAGAGCTGTTTCTGATTGAAACACAACCTGCTCTGATTAGAGATTTAATGAAAAATTATAAGAATAGATTTAAACTTCTCTTTGAAAATGTATCTAACAAGATGTGAAATATGATTAAAATAATGATTAAAACACATAATGCACCACTAATAAAGGTTAAAACTGTAAAAATGTTGTATTTCAGATGTAATTTTGTTCCCCGGCTGGTTTTTCCAGAGGAAAAACTAAAATAAGCGTCATACCAGTGAACTTTAGGTGTGTGTTAAAGGCAGAGAAACACCAAGTTGTTTGCCTCTTGCTTGCCGTGAGAAAGCACTCAGCCATCTCCGGGGAATGCGCGTTCGAGATAAGGACCTAGGAACGATTAAATAAAATCCAGGAGAAAAGAGCCGTGCTTTCAAAGCTACTGTAACAGCTGGGCCAATCAAAGCAATTTCACTTCCCTCCCCAAAACTCCTCCACAAAGCCGGTCCCCTGGCCTGAAATTTCTGGCCAAAGCCCTCAGTCCACGGTGGGAATTCTCGGCCACGGTGCACAAAGTACCATTCTCAGAGAAGCCATTTAGCTACTCTGAGAGGCTTCATTTAAGGTGGTAAGTGTGGTATAATGGGACAAATAATGCTGCAGGTGATAGCAAGTCAGCATCCCCATTGTCTTCGTAGCATTGTTTGATAATGGAAAGAAGAAGAAGGAAATAAAAAGAAATAAATAAAAAAAGGTTTTGGAGACACAATCTAGCCCAGATCTTTCCTGGAGCTTTATCTCAGATCACTCTCGGCTCTCTAGTCTTTTATTTGAAAGCTTAAAATGTTGATTTCTATTTTTTCCAAACCTGCTCCACATCCAGTCCACCATCCGGACTCTCTGCTACTCTCAGATTCTGACTTTAACTAATCCTTCTTGCCCGGCCAACTCTTTCTTTGCACTCCCGTTTCCTGGTTCCACAACTGCATCGACCCCATTTCCAACCTCTCCACGTTTCTCTCCTTCGGTTATTTACCTGCTGAGGTATTTCAGTGTCTCTTGGTCTGATTTCATGTTTGGGCCCGTGTTGTTCAGGTGGTGGTGCTCACCTGAGAGGCTGTGACCCACCCCGCGGTGCTCTGATCTCTCACAGCGGCAAGGCCGGGGCCCCATCCGACAGGAAAGGGGAGAGCTGTGTGTTCGCCGCTAACTGAGCATGTCTGACACCCCCATAACACCCACATGCAGTCAAGGCGATCCCTGACCTCAGACCTACGTTGAGACTCTGGCACCAAACCAACTCCACAAGCACCAACATTAAAAACCCATAAAAACTAAAACATCAAACCAATAAGCCAAAACAAACCGATTTCTTTCAAATAAAAGCTTGATGGACTGGATGGAACCAATAAGCACCCGATGATAAGCCAGGAGAGACGTGAGAAGATCGGCAACATCAGGAAACAAATCAATCTGTCAGCTTAATGTTTGAGGTTGACGGTGTAGGTGTATACATACGAGAAAAAAATCTACCTGCTACCTGGTGTATCAGTTTTCCAATCAGAGAATTCCCAGCACAAAGGGCTCATTGAGCAGGGAGAGACTGGTGGCATTGTGTCCCAAAGGTTACTTTCCCCCAGTCAGGGACTACACCTTCCTTCAGAAACCCCTCCCCAACATTCTGCTGAGGTTAAGTGGAATGCAGTCAGTGAAGAGATTGGTGTTGGTAATTATTTCATTTCTCCGAGACAACGTCAGAAAAATCCCATCACACGCTGAGTCTGTGGACAAAGAGCGGCCTGTTGCTATTGTTCCGGCAGGTGCTGGGAGAAGTGTGGAGCAGGTGCTAACATCCAGGCTTCTGTAATTATCCATCGGCAACCAGAAATCTCACTATCCAATCCTGTCCAGGGGCTACGATGAAAGATCTAAAGCCGCAGATTTCAGATGTGAACGCTCCCTGAACCGATAAATAAAGCATTTCATCAGAGTTGGAGGACGGAGTTGGCAGCATTCGGTGGTGTTGAGTGGTGCTTGTCGACCCCCGTCCTGTCTATCCATACGACCCAATGATTTCCATGATGCTGTAAACACGGATAGAATGGGAGAAAGGTTTTCTAGTGACTGAGCCAAACGAAGTAGAAAGCTGGATAAGAGTTGACTGCAGCACCCTGCCTGTGTGACGTTCAGCAATGGCCAAGAGGCCGGCAGAAACACGGAAGCTTTCTGGTGAAGTATCAGGCCGAGAATATACTGGCTGACAATGAGGAGCGTCGCCAGGAAACGAGAGCAGCCTCCAATAAACTTACCCCGATTGTGAGATTGTTTGATCAATCAAAACTATTGATATGAGAGGCAGCTGTTTTGTTTCTGTTTCTTTAAAAAGAGAAAAAGCTGGAGGTTTATGGCCGGTTGGGCAGCTGGCTACTGCTCCCTCCTCCAGTTGGAGGTCACCCCTCTTTCTCCCACCCCCTCTCCTGTCAAGAACCGAGAAATAAATCATTAATAAATAAATCGGATATTCTCCTGTTGAACTTCCCAGATTTTATATGCTTGCTACAGAGTTCAGGGGAAGAACATGAAAAACACTTAAACGAAAACAGGAAAACTGGAGAGAGATTTCATATCCATCCCCAACGGCTGGAGGTTTTCCTCTCCACTGTGTCCTCATTCAGCTCAGGATGGAGGACTAAACCAATAAGATCATTTTTCTGAATACAACTTATTTCCTTCTGGTAGAAGGTATCGAGTTCCAAAATGCAGACTGAACTGTTTTAAGAAAGAATCTGTCCTCTTTTCTATCAAAATCTTAGATAATTAATTAAATAATTAAATAGTCTCTTTTACAGCCACATAGACTGCACAACATCTCTTTTAAAGGTGCGGGGGTCGTGCGATAGCATCTTGTTTTAATCTTTTTTATTACCTCCGTCAAGGCGGAGGTCATGTATTTGGTTGCGCTGGTTTGTCCGTCCGTCCGTCTGTCTGTTAGCAACATAACTCAAAAAGCTATGGATGGATTGTAATGATTTTTTCAGGCAATCTCTGAAATGGAAGAAGGAAGAAGTCACGAGATGTTGGGGGGGATCCGGATCACCGTCTGGATCCAGGAATTTCTTAAAGGATTCTTTCCTATGTGGATTTAGTATCATTTCGCCATTAGAACTTCTAATTCAATAACAATAATGGTCCCAATCACGGGCAAAACAAAAAAAAATTGGGTCTTGGCCGAGGTCTGCTCTCTCTGACTGCTTCTAGTTTCTAATGTTCTACTAATTTTTATCCCATATGGGTATTGTGCAATATGTTTATAATTTCTGCTGTGTAGTTCACAGTGGTTTGCTGTTGTGTGGTGCATTGATGTTGTAAAGTCAGCTAATGTAACAGCACCAGTCCAAGCCAAGTTGCGCTATGATGACAATGAAGCGTATCACATCGTATCGCAATATATCGTATTATATCGTATATCGTACATCGTACAAGATTTGATTTAGTCCGTTGTTTTCCTTAGCCAGGTAATTATCTTTATGAACTGGTTTATATGAACACAGTTATTATAAATTGGACAAATGTGAATCATATAATGGATTTAATTTAATTGGATTATAACTGGACTACAATAAACTGGATTGAATTGAACTGTTGCCTTTAAAGTGCCTTCAGATGATGGCACTATACAAATAAAGCTGAATTGAATTTTTGTTTCTTCAACTTGAAGACGTTAAATCACAATGAAAATAAATAATAATGCTTCTCATATCATGGTCATGTTAAAAATTTAGAAGAGAAAAATAAAAAAGACTGAGATCCAGCTGGATGTGAAAATCAATGTTTTTCTTATTTTCCGGATGGTTCGTCACAGCTGGTGTTTGTAGAACCTGTTCAATAAATGTGAATAAACCCTGTTTGCTGCACCGTTCATAATTACTGTCGAGTGTTTAGAAACAATGGTTAGCAGTAGAGGGAGCGTTCAGAAATGCTAGGAGGTTTTCAACACCAAGGATGCTTCCTGGACAAGATGGGTCCCTCCAAGTCACCTTTTTATGTGAAAATCAAACAAAGACCAGTTCTAATAAGTGGAAAAATCCCGGGAACACTCCCACCATCTCTTGCACCAGTTTAAACCTCACTTAAACATTTTTTTTACTTTACAATTAAGAAAACAATTGTAGTTGCATTTAAATGCTGGTGAATATGAACAGAAACAACCATTTACAGAGTTTTTGATGGAGAAAATTTGGCTACAGCAACAAGACTAAAAAGAGGATCATTTATATAATTTTCATTAAAGGTAGGTTTGTTTGTTTTTTGACTGACCTTTATTTGGTTAAACCTCAGATGCCCGAGTGTAAGCAAACGCAGCATGAAATGTTTTTTATTTTATTTCTTTAATATAATTTTTTTTAAATGTTCTTCTATATATTGTTCTCCATCCATACTACTGTGTTCTTTATCATAATTGAGCATTTATACAGCATCAACTTACCAACTACCTGCTTGGGTGATAATCTTAGTCCTCTTTATGAAGAGGATGACGACAGCAAAGTTAAAAAGCAAATGATGATGATGATGAAGCCATACATGCAGGATAATCCTGAATAAACAAGTGTTGATGAAGCGTTTCACATGAGAAGGTAGCGTGTGCAGGGTAACATGATAGAAGCATGCAAAGTATTACTGGCGAATAAAAACACATCGCAAAGAACCATCCTCGAGAGAGAGAGTCAGTCCACTGCAGGGGGAAATTTGACCGACTGAGCTAGAGGGCGGCGACGGGCGGCGAAATGCGCTCAGGTGATCACCCCTCGCTCCACTTCCTACTTCGTTATTTTCTGTATTTTGTAACAGAAAATGAGTTTAATTGTTTTGTTTCAAAGCTAAAGTAATGAGCGTGGGTTTGTGTACCGGGACGGCTCAAACAGCCTGTACGAACTAGCCTGCTGACAGTAAGACACTCATTTACAGAGAAAATGACACGAACACGGAGATACGTGAAGGTAAACTGTAGAAAACTACTTTTTCTATATTCCTCTTGCACCTCTGACCTCTGTGTCATGCTGTAAAGTTCAGAACAGAAACATAAAAAAGGTCATTTTAACTGCAGAGTAATAAATAGAGTACCTCTTGGGGAGCTGCTGCTCTGGACAGTCCTGGTAGAATCTGATGAAGAACCTCTCAGCGTCTTCTCTCTCTCCATTAGACACTGCACTTCCATTCAGGACCATTACAGATGGCAGCCTGGCCGGTTCAGGTTCATTAAGTATGCAGATTATCAACTGTGTGAGAAAAAATGCAATCTGTGACTTACTGTGCTAGAAGGAGGCTACGCCGCTCCTGGGTGCTGTAGGACTCCAGTAAAGGAAGCCCTTTTGCTTTGACTTCCTCCAGCTTAGGAAAAAAGCTCAGCCTTTCAATGTCTTCCCATTCACTGAGCCCTGGATGGACAGAAAATAAAAACCACGAGTGACAGACAGTGACAGAAAGATGCACAATCTCCACTGTCCAGACCTGAGTTGTTAAGGTTAATGCGGTGCAGGTTGGGGAACAGACGCTCCAGTGTCTCCTTGGTGTCTCCCACAGAGCCCACACTGTTATTGGCCAGCACCAGTGTGCTCAGACTGGGGTACAGCAGCCCAAACTTCCTGACTTCTGCCCAGTCCTGCAGCTGGTTGCCTGTGATCTGCAGCAGACGCAGTGACGGACAGGACGTCTGGGATTCTGACACAGTATTGTAGCCGTTCAGACATAAGAAAAGCTCCTTCAGCCTGGATATGAAGGTGGAGAGGAGTGTAAAGATGGGGAAGTAGTATAAAATCAGTGTTGCGGTGTATACTGGTGTGTCCAGCTAACACACATCTTAGAACTTACTCCGGTGTGTGGTGCGTGAGTGTGTGCACGGTGTCCCAGCTGACTTGTGTGTTGATGAGGACAAGACGACGAACTCTGGAGAAATCGTCAGCCATGCTGGGCTTCAGCTCCACGCCGCTCAGAGGGTTCATACTCAGATTGAGGAAGTCCAGATGAGGGATGTTGGAGACGATGGTGCTGATCTGCAAACCATGCAACCATCATTAGAAATGACAAATGAAAACATATCCATATCTTTATGTTAGGGCTGTCAAATAATTCAAATGTTTAATCGGATTAATCACAGCTTACAAACAAATTAATCATGATTAATCCCCATTCGGGACAATGCCTGAAACACGGCTGTTTTACCTGTATTGTATCAAAGGAAAGAACAAGTTAGTGCTTAGAGATTTAGTGACATTAACGGACCTTTACTTGGGATTTTCTTCGACTTTACGATCATCATTTTACTTGTAATAATTGGTTCAATATTTCATTAAATCTAGAAAAAAAAAGATTTAATTTGTGCCCCCCTTTTTCTGGCCAGTCCCCTTTCCTGGCCCCCCATCAGAACTGTTCTAGACCCGCCCCTGCATATGAAGTATAAATCCTTTCTACCACCTGTCAACTACGGTGTTAGAGAAGGGCCTGCTTTGATTTATATCTCAGAACCTGTTCATAATTTCTCTCATCACATAATCCGCCCTGTGTCTGGACGTCTGCACAAGACGTCCTCCTGCGTCAGCAGTAAAGCGTGGCTTAAGACGTGGAAGAGGCGGTGACTTATTCCTGTGATGACAAAATCCCAGGAGCACATTAAAAACCCGTTTTTGCGAGACTTTACCCTTGTTAGCGGTTCTGCTGTGAACAAAGCGCCCAGACGGAAAAACTTAACCGTCTTCAAACGACGGTCCAACACCAACACACATTAAAAAAGTTGAATTTCCAGGTGATGACTCCTTTAAGTTCGTAATTTTAGTCTGACCAGAACACAACACTGTTGAAAGCTGATCTACCAAGGACAGTTTATTTTAGGATGTGTGTGTGCTGGTACGGTCCACCCCTACACATCAACCAACAGGAACTTAGCATGGAATGATGGTGGATCAATGCAACTACTAGACTAAAACACACCTGAACAGTGCCGATGGAAGACCGACAGGCTGAATTTAACTCATTTAACTCTTGTCTCTATGGTGTGTAATTTGTCTTCTAAAGCCAAGAAACTTGCTTTTAATTATGCGTTTGCGTGTTTATCATGGCTGCTTTGCATATTTTGCATTTGCTTGAAGCACTGTTTTCACACATCTTTAGAAATTAGTGCTACACCTCACAAACTGTAATATGAGAAACCAGTAGGGGCTGCGTGGGAACCAGTTTGACTGAATGCAAGGTCACAGGGTCAGCGGCAGGAAAAGGACTCGTTTTCAGTAAATACCAGCAACCTCTGCAGCTGTAACAGGTAATCTTCCCATCACAGCATCTCGGGGGGAATATGAGGACAAAGTTATCATGTGACAGCTACACTCAGTCGTAGATTCACGTCACATTTTCAAGCCTCATCGTAGACTCACTTTCCATAAATGACTGGCAAGGGCTGAAGCAGAACACTCAGAAATTAGTAAAACTTTTAAAATGTCCTGATGAAAGCGTTTCATTGAGTGAAGTCTCCCTAAGTCTTCTTAAAGCTCAGATGTAAGATAACACGTCATTAAACCACCACACTACAGCTGTGTTCCAAATCAGGGTCTACACACTTCGAAGTGCAGATTCAGCTACATAGGTCACCGTGGCTCCAAGCACCGTCCCATGTGAAAGGCGCCTCCGAATCCACCTTACAAACCCGCACTTTGTTTGGCCTGTAGCTGCTGGTGGTGGATCCTGCGTGGCCTCTTTTCTCTCAGAATTTATTTGTACAAGATGGCAGCAAATGAGCAGCAAAACTCCGAAGAGTACGTTTTTTTCACTTTAGCAAAAATGTGTTAAAACCAAATACAAATGTCCAATGATACGCAAACTCAGTCATTTCTGAGGTTATAGCGATTCAACGTCCTGCTTTGGGAAATACTTGTCGGCTAGGTAAGCTGTCCCACTTCACAAACGGTAAGCCGACTGCGAAGTGTGTAGACCCGGAATTGGGACACTGCTAATATTGGATAAATTTTAACCAGAAATACGACATAGAAATTCCTATGACGGCAAATTCAGCTTGTTAAGCTCTGGGTTCCGTGACGGACGTAAAATTCCCGTGATGGACGTGAAGATCCCGTGATGGACGTGAAATTCCCGTGATGGACGTGAAGATCCTGTGATGGATGAGACGTTCCCGTGATGGACGTAACGTTCCCGTGATGGACGTGAAGATCCCGTGATGGACGTGACATTCCCGTGATTGACATGACGTTCCCATGATGGATAAGAAGTTCCCGTGATGGACGTGACTTTCCCGTGACGTTCCCGTGATAGACGAGACACTCCCGTGACGGACGAGACGTTCCTATGATAGACGTGATGTTCAAGTGATGGACATGACGTTTTCGTGATGGACGTGACATTGTCGTGATGAACGTGACGTTCCTATGATAGACGTGACGTTCCTATGATGGACATGATGTTCCTATGATGAACGTGAAGACCCTTTGATGGATATGATGTTCCCGTGATGGACGTGACGTTCCCGTGATGGACATGAAGACCCTGTCATGGACGTGACGTTCCCCTGATGGATGTGACGTTCCTGTGATGGACCTGACGTTCCTATGATGCACGTGACGTTCCTATGATGGATGTGACATTCCTATGATGGACATGACGTTCCTATGATGGACGTGACTACATGTGTGTTCTGCTACATGTTTGTGTTCTGCCTACATGTGTGTAGGCTACATATGTGTGTTTAGCCTACATGTGTGTGTAGGCTACATGTGTGTGTTCTGCCTACATGTGTGTGTAGGCTACATATGTGTGTTTAGCCTACATGTGTGTGTTCTGCCTACATGTGTGTGTAGGTTACATGTGTGTGTTCTGCAACATGTGTGTGTAGGTTACATATGTGTGTTCTGCCTACATGTGTGTGTTCTACCTACATGTGTGTGTTCTGCTACATGTGTGTGTAGGCTACATGTGTGTGTTCTGCAACATGTGTGTGTAGGTTACATGTGTGTGTTCTGCCTACATTTGTGTGTAGGCTACTTGTGTGTGTAGGCTACATGTGTGTGTTCTGCCTACATGTGTGTGTTCTGCTATATGTTTGTGGAAGCTACATGTGTGTGTTCTGCCTACATGTGTGTGTCGGCTACATGTGTGTGTAGGTTACATGTGTGTGTTCTGCCTACATTTGTGTGTAGGCTACATGTGTGTGTAGGCTACATATGTGTGTTCTGTCTACATGTGTGTGTTCTGCCTGCATGTGTGTTCTGCCTACATGTGTGTAGGCTACTAATGTGTGTTTAGCCTACATGTGTGTGTTCTGCCTACAGGTGTGTGTAGGCTACGTGTGTGTTCTGTCTGCATGTGTGTGTTCTGCCTACACGTGTGTGTAGGCTACGTGTGTGTAGGCTACATGTGTGTGTAATGCCTACGTGTGTGTAGGCTACATATGTGTGTTTAGCCTACATGTGTGTGTAGGCTACAGGTGTGTGTTCTGCCTACATGTGTTTGTAGGCTACATGTGTGTGTTCTGCCTACATGTGTGTGTAGCCTGCATGTGTGGGTTCTGCCTACATGTGTGTGTAGGTTACATGTGTGTGTTCTGCCTACATGTGCTTGTTCTGCCTACATGTGTGTGTTCTGCCTACATGTGTGTGTAGCCTGCATGTGTGTGTTCTGCCTACATGTGTGTGTAGGTTACATGTGTGTGTTCTGCCTACATGTGCTTGTTCTGCCTACATGTGTGTGTT
>JBAMHW010000017.1:24318708-24331243 GCA_037177495.1 Rhadinocentrus ornatus | reverse complement strand
TGCAGCCGAGGATCAGACCGCCAGAGTCCCCGCCTCTGGCAGCCGCCCAGCTCACACTGCACCCGACCCCTATGGCCCCTCATGCAGGTGGTGGGCCCACGGGAGGGGAGGCCCATGTCATCCTTTCGGGCTGAGCCACCAAGCGCTCGCCTCTGTGCCCCACCTCCAGGCTCCAGAGGGGCCACTAGGATCGTCAGGACGCACAAACTCCTCCATCACGGTAAATATATATATGTGTATGTATATGTATATATGGACTTTTTGAGTGTGAGTTTTGAGAGAGAGCAATATGATATTTAAGTGTGAAAACCAGAAATCTCACTCTCCAGTCAAACAATTACGGTCTTTATTAGAGGGAAAAGCCCCCATAAAGCCACATTCATTTGAACTACAGGATGCTATGGTGCTATGGATTGAACAGACCATGGCAATGGATGGATTTAACTGTCTATTAATCATTATGTTAATGGCCATATGGTGATGGTAAAAAGATGTCCTGGGTGTGAACTTTTCAGACTGTGTCCAGACCAGCTTCCTGCTCTGTTTAATTAAGCTTTTACCCCCTCGTGCACTTTGTTTAGTTTTGCTTCCTGGCCTTATTTCACGCCTGTGTTCTGTCACTGATTGTCACAAACTTGTGCTGTGCTAGTCATCATTCATTTTCCATAGCGCTTGATCCAATTTAGGGTCACAGTTGGGGCTAGAGACCATCCAACTCCCATCACTGGGCAACACAGAGGCAAACAACCATGCAAACAAGCATCACGCTCACTCCGAGGGTCAATTTAGAATCACCAGTTAACCCAGCATGCATGTTTCTGGACAGTGAGAGGCTGCAGGTGAATCTCTGGCGTGGGGAACCATGTAGGTTGTCCTTTGCCAGATTAATGGTGGATTGTCATTCCTGTTTCATTTCATTTCCCGACTGCCTGCCACAACACTGCATTCGCTTCTCAGGAGTCGTTTTTGTCCCTCGCTCCGACACAACAAAGCATGCTTGCAGCTTTTCAGTTCTATGGTTTTTAAACTGATGCATGTGTTGCTGACAGCTCTGAGTTAAAGTCTGATTTACTCATTTTTGATGGCCATTTATGATTTATTGATTACAGATATTGTAGCTACAAATGTGTGTATTGTCTATAAATCAGCAGAAATGCTCTTGACACTTTGTGATAGTAAAATATCATGTCTTTTTTTTTCATAAAATACATGAATATAAAGTTATAATTATATATCAACAGTCTCCTTTGTTTCCTCTAATCTCCATGTAAATTTGGTCCGAAAGGAAAATTTATCAAGTCTGTGGTTGAGTAAGATGAATGGTGACTAACATGATGTAAAGTCTCTTATCCGAAGACGAATGGTTCGACATTTCTTTTTATTTGAAAGCTCTGGTGTTTATTTTCTTGGCATATTGTTACATGCATCATTTATTTGTTTAACTGGTGATTTATTGGTTATTGGGTGGAAAAAAGCAGTGGCTGATTAAACCTCAATTCAACAAATTGAAGTTTGGACCAGCAGATGTAAATATGGGAAGGTTCTCTTTCTAAGGAGGATGGATGGGTGAAGGAAGAAGTATGCAAACATTTTTATGTGTTTATTGCTCTGTTGAGAGTTTTTGAAGCGACATTTCTTGCTCTGAATCAACACATTGTTGCTTTTTTATGCAGCAGTGATTGATAGAAAGTCTGTAAAATCTCGGTGATTTATCGCTGTGGTGAATCCATCAGAGCTGCTGTATTTTCTGGTGGTTCTGCTCACACAGACAAGAAAAATTACACCAACATCTGTCTGCCTTTCATCTGAACTGAATGAGTCAGAAATTCCGTTTTATGTCAGAATCTGCAGCAATCACGTGTTTAAAGGTTTGTAAATCACCTCCGGTGGTTTGGTTCTTGCTCTGTTCGCTTCTGTGTTGGAGTAAATTAAAGCTCACTGGGTGATGGAAGCTGTGGCTGCTGTCTTGTTTTACGCGTCTGCGACTGGTGAGGTGAGATCATTTTTGTTTCACTCAACAGGATGTCCTGGAGAACTTTATGATGTAGGCAAGAAGCAATGCATAATATGTCATGAAGAGTCTTGTATCTGTTAGCTAGTAGGCACCATCCTAACATCTCAACAGGCTCAGTTAGCTGTTCTGCACAGTGGGAACACAGACCGCGGTACCGCAGTTGACTTAAAGGGATAGTGTACCTTAAAGTTAGTCTTTGCGCTGTACGACATTCATTGTTGATAACAGAGTATGTGCGCTGACATTAGATGTAGATTGCTGCTGCAGTTTTACTTCCAGTACTAATTTTCCGAGTGCAGTATGCATTTACTGTTCTTATACTGTAAAAGTAGAATAATAATCTGGAGGCTGCCTGTCGATCTGACCGTCCGGTTATCATCAAGATGCTGCTGGTAGATGTAAAGTGGCCTGTGAATCTGTCTCACTCTCCATCTGTCAGATGCCTGCCGAGCTGAACAAATCACTACATAAATCCCGTCTGTCCCGCTTGCATTTTTTAAAATTCTGCAGAGGGTGGAGTAACTCAAAAAACAGGTGTAGTTACTGAGGTTGACATTTGGACTTGAGGATAGCAAGAACTTGACTTTTCTTTGGTTTTGTTTTCATTCAGCAGTATGTTCCAGCGATCTTTATGATGAACACGACCAAGGCTGCAAAGAATTATGATCGAGTGAAGCAACCACGTTTACACCAAACACGCATATCAACAACACTAAAAAACACCTAAATGTGTACTTACAGGAGCAGAAAGCTTGCAAACTTTTACATCTGCTTGGCTGTGTAGAAGCTAGTCTGAACTGACCGGTATTTCTCCAATTAACCCTTTTCATTGGGCAAAAGACCTTATTTGTACGCTTCATTGGACATATAGTCCATGAAAATCATTGAACCTCACTGAGCTCTACACACCAGTCATCAGTCATCAGGCTAAAACCCGGCTACTTCACCGAGATAAGTCTTCAGCATGAAAATGAGGAAAAACACTGTTAGTACTGACCACTTACTCCTGTATAACTTTTGTTAGTTTAGAAAAAAATTTTCAAGTTTTAAATTTGTTTAATATTCTCCAGTATCATAATAACACTTTTCTGTGGTTGAAAATGTAATTTTCTGTGTATTTCTATGAGTGCCCAATAAAAGGTTAAAAGCTTAATTCTTTCTTGGATAATGTATCAGGATCTACGGTACCACATGGCTAACACAGCTCGCACGGCTCACAGAGAAAATTTTATTTGATTCGACAACATTCTCCTCTCCGACACCACCGTCAGAGACCACCTCCATCCCCACAACGTTACTGGCTTTGTTCAGTGTGTTTGTGTCTGCAACCCTCAGCCTGCTGCCCCAGCATGCAACAGCATAGAGGATTGCACTGGCCACAATGTACTCATAAAACATGCTAAGCAGTGTTTGGCAGATGTTAAACGACCTCTAAAAAAATAGAGACGGCTCTGGCCCTTCTAGTAAAGTGCAGCAGTGTTCTTCACCCAGTCCAGTTTATTGTCAATATGCACTCCAAGGTATCTGTAATCCTTCACCGCTTCCACATTGATGCCCTGTATTGAAACAGGTGTCGCTGGTGTTTTGGATCTTCTAAAATCCACAATCAGTTCCTTCGTCTTTGTCACCTTGTGCTGCAGACTTTTCATACAAAAAGGTCTTTTTGTATGAAAAGTTCCAAGTAACTCATGTTGTCAAATGCTACAATATTTTCTTTTCAAATCTAGTCAAATACAAGCATCTCAGGCTAATTTTCTACTTCAGAAAGCATTATTAGCTGTATTAGTTACATTAAATTGCAGTAAGGTGTTTATTTACTTCATGTTCTACAGAATTTAAAGGTTAGTTCTGTTTAAATCCCTGATACACCAAAGTCTTCTTGAGTTTTTATTTATTTATTTTTTTTAAACTTGTCTTGTCCAGCATCATAGCAGCAGAATGGTAGTCTGGTTGCTGTATTTTGCCGAACAATTTTGCTTTGCCTACTCCATATCCTGTCCATGCTCAAAACTCATCCAGGACTGGCCCCCCAAAACAAGAGCACGATTACAGCCTTCAAGCGCATTCACACAAGACAAAGCAGCAGTAACCACCAACCTCCTCAGCCACATACTGTTGCTGCTCTCGGAACTAACAAGCCCAGTTCATGACCTACAACCGATCTGGTAAAGTATTTAATACGTCATGAAATGATAAGCTCTGGTATGCTGAGGTTCGAAGACCGTCCTGAAAATGATTGGGCCTGGAAGGAATCCTTCCACAGTTCTACGGCAGACCTAAACCTCACATCACGAGAGGAGCTTGATCTGCTTTGTTCGCTTGGGATGAAATTATCTGAACACGCAAAGAGAATATGGACAGTTCACATGCATGATGCATCAGCAGGTGTAAACATGGTATGGCAAAGGCTGGAAGACTGCTATGTATAACCTCAAGCTATAGAAAATGCACTCATTAAGAAGGTAGATGACTTTCCAAGAATCTCAAACAGAGAAAATCAAAAGTTTAGAGAGTTAGTTGACCTTCTCTTGGAGCGTGAGGCTGCCAGGGTAGATGAATTTCTACCAGGTCTCAATTACCTGGATACATCTCGTGGCATCACTCCAATCATCCAAAAGCTGCCATACTCGCTGCATGACAGACACCCTACTGCACTACATCCAGGACCGGGTCCTTGGATACCGTATACCTCTGTAACCACAAGAGACCAAGGCGGAGTGCAAGAGGAAGGAGATTCTCAAACGGTTACATCCAAAAGCACCGACATCTGTGGGTCTACAGTCAGATTGTGCTCAAAAATATGTCTTGCCAGAGTGTATCCAGTAGGCCAGAGGGAGAGAGTGGTCAAGGCTTGTGTTGTTCTTGATGAGCAGAGCAATAAGTCCTTGGCAAGATCATATATTTTTTTTACTCTTTGATATTAAAGAGGGCACTGCAGCATACACCATGAAGACCTGCTCGGGAGTCATTGAGACCACAGGATGGTGAGCTAACAATTTAATCATGGAGCCATATAGGGTAAGACTCAAATTCCACTCCCCACATTAATTGAATGTGACATGTTTCCAGATGATAGGTCATAAATCCCCACGGCTGAGATTGCCACACACTACAAACACCTGAAGCGGGTTGTGGACAGGATCCCAGCTGTTGACCCTTTGGCAGCCATCCTAATCCTGCTCGTCCAGGACATTCCTTGGGCACACAAGGTTCAAGAACAATGCAACGGGTCCCACAATGCCCCCTATGCCCAGCGTCTCAACTTGGGCTGGGTGATTGTAGGGGAGGTCTGTTTTGGAAGAGCCCAAAAAATAGATTATGCCAATGTCTATCAAACCAATGTGCTAAGTATTGGACATACATCTTTGTTTGACCCTTGCACTAACAGTCTCCACGTCAAAGAGAGACCCGATTTTTCAGTGCATCACCATCCCTTTCCAAAGGCGAATGAACTGAAAGACATGTTCAATGAAAAAGATAGCCTTGGTGATGGAGTCCTTCAGCAAACACCACATGATGGGAAGCCTGACATGTCCATGGAAGACAAAGCCTTTTTAGAACTAATGGACAGAGAGTTCTTCATGGATGATTCAAACAGTTGGGTGGCACCACTACCCTTCAGGGAACCAAAGTGCAGACTCTCTAATAACAGAATACAAGCAGTTAAACATCTACTGAGACTGCGCTGCATGCTTGAAAATAAGGCAAACATGAAAAAACAGATGGTTGAGTCGAGGCAGATCATGCCGTACTAGCCCCATCACTCAGTAGGTAAACAAGAGTGTTGGTGCTTACCAATCTTTGGAGTTTATCATCCGCACAAGCCAGGCCAGGTGCGAGCAGTGTTTGATTCCAGTGCCAAGCATGATGGCGTCTCCCTAAACAACGTCTTGTTAAGTGGCCCTGACCTACATAACACACTTCTGGGAGTCCTTACTCGCTTCCGCAAGGAACCTGTGGCAGTGGCTGTGGACATCTTTTAAGGTTCATCAGGATAACCGTGATTTCCTACTCTTCCTCTGGTTTGAGGACAATGACCCTGCCAAAAGGATCACAGAGTTCCACATGACTGTACACGTTTTTGGCAATAGGCCTTCTCCGGCTGTTGCCATATATGGATTGAGAAAAGCTGCCTTGCAAGCCCCGGATGAACATGGCATAAAGGTAAAAAAGTTTATTCTCAGGAACTTTTATGTTGATGACGGACTTACCTCATTCCCCTCTGACGATGATGCTATTTAAGTCCTAAAAAAGAGCAAAGAAATGTTAGCTGACTCGAACATTTGACTGCACAAAATAGCTTCCAACCATAATGCAATGATGGAAGCTTTTCCACCAGAAGAATGTGCTAAAGAGCTGAAAGACCTAGAGCTAGGTGTTGATCCTTTACCCCTACAGAGAAGTTTAGGTCTCAACTGGAATCTTCAAACTGACAGCTTTACCTTTCTTGTCTCTGGAGAGGAGAAGCCGTTCACCCGTAGATGTGTACTCTCCACAGTCAACAGCATATTTGATCAGCTGGGGTTTGTAGCTACAATAACAGTACAAGGCAAGGCTACCGCCAGAGAACTATGCACTGAGCATTATGAATGGGATGCTCCCATACCAGCAGAAAAGGAGACGCAGTGGAAATCTCAGCAAGACTCACTCAAAGCCCTTGAGCAACTTCACATACCAAGAACATGCTTACCTATTTCCTTGCTCTCCATGCAGCACAGGGAACTATGTGTCTTTTCTGACCACCGCGGCCATCTCTGCAGTAGCCTACCTCAGAGCAGTCGACAATGAAGGACACAGTCATGCAGGATTCTGCATGGGAAAGTCCAAATTTGCACCACGTCATTCCCACACGGTGCCTTGCTTGGAACTTTGTGCAGCTGTGCTTGCTATCGGGCTAGTCGACATGCTAGTGGAGGAGCTAGATATCAAAATTCATGCAGTAAAGTTCTACACTGACTCTAGAGTTGTGCTGGGTTATATTTACAACACAAGTAAGAGGTTCTATGTGTACGTGGCTAATAGAGTCGCACGCATCCGGAAGTCATCACAGCCGGAGCAGTGGCATTATGTCGCTACAGAACACAATCACGCGGACCATGGCACCTGACCAGTACAAACTGCGCTTCTGGGGGAGACAAATTGGTTTTCAGGACCCTCCACTTTGCTACAAGAACTTCTGGAATGCTGCTTGGTTCTCACATTGAAGCATTTTTCTAGCTGGAGACTGCTCACTCATGGATTAGCTAAGCTCATTGAAAAGGTCAGATCTTGTGCTACAGCTTTGGAGGGGGATACGCCAAGAACAGATCAGCTGACGCAAGCAATAACAGTAATTGTTCGGACCGTTCAACAAGAGGTCTTCAAAGAAGACATCAAAAGTCTGGTCAAAGGAGAGATTGTCTCAAAACACAGTCTTCTCAGGAAGCTCTCTCAGAGAGCAAACGCTGGGCTGTCATGTTTCCCGTTTGGTTACAGGAGCAGTCCACACAGAGGTAGTAGAGTCTCTGACAACATCAAGCTTCATAAATGCACTTAGAAGATTAATGGCCATCAGAGGTCCAGCAAAGCTCTTTCGTTCAGACCAAGGGACGAACTTTGTGGGTGCATGCAAGGAACTTGGCATAACACCAAGAAACGTTGAGCTCCAGTCCTACCTCACGGACCAAGGCTTTACTTGGCACTTCAATCTTCCACACTCTTCTCATGTGGGGGGAGTGTGGGAAAGAATGATAGGAGTTGCTCGGCGCATCCTAGATGGCTTGTTGCTTAAGGTGCAATCCCTCAGTCTGACACATGAAGTTCTCGTCACGCTGATTGCAGAGGTCACTGCCATAATGAATGCACGGCCAATAGTTCCTGTGTCGTCAGATCCCGACATTCCAACTGTACTTACTCCTGCAATGCTTTTGATCACATGCCAGCTCCTTTAGGAGACTTTGACCTTAAGGATCTTAAGGGACTTGCTGATTCGTTCTGGAGACGATGGCGTCATGAGTACTTGGCGACACTCCAGCTGAGAAGGAAATGTCAAGCAGACCAACCGAGCCTGCAGATTGGAGGCATTGTGCTCCTAATGCTGGGCTTACACCAAACGATTTTCACAGTCGCACACTAAAAACGGAAGTCTTTAGGAAATCTTAGGAGTCTTACTGGAGTCACAGCGCGCTCCAGTGATCGCGATCGTTAGGTTTAAGCTGGTAATCTGCGCTGCTTCACGTCAATCTTTTCCTAATCTTGGGTCTGCTGCAATATCAAACATGTTTGATATTATCGCAAGTCACAGTGACGAAACACAATCAATAACCAATAGAGGAGCTCTAAGAAAAGCAGAAACAGGAAACCTGACAGAACACAGAAAAAAAAAAAAGAAAAAGACGAACAAGAAGCGGTGATTAAACGTTGTGGGTGGACCATCCAGAAAGAAGAGCGGATGGTTATTAAGAAGTAAATGTCTGCTGTGGATCATTTATGTGCTACAGTATAATGATCTAACAAATGAGAAAAGAAAAGGAACTCATTCATCCCTCCAGATTTGGATGAGCCGGTTTAACACCTGGTGGAGATGCAAAGGCACACTTAATAATGATGCAATTCCCTGTTGATCCTGGAGGGACACTCTCCCCTCGTTTGCTTTGCTGTGGGTCAGCCCTGTCCAACATATCACAGAAAATGCTAAAATAATCTAGTTGTAGTCTTGTAATTTCTGACCCTACAAGATACACAGTCCTTCTCAAATCTCAGTCTAAGACTTGGTTGAGACTTAAAACTCTGAACATTGGTCTTTAGACAAATCTTTTCAAAGTCTTCTGATGTAAACCCAGCATAAGGGACACAATGAATGGCCTACAGGACTTGTAGTTAACACCTTTCCTGGTCAAGACAACAGAGTTTGTAAAGTAAATGTAAGAGTGGTTAAAGGTGGCTCCTCCAAGGTGTACTCGAGACCTGTCTTAGAGGTGGTGCTGTTGTTTAAAAGGACATAGTGGTATAGTATATTATACCAGGCGGGGAGTGTGCTGCCCCTTTAAGAGTCTTGGGATTGTTGCTGTGCTATTTATTTTGTTGTAGCTTCTCCAGATTCAGTGTTGTTTTTTACTCTACATTCAAGTCTTCCTCAGTTGTACCTAAGAGGGACATAAGTCTGTAAGTAGAGTTACCGTTTGTGTGTAAAACTTTAAACCGCGATCAATGCTAACGCTGGCATTAGCCTGTCTATGGGTTTTCCAATATAACAGTAGCATTAAGCTACTCGTTAGTATTTGTGCTTGCTTGTCTATGGGTTTTCAATGTTACATTAGCAGTAAGCTAATCGCCAGAGATTTTTGTGTTATGTGCATTGATGAATGCTTTGTATTTAAAACAAAGAGAACACAGTGTTAAATATCATTCCTTTTTTATTTCTGTATTACAGTTTCACAGCTCAACCAAAGTAAAGACTTTAAAACTCACCTGTTGACTCCAGGAGGTTTTACTAGGAAACTGTTATCTATCTGCCAAGCGAGAAGTCAAGAATAAATGTGTCTTGAGATTGTGATACTGGCTTTTATCCCAACATTTGGCTTCCTCTGCTACCCTACAGCTAGGAATGTTATGCTGGAGCCGATTGCTCAATCCCGTGTCAAGCATGTGACACGGAGGTGTTGTGAGCATTGTTTCTGATAAATGATTCGGCATGCCAAAAGTCACGCGATAGACCAATCGAGGCCTCGTTACGTCATCAGTGCGTATCAAGCAGCACGCGGGAAATTCGAAGGGACCAGGCTTGTCAATCTCTCAATGATTTAAAAGGGATTGTAAACGCTGAGGAGATTGTGGGTTTTTCAAAAGGGTAAATTCTGCTAGTGATTGTGCGACATTACATTTTGACGACAAATTTAGGGAAAGCATCACATCAAATGAGCTTATATTGGATCACATTTAGCTTTTAGAGATTATGGGAAACAAACGTCTGGGCGAGACGCCATTGCCAAGTTAACTGCTACGCAACCTCAGAGAGAACGGAGCGGGCGATGCGTTCAACATCCCAGCTAGGCTTCATTTCCCTTTCTTTATATAGTTGCTTTCCAAATAGCCTTGCAAAAAGCAGATTTTAAAGTTAATCACAAACTTCATCCAGGAACATCAGAGGAAACTACTTGGTCTGCAGCTGCAGAGGAAAACCACAACCTGCAGGACCTTAGACAGCCGAGCTGGTTTCTGATCACCAGCAGAGAATTTTAATGATTTTAAGCCTGATTAACTACAGTTTTATTCTTGTGTTTCTTTCAGGTGCAAACTCTCCAAAGCTAGGTAGTGTGCCTGAAGAGGAGCAGACTGAAGCCTGATAATTTTGAGAAAATACGTTTTTAAAATAAAAATCTATTACACATCACAAAGTTGCCAAAGCATTTTACTACTAATACATTTCAAGATTCAAAGTCATTTGCCCAGTAAAGAAACAAGTTTCCCTGAACAATGAGATTCTTACTTTGCCGTCCACACTGAATGCCATTAAAAATTTATAAAATAAAAAATATACAACTTTAAAAAACTAGATAGAAAATAATAAGACAAAAAACTAAATAAGTAAGTAAATAATCTATGTACATAAATGCAGTGTGCTGTTGTGCCACATTCAACAATGAATGATCAGCTGTGCGAAAACAAAGAAAACAAAAAAACAAATGTCATGAGGTAGACGATAAGACGCATCTGCAATATCTATAATAAACAATGACACATAAAACAGTAAACATTTTAATTCAACTGTATGAAATCACTAACACAATCACCATCGCCGTTGCACAAGCACCCCTTCCCTCATTCGTTCCCATTGTGAGTAGACTACTACTGTCATTAAAGATTGGTATATTTTAGGTTACACAACAATTCTGTTAACTAATCTTACCAAATAACCCCTCTTTATCATTTATATGAACAACAGAAAATAAATATTCACTCATGGTAGAAAAAGTATCCTTCATTGAACACTTATTTATAGATGAGACACAGGAATGACGTGCAGTGTGGATGCCATGTCAGCGCTTTCTTTCTGGTGCATCAGACGCCCACAACCAGCAGACGGAGCTCTTTGACCTGGTCTTATGATTCAGAAGACTAAGCCATTTCTAGTGTTTGGTCAAAGTTGACTCGATGATTCATGAGTCCTCGATTTCACCATCCCTACCTACAGCAGCAAAATGGCCATTTACATCACTGATTGGCTTGGTTGTAAAAGTACTTATGTAGAAAAAACAGGTTTCCTTAGAAGGAGCCCATAAGGAGCCTACAGTAAATAGCCTTGATGCCAGGCATACAGGCCACAGGGAGAAAAGAAACCCACGGATTAAACATGCTGGGGCCTTAAATGCTCTGGAGGAAGCTCAAACACACAGAGAGAATCAACTAAAGAACACCGGTGACTCTGTCCCTTCAGCTTTATTTAGGCTTTCAGTGGGTGAACACATGTTCAGTCTAACACACACCACGTAGCTGCTTTCAGCTGTAATATGCTGTGTTTGCACCCACAGTTAGAGGTCTGGCTTGGTTGAGTTGCAACAAGAATTGCTTAATGGTTTCTGTAAGAGCAAAAAGTAAGAGCATTTCTGTGGGAGCAAACTACAGACTGAACAATATATTGGTGGTAAATAAAATTAAATCCAAACAAGTCCCGTTTGTAATTAGTAAATTCTTTCTTTAATGATAAGATGCCTTAGACACTGTTAAGATGGGACACCCTGAACTTTTAGACTTACTACAACCCCAGCAAGACATCATCATGCTTCTTGAAATAAAATCTTTCTTTTTATTCTTTTATTTCTCGTGCTGTCTGCCATTTACAGCCCCATTTCCAAAAAATGCTGAGATGGTGTTTAAACAATAAATAAAAACAGATTTTAATGATTTGCCAATACATAAACCCATATTTTATTCCTAATACAACATAAACAACATATTATAGCTGAAACATTTCACCATCTAATGGAAAATATGAGCTGAACACGTCTGGAAAAAGTAGGAACAGAAGCAACAAAACGCTGGAAAAGTAACAAACCAGAAGCACCTGGAGGAGCGTCTGACAACTAACCAGGTTAACTGGTAACAGGTAAGAAACATGACTGGGTATAAAAGGAGCATTTCAGAGAGGCAGAGTCTCTCAGATGGAAAGATGGACAGAACTTCACCAATCTGAGACTAACTGGGTTTAAAAACTGTGGAACGATTTCAGAAAAATGTTCCTCAGACTTCGAAGATCCACCATCTAGAGAGTAGAATATCATCAGAAGATTCAGAGCATCAGGAGGAATCTCTGTGTGCTGGGACAAGGCTGGATGCTTGGTGATCTTCTGCATTTAAAGCGGACATGATTGTCTACTGGAAACCGCCGCGTGGACTCAGGAAGACTTCCAGAAACCACTGCTTGTGAACACAGTTCACCCTGAAATCCACTAATGCAGGTTAAAGTTCCATCATGCAGAGAAGAAGCCAGATGTGAACCGGATCCAGAACCAGCTTCTTCCGTCTTCTCTGGACCAAAGCTCA
>JBAMHW010000017.1:24270257-24282742 GCA_037177495.1 Rhadinocentrus ornatus | reverse complement strand
TATATACAGTGACTCACACATCAGGGCTTGGTCGCTATATTTAGCAAGTTTTAGACCCCTCTTAGATTATATATTAGTATTTATATTTAGTTTAAGAAAAAAAGAACCAAAGGTTTTGCTGTTCAGAGTTATTCAGAACTGAGAAGAAGCTCAGCCCACTTTTTAATAAATGCTTAAAATGTTTAATCAAGAGTGAGTTTCAGACAAAGTGTCCACAGGGCTAAACAAAGCCGGCAAGAGTCAATCAAGCCTGGTTATTTCAGCAGGGAAGAGACGCATGCGGGAGCGTTTAGTATCTCATTTTCATAGAACATGTTGACAGAAGCTTGATTTGAGACAGAGGAGATCTCTTAATTGGATCTTCTAATCTGCTAATTAAGCATCAGTGATTTTACTGGTACCGCCTGTAGATGGAGGGGCAATCAGGACTATAGCTGCACCATGTGGGTGGGGTGTCATAAGAGCACATTGCCTTGTCAAGATCCACTTCCAGAGCCAACAACACTCGCGGTTAAAGAGTGAATGTAATTAAAGTCCCAATGAACCTATTCATTGAACCTGTATAAAAATGTCACTTAAATCTTTTGCCTCTGGGGAGATGAAGTACACCGCTTACATACTGAGTGACTGGGCCAGAGGTTTATTGAGTCTTTTTTTTAAATGTCACGAAGTGTCTTTGTTTCATAAGTCAGCAGCAAAAAAAAAAGTAAAAAAAAGTCAAAGTTAAAAATGAAACAATTAAAACCAGTCTTTTTTCCTCTTCATCAGTGATTCAGCAGACAAGCTGTTCACAGAGTCTGAAACGTGGTCATGGTTTGAAAAGACTCATTATGTTTATATTTATTCTTGCAACCAAAACCAACAACCCGCTAGGAGCTGAACCAGATATATAGCGATGCTCAAAGAGCTCTGCAGCAAGTATTGCACCGCTACAAAGTTGGAGGGCTTGTTGGCCAGAATGTAAGAGAGAGATTTAAAAGAACAGCTGTCGAAATATATAAGGCAGAAACAGAGACATCTGAATTTATATTCCCCAGAAGGAGCCTTGATCCAAAAAAGGTGGATCCTACAGCACATACCTGTAATCCAAATCTCCAGATCAGGATACTGGCTGGGAATTTATTTTAGTAAAAATTACCAAGTTATTACAAACAGTACAGGACA
Source organism: Rhadinocentrus ornatus (assembly GCA_037177495.1). Taxonomy (NCBI): domain Eukaryota; kingdom Metazoa; phylum Chordata; class Actinopteri; order Atheriniformes; family Melanotaeniidae; genus Rhadinocentrus; species Rhadinocentrus ornatus. The sequence continues at coordinate 24,281,578 of JBAMHW010000017.1, read as the reverse complement.
GCCAGGCGTCCCTCATTAAAACCAGAAGACAACAACAAGTCCTGGAGATTTTCCATTAAACAAGTTCCTGCGTTACACTGACCCAACATCAAAACTAACCTTTACCCTTAAACCCATAAAAGGCCGAAACGCTCGTTTTCCTGTGGTACACCACTAATTTCATGTTCCAATGCCATTGTTTTCTTTTCAAAACCGATCAGATACCTGGGGTTTAGGTATGTGCCGATACACAGCACCGATCAGATACCTGGGGTTTAGGTATCTGCTGATACACAGCACCGATCAGATACCTGGGGTTTAGGTATGTACCGGTACACAGCACCGATCAGATACCTGGGGTTTAGGTATGTACCGATACACAGCACCGATCAGATACCTTGGGTTTAGGTATCTGCTGATACACAGCACCGATCAGATACCTGGGGTTTAGGTATGTACCGATACACAGCACCGATCAGATACCTGGGGTTTAGGTATGTACCGATACACAGCACCGATCAGATACCTGGAGTTTGGGTATGTACCGATACACAGCACCGATCAGATACCTGGGGTTTGGGTATGTACCGATACACAGCACCGATCAGATACCTTGGGTTTAGGTATCTGCCGATACAGAGCACATTGTTTCCAATGTGAGCCCATACAAGATGAGAAACTAGTCATGATGCATCTGTTACAGTCAACAGCAGCAAAATGATGCAACACTCTGGATCCAGTGTAAAGCAGTGATGGATGGATGGATGGATGATGATGATGGATGGATGATGATGGATGGATGGATGAATGGATGATGGATGGATGGATGGATGGATGGATGATGGATGATGGATGATGGATGATGGATGATGGATGGATGGATGGATGGATGATGGATGATGGATGATGGCAGATGGATGGATGGATTTGTGATGCTGAACACACACAACAGCAGTGTACATGCTAGCTAAACCTGTTATTTTCTACCTTCTAAAGCCAGATTCACATTTCTAAGCACGTAATTCAGATGCCAGGAATCAAGCTCTAACATCATTTTGCTGTAATTAAATAAGACCAAACAAAGATGTCTGAAAGGTCATTTAATTTCAATTCATGTCTTTTTAATTCTTTCATTTCTCTTTTAGAGCAAGGTGGCTCTACACCAAAGCATTGTGTGCTGAAAATGACTCCATTCGTATTCAATTACAAACTTTTTTCCCCAGCAAACCTTCTTGGCCCGATTTTTAAACAGAAAAGAAAACAAAGCTGAAAAAGAACTTGTGTAAAATGTATTAAAGGGATTGAATGTCTAATTTACAGCAGGTGAAGAGGTGTGAAGGAAGATGAAATCCTACTCAAGAGGCTTATATTCCTTTTCTGTTGTATTCCTCATGTTATATAAGCCTTTGTGTATATAACAAATTCTACTCCGTTCTCAGTGTCAAACAGTATAGTCATAAGAAGGAAAGCAAATGTTCCAACTCCCTGCTAAACTAAGCCAACGGTACATTATCTCCTTGGAAACCTTGCAGCCTTTTTTAATCTGATGGAGCTATTCATCATTTGTCTAATCACGGCAAGTCCTCATCCAAAATGTAATATAATTATGGGCTATAACTGTTCTCAGGATATTAAGCTGTATCTGGGCCATGGCTAGCTCGATAAACACCTTCTAATAATGGCTTTTAGTGGTCTCAGGAGTGACTTATCCTAACACATTGAGGACTCTAAGGCTCCCGAGGCCAAATGAGTTTGTGGCTTGTTGAAGAGATGCACATCAGTCCTGTTAATGGGGACAATGTTTGGCAAAAAAAAACCCCAAAAAACCCAGTGGACCTTCTCTCCATCCTCCAGACTAGCTTTTCTTTTCTCATGCGTGATTATCCCAGCCCCTCCACACCACCACTCTCCTCCCATCCCGCTGTCACTGAGCTGCCTACAGTCATTTCAACAGCAGCTGAAAACTCCAGAGGATTTATCCATGTGGCTGTAAAGGTGACTTGGCTTATGAATGTGTATGCGTGTATTCCCCTAAATTTAAATTAAGTCATCTGACACAGATGTGATAAAAATAACTGAATGATAATTAAGGACGTGTTTATAATAAAGAACAGGTCCGGATATTTTACAAACAGAGGACAAAAAAAAATAAAAATCTGTTTTAAAGTTGTCCAAAGAGACCAAACTTCTTAAGGACAAAGTCAGAGTAACACAAGGTGCTGAAAGAAACGGACTGAAGTCGGCTCTTTTTGTGGCATACTGATAATAACGGAGCATCTGAGCGTCCCGGTGTTGTGAGACAGTATCAGTGAAATGACATCGGGGGCTTTGCGTAGATTTGTGTGTGCAGCAGACTCAGCCCCGGGTAAAGGAAGCATGAGGCTAATCCTGGGAAAGAAGCTGAGACAATGGCTACATTTACATACAAGCAGTAAACAGAGTGTAGTGCATTCTCTGATCAAGGTCGTACTCAGATGAGCTGTTTACACCACTTGTTTAAGACTTACCTCGCTGAACACACTCAGTCTCGCCATGAAACAACAAATATTAGGGCATTAATGACTAGTAATGAGTAGCTGTCTAAGTTTGCTGAGGTCTTGTTGGTAGCAGACAAACGGGCATCTAAAGCGAGTAAAACGCTCTCTGGTCTGATTTCTCAAAGCTTAAAGTCAGTTTGAGCTCTGATAACAAATTGCTTTACATAGATTACTCCCACTAAGTGCTTGTATTTAAACATGCGACATTTGCAACTGGAAGTGGTACAAACTTGAGTTGAGATGCCTTAAAACAGAGGTGCCAGGTCCAGTCCTCGAGATCTACTATCCTGCAACTTTTAGATGCATCTCCTCTCCAACACCTGAATCACAAGAACGTGTCGCCACCAGGCCTCTGCAGAACTGAATAACATGATTCAGTTTTTATAGCATCGTTGCTCTGTGTGTTTGGTTGTCTATCACGGTCGAGATTCCTCGTATAAGCCCGTCTTCATCACAAAAAATTACTTAGTCATCCTCAAGTTAAAAGCTCAACCAGGGCTCAAATCACACTGGGGCTTTCGGGGGAGCCTCATTTTCACACGTGCACTGCATCTTTGCATGTAATGTGCACATATAAAAAATACGGTTCCTATTAAAAAAACACGGCTACTTCTGTTTGCTTGTTAATCAGAAACAGCGACGGAGAGGAGACAAAAAGAAGCACCTCAGGTGGTTGTGTGGACAACAATGCTGCTGTCCATGGTGCTGAAGGAAACAGCGCGGATCATCCGCGTCGTGGGGAAGATTTTTAGGGCTCCCCCTAAAGTATCAGCTGAATGTCTTTAGGGGAGCTCCTCTGCCTTTTGGGGGGGCCAAGCTTTCCTTAGATCCCCCGTAATTCCGACTCTAAGCTCAACTCACTTGTTATTGTTAGGAACGCGGACGGCAACGTAAGTAACTTTCCCGACGAAGAACATGTCTGACTACACAGCTAATTTAGCAGAAGTGACGTCATGTGAAAACAATCAATATTTAAAGTCAAGTCAAGTCAGTGTTTCAGAGGACTTTACAGAAAGAGGACGGAAGGAAGGACGTACTGTTAAAAAATCTGGAACCAGGCCCAAGGACGCGAATTAAACACACATTTTTATTAGTTATTCACACGAAGCCGGAGCGGGCTTTACATGGAGCACTTTTGATCCGATCGAACGTCCAATCAGAATAAAAATCCATCGTGTAAACATGTCAGCTGATCCGATCGGCCTCGACTGGAAAGAATAATTAATCCGATGGGTAGGGATGGTTTAAACCTTTTCACAATGGGATCAGCTGGATTCGGATGGGGTCTGTGGTGGATGTTTCTGCACTTGAACCACGTGAAGGTTACGTGATGTCATGAGTGTCAGGGAAGACTCGAACAATGGCAGCAAAACAGAAAGGCCCTGGTCGATAACAGTTTATTTTTGTTAGAAACGGAAGGAGTAAATGATTATTCAGGATCTCAACAATCAAGAAACAAACAAAAAAAAAAAAACCCTGCATCTTCCGAACTAGTGAACGTTGCTTGCATCAAAAGTGTTGGGATGGTTCAATCTTTGCATCATGTTAATTAACAACTGATGGATCACTTTATCCATCGTCCACGTAAGCAGGCCAGCTGGAGTCTCCGATCTGATTGATTTCAGTCGAAGGGATGAAATACTTGTCCCCGAAATGTAGCTCCTGTTGTGTTACAAAACAGGAGAAGTTTGTAGGGATGTTTCCGACCTGGCTCGGCTAGGGAAAGGAGATGCAACATAAGATAAGATGCCCAGATGGAAGGTGGAGTATAAGGGAATTAATGTCTCAAATAGCAGGTAGGAAAACAGCACCCAAGAGAGGCTGTTGGTGCTCCTTGTCTCAAAGAAACAACATAAACAAAACGGCCTTGTCTCCAACCTTTGTTTGCCTTAGATACACAAAGGTGTGGCAGAGTGCAGCCAGTCCCAGCCAGGCCGTGACGCTTGCATACCAGACAGCTGACAGCCGTAACTGGATGAGTTTAATGAGTGAAATGTTTGGTTAGACGACATATAAAGTTAACTGTCTGTTCATACAAGTCCTCACTGTATTTAACTGGACTTTTAAATGTTTTTATATGATGTATTTTGCACCATATGCTATTTTGGAGTTTGTTATTTTCTAGAAAACCATTGCTTGTGACTCATCCTTCACTCAGGGGCAAATACCAATAAGGTATTAATAAAGTGAGCTTATGCAGAATGGTGGGCAAACAAAACAATACAGACTGACAAATAAGAGGTAAATGAGCTTTTTCGGGAGAGATTAAGAGCCTCTAAAAGGTCTGGATTTATAGGAATTGGGCACTAACTCTGTTAAATACAAATGAAAACTCTAGACTTTTGTATTAGAAACCAGAGATCTCCATAGGAATAAATGGAGTCACAAGTAAGACTTTGTATTACATGTACACAAATCTAATACAAAAATAAGCTTTTTTTTAGCCATTTACCACGATAGACTAGTCCCAGTTAATTAAAGTCAAACACAGTTTATATTTTATGTATATTTATGAGGACAAAAGAGAAACTCTACGTAACTATGCTACGTAGGTTTTGTGAGGTGTAAAAGCCCCATGCAGTGGTAATAAAACACTTTGGTGAGGATGAGTATGTGGCCTCGGCTTCTAATCCGAGCCCGACCTCAAAGCAAATTCAGACCAGCTTACGTGTACGGTGGAAAAAGAGAGGGACGGAAATCTGCTGTAGCTCACATCACAGATGTTGGTTTAGTTAAATTTCAGTGAAGCCAGCAGGCGTGTCCCATTTCCACAAATATTCAGAGTTTTGTTTGATTTTAAGATGGATATCTGCAATGACAAAACCCTGTTTGGTGCTTTGTGGAAATATATTAGAAAAACATTTATTCTAGCTCTGTTTGCCAAGATCCCAAATAAGAACCGTGAAAGAACAAAAGATGAGTGGAGAGTGACCAAAGCTTTTAAAGACCTCAGGAGCTGCAGCTGCAAGCTGAAATTAGAAAAGAGAAGAGGAAGAAAGGTGCTTTACTCCAGCTCCTAAAGGTGCTATTTTTAGTTTTTGAGCATGAAATAACAGATATTAATGTGAGGATGTGACATTACAACCCAAAGAATAAAGGTGTTTCCCTGCAAAATCCCTGAATGTAACTTTTCTCCCTGCTTCAGCCAAATGAGTAAAATCACAACTGTTATAGATGGAAATGACATGTTGCTGCTGTCATGGCAACAAGAGGCAAATCAGACATGTAATCATTAATGAGAGCTTTCCAAAGTAGGGACCATGCAGGTTTAAATGCATTAGGAGGCACCCAGCCTCTTTTCTTCTCCTGCTAGGAGGTAAGAACTAAATCACTTCATTAATAGTTAATGTCATTTAATTTGACATCCCACTGAGTAATCCAAAATACAAGATAAACAAGTGCCATGCTGACCAAAGCAAGATTTTACAAGCAAAGAGTGCATCGACCCAACAAACGGTGACAACTGTTGTGTGAAATGCTGAGACATTTGCTTTTAATGAGCATTACCCAGTGCGGCGGTGCATCTTGTGCTACATAACGGCACGTTTCACCACCCGATTATGTTCATAGGTGGCAGTTTTCCCTCAAAGAAAAGCAAGAAACTAATTAATGATTCATCTACTGTAAACACCAACGTCCCCCAGAGAAGTCCCTGAGTCTGTGACCCGGTATTAACATGCACCCTGGTTCTGGATTGTTGTCAGAGGGATAAATAAACATAGTTATTTAAATTCAAGCTGCACTCAGATCAGATTTCTCTTTGCATACTAGGAAGGAGGGAAAGGATTTCAGACTCGCCACCCAACACAAGGTTGTCAGGTAAAAAGCAGCGATGGGGAATAGTCTCACGGCTGGTACGATGGGAAAGCTGAGAGCAGAATCCTCGCTAACTTTAGCCGAGTTTAACAGACAGAAATATTACAGGAAGCTTTGACATTAACTGATAAAGGGTTATTTTTTGACTTTCTCCAGCTTGACACCTGAGGTTTTAAGTAAATCCTCAACAACTTTTGAATTCTAGAAAAACCTTCATGGTCTCTGAAGAACTCATTGGAAGAGTCTCTTCCCTAACTTTTCAACCTATCCAACAAGGTGGTTTATATTGAAAAAAAGACTACGGGTGGCTGTAGCTCAGGAGGAAGAGCAGTCATCTTTCAACCAGAAGACTGGTAGATTAAATCCAGGCTTCCCCTGACTACATGTCGAAGTGTCCTGGGGCAAGACACCTAACCCTAGGTTGCCTCCCGATGTGCCTATGGGTGTGTGTGTGAATGGGTGGATGTGGCAAGTAGTGTAAAGCGCTGGAATCGAGCTGTACAAGTACATTTCCTTGCTCAGAAAAACATTCCTCTCTCATGATAACATTTTAATCTAATAATCATCAATAAGTAATAATAGTTAAATGTCACTTTGTTAGCAGCCATTAGCTTTTTGTTCAATCAATATAAAAACGACCAGTAAAATAGTTTTTTACATCTATTTTTCTTGTCATTTGGCTGAAAACTTTTTTTTCCACACAAACATCTAGAAAATGTATGAATCCTCTTTTTGCAAAAATTTGATGTTTTTCTTTGTTTTAAAACCTAAAAATAAAAATTAAAATGTGGTTCTTTAAAAATGACGTCAAATCTTCCGGAGTAGATATTTACCAAAGAAGACGTCTTTCTCGCAGAGTTGCGTAACATCTGCGGCTCTAGACCAGGTTTATTTGGCTGGGCTGAGGCAAAAATGCCTTGTGGACTGTAAAGGCTGCAGAGCCCCGGCCAAAGCCAGCATTATCCTTATAATACGGCACGAGCGCGCTAATGCAAGAAATAACCCTAATAGTTCAAATTGTGCATTTATTAGTTCTATGTATGGTGATCACCTGAAGACCAGCCCTCTGCTATCATGCAGGTCTCCAGACGCTTTCTGTGAATCTGATGCTTCGTGGGAAGTTTTATGATGCTGTGGTTTTAGGGCCAATCTTAAGGTGCATTCAGGATCTTCATCATGTTCCCATCCCGAGCTTCTCTGCAGACACTGAGTGAATTAATTCTCGTTTCTCCCTCTGGTAATGAAATAAATGTTTCCCCAGTGAAATGCCGCCTGCACCGTTAGCTTTAACACAATCCCAGAAGATTTCTGTGTCTCTTGCTTTCCGTGCTTCACGTTTCTACCCCCATTTTATTTTGCTTTTACATTTCACTTCCTTTGATGTTTCTTCATATTCTTGCCTTAAATATCGTCTCTTGCTGTCGCTGGAGTATCCAGGTTGTTAAAGGTGCTATATAAAACATGGACCAACTTACCAACAGCTAGAGATGTGCTGTTTTCATTACACTCTGAACACTTTTTCCTCTAGAAGTTGTTCATTTCCAGAATGCATCAGGCTGGTTTAGATGTTCATTTCTGAATCACGTGGATTGACATTTTTTAAATTATATCTCAAATGGAGGTAACAGGAAAACTTCATGCTTTTTATTTCGTTCCTTTAAATTTTCTGGGTAGAGGTGAGCTGATTGTTGGGATAAAGTTTGGGGAAGCAGATTACTTATAGAAAATCCCTAAAAATTGTTCTGAAGTCAAATGATGCAGCTAAAATAATAAATTGCTTAAAATATCTTTTCCCAATTTCATTGACACAATCAGACGTTGTGTCGCTAAAAGTGGTTTGCTGATTAGAAACATCATGTGAGAAGAAAAAAATCAACGCTGATTACACTTCAACCGTTTCAGAGCTTCCCTGTTAATTTCATCATAAAAACCAGACGGAACCTCAGAGGTTGACTTGACTTTCAGCAGGAGGTGCGTTATGAGAGGAGGAAAAAGTTTGGGGAGGAGGCGAGGCGAGGGGAGGGAGGAACGTCTGTTTGTCACCTGTCACACTCAGTTGTGAGTCTGAAACTAATTAATGCAGCATATGTGCTTGAGAAAGCCCTGAAGGCAGGTTCAAGCCGCTGACTGACAACACAAACACACATCAAATAAAGAAACTCCTCCACTGACCTCACTTTCTGAATGAGAAAATAACCGCGGCTCCTCCACCTGAAAGCAGCTTCAGTCAAAAACAATCCCGAAAATTCAGCAGTTTACACGCTGATGTTTGCACTGCTGCTCATGACAAGCCGACGCCAAAGGAACGACGTCTGTGCAAAGGCTGCAAAATATTTAGGTAAATATCATTAATATTTTCTGAATTAGCGGAGGAATATTCAACTTTTTTATACCCTGAATGGAAAAAAGAAACAAATTTAGGAGGACATAAACCATTTTGCAGTCCACGCTGCCATGATCTGAGTAGCTGGACCACAATGTTGGTCCATCCTTGTTTTTCAGGACGTAGTCTACAAGCCAGAATGACCTGCAGCTACAGATGAGCTGCTTAGCGTTTAAGAGCGACGATCATTTTCAATGCACATTACTCTGATGTCTGAAATCATAAACATTTAGGTCACCAATTTGTAAGAGAAGCTGAAAGTTTAACCTCTTAAAGGGTTTTTATTTCAGATGTCCGGGAATAAAAAGTTTCAGTGGACAGTTTGAAGTTTGGCAGAAGCTGTTTTAAAGTCCTACCGAAGAGGACGAGAATTGGGATGTGTGCAGTTCTCATGAGTTATGCACCAGTCTAAACATGTAGCACGCCAAAATGATGGGAAGAAACTCAGCTAAAAGACTCTACCGAGCACTGACGCCCAAATAAAACAAAAATTAAGCAGCTATACGTCCACACTTCCGCTTCAAGCAGAGCACACAAACAAGACGTCATACGGAAGCTGAGACAAAGATATCTGTCTCATCACCGTGACACAAAAACTCAGCAGACACTTTTACTCCTCTGCAGTAATCTCACATGTCTCAGCTTTCATTAGATTCTACATGCAGCCCTCGTCGTCGTGGAGATATAATCTCTTTATTTTCAGACAGGAGGCAGAAAAATAGGCCTCATGACGATAAGGTTAAACAAAGCCTCGGGTCTTAATAGCTTAAATCTTTTATTTGTGTAAACAGATATGCATCTTTCCTTTCTACACAACAACCCACATGACTCTCAGACTATTATGGATTTCATCTGGAAGAAGATTAACCAAAGTTTTTCTATCTGCCAGCCTGATGTTGCTAGATGTTTACATCATTTTTCCTGCTTTTCCGGGGTTCAGGTTATTGCCTATGTCGCCTGCCATGGCAGCGGAGCCAAACACGAAGTTGATGCTTCATCAGAGTCAGACGTGGGAAGCGTTTCCACACACACGTGTGGCAGTCACAGGGACCCTTTGACCGATCTGTGTGTCATGTAGGTTGCTGATATTGGCAGCACCATCTGTCCCCCAACCTAAAAATCACCGGCGTGCAGGCGGATGAGGTTTGCAAGGACCCTCAAGTCAGACATGTTTGGACATCTGCCCACGTGGAACCTCCCAGAGATGGACGCATTTCCAGGCATAACTACTCTGAAGGCGCTGCAATCAACATCAGTGCCTTGTGTTTTTAACAACATCTGAACGTAATAGTTTAGTCCTTGGACTGAGGAGAAAAGTTTTGTGCATCACAACAGTTCCACCGTGAGCTAAGTGGCCATTATACCTCCACATCCCTCTCCACTATTAGATCTCTGAGTGTGGCTCAATTATCCAGCGACTTTCAGAAGCTCGCTGACAGCCGTGTTGGCAGGTGCGTCCTTTCCAGACGTGCTCACCTCTCCGGGTGGGAAATTAGTCAGTGCACCAAGCCATCAGCTAAAGACTACTGACATCCTCCCCCAAGATGTCCTTTCATTAGGGTGAGGAGATGCATGTGAGATGAGCTTGGGTACCCACTGCCACCAGGCTCGTCTGCACCCCGGACCACGTTTGCTAAGTTCTTTAAACAAGCTACTTGCAGGGAGGAAATTTACTTAATGCAGGTCTCATGATAAAAGTGAAAATAATAAATCCTCCACAGAGTGTTGATGGGAATTATTCTGCTGGAGAAATTCTTATTTATGCAGAGTAAAGGCAGCTAATAATAAGACGGAATAAAGCCTAAACACTGGTGTCTGGCCGAACTAAGTGACGACGACTCCACGGCAGCAGCTGCAGCTGCATCTGAGTCGTTCTCTTTTTAGTGTCAAAGCTGAAGCTTAATTCATAAGAACAAAATGTTTCAACACCCACTTCTCCGGTCACTGGCAGCTCATCCCTGAACCTCTTCTTTTCTTCGCTGCGTGTTTCATTTGTTCCTTCCTGCCCTCGACGCCTCTTCCTCTCTACCTAGTCTATTTTACAGAGAATTGGACAACTCAAGAGGAGCCTTCAAGCCCAACAGAATCTCTGCGTCGTCTCTCTTATAGCCTAGAACAGCGGGGCATCGCCATGGCAACAATGCAGCGAGCGGGGCGGTCAGTGCTGATGTTTTCTAACAGGCTCTGACTTGGTGTCACAAACTGGACCTGGAAATACAGACGTAAATTATCTTCCCGAGTTTTTGTTTTAGCCTCGTCTGGTTACTGGAGAGTCAACCACAAAAAGCCACTACTGCCAATGACTAATTCTGAGCCTACTCGTCAGTATCAAGACATAATTTAATAAAAATGACCAATACGTGACATTACACGTTTTATGTTTAATATGAAGAAGCAGAAACCATTTGAAAGTCTGAGCAAGTAGCAAGATGCTGCTCATCACCTGAGTGAATATTAGAAACTGTACAATTAAGGTAATTTTCTTAAAGACTTTTAACTTATAGCGCTTCCCTTTCAAATCAAATCAAGTCAAATCAAGTTTATGTGTATAGCCCTATATCACAACAAAGTTGTCTCAGAGGACTTTACAGAAAGAGGTGTAAATA
>JBAMHW010000017.1:24238533-24248699 GCA_037177495.1 Rhadinocentrus ornatus | reverse complement strand
TGCATGGATGGATGGATGGATGGATGATGAATGGATGATGGAGGGATGATGGAGGGATGGATGGTGGATGATGGAGGGATGGATGGTGGATGGATGGATGGACGGATGGACTAATGGACTGCTGGATGGATGGATGGTGGATGATGGGTGGACGGATGGACGGATGGACTAATGGACTGCTGGATGGATAGTGGATGGATGGATGATAAATGGATGGATGGATAGATAGTTATTGATCTATTGAGGTAAAATTAAGGGTTTATTGAACTAATTATTTGAGTAAATGTATTGTTCTTGGCTGCAACATAACAGTTTCTGATCTGAGGTTCTGCCTGTTTTCTATTTGCCAGGTTTTTTTCCTGTGATCTTTTCATAGAACGATGGAAGTCTTGTCCCAATCATTTTCCATTTGAGCTAAAATTAATTTCTATAAACAGGCCACTGGCTAGTTGCATTCGCACATACCAGGGGTCTGCAGTATCTTTGGTGGCACATTTTTTGCTTGACAGCACTGATTCCAGGATGCAGGACCGGAAGTGAAATACAGCGATGACTATATGGCATCTTCTACCTCAACTTTAATTTCTCAAACATCCTCCACAGTTCTAAATCTTTATGATGCTGTAATGACCTTTAAGCTCTCTGAGTTGTAGATGTTAAAAAAAAAGAGTTGATAAATGTCACGTGATGCTTCACCAGGTGAGTGTACAGATTTTTGTGCTGCTGCTGCTGTAGCTAATCGAAGGTCTGCAGACCTTGAAGATGGCATTTTTAATCCTCTCAGCTTGCAGTAAGACGGAACGCACGCGGATAAATGCAACGTGACAGCGATGCTAAGCACGAAAGCTCATTTCTGACCTTCCGATCAGCATCTGTTGCTGCAATAATTTCAACACAACATCCACTTATTACTTTCTCTGAGGATTCTTCAGTTCTACCTGTTGAATGGAAGCTTTCAATATGTGTTCAATGATGCTAACTGGGTAACCTTAACGCACAGATAATGGGTCAATAGCTAAATAAAAGAATAAATAAAAAAAGGTGCGTGCAAATATGGCTGCCAATGTGGAATGGAGATGAACTTGTAAAGAGGGACAAAATTAAGTAGGAGGAGGCGAGAGAGTGCACGCACACACAGACTCACATATTGATATAGGTTGTGTCAGGGTGATACTGTACCTTGATTGGCTCCAGGGTTGAAGGGGGAGGTGGTGATGATGGCTGTGGTAGTGATGATGGCTGTGGTGGGTAAAGGGGTGGTGGTGGGAGCATCTGGATGAGAGGACAAATACATGTCAAACACAGGGAGGGGAGGGGGTGATGAATAATAAAAAACATAAACAAAAGGGGCATAAATGCAGCTAAATAAAGTCGCTGTGAAGCAACACTGCCCTGGTCTGAGGTGTGTCTGTACAAAGAGCTGGAGAGATGTGTGTTAAATGCTGTTAATGCAACGCTGCAGCTCATCGCTGAGACGATCAAAGATCTCTGGGATTTTCTTCTTTAATGTCGGCTAAGAGCCATTACAGACAGCGCTGGTTGTTAGAAGTTAATACATGTCTAATGAGTAACAAGTGCGGGAGATGTACATTTAAAGCCATTATGTGGTTACCCATCCTCACAAACTATAAAGCTCGTGTACTCAATCATTCCTGAGAGATGAGAACAAAAAGGAACAATTTTAGGTACAAATCCAAACATCACCACATACAAAATAACAATGCACAAAAAGGGAGGGGATAAATGAGCATGCACAACAAACAAAAGACAAACTCATAACAAATGAGCAGCATTAAGTAGGGTTGTAGAGCACACCGGTCGGGACTGGGGACCATTTTCCTCACTGCTTTTTCCCTTTTACTTCATTAGCCAGGTTAGACTCCCCACCCGGGCAGTGACCAGTGGGAGGTATGGAAGGGACATTTTCCTTCTAACTGTCCAGGCTGCGTTGAAATGAAGCCGCTGGCTGTGCTGCTTGGTTAGAGACCTCCCATGCTGCTCTGATAGCCTGGGAATGGGCTGAAAACCTGTAGGGGTTGTTAACAGGTGCTGAAAAAAAAGTAATTTGTGGCTGTTGATAAGGAGGAAAGCCAGTCTCCACTTTAATGAAATGAGGTGTTATAAAGAAGGTGAGGAGAGGAAATGTGCATGAACAGAGACAGGAGGAGAGTAAAGTTAATGAGAAGGAAAAAGTGTTGGGTTAAGCAGCCGTAGAAGCTGCACGGGCAGCAGCTTCTGGGGCTGAAAAATGAAGCAAACAGGAGTGTGAAAAACAAACGTACAGGGGCCATTACCATATTACCCAGCAACTTCAACTGTTAGCACTTTGCCCAGTGCATTATAAATGGGGACACTGAGGCAGCGCTGTGAGTTTCTGTCCCGTAGAAAGTGGACTTTATGTCAATATTTGCCATCTGGAAACTGCAGCTGATGTCAGGGAGAAAAGACTAAAGCAAAACTAACAGGAAGATGCACAACTTTTCCAGATTACAGCTGTTTTTGCTTTTATCAAACAATTATGCATCTTTATAATACAGGTTATGTACATGATTATATACAATATACATACTTTTTATAAATTAGAACAGCAGTTTGGAGAATGTGGATAAATACTGCAGGTCTAGACTGTAAAGCCTGTTTACTGGTACCTAACATGAGTGGGCTGCAGCCAAACAGCAGGAATCTAAAGGTGCTTCGACACTGCTGATGTGCTATCAATATCTAATGATCAATGCCTCTGACAAGCATTTCTTGTCTGACCCAACAGCTTATTTTTCTGTGCTGTTGAGGAAAAGGAGAAAACATTGGGGGTTTTCCAGACCTTTTAGTATACTAACAGTATGAATTGGTTTTGCTTGACTTCTTTCTTTTAAATAAAACCATGACTTTAGAGAATGCATGATTGCGTTGTGTTACGGCTGAGATATTTAAAAAGCGTGGTATTAATGGAAGTCAATGGGAACTTGTTGTCTGATGAGATAGTACATCATTAATCTGACCCTGCCAAAAAACAAAAAATGCAGCTAAATCAATTTTATTATAAAAATTTAGTATATCTAAGACTGATCTCAACATTAAATCCTCAACCACCAAAAACCTTTAATATGTGGAAAAACTCAATTTTCTGTTGTTTTGTTTTATGAAAACAATGACTTTGTGTTGTAAAATTGGCATTTAAAGGGTTAAAAATAATTTAAATGATTTAATATTTAGTATTTTTGCTTAGGACTGAAGATGATTAAAACATCTGAGCATAAAAATGTGGTAAAAAATATTATTTCATTTTTTAATAGCAGTTTTTTAGGAGGGGAATTTTCTGTCCTCCGATGACCCGAAAGGATAGTAAATTAATGTTACCCACAGGGGTAATGAAGTAATTTGGATCCAAGTCAGAGAAGACGTGCAGCCCCTCAGAACGCTGCCTGAGGCTAATTTAAAATAGCAGAAATACCTTCAGGTGATTCTCAATCAGTATTCAGACTCTGCTGAAGGACGACATCTTTTAAATGCATCAACAATGCGGGTCTTTAAAAACAGAAGACTTTACAGACCGAAGCCAAGGACGGGCAGAAATGATCCGTTGGGGAGTCAGCTGGCAGGCGAAGCGCCAACTGATGAGTTTCACACATGCTTGAGAGCCAATAAACTCCAGCTCCAGGGTGGTGGCGCCTAATTGGTTTTATCCCTTCATGAACTGTGAGGGTCCAGCAGATGTTTGGGATCATCAGTGTCAACAGCTCATTAAAAACTTAGCGTCACAAAAACAATTGAAAGGGAGTCTGGTGCGTTTGTGTGAATGTACGCCACATTTCCCACTCGTCTGAGGCTGGCTGGTGCAATGTATCAAAGAATGCTGGATCTCATTGACTTTCAAATGCGACAGGCAGAATGTGTTTTCCCTCCCGCCGCGTCGTCGGGCCTTGTTTACTGATGAGGCTTATGAATCAGTGTTTCCGCTGTGAACGGAGAGAGCAGGACCGCGGGAAGCTCCGAGACACAACCTGACAGGAATTATTTCAGCCAAAGAGTTTAGGAATTCCACGTGAGCTCCACATGAAGGAAACATCTGAGCGGCGCGTTTAATCACATCAAAGAATACGATGAAAGACATAAAACAAAAACAGCTGGCTTGGGTCTGAAGAACCCAGGTTCAGTTGGTTCTTATACATTTTCCCAATCCTCCCTCATGTTGCGTTACTTACTAACACTGTTGTTGTGGGATGGGCAAACCTGCTTTGGATGGTAGTATCAGTACCTGCACATGCTCTACCTGGTGGCGAATGTGAGGCTCTGCTTTATTTAGTGTGGAAACTTTGATAGATGCTGCCTGTGCTTCGCAGAAAGTTGCTTCCTTGTATTTACGTCCGTGCTTCCCCACCTGACACACTGCCTCACTCTGGGTTTTCTGCTCTCCGCCTGTTGTTGCTGTTCTGTAAGTTGTTTTACTTCGAGAGACTCTGCTTCTCTGAGGTGCTCTTTTCATACTTCATGTTACTGACCTGTCGTCCTTCCAGCTGTTTCTTTTAGGTGTCATTCACCTTTCCAGCCTTTCGCTGCCCCATCCACCTTTTTGGAGACCTCAGTTCGATATAAATATTTAATAGAAATATTTCAGTCAGTAGTGAAACAACTGAAATGTAACTTACTGGTTTATGAGATTAAATAACTTCTTTTCTTTTTTTATAAAGTATGCCAGCTTTTTTTTCTTTTGTGTGTCCATGAATGATTTGTCTGTGTAGCTGCATTCAGTCAGTAAAATCCAGGGTCTGTACTTATAACACAAGTGAGTAAAAGTAAAGTGTGGAAGACAAATATTTCATATTTACATTAATAATCCTCTACTGTAAATACTACTCTAAATTGAATGGAAATTTGCTCTATAAACGATGAGTTACCCTCCTCTCGAGTATAATTGAAGCAGACTGAGTGCCGCTTCGGCAGGAAGTTTTGGGACACGTTTGAAGTTGTGTGGGCTGCGACCTAAAGAGCTGCAGCGTGTTTTAATGGAGAAGAAGTGTTTACTAAGTGGGAGTATGACTGAGAGCAAAAGGGCCACTAGACATTCTGCTGGTGTGCAATAAAATCCAATGCTATTGAAGGAGCAGGGAGGATGAGAACTCAGTTATTGGGTAAGCGGCAGCCCGTAAACAACTTAAAACCCCTCGCCGTGGGTTTCACTCGACTGTGAAAGGAAACCCCCGATGGTGGTGTTTTCTTAGCCTGTGAAGACTGAGAGGCACTGAGAGCTGGAGCAGTGCAGACTGAACTCGCTTCTCTCTTAACGTTGTTAGTGTCAGCCAGACTTGTGGTGCTCTCCATCACTTTGGGTCACAATACTTTGCAATCAAATGCATTAGAGAAGATATGTGCCTCTAATCTACAGTTTAAGACTTGTGTTGGATCAGAGGACAAGAATGCTGGAATAAAATATTCAGACATTTTTATTGATGTCTTTTCGGTCAGCTTGACTCCAAATGCTTTAAATTGGTCAACAGAGTCTGTTCCTGGTCTGTAGTGCAGATAGGACTGATGATACGATGGCTGGCCTGACAGTTACGTTTCTGTTTAGTTAATATGAGTATTTTACTATGTGCCAACCAAGTTATTTTGTTTGGAGCATGGAAAAGTATGGTGTTAGTCTCTTTGTTTACGGTAGCTCGGGATGATTTATTCTGATTTATTGCAAAAAAAATGTGTTTAAGACATCGTGACTGGAATAATCAGCAGCCAAGGCTTAGCAGCACCGTAACTGAAACCATGCAGAACATGCTGCATCCAAAAATACTTTAAACCAGTACTGAGAGCATTAATTCAAGGGAAATCTTCACTGAAGTAAGATATTAGTTCTGAAGCTGAGATATTCTCCAACACAGTAGGATTTCTCTTTGCACCTCCTGGCTTTGCATCGCTCCCACAAATCTGGATCTTCCTCTCTTAGCAATCTATAATCAGCTGATCTACTAAATTTCAGCCTAAGTTTAGAATTTATGCAAAAATAATGTATTTACACTTACGCTACGTGATCCAGAACAAAGTTTGGTAGAATTCTTAAATTTCTCATCTGCGTCAGTGCAATTTACATGGGGGATTCATTCTTTTAGACCCCAAGAACTTTTTTATTGTGGAGCCAATTATTTATTTTGTGTATGTTTCTTTTAGTGTTCTTTACTGAAAATACTGCCAGGAATTAGTGCTTAAGGTAAATTCTTGGAAAGTTGAGTTCTGCACATCTCCAGAAACTTTGGGGACCATTCGGGTTACAAGTCAACATACGTAGAGGTGGAAAAGCTTCAGCCTTGCAGAGTCAAACAGTCGTCCAAAGCCAATAACTGCTGCGCTGACTTTCTTTTCTTGATGCAAACACACACGATGTGACAACACCATTGTAGCTGCTGCATGATGGGACACGTGGCACAAATGCAAGAGCTGATTGGTCTTAATGTTGGCTCAGCGTGATGTTACACCTGCTTTCACTCATCCTGAATCCACATAAACTGAATATTTCAGAGATCTTGTCCACTCTGTGTTCAGTATATCCAACATACTGATAGTTAAATGCATTGTTCTCTTTTTGAATTTGATGAATTATTAATGTTTTCATTCTGTTCCTGCAGTTGTTTCAGCTAATCTGATTCTCAAACAGCTGCTACCTCATGTTAGATGGTCTTTGTTTCTGTCTTTAAACCCCCTGTTCTTCATTTTGTCATAGCATCTCTGGGACAACAACTTTTGTTTTGCCGTCTAATCGGATGTTGTAATGCTCCTTTAAATACACTGATATTTCTGCATTCTGCTTTACAGAAGTCTGTAAAAATGGTTCATGTCACATCTTGAGAAATCTTTCAGTGTTTGTATAAATGCGGTGATGTCTGAAAGAGAAATTCTGCTTTGTGGGGTACCTCAGGGTCCTGTGTTGGGTCCAGTTCTCTTTTTGCTTTACATATTCCCTCTTGGCCAAATTTTTTCGTATCAGTACGCCAACGACATCCAGTCATATTTTTTTTTAGACTCTAATAAATTTCCAGACAGAAATCAAGAAATGGCTGAATGAGGACTTCCTTCAGTTAAACGTTGTGAAACTCTGGTTTTTGTTTCTGATCAGACAAGAAATCCAGCAACAAATCTTTTTCCTGGCTCCTCCCTTTAGTCGATCCTCAGAAATATGGGTCATTTCTGACAGTTCATCACTGCAATCAGATTGTCTGAAGGTATTTTATGCTGAAAAGCTTTTAACTAACGGTGTTAATTTGTTATTTATTTTTTTATTATACTTCTTTTCTTGATTATTTCTAAATAACGTAATTTTTTTTATGAAGAAATTTTATTTAAATTACTTTTAGTGGAAAACTTCCAAACTGGTCTATCTCAGCAGGGCTTACAATCTTACATCCAGCCAAGCATTTCATCTTGTGCCGAGAGTGTGTGGTAGAAATTTGACTTATTATGCTCTATATATTATATTATAATCACATCTATAATCACTTCCTTTATGATATTCATTTATTCACTGATTGTTACTATATTACACATTTTTACTCATCATGCTTTAATTAACTTTTAAGGTTTATTCTCTTCATACACACATGCTCTGTTAAAAGTTCACTACGAGGGAAAGATGACCTTTATCTGGTCCTTCCTCAGACCTCTAGTCAGACTGGTTCTTGCGGAGACACGAATATGAGGACTTGTGTGTAAGGAAGGAGGATTCTTTCAAGAGAAATGTAGAACTATGGTTCTTCCTGTTGCCTCCCCAGAGTCTCTCCTGACTTCACGCGACCACTCTCATTACTTGCAAGTAGTTTGTCTTTATTCATTTTCCCTTTAATAAATTTACTTGTACTTTTACTCGGTCCAGACTCTTGGTCATTTTTTTACTACAAGTGATAAAACTATGCTCGATCAGAATTTGTAAGATTATTAACCATGTTTTGAGAGCATAAAACTTGCTTCAAGACCTCCCAGAACACTTCACAAGTTAATCTTAGTTTAGCGGTGTAAATATGGGTAACGCAGTTTTTAGTGATTACTAGCTGGAATTTGTTGTGTCTGTTCTGAAGTTGATGTTTCTACCTGATAATTGTCTTTTTAACCAGAAGTGAAGAGGTTTCTACTTTTTCCTCGAACAGCATCTATTTACACGAGCTCTATTTGGTTGTTTATGTGATGACTTGACAGAGGAAGAGTGACAGGTCTAATCCCACTCCGTCACGGTATGAGCTGTACTGTTGCTCTCAATGCACAGCATGCAGTGTGTGCATTTCATTTCACCCCCACAGCCTCCAGTAAGCGTCCCTTCGGCCTGCCCTCGGCCTGCGGGCCACACTTTGAGTACTGATGTTCAAAGGGAATGTTTCTGTGTACATACCTGCCCTCTTTACAGATTCTGCTGACGTAAATGGTTGACTGCAGGGGAGCTTTCATGGCGGTGATAGTGCAGAAGCAGCAGGTGGTGTGTTTGTGTGTGTTGGTGGGGGCGGTCTGGAACATAATGTGCGAATCAGCTTCTGACAGCCTCAGCCACAACATCCTGTCTTCCCATCAGCAAGGCGAATGTTCAGCACGATTTGCTTCTGAATTACAGCCGACATCAGTGGTGTGGGGCCTATAGACGCATCAAAGTCATCAAGAGACGAGCTGGGGAGGCTGGAGGTCTTCTGTGCTGGTAATGGTGGCTCTTCCTGGGTTTGTGCAAGGCGTGTTGCATTACCATGTTTATCTTTTTGTTTCTCTAACCAGAGGGAGGGTGTAGGAGGATAAGAGAGGGACAACTTGCAGCCCTCACCAGGTTCAGAACCACAAAGACATGCAGAACAACAGCATGAAATATTAAGTAAAGAACTAAACCTAAACTTCAAACTCGGTTTATGTCGGTGACACACACACACACACTTAAATCACATCTAATTTAACACCTAAACGTCAGCTAATATTTCATTAGCAACTGATATTTTACATGATTACAGTTCAGTTCTCTAATTATTCATCAGACATCAGCTGGGACTCCTGCTGTTTGTAGCCAACCAGCAGCAACTAAAGAAAAGCCACACCTGCCGCCCCAACAGTGTTGTTTCCTGTTATGTAACAGAAGTACTGAAACAGCTGAAACATGTTAAAATT
Organism: Rhadinocentrus ornatus; assembly: GCA_037177495.1. Taxonomy (NCBI): domain Eukaryota; kingdom Metazoa; phylum Chordata; class Actinopteri; order Atheriniformes; family Melanotaeniidae; genus Rhadinocentrus; species Rhadinocentrus ornatus. The sequence continues at coordinate 24,239,582 of JBAMHW010000017.1, read as the reverse complement.
AAGAAATGCGTTCCATGTTCATTGTTTCAGAGGCAGAATGATGAAAATCTGGACTGTGGCTCCATTTAATGGAATTAATAAGAGCTATTTTGGAGCCTTTAGCCTTGTGGTGTATTATGTTGCAGTTCAGCCAGACTACAGGAGTGACAGAGGATCCTTTGTCCCCTGTTGAGAACACAACACTGAAAAAGCTGCTTCCATGTCCTCCACCACAGTGATGGTTTTGCAGTCTGAATAAATCCAGATAACTTCTACATTGTCTCCTCCATCTTTTTTATCATCATATCAAGTTGTGTTGGCTTTCTATGCAAACACCTTTTCCAAACATGGAAACGGGCTGACAGGCAGGTTAGATTATTGCTTTCTACAGGATAGCATTATGTTGTGTAAATTCAAAGACTCGTATTAGTTTTGTACTTAATTGTTGGTGAAAATGCAAAAATAGCAGATTTTAATCATTTTAAGCAACCATTAAATTGTCTCACAGGATTGTTTAATATGGCTGACGGTGCAGACAACTGATCAGGAACTGATTTGGCATCAATGACGTAAATTTAACATGGATTGCATAAGATTAGATGGATATGATTAAGTTTTGGTTGTGAGTCTTTTCTTACTTTCATTAATAATTATGAAATTAGAGTATATAAACATTTAGCCGTTGAAAATGTCTTTTAACCCACAGATTAGCACGACACCATGCTCCCCTAACAGCAGTAATATAGCAGCTGCAGTGATCTGTACCTCCTAATGCAAAGCGGATCTCCCTGCTGTAAATAACATCCATTCAGCCACTGGACCTTTCCTCCCACACAGCGAGGAAAGAAGCCTTTCACTCGGCTAATTCCCTCTGACAATAGCAGCCAAAGGGGGCTTCTAAAAGTGATGGGGAAGTCATTTTTCTGGGAAACTGTGCACATTATTCTTATTATTCGGCATCACTGATGCTCTCTCTCTACATATGGATGGATGGATGGATGGATGGATGAATAGATAGATAGATAGATAGATAGATAGATAGATAGATAGATAGATAGATAGATAGATAG
>JBAMHW010000017.1:24208504-24228679 GCA_037177495.1 Rhadinocentrus ornatus | reverse complement strand
GCCCCTCCTGCAGGTGGTGAGCCCACGGGAGGGGAGGCCCATGTTATCCTTTCGGGCTGAGCCCGACCGGGCCCCATTGGGAGAGGCCCGGCCACCAAGCGCTCGCCTCCGTGCCCCACCTCCAGGCCTGGCTCCAGAGGGGGGCCCGGTGACCCACGTGCAGGCAAGGGAATCCTGGGTCCATGGTTTGTTGTCATCACCAGTAGTGCACCACACTGCTGCGTGCTATAATCAAGGAAAACAACTAGAGGAAGTTGGCTGATTGTTGCCAGATGGAAGAATCTGAAAACCTGATGGTGAAAAACACCGACCTACGTGATCTTGGTACCACTGCACCACTACACTGATACGTCATTTTATATGCAACTTAGTCACCACACATGCACAGAAATCTGACTAATAAAATTTTGCTTCTGTCCGTGGATCATTTTTCTAGTTTGATTCATTTAAAATCTTAACTTCAGATCAAATGTGATAAAACAGCCTGATTTTAGATATTTGACATTTCTAAAAAAAATTATAGAAAAAAAGCTAATTATTTTATTTCTTGATTTATTATTTTGAATTAAAGATTAAATTAACAAAACATACCTGGACGTGTTGCCAGAGGGTGTTTATTAATTTTTCCTTTTGTTGTTGTTTTATATTTTCTTGCTTCTTGTATTTCTTTCGTGTGATTTTTATCCTAAAAGGTGGTAGATGAGTAAAATTTTACTTGCAGCGAAGGATCTATTAGCAGCAAATCAGGTGAAGTATTTATCTAGAACAAACCTGAAGGGACGAAGAAATGAACAACTGTGGTGGACATCAACAAGATTAAAATTGGGAAACGTCCTTTGGGATTTAATTTCACCTCTGGGAATATCAGGGAATTGTGTTTCTTTCAGCAAACAAAAACCACTTCAAGCCTGCAGAACCCTTTTATTAAATAAATAAATATTGATATTTATTTTTTTTCTAAACAAAAAATAACACAAATTAATGGGAAAGAAAAAATTACAGTCTGGAAAGGAGCAGGACAAAGTAAAAAAACGTATTTAATCTTGCCCCCTTCTATAATTATAAATTATCTTCCTTACAGTTTTCTCATTTATCTCTTGTCAGTTTTCAGTTGTTTTACATCTGAACTGTTATATACAAACTTTTGATTCTTATTCACATTTTCTTAATTGACTTCAACTGAAACCTGGATTATTTAACAAAAAGGAAAACGACAAATGTGGACTTTCACATTTTAGGAAACAAGCCATCTTCCTTCCTAGATGAAGGCAAATAAGTAAGATTTAATGAGGCTTAACAGTAAGCTCCATAAAGAAGATCTGATCTCTCTGAATCTGCTTTTATTCCTTTGTAGCAGGTTTATTTCACTCATCGCTGCCACTTTCCCACGCTGTCAGAATTTTTCTGACAAATTTCAGCTTCACTGCTCTCATCTGAAAACGTCCGTTTCTAATTTTCTGAGCCAATCAGCCCTTTAAATTCCACGGTAATACTTTCCTGGCTCCTCTGGGTGTCGCACCAGTCAGACAAACTTTAGGTTTCTTTCAGTCCACAACAATTTCTACAACATAACAACAATAATAATAATTTACAAATAAAATAAAATCGTATTACAAGGCAAATGAAAACACTTTTCGGGTGCTCCAGGTGTGACTGGGTCTGCAAGCTCAACCCATGGTTGCTGGTTTCATTTCTTTTCACGTACAAAAGGACACATTTATTAAAAGAATGACCAGAATGCTTTTTGGTGGTAAAAATAATATTTAATAATAGTAAAAATAATCTTTTATGTGTATTTTTATATTTCCTCCTTAATGATTAAAACGTAGTTCTTTTAGCTCAGACTGTTGACGTTGAGTCCATTAAAAAAAGGATTAAATCTGAATAAAAGAACAATCTTTGGCTGCAAACCTCCTCCTTTCAGACCCGTTCATTTAAAACTTTCTCTGTGTAACCACAGCTTCCTATTCATCTACATAAGAAAAGACAATCAACACACTGACGTTAGTTAATGTCATGAATTTTCATGACTCCATCTTCATTCAGTACCAGTTTTCTTCTGTTCACATCTGAGCGGCCTTGTAAACACATGAATATGATTAAAACAAACAATGCTAACTATGTTGATGGTTGCATAGTTCAGCAGGTCTCCGGCTGGAGGCTCAACCCTGTTCACTCTAATGGCTTCATTTGCACTCTATTACATCTGAAATCACAAAGTCCTGTCATCCAACCGAAGCTGCACCTGCGCTTGGAGATGATGCATGTGAAATAATACCAGCCTAATGAGCGACAGGCAAGAGCTTTCTGATCATAGGGACGGATTATTTCAAAGGACTGATTAGCACTGATAAAAGCCTCCGTGAGTTTTCAACACGGTGGGAAAAATGACTGGAAGACAGCTCTACGCTGGGCTCTGTGTGCTACAAACAGTCATCTAACTGTAATTACTAAATTGACTCCATTAACATTAACATCACACTCGACTCACATTTGCAGCCGTCGTTAAAACACGCCCCAGTTATTCCAACCTTCCTGTTAATGTTCCACCTACAAGTCTCTCAGAGCATAACGACACAATTACTGCCAACTTTTACACTTTACTTATTGGTTTCCTTCATAGGTTCACATTCGGCTAAATGGTTATTAAATGGCTGTTCCAGAAATAGAAGCTGGTTTTGTCTGAGTCCCACCGATCACTGACCCTCAGCATCAACCTAAACCTGTTGTCACACTGAACTGGGTTCAGGAGGAACTGATCAGAGCTTTTAGTTTTTCCTCTACAGATTCAGGTTTCCAATTAGTGAGTTCAACAACCAGAGTGTGTTAAGGTTTTACCAAACTTAACTAGGTAACACCATCTTTTGAGATCTCCGCACCACAAAATGCTAAAAACCCTGTTGTGTACGTTGATGCGTCTTCTGCCCCCTAGTGGTTAAATTTATGCTCTGCAATTAAAAATCAGCCATTAAGGAGTCATTTTGAAAACCCCTTTAATGGTTTTATAAATGATTATCCCAAAAATATTTATAAAAACTCATCAGATTTAGTTTAAATGTCTAATAAAAAGTTAAAATGTCGTATTTTTCTGTGAACTCTGCATCAGAGTGAATTTTTCAAGGACATCTTTTTTGTGACCACAAGGAAACGGTGATGTGTAATTTATTATGTCTTGAAATGGCTCTGCTTAGCAGTATGTATGCCTGGTCTCGTTGAGCTAAAGCTTTGCTCAATTATCTGACAAATAAAACCATAAAATGGTCAAATTGAACCCTTATAGCTACTTATAGAATAAACTTCAATGTGAATGATGCTGCAAAATAACTAGATTAAAGACACACAACTAGACAAGAGATTAAAAAATAAATGAATCCCTGAAACAAAGCTGTAGTAAACAGAGAGCTCAGACTACGCCGTATTTTCTGTATTGTAAATACATAATAGAGTAGCTGTCTGATGATAGGTTATATATGAACTGATTCCCATAAAAAGAGGATAAATTTATTTTTTATTTACAGTCAGTGAGCTCAGAGAAGCTCGTCTACAACATAACTCCAGAGACCTTCAAAACATAGTTTCCAACTCCTGTAAAATAATTTTATGGTGGAAGAAAACATTATTTTCCATCTGCTTCTCTGCACTTATGTTGGTTCTGGGCTGGGGTGCATGCAGCCATGCAGCCTGAGATGAGGGTTTTTCATGTTGGCGAGATGAGGAACATCAATGTGATCTATGTGGTTTTTGTTCAGATGCAGCTTTGTCAACCTGCACCACGCTGCCATCTTCTAATTTTACCGTCATGAACTGAACTATTTATCTTGCTAACTGAGGGCTGGAGAGTCTGAGCATTTGCTCTTGGGTGTGCTGCAGCGTCTCTTAGCATTGCATGGGCTAAAAATGCAGGGGGGTCCACCCCTGGGAGGACTGGCAGCTGTCTTGAATATTTTCTAATTGTGATTTTTCTCTGTAGAATAACAGACTCCATTTCAAAATGGCCTTACAACCCTTCACAGATGCAGGTGATTAGCCGCACCTGGCTGCTACTCACTCTTTTCATTTCTATGGAAGCATTAAGGGGAACTCAGGTTTCCAAACACAGTTTCTGCATTTTTGTTCAGTTTTAGTTGAATAAATATTGACAAGGTGTAAAATCCATTTAGTTGCTTATCGTTTGACCCACTTACTTCTCTCCTTCAGCTACAAGAAACAGTAAATGAAATAGATTGTGATCAGTTACGTGTGAGTCTTACTAAGCGAGTTGTTTATTTTGTTAATGCTGATCCACACTGTTTATAGCAGCAGAAGTTTGATGGGGGGGGCTGGGGCAGGTCATTCCAGAGACTGGGGGCTGGCCTGAAAAGCCAGGTCTCCCCAGGTTTTAAAACTGGTCTTTGGGACCTTCAGGAGGCTCTGGCCTGAAGACCGAAGGTTGGCCCTGAGGAGTAGAGACACAGCAAGTCTGCCAGAGACTGGGGACCCTGACCACGTAGCGCCTGGAAAGTCAATAGAAAAATTTGACTGGAAGCCAATTAAGTCTTGATAAAACAGGGGTGATGTGGCTGTTCTGGGCGGACCTGTCAGTAGTCTGGCAGCAGAGTTCGGCACTAACTGAAGTCTGTTGTGTCGCCTTACAGAAACAAGTGAAAACAGAATTACAATAATCAATACGAGACGAGATAAAAGCATTGATGATCATTTGAAGATCTGATTCTGACAACAATCTCCGAACTTTAGAGACAGATCTCACATGATAAAAACTATTTTTGGCCAGCTGTCAGGAACGACCCTCCAGAGACACCTGGATCAGACACAACTCCAAGGTTTCTAAGGCTGGTTTTAACAGACGAGCCCAGAGCACCAAGATGGTTCTTGATCAGGCAGATCTTTTTATCAGGACTGATGATCAGAGTTTCCGCTCTGCTTGGATTAATCTGAAGGTAATTTAAAGAGAGTCAGTTTTTGATGGAAGACATACATTCCAGGAGCACAGATAAAAAGTGAAACTGAGTCACTGAGTACAACTGAATATCATCAGCGTAAAGGTGACACATTTAAAAAATGTAAAAATCAGCTCACCAAGAGGTACAACAAAAACTACACAGGACCAAGAACAGAACCCTGTGCAACTCCACAAGACATCAAATATTACATTGTTGATTACATTAAATGTTCTTCCTTTAAACCACTGGATGACAGATCCAGAAAACCCCATCTCTGATTCAAGTCGATTCATCGGTATACTGTGGTCTACAGGATTGGAAGTAGACGTTAAATCCAGTAAAACCAAAACTGTGCAGCGACCCGAGTCTGCAGCCATCATTGCATCACTGGAAACTTTCACTAGAGCAGTTTCAGTGGAGCATTTTCCCAAAACCTGATTGAAAATGATCATAGAAATCATTCTGCTCCATCAAGGACTTCAACTGGCCTGCCACGACCTTTTCCAAAAGTCTGGAAACAAATGGAAGTTTTGATGTGGACCGGTAGTTTTTAGGCTCTGAGGGGTCAAGATTGGGCTTTTTGAGGATGGGGTCCATGTTTGAAGTAGCTGGCAGTTGAGCCAGATTTAAGTTTAAGATCAATCACTTTTACCAAACAGCATCCGACCACATCAAGGTTTTTAAAAAAAAACAGCGAAGCTGGTTCAGTGTCAGCAGGGCTCGAAGACGGTTTCATCGTGCTCACTAAGGCTCTCACATCCGGTAGGCTGACAGGAGTGAAGGTAGACCAAGAGCACACAGACTGGCCCCTCAAGTCTTGTACTTTGCTCATGAAAAACATTAAAAGTTATTACAGTCCTGTGAGTATACCGGCACAGGAACGGCTTTCACTGGTGTCGAACAGGTGAAAGGATGCAGTCCTGGCATGTGATTGGATAAATAAGTGAGCATCAGAAAGCAGCTCAGGTTGCTTTTCTCTCCTCCAGGCTATGTTTAATTGGCTCAAAGTGTGTGAGTGTGTCTTACTGGGGTTTGCCTTTGACTTGACATGCCAGTGCCAGGTTCTCTCCTTCCCTCGTCAAACCCTGTGGAAATTCTACCATGATCTTCACCTCTGGTTTGTCTGAAAAGATAAGAGAAAGATGGAGATAAAATTAATCCTGGAACAATAGAATTAATCAACTTGTGTCTAAATCTACAATCAATTAAAGGGCATATACAGTATTTTCCTTAAAATAACATTACATCCGAAAACCAGAGAAGCTGAGATGTTACCTAAACTATTACTGGGCCAGATAATTACAGGCAGGTTTGTCACATTTATTTCAAGATCACCCAGAGGTACCACAACTAATTTTAAAATCACAAGCAGTTTCCCATCATACATGCAGCAGCAAAAATCTTTGTTTTAAACTAGTTCTGCATGTTCAGTACTCTGCAAAACCTTGAGCAACCCCTCATGGAGAGTGAGCAGCACCAAATTCCTGGGGTTGCACATCAGTGAGGACCTCTCCTGGACCACCAACACTGCATGACTGGCGAGGAAAGCCCAGCGGCGCCTCTACTTCTTGCGCAAACTCAAGCGGGCAAGAGCGCCACCACCCATCATGACCACACTCAGCAGAGGAACCATTGAGAGCACCCTTTCCAGCTTTCCCACTGTGTGGGGCGGGAGCGGCACCGACTACAGGAGCACCCTGCAGCGTGTAGTCAACACAGCTGGAAGAATCATTGGTGCACCACGTCCCTCCCTGAAGGACATACACACCACCCGTCTCAAAGCCATCACAATTGTTAGCCACCCTGCACACAACCTGTTCAGCCTCCTGCCCTCTGGTAGGAGGTGTAGGAGCCTCCACTCCAGTACCACCAGACGGTTGGTAAGCTGAACTCAATCCTCTCTCCATCCTCACCTTCTCACCCCCCTGGACTCTGAAACTCTAACCCACTTAATGACTGTCTTGCACTATGCCACTTTGCACACCTCTGCTGCTATTACTGTCTTTGCACTACTATCATATACATACAACTATTTGCCTGTACATAGTACTACAACTTATACATACAACTTTGCTGCCACTTTCAAATCAAACTGTGAACCCCTTATTGTTACTGTCATATTTAGCCATAAATCTTTACATTTTACTTAGTATCGCTGTGTAATGTCAGATTCTTGTCGTGCCTGTGCACTTTTATTTTTAATGGTTACTTCAGTGTTGAAATGTCCTGTCCTGTCTTCACCGTAGGACAGAAACGTAATCTGGATTCCTTTGTATGTCTTGTACATGTGAAGAAATTGACTAGTAAGCTGACTTTGACTTGATACACACAGAACTGGTTCATTCCTTTAGTTAAGAGCCTTTTGTATGCACAAATGATTCATAGGTCAATCTTGTAAAAAAAAGAGTCCATGTGGTCTTGCACATGTTTTTTATATGTTAAAATAAAAGGAAGTATGTGGAACATGTAAACATTTAACATGGTAAACATGGAAATTCCCCGTGTGAATCGAGTGTAATCAAACGTTATATAACGCATCACATGTAAAGCAACATACGAGACGTGAACCACAAAGAAATACTTGTGTAAAACCCATGAAATCACATGTGAAATCCATGTACAAACCCATGAGAGCCACAGGGAAAAGCTCATGTTATGCTATGGGACCACACATGCAAGCTATGAATCACATGTGAAACCAATGAAATCCGGTGGTTGTGTGCATGAGGTCACATGCTTTTCTGCATGTTAAAATAAGTGGAACAAAAATGGTTTTGGAAGATTTTCAAGGTAAGAACATGTGATACGTGCAAATCCTGGTGTGAAACCTGTGACCTCTTCACCCATGAAATCCATGTAAAATTCTAAGATAAGAAGTCATGCTGCTTGGAAGGAAGATTTAAAGACCTGGAACGGGTCAGAAATGTTGGACTGTACTGCACCTGAATGCACTGTATGACATAAGAGGAGTATTTATTTAATAATAGATCTTCATTATGAATCAGTTAATGTTATACTAAACAGAAAGGAGAGGAGTGGGAGCAGAAGAAGCTGTTCTATGATTCTGGCATTTTCACCTCCAGTTGGAGGGAAACTGCTGCGTGTTGAAGCCCAAGTCAGTGATGGTTAAACTGTGTAGAATAACTGATAATAGCTGCTTTTAGGAGGAGAAAGCAGCCTGGAGGGAGGTTGGGGATTATAAACAACAAAAGATGCAGCTAAAGAAAAGCATCCACGCATCGCTTCATCTGTATCTGAGTGGCAGGCAAGGTCAACTTTATGTAGCTGAAAGGTAACTTTATTGACAAAAGAATGAAGCTACATGTTACGCTTGCTTGGTCTGGGTGGATTTGACTTGCTTTCATCGTGGTAGTGCTTTACTCTTGCTTCTCTCTCAACAGCAGACTCTCCCATTGCTACATTTCAATCTCAATCTGTGTTGGGTCTTCCTTGACAGAATTTTAAATAAACCCAACTGGTAAAAACAAGCTAAAGCTTTAAGTGGGAAGCACCACAAGAAGCTCTGCGTATCCTCAAAGACGCTGTCTGATGAAGTTGCAACATAAAACCAAGGCGCTGCTCCAAAGCCGAGGCAGCTAGAAAGAAAATCTGGGAATATTCTGACAAACCAGTCGGGTGCTTTGACAGTTCCTGCTGTGCTAATCGTTGCAGCCACGGTATATTTACTGTTCTTGTTCTATTGCCTGTTGCTGGTGTAATCAAAGCTTCTCTTCCATCCATGTGTGAGTGATGATACCTAAATAAGGACAAATATCTAATAACTCATCACCCCTTCTGAGGTTTGACTGACTACAGCAAAAACAAGAGTTCTGTGACGTGAAGCTTTTACCAGCAGCTTGAATGTGATGACGTCCAGCATCGCATGTGCCGACTGATGATCTGAATCTAATGATAGAGTAAATAATGGATGAAATAAGCAAAAGGTTGCTTTTATCCTCTTTTGGGGGCAGTGTTTCCACTGAACCGGTCGGTCTGTTGTGGTTGACGAGAGAGGTGAAGTGAAAGGTGAAGTTATTGATTTACCCGTCGGTCTTCCTTCCAGCCGTTACCTATAGCGATCAGCTGTAGGTAGAGCCTGAAAGAATGAGATCACGTATATAAGAGCCGAACGGGTGCTCACACTGCTGCCACAGCAACCGTAACGGGGATAAGTGTCAGTAAATGCACGAATGAATTGTTCATTTTATGTGCACATGCAAAGAGATCCATCCTTTTCCGAAGAGGCAGAGTTTTAAATGTTATTTTAAGATTTAGATCATTAGAAGCAAGAGGCGAACATACGTCGGCTCATCTTTCACATGAATTATTGCAGAGTGGTGTAATAATACTTTTCCAATTGTGATGCAAATTGTTCTTGTTCTCTCTCCAGTTTTATGGCCTAAATGTACTATTTGGCACATTTTTAATCAGCCTGCAGACGAAGGGATCTAGCCTGAGTTATGACTTCAGAGCCGGCAGTAAAGTTCCACACGGCTGTCCGACCTTCTCGCCAATAAACAACACGTGTCTGGTCGTCCATCTGTCTAAATCACACCCTGTCAGGGGCTGGCTTTTAGCTCTGCTGATGGACAGCAGACGGGCAAACAGCCAAGTCTCCTGCTCAGTGGGCTCGCATGGATTCAGACTGCAGCCCTTTGGCTTGATTTCCACTCCAGGCACTACATGGAATCCTGCAACTTTTTTCTTTGCTCACAATGTCATCTGACCTTGTCGTGATGGAGCCATAAACATGAAGGACACCAGGCATCTGCAGGTTGTTTTGATACCCTCAAGTAGTCACGATGCAGCTTTCTTGTCTCAGTGTGATGGGAAAAAACAAACCACGTTGCCAGATCTGGATCCTTGCCCCTTCAGTGGAAATGAAATAGTAGCTACGGTATAGAAGAAGGCTGTTATCATTATGCTAACTGGATTATTTTCTTTATTGTGCGCCTTACCTCATAAGCACTCAAGACGACACAATCCATCTCTCCTCAGCCAGTTGACCTTAAGGGAAAACAAGCAGGCAGCCAAACCAACAGCTTGCCTCGTGCATACACATAAACATTAGAGGTTTATTTAATTACGCTTTCTCCTGGCAATGGCTTGTTTTTCCACACAATGCTCTCGCTCACACATTTCCAACACAGTGAAGGACGGACCTGTAAGTAACAATGAAAAGTAGCACGTTCATGTCTTTTCATGCCTCCCTGTGATGAAGGAATAACCCTGAAATGGATACATCTTTTATTAAGTCAATTTGATTAAAACAGAGAAGAGCATCAACTCCATGAGCTGAGGTAGGTCTCACACCATGTTTGTATGTTGCCTATTTTCATCTTCTTTTTTTTAGGTATTTCTTTTAGCAGGAGCAGCAGACGTAGTAAACCATTTCCATTTGCTCTTAAACCTAAAACTTGTTTCAGCCCACTTGAGATACATTATTTAGCTGTAAGTTCATCCAGAGGGCAGGGCTGTCTGCTGTTACAGTATGCATGAAGAATGACAGCAGGAGCCCCTGCATGACGGACTGTGATGCACTGAGCCGGTGGTCTGTGCGAGCTCCCTGTTATCACAGGCCAGCAAAATGCCACGCTGCCTCTGTAGATGCACTGATCTCTTCCTCCCGCGCTCACAGGGAAAGGTCAGATAGCTACACAGGACATTTTAGTTTTAATGGAATGCTAGGACATGCCGGAGGCCAAAGACATAAGGTTACACCGGCATGAAAATGATCAATTTTATCACTTTTTATTAACAAAAAGATCCAAAAGCTCCTCATTTCATAGGCCCAATATTCCAATTAGTTGATACAAAGAAAAAGTGTCAGGTTGATGCCAGTGATCTTCACATCATCAGTAAAGAGAAGTGACTCGGTGCCATTTGAAGCCTGGCGTGTCCGTGTCCTCCTGTTTTATAGATGCCACATGCTCCAAAACACAAGCCCTTCCAACCCTCACCAGGCTGCCATCGTCCCTTTAATAGGGTTCAAGTTCAATTCATCCATCCGTCATGCCCTCGAGGCCATTTTCTTTTGCAGAGCGCACCAGTGTTGTTTCCTTAGAAGCCTGGTGCATTTCTAATGTTCTTGCTAATAGATTTATTCCGTTTGTGTAGCTTAAGGACGACTAGTGTCGGCTGGATGGAGAACTTCTAAGATTACATGCTGTTGTACAGCATCCCGCTTTACGCATCAGCGTTTCTCAGAAAGGACTCCACAAAATAAAAATAAACAATTATCAAGTTCTCCAGTTTGGATTTGAATAATCTCTGAGTCAAACCAGGCGTCTGAATGCAGCTGAAAAAGCCCTTCAGTGTCCGAACATGTCCGCCTGTAGCTGTAGACGGGACGTACCTGTGTGATGAAGAGTTGGCAGGAGCAGGATCTGATTTTCAGGTTCTGAGGTAGAGATTTTTTTAAAGATTCAGATTTTAGCCCAACAAGAACAAAGAACTAATGTCTTCAGAGAAAACCCGAAAATGCTTCTTTGTTTCTTGATTCTGCTGTTAGAATAAAAACGAAACAGTGAAAACAGTCTGGATTTTTACCACAACTTTCATTTCTTGTTTGAAATTACAGACATGGAAGGTGCATGCTTGGGACGTTGTGTAAAATGTAAATGCAAACAAAACGTAATGATTTACACGTCTCATTAAGCCCATTTTTTATTCCCACTAGAACATAAACATGTTGTGAAGAGACCAGTAACTGGACTTCGGAGACTGAGAGGGACGTTGTCCTGTTTTTAATGCAGCTCTGCCTGGGGGCCTGAATATTATGAATATCTAGTTATGGCCCTAGACTTTGTCCCCAAGCATACAGAGATTCCTCCTGAATATCTGAATCGGATTATATTATACTTTGTAAATGGCGGATCCCCAAAGTCTGCAACTTTACGTTGAGAAAAAATTTTCTGAAATTGTTCTCAGTCTCAGATTGGTAAACCTCTGTCCATCTTTCCATTTGAGAGACTCTGCCTCTCTGAAATGCTCCTCTTATACCCAGTCATTACTGACCTGTTACCAGTTAATATGGTTAGTTGTCAAATGCTCCTCCAGGAGTTTCACTTTTCCAGCCTTTTGTTGCTCCTGTTTCTGCAACGTTTTATGAGTCGATTAATAAAACTGTCGGTATTTAAAGTGTACGCACACGCCATCCTCCAGTCTGCAGATGTGTGAGCATTCTGCTCCAACTGGGACTTTACACTGTAAATGAGTGTAGAGACCAGAGATGAATCAACCACACCACTCGCCTACAGTCCACTTTACATCAGACCTAGTTAGCAGACGCTTTGAAGAGGCGAACGAAGCCTGCACATCTGGTTGATGGGAATGATCATGTGTCCTGGTCAGGAGCTGTGGAATATAAACTCACGTCTGGGCCATGACTGATCACTGCTGTGCTTTTACATTTCAATGCAAAATCATCATCTTCCACTGGCGCAAGTATTTACCTTCTGATTGCTAAAACAATCAAATCCACATGTTGAGGTTGACTAGAAAGACGTACGGCTCTGAAACATTTATTTCTGTAAAAGAGTTCAGTATGGAGTACGTTCTCCACCTCAACAGCGCCGACTTCACTGTCACCCACATGTTGGCTTCGTCTCGTGCAGTAAGGACTTAAAGCTTGGCAGCAAAGTACAGCAAAGACAGGCAAAGCAAATCTCCGGTCAGGAGAGGAAGGTCCTGTTGTGGTCATCGTGCTGCCAAGGACGTAAATCTTCTAGAGCTCCATGGTTTGTTACGCTCTGCAGGACCGTGGCTGCAGTGTGTTGGTGCCAAGTGAGAGATCTGGACAGAAAAGTTGAAATGTGATGATGATGCAGGGGACAGTTGGGGACAGAGCGATCTGGCATCATGAAATGACCAGAAAAGATATCTGGCCTGACTGGAAGGGTTTTTTTCTGGCAAACATGCACAGATATTTAACAGCTCTTTGTTTATTCCTGTATTTTCATCACACTGTGATCATTTCTCTCTCGCACAAAGCCAGGAAGTAAAGTCTCCGTGTGGACATGAAACAGTCTAATCTCTTAGTTAGAGGGGATGGACCACTGTATGGTGAGTAGGTGGTCACTCCAGTTGTCGCACTGATGAATAATCTGCTCCACGGAAGCTGTGAGAGCCATGCTCTGGTGGTCTTAATGCAGCCTCAGACGACTGATTCAGGTCAGTGTATCTGCTGCATGCTCTGCATGCATGGCTGCAACCAGCAGGGGATCGCTGGCATCACTTCTTCCTGCTTCCTCATGAACTCATCAGCACTTAAATCAGATCCACATCTTCTTCACTGTGATGCTGGCAGATTTTTCCCTCTTCCTCTAAGATAGTGTTTCTCAACGAGGCAATGGCAATCCGTTGCTCGGTTTCCATGATGGACACATCATAGACCAATCAGAGAACAGAGACTAGTGCCCAAAGTCACGTTAGAAACACCGCCGACGATCCCGAAGGAGGAAAACCGGAAGGTAGTATGTTGCAGATAGAGGGCTGATCTGATCCTAAAAAACCTTTCTTCCATATATAAATACCCAGAATCTTTCTGATGCATGTCCAGCTAACACAGACTCAAAGGAGAAAAATCAGTTTTCCAGCAGGAATATAAGTTTTTTATTTGAAGACGTTATCATCTTTTTAGGTTTTAGTGAGTTTTTTATGCCTTGTTTGGGTGGCAATGCTTGCTAGCGGCTTTTAGTTGAGTTTCTTGTGGTTGTTTTGGTATTATTCGTTGTTGTTTTCGTCAACGATGATGAATTTATTACGATGATGAACCTTAACGATAACGAGACGAGCTAAACATGGCGCTCTGATGACTAAAACATGACGTTTCTGAGATTTCGTTGACAAGACGAAAATGTTCCAAGGCTGATTGTCCGACATTTAAAACCACATTTCTGCCTATTGTGAGCGAATCTGTCAGTCAGCAATGCTGCTGCACCTTGGCCACGCCCACCACCTGCCGTGCACACAGACAAGCAGTTTATTCATTCATAGCTGAATCATGGCGGCAGCGTGGACGAAGGGTTTGGTGGTCGGAAGCGAGGGAATGATATGTGGACGTATTTTACTATAATCCATCATAAATCCACTGGCAGACCAGGTCAAGCTGAGCACGTGTTCCTCATCCATGGCTCATATTCTGGACATGTGTGTGTTCAGGTTGGAGTTTTACATTTCAGAAAACTCTCAGAAACAAAGCCACAGTTACCAAAGTCAAGATGTTGGTGCTCTTTGCTTTTTTGGAGTAACTGTTTCCACAGTTAGTACTTTATCTGTGTGATGCAGAACCCTAAGTAGATGAGAAAGTATCTGCTGCTGGTTGGGAAAACTTCTAAGTCTAAAACATCCTTTTCATTTAGTAATTATTGAGAAAAATAACCCAACAAGCTCACAATGTTGCCACATGTTGAACTTATAGATCTGCTATTTTCTGCTCTCACATGTTTGTATGAGGAATTAGGGCAAGGTGAAATCTAGAACTAAAAGGTTTCTGGCCAACAACAATGAAGTGCAGCATGGCAGCGTTGCTTCCCTGTTGATGGGAAAGTCCCGGCTAAAGCATCAGTCTGGTAAAGGGTCTGCTTATTATGCAGAAGCGTTAAGGTGAACTTGTTTTATGGATTGTAATACTTGTTATAACCTGTCAGCCTTGATTCCACTTTTTAATGCGTATTACTGACCTAAATTAATTTGTTAAAAGACTAATACTTTTTCTATTTGACTAAAACCTTCTTGACTAAAACTATCAAACTTGAAAATGACTAAAATGTGACTAAAACTAATAGCTTTTTCGTCCTAAAGACTAAAACTAAGACTAAAACTGAGACGCCTGCCAAAAACAACACTGCTAAGATGTTTAGCAGCATCACTGCTTCTTATTGGATTCTTTGTGATGCTGTTTGTAAATCAGGCATAATTAACGTTTTACATTGTTAAATGCTGGATTTGTCATTTGTAAGCTTCACTGCATTTGTTTCATGTTAAAACCATAGACTGTATATAAAAGATGGGCGGAGCCTCCGTGACGCCCCCCCGTAGGTTTTTAAAGAGCAAAAGTGAAGCTAATTGGGCGTTCCTACCGTCGCCATCTTGGCAGCGTCACGCCTGCCGTCGCTCCCGGAAAATACAAAAATGGGCAAAGTGACGGAGCTGAGAGGGGGGGTGGATGATTGACGTCTATCAAACTCCGAGCTGCCTGTAGCTAAGAGCTAACTGAGCCAAATCGGATCTACCGTGAACTAACTGGCTAACGGAGGTAGGTGGGCTAAAGCTAAGGCGCACTGTTAGCCGGCTAAAAACTGCATTTCTGCTGCACTCTCCCTTCTTGCCGCGGACATTGGATACATGTCAATCAAAAGGACACGCCCCTAATTTCAAGATAAAATAAAATCCAAACGGCTGGGTTAGAAAAAAATTCACCCCCCGCACAGTTGTCATGAAGGTAAACGTGACCTGTTAATCCTAAAATGCATTTTTGTACCAGGCTTTAAACACGTTTATTTCTGCTGTGAAGTTGGTCTTTTTAACATGGGAGTCTATGGGGATTGACTCTGTTTTGGAGCCCCTAGTGGATGAGGAGGGAACTGCTGCATAGGCTTCACATTTCACTGTGGGAGGTTTCCGCTTGGATAAAACACAGAATAATCTGCATTAGACCTGAAAGCTCCGTTCACACTGCAAGCTAATCTGACTTTTTTCTCCATGTGACGTTTTTATTACAGTGTGAACAGACCAAGTGTAGACGATTTACAGCCGTCTGCAACAGCAAAATTCCCCGAGGAATAAAGGAAGTTTGTCCACTTTCTGTGTTCCTAAATCTGAGGCAGTTTTTCAGTCACCTCAGTCGTGTCAATTTCATCAGACTTTACGTCACTAAAGTGACTAAAGTGAGACTCGTTTCTGTCAGGTTCAATGCATATTTTTTCTTAGGAAATGCCAGATGCTACCATTGTTTCTGCAAAACAAATCTACTCGTGGGTATTATTAAAGAAACCTGGAACCTTGGGAGGAGGTAAGTCACAGCAAAATGTAAACAACAGACAAAAATATATTATATCATACGTCTGTCAGCCCGACTGGACATCCAGACACTCCATAGCATCCATATTTACCTCTGTAAGCACAGCTTGCTGCATCGTCTGTGCATGTGGGTTGTTTCAGGGCTACAGACTCTTCACACTGGAGTCTGATGCAGGTCACGTTTAAATTATAATGTGAACAGCCACGAAAATATACCACGTCTCAGTAAAATCTGCCACTGAGCATTTAGATCTGCAGAAAGAACGAAGCTTTAGCCTACAATTAATAGCTGAGTCACTGATCTAAAACATTCTCCTTCACTGCTTATCTAACATCCTGCTGGTGCTCAAGATGCAGCAAAAAAAATGGTTCTGGTCGATTAGTTTTGGAAAGTTTGAGTGAAACGACCTTGAAGTATCTTCAATAAATGTCAGCCATGATGAGAGCTGGTCAGATACTTTAAATGGGAAGGAAAAGGGGCATGGATGCCTCGTGTAGCGCCGGAAACACCGAGTCATCCTTTATGAAGGAGAAAGGCCTTCCACCTGTCTTCGCAGTGACAACATGCCGAGTCATGCTCGGTTAGTATTAAAGATTTACTCAACCAATTCTTAATGCAACGATGTATTTTAATTTATTTTTAATTTTATTTTTTCTTTAATTTTTGACTGTTTTAACCCTTTAATGCTTGACCAAAGACCAAAAAAATTTTTTACATTTCAATAATATGTAAAAATACTCAGCATAAATGTTTCCTTTATTACTTTAAGACGTCAGAATTATTGTAGTGCAAAATGTGACCACCAGGGGGCAGAAAACCAACGTCCGGGTTTATGCAGCATTTTAAGGTTAAGGTTTAATGTTTGAAACAAAGTTTTTTGTGATACAGTGATGCAGCAGCGGAAGCGGTATTTATCAAATATGACACATGAAGCACTAAGGAATTAATTATCAATAAGAAGGTTTAGCATAATCATCGTACATTGCGATAAAACTAATTAACTGTGTGCCCTAACCCCAGAGGAATCTGAATATCCAGGACTCAACACCAGTTATTTAAAATCTATAGAAATCCTATTAACTAAGAGGATCAGATGCCTTCATTAAGCACTTGCTGTACTTTCCAAATTCAGGAGGCATTATAATGTCTAGTCCCAATTCTTCCACCTTGGCCCTTCTATCGTCTTGTTTTGGTCATCTCGCCATCCAAATGGCTGCTGATGCTCTGAACTGCATGCAGCCCCATTAACAGTAAAACAAAGAAGAGGTGGATCCTCTTGCTATTTCAGTCCGACTGATGTGTCATTACGTAAATAAAAAGTCCAAATGTCCTAATTTTCCTTAATCATGGCTTTGCCTTCTATTATTAGTGTCAGGATCTGAGCATTTTCTGCACAGTGACTGAGCCTCATCAAAGAAGAACCTGGCAGCGGTTTTTCTACACCACTCTACCAGCTCAAACACGTTTTCATCTGCTGGTGTGTCCCAACATGAAAACTTCATTCATCCACCTTAAATACAGATTCATATTGAATATCATGTGTCTGAAAAGGGCTTTGAAACACTTACACTGCACCTCCAGGTATTTCTGTGCCCGGAAGTCCTTGACAGCAGGGTGGTCCACGATGCAAACCACAGGCACACCATCGTCCTCCTTACCGACGGTGAAGGTCAGCCGGCTGGTGACGGTGTACATCCTGTCGTAGGTCAGCTCCACTTTGGGCTTACCTGTAGGAAGTGACAACAACGTGACTTATAATGAAGGTAAATCTCGTCCTAACTTTACAATTCAGCCTTTTCTGTATACCCCACAAGGTGGAGCCCAGGGAGGAGAACCAGGTGATCCACCTGTCACACATCCTTACTCCTGAGCACAAGTTACTACCTTCTGAGAACCATTAGAGATTTTTTTATGGCCACATAAGTTGTTATTATTTCTCTTAGAGCTGTGAGGCTGTATGTCGTACCGGATCTTGTTTCTCTATGGGAACAACAAAGCATCATCTCGTGTCGTGTCTGCTCATCCCCCAACCCCAGAGGAAATGCCGGATTCTTGCCACCAGCATTTCTGGTAATTCATGGTTGTCAAGGCTACACAGAAGAGCTGCTGTAGTTGTTGCCTTCTTTCTTGGCATTATGTTGACACACACCTGAATACTTCATATGAGCAAAATGCCCAAACTTCTCACACCGGTCAGCAGCATGTGGCTGAATTTTCCCTCAAAGCAGAAAGGCTTTTGCTTTTTAGTTTGCTTTTTTTTGTTTGTTTTGTTTTTTTGGATAGATATGTAAGTTTTCTTCATCTAAGCTTTTATTAAAGTAATTATTTATTTGTTTGTTTTTACAGCCTGGCTTTTATATGGAAAGAGGATGTTCTGAAAGTTTTAGCATGTAACTGTGTATTCAGTGTGTTTTTACTCTGCAGGGCTCTGCTAAGTAATTAATGTGTGGACGAGTCGTAGCTCTTCTCCTCTTTTACTGGATAAGACGCAGCAGCTCTGGTGAAGCTATAAAGTCAAACTGTTTTCACCTGTGAAACAGCTTTAACTGGTATTACAGCCTGCAGCTTTAAAACGGGTAAATTTCCACATATTATTCATCTCAGCGGGCTCGTTCTGCTCATCAGGGGCAACATATTGTAATTTCATGCAAATCTTTGTTCTTCATTACAACTGAGATCAATTTTGCTGAGAAAATATGAACCATTGACCAGATAAAACTCGGTCCTGGAGGTGCTGGGCCATAACCTCCACTAATATATGAATATTTCAAGCCTCCTTACATTCTGTAGTACTCCATAAAAAGTAATGCTTTGCAAATTGTTAGTAGTAGACCCACACACACAGAACAAAGCGCACACACCGAACCAACCGCACACTCCGAACCAACCGAACGCACCGAACCAACCGCACACACCGAACCAACCCCACACACCGAACCAACCGCACACACCGAACAAACCGAACCAACCCCACACACCGAACGGAACCAACCGCACACACCGAACCAACCGCACACACCGAACCAACCGCACACACCGAACCAACCGAACACACCGAACCTACCGCACACACCGAACAAACCGAACCCACCGAACCAACCCCACACACCGAACGGAACCAACCGCACACACCGAACCAACCGAACCCACCGAACAGAACCAACCGCACACACCGAACGGAACCAACCGCACACACCGAACCAACCGAACCCACCGAACCCACCGAACCAACCCCACACACCGAACGGAACCAACCGCACACACCGAACCAACCGCACACACCGAACCAACCGAACACACCGAACCAACCGCACACACCGAACCAACCGAACACACCGAACCAACCGCACACACTGAACCAAAACACCGAACCAACCGCACACAGCGAACCAAAACACCGAACCAACCGCACACACTGAACCAAAACACCGAACCAACCGCACACACTGAACCAAAACACCGAACCAACCGCACACAGCGAACCAACTGAACACACCGAACCAACCGCACACACTGAACCAACCGAACCCACCGAACAAAGCGCACACACAGAACCAACCGCACACACTGAAACTAAACGAAGACATCGAACCAACCGCACACAGCGAACCAACCGAACCCACCAAACCAACCGCACACACAGAAAAAACCGCACACACTGAAACGAAACGAAGACACCGAAGCAACTGCACACACCGAACCAACCCAAGCAACCGCACACACCGAACAAACCAAACACAACGAACCAACCGCACACACCAAACCAACCGCACACCAAACAAACCAAACACACCGAACCAACCGCACACAGCAAACCAACCTCACGCACCGAACCAACCGAACGCACCGAACCAACCGCACACACCGAACCAACCTAACAAACCAAACACACCGAACCAACCGCACACAGCAAACCAACCTCACACACCAAACCAACCGAACGCACCGAACCAACCGCACACACCGAAACAACATGAACCAACCGAACGCACCGAACCAACCACACGCACCGAACAAACCGAACGCACCAAACCAACCGCACACAGAACCAACCGCACACACCGAACCAACCGCACACCGAACAAACCAAACACACCGAACAAACCGAACACCGAACAAACCAAACACACCAAAACAACCGAACGCACCGAACCAACCACACGCACCGAACAAACCGAACGCACCAAACCAACCGCACACAGAACCAACCGC